>JASPKZ010010655.1:5008333-5676666 GCA_030220185.1 Diploptera punctata | reverse complement strand
CGTAGCGTAGTGGTTAAGGCACTGAGCTACAAGCCGGAGGGTCGAGGGTTCAAGTCCCGTTGGGGTGAGGATTTTTAAACTGACCCAAACCCTCTGGCGGCACTATGGCCCTGGGGTCGACTCAGCCTCTAACGGAAATGAGTACCAGACGCTTGTTCTGGGGGTAAAGGCGGCCGTCACGCAGGGCTGACAACCCGGCTGACATAAAGTGCCGATTGTCTAGAAAAAGTGGGAGCCTTAACCTCCTACTACCCCAAGGGTCTCCGGACCTGTTGTGGGATCACTTTACTTTATTAGGTACTGGACGAATCTTTATCCTCACCTCATCTTAATATAATGATTTAAATTGATTTTAGTTTATATGATACTTGCATATTATTGCACAGTATAGCCTACGTGTTATATGATTCACTCTTGCACACGGTTTAGGCGACAAGAAGTCGGCCTCATGTAATTAATATTCACACAAAGAAACATCTGCGTCCTGTGGAATTAGTAATACGGGGAACCACAGTTTGACGTCAATCTTAACGAGTCAGCAATAATGCATGGGTTGGTACACCATGTTCTGTCTCGCTTACATTGGGAGGCAGTAATTAAATAGAAATTTTCCTATTGGACATCTAAGTATTCGCGCGCAACTCTAATAATGTCAGAGTTGCCATACTTAAAACATTAACTATCGAATCTTCTAGAAAGTACCGCCTTGGTGGTTATATTATGAAGCAACTTCTTTTGTGCTTCAGAGCGGGAGTAATTCTTATGTGAGCAAGACGCTGCTCCTTCGTTCTCCGTGATGCCATCACGTATTTCGATTATAACTTAGAAATTACGTAACTTCAAGAGCAAGTGCAATTGTAATAATCTGACTTTAAAACAGGAAATTAAACCTTATTTATTATTAATCATTGATATAAATTGCAAAGAGTGTTGGGGATAGGGGGCAGCCTTGTCTCACACCACGATATTTATTCGTGTTGAGACTTGAAAGTAGTTTTGAAGTTCCTTAGGACAGGTTACTGGCCCGATGCTAAGTAGTCCAGTGGTAGGGCTGCTACCTTTTAGTCTCTGGACAGACATTAAGATACACGGTTATACCGCCGTGACAACATGTTCATCGAATGGAAGATCACAGAATACCCAAACAAATGTTAAGATATAAACCTGCAGGAAGAAGAAGACCAGGACGTCCACTCAAAAGACTTTTGGATGGTGTTTCTCTTGAGGCCGAAACAGATCACCAAATGGCCTAAATTCGTGAATGTACGATGATGATGATGAATTATTAATCTACGACTCCCCAATCGTTCATACGTAATATTCGCTAAACAAAATAATCCTGATGAACAAAGGCCACGAGCAATTATTAAAGTACAAATGATTATACATTTATATGCGTTTTATTGTTTTTAAATAAATAGTTTTATTTTCTATTTTTACCTATGGATATATCTTTTGTATGGTAGCGAAGTATGGACGTCGAAACAGAAGGATATACAGAGACTTAGATCTGCTGAAATGAGATATCTTCGGAGGACTGCAGGATACACACTACTAGATCACAAAAAAAATGAAGACATCTTAGAAGAATTACACATGGAATCTTTAGAAAACAAAATTTCTGATTATAAGTCAAGATGGATACAACATGTTCATCGAATGGAAGATCACAGAATACCCAAACTAATGTTAAGATATCAACCTGCAGGAAGAAGAAGACCAGGACGCCCACTCAAAAGACTTCTGGATGGTGTTTCTCTTGAGGCCGAAACAGGTCAACAAATGGCCTAAATTCGTGAATGTACTATAATGATGATGATGACCTATGGATATACTTTTTATATTAAGTTTACGGTCCTCCTCTTGGCTTTATAGGTCCCTGAACTGGAACTGGCCCCAACAAGTACATTGAGATATATTAAACTTTTCGAGACTATAAACTAACTTACATGTAGTACTATTGGGCGATAGCAAGGGGATACTAAAGGCCAACACGCACACACTACTGAGTAACACTAAGAAATTGGGACTGGAAGTAAATATCAATAAAACTAAATATATGGTCACACATAAAAATACATTATATACGGTAATGGAAATAGACAGCTAATGACAAATGAGGGGAATTTTGAGGAAGTAGCTGAATTCAATTACCTAGGAACAATAATCACAAACAGGAATGAGATGCACAAGGAAATTAAATTTAGGCTCAATTCTGGAAATGCGTGCTATTATGCATTACAGAGATTCTTGACTTCCCAACTCATTTAAAAAAAAATGTTAAACTGAAAATATATAAAAAAATATTCCACCAGTTATATTATATGGATGCGAAACATGGATTGTTACTTTAAGGGAGGAAAGGAGATTACGAGTATTTGAGAATAAAGTTCTTAGGAACAATTTTGGACCAAAGAGAGATGAACAAACAGGTGAATTGGAGAAGACTGCATAACAGTGAATTACATGATCTTTATAGAAAGCCAGATATAATGAGAACAGTTAAGTCTCGTAAACTGCAATAGGCAGGACATGTGGCATGAATGGGGAATGAAAGACGTGCATGGAAGCTTCTTGTAGGAAAACCAGAGAGAAAACTCCCAGTTGGTAGACCAAGAATGAGGTGGGAGAATAACATTAACTATGATTTGAGAGAAGTAGATTATACAGGGTATGATTGGAAAACATTGGATCAGGATAGGGATATATGGAGAGCTTATGTCCGCGCTGCCATGAACCTACGAGTTCGATAGTGCCTGTGAGTTAGTTATAAACTAACTTATACATCGGCATCGTTGCTGTTTGCAATTATGCTTTCTGATACTACGATCACAACTATTCTCCGATCTAGTGTCTGACTTATGTTAACAATAAGTTCTTGATGGAAAACCAGGAACAAATTCCGATCAATGTTCAATAAATGTAAATAACTAAGTACGTAATTCACTGACAATGTCGAACTCATAGGTTCATGGCCGCGCGGACATAAGTTCTCCATACATCCCTATCCTGAACTAATGTTTTCCAATCATGCCCTGTATTATCTACTCGCCTCAAATCATAGTTAATTCCATTCTTCCACCTCATTCTTGGTCTACCAAATGTTCTTCCCATTATAGTCTACGAGACTTATTATATCTGACTTCCTATAAAGACCATTTAGTTCACTGTCATATAGTCTTCTCCATTCACCTGTCCGTTCATCTCTCTTTGATCTACAAATGTTCCTAACAAATTTATTCGCATATACTTACTCGTAAATTTCTTTCCTACCTTAAAGTAAGAGTCCATGTTTCGCATCCATATAAAACTGGAAGAATAACTGTTTGATATATTTCTGATTTAATTTTTTAAGGAGTTGGAACGATAAGAGTCTTTGTAATGCATAATACGTTTTCCGGAATTGAGCTTATGTTTAATTTCTTTATACATCTCATTCCTATTTGTAATAATTGTTCCTAGGTAATTGAATTCAGTCACTTCTTCAAAATTTCCAAATAGTAATTCTATCATATTCTAAATCAACAATAGAAGCCATTGCTTTTTCAACATTCCACAGATTCCTCATTTCTCTATATCCAAATTACATCCTTATGGGTTTCATGATTAATCATAGACCTTTTCTTTCCTATCTCTATACAATCAAGAAAAACATTATCGCTAAATTCTAGTGTCCAAACGGTTGAGCATCTGTTGACCGAATACACCATCAAGCACGCTATGTTCTTCTACCTCTAGTACTAAATGGTGAGCTGAACAACCCGTTGTAGGGATAATGTTGTTGCAGTGACATTTTCGAAACACACTACTTATATTATTCAAAACATTTAGACTGGAGGTGGCAGCTTCATGGCCAACGTTTCTGGAATATAATCATCTTCACTTCAAGGTTTAGGCGATTCGCTTGTTCCAAATTCACAACGATTCCTTCCATCTCTTCCTAGGTCTTCCTACATCCCTTAATCCTTTTGGTTTACAATGGTATGCTATCTTGGACAATCTTATTTCTTCCATTCTCTGGACATGCTCTTCCCAGCCGACGCGGTGTTGTTGAATTCTATCATTTATTGAATATATTTCTAATTCACTTCTTATTTCTTCATTTCTTATGTGGTCCAATTTTGTGCATCTTTTGGTCCTTCTTAGAAAAGTCATTTCTGTACTTTGTATTTTCAAAGCTCCTCTTATTTGTTACCCAAGACTCACTACCGTATAAACGTATCGGTACCGCCATTGTTTTCTTGAACTTCAATCTTATATCCTTCCTTATTTTATGTTTTAGTGTTCTGTGAACGATGCTACATATCCTTTGAAATGTTGATAATTTATTGTCTATATCGTTTCTTATTCCATATCCAGAACACAATTCACAACCTAGGTGATTAAAATTTAGCACTTCTGATAGAGGTTTATTATCTATAATGTATATTACTCGTATTTCCTATCTACAGTTTTACTACATCTTCCGTCTGGTTTGTTTTGGTTTGTTCCTTCCCCTACATCAGGTTGTTCAGCTCAATATATAAGAGTACCAGAAGAGATGAAGCACTACAACAACACCATGGGAATGACAAATTTCCTCCACTAAGTCTTCAATTATATTAAAGACATTAATTAATTAATTAATTAATTAATCGAATATATAAAAATGGATGTTTGTTTGTTTGTTCGTATTTTAAGCGCGGCCATACCGTTAATCCGATTGTGATGGGTTTTCTTTGCAAACTGTTCAGGAGATTCCCGGGATGAACATAGGCTATAAGAGAGTTGTGTTACTCAACTCCTACACCGTTAAAAATCGCCCTTTGTAGTGGAAAACGTGAAAAAAGTAACTCTTTGGACGCTTATATGGCTTACGCTGCCTAAAAACCATAACAAATACACTAAATTAATGTACACAGAATTTAATATCTCAAAAAGCTCTATAAAAAAGTCCGCTACAGCATATGTTTATCTCTTACGAATAACTCACAATAACCACTTTTGTCTTTCATTGATGCCAAGAAGATCGAGACACGTACGTAGATTCCTGTGGAAGCATGGCGGGTATTCTTTTACGGATAACTCACAATAAAGAATTTTGTCTTTTAGCTCATTTATGCCAAGATGATCGAGATAAGTAGATTCCCGGGCAATACCGGGTAATCAGCACGGGGAATCTTAAAATAATTACGATATATATTTATAATTATGTTTTATTTTACTTATTCAATTAATCAAAAATACATTAACTTTTGTCTTTCAGCTCATTTATGCCAAGAAGATCGGGATGAGTATATTCCCGGAAACACCGGGTAAACAGCACGGGGTATCTAAAAACAATTACGATATAATTTTTTCCTTTCACTTATTCAACTAAACATAAAACACATTAATTTTCGTATTTTAGCTCATTTATGTCAAGAAGATCGGGATAAGTAGATTCCCGGACAACGCCGGGTAATCAGCACGGAGTAACTAAAAAATATAAATTTATAATTATTTTTCCCTTTACTTATTCAACTGAACTTAAAAGCACATTACTTTTCATTTATTTAGGGGTAGCAGCGCACGACTAGTATTACCTAGTTATAAATAAATACTAATAATCAGAGAGCAGAATCTGTCCCACAATGTCGAAGACTTAATTTTATTGGTATAGACTATACGAGAAAGCGCGTGACGGGGTGGGATGGGGGTGTATCACATAGCTGCGTACCTACTGGGCTATGAAGAAAGCTCTGTCATGTAGAAAAATAGACAAGTAAACAATTTTTAATTTAGAAAAGTGGAGTTATTGTAGAGTACGTACGTAGTTGATATTGCGCGTACCTGATCTTAAGTGCAGTGAAATTCCACCCTAATTGACAACAAATGTACATGCGATCGGGCAATCTTTGTCTTAAAACGTTTCATTGCCTTGTAAATAATGCATAACCTAAGTACATTTCATTGTATCACATGCACCTTTTATTGCTTCCTAATGTTTGACTAAGTGGATATTTGGGTTGTACTATCAGCAGTAGCATCAACTGCGGTCAAGAAGTAAAGCTGAGGATAGCAATGACAAAATAAACCTTTTACAAGAAGGGAAGGATTTTCTGCGGATCTTTGGCAAAATAATTACGGAAGAGGCTAGTGAAGTGTTTTGTGTGGAATGTAGCATTGTATGGTGCAGAGACTTGGACATTACGACGGAATGTACATATGGAGAAGGATGGAACGTATAAAATAGACAAAATAAAAAATAAAGATATGCTAGACAGAGTGGGTGAAGGAAGAAAAATGCTGGAACTCAATAAAGATGAGGAAAAGAAATTGGATTGGCCACTGGCTAAAAAGAAACTGCCTGCTGACGGATGCCCTAGAAGGAATGGTCAACGAAAAGAAAGTGAGAGGCAGAAAAAGGCATCAGACGATAGACAATATTAAAATAAATGGTTTGTATGCGGATACATAAAAAATCATATAATCTCTATACGACTACATAAAAATTCATATAATCTCTATACGACCACACAACAAAAATTCATATAATCTCTATACGACCATGTAAAAATTCATATAATCTCTATACGACTATGTAAAAATGCATATAATCTCTATACGGCTACGTAAAAATTCATGTAATCTCTATACGACTACATAAAAATTCATATAATCTCTATACGTCTACATAGAAATTTATATAATCTCTATACGACTACATAAAATCCATATAATCTCTATACGACTACATAAAAATGCATATAATCTCTATGCGACTACATAAAAATTCATATAATCTCTATACGACGACATAAAAATTCATATAATCTATAAATATGAAAATCAAATGAAACTACGTTTTATTTTTATTCAATTAATCATATAATCTCTATACGACTATATAAAAATTCATATAATCTCTATACGACTACATAAAAATTCATGTAATCTCTATACGACTACATAAAAATTCATATAACCTCTATACGACTATGTAAAAATTCATATAATCTCTATACGCGTACATAAAAATTCATATAATCTCTATACGACTACACAACAAAAATTCATATAATCTCTATCCGTCTATGTAAAGATTCATATAATCTCTATACGACTACATAAAAATTCATATAATCTCTATACGACTATATAAAAATTAATATAACCTCTATACGACTATGTAAAAATTCATATAATCTCTATACGACTACATAAAAATTCATGTAATCTCTATACGACTACATAAAAATCCATATAATCTCTATACGACTATATAAAATTTCAGTCTGGTATATTTGTGACTTATAGATTTCTAAACCACCTCAACAGATCTTCTAAAAAATGTGTACATACAGTACGAGTTTTTAGCCGCTATTCATTACGCTCTAGAATCATTAGGTGTAGGAATTAACCTGAAACGAACATTTAAAAAAGTGCTCCAGTAGTCGCATTTTCGATGTTTCATAACGAAACTCAGTATATCCTATTAAAATAAACCGAGGTAGATATCACTAAAATCAGCTAAATCCGACCATTGAAAGTGGGGATTTACCTGAAATCTGAAAATAAGAATGAACTGTAGTAAACCGCCGGGTTTGTTTCGTCGCAAGGTATAATTTTGTTTATACAGATTTTTAGGTGCGGCGAGTGTTTAGTTGTTATTATACTCTAAAATCATTAGATGTAGGAGTTCGCTGAAACAAAATTTTGAAAATCATCATCATCATCCATTATTATGACAGCTGCCGCCGTCTTCCGGAAACCAAATGCCATTCCTCTCTGTCCTTTCATTGATGTTCCTCCAATCCTCTGACAATCATAGCCGCTTGCACACCCTGTTCCAGGTTTTCTTTGGTCTTCCTTTCTTCTTCCTTTCCATTGGGATCAACGCCATAATAAGTTTAAGCAATCTTTGCTCCGGCATTCTTTTGATATGGCCATAATATTTCATTTTCTATAATGTCTATGATGTCCGGTTCCTCCCCAGCATTGTGAGGCACTTGTATAGCTACAATAAGTAGCGGTTCCAGTTGAGAAAACCAGTTATGACGGCCGGGGACTCGACATGCTGACCCATGTCACCCTTACACTGGCTAGATGATCATCTACATCTGTGGTCGACACATGTGGACGTGAGGCCAGCAGCCGGCTGCTAGGCTAAGGGTATTCTAGGCCTGTCGCGGCATGGTATTTTATTAATTATTAAACAGAGTTTAATGCATGTATTGCTTGATTTATTTAGGCGTAGCAGCGCACGCCGGGCATTAGGTAGTATAAAATAAAATGTATAATGTTGGAAATAATTTAAAGTGTATTACAAATAAGTTTTTAAATTGATCCATGTAATTAATTAGAAAATACGATTCTTGGGATTAATTGACCTTGGCCAGAATATAGGCAGCAATGAATCTGAGGTTTTTTAAAAGCCAAGTTTACAAATACATAATATAGCATTACTTTCACGCTATCAATTTCTGGCAAATTATAAAACAACATGATTAATTGAGTGAAGTCCACAAACATCCAATGTCAGAGGTTCTTATGTCAATAATGTAATATGTTATCTATAAAAAAAATCGTTCCTCATCGTCTGCGATAGAAATAGATACATCTGCAATACTTTTTTATCATTCTCCGTTTCTTGCCATTTCTACCTCCATTACAAGTTTTATTTCAATTTTATTTCGAGACTCTTTAACTTCTTAAACTGAAATATATACATTAATTTCATTCATTTTGAAATTTTTTCTCATCATTGAGGGGTTTCTCCAACCCATCTTAGTAATTAACATGAATTAAAAATAAATAAATAAATATGACTACGGACTTATATAGACTATCAATTTGCAACAAACATTCACAAATTTCCCTTAATTAAAGTTCTCCATCGTTCTCTGTCCTCTATGTCTTCATTTGTTACGTCAAATTTCCTCATTGAATTTTGAATGTTGTTCTTCCAGGTTGTTCTTGGTCTTTCTTTTCTGTTCCTTCTTTCAATGCTCCGTACATGGACGACCTTTGGTAGTCATCCACCCTGCATTCTTCACATGTCTCCATACCATTGAACTATATATGAAATTGTTATTCTCTCAGTTATATTATATGAACGCGAAGCACAGACTCTTACTTTAAAGGAGGAGAAAAGATTACGAGTTGTCATCAGTTGATTTTTTTAGTGTTTGAAAATAGTCTAATACATTAAAAACTAAATTAGTACAAAAATCCACATGCTTCGGCATTACCTTCCTTTTATACGGAACGGAGGTTTGAACATTGAGAAAAAGAGACAGGAGCAGAATCAAAGCAACGGAAATTAAATTCCTTAGAAGGACAGCAGGATACACTATTTTAGGTCGAAAAAAGAATGAAGAAATTTTAGGGCATTTAGAAGTAGAATCAGTAGACGAAAACTCGACAGATATAAATTGAACTGGCTAGAGCATGTAAAAAGAATAGATACATTCAAGAATCTCAAAAATGATGATGCAATATAAGACCAACGGACATCGTTGACCAAGAAGACTTCTTAAAAGACTGATTAGATGAGGCCGATACAGGTCTACAAAGGCCTAATTCGTGAGGGTTGATGATGAAAGGATTACGAGTATTTGAGAATAAAGTTCTTAGGATTTTTTTGGACCGAAGATATGAACAGACAGGCGAATGGAGAAGACTACTTAACAGTGAGCTACATGCTCTTTATAGGAAACCAGATATAGTAAGAATAGTTAAGTCTCGTAGACTAGGATGGACAGGACATGTAGCACGAATGGGGAATGAAAAAGGTGCATGGAAGCTTCTTTTAGAAAAACCCCAGAGGAAAATGCCTAATTGGTAGACCAAGAATGAGGTGAGAGAATAGGATTGACCATGATTTGAGGAAAGTAGAAAATACAGAGGAAAACTCGAAAACATTTGCTAAGGGTATGGATGTGTGGAGAGCTTATGAACCTACAGTTGGATAGTGCCGGTGAGTTAGTTTTTTAGGCTCTTTAACTTCTTTGATATCACTATTACATAGGCTTTTCGGTGAAAACGATAAGGCTACCGACCGAATTGGCTCATGTCGTAACGTTTAAAAATCGCCTCGGGACCCAGCGTCCTTATCTTCTATTCCAGAGAACTGGGATAGATTTCCGGCGGTGTAGGGAATTTTAAATATCCATCTTGTGTATAGATATGTGTGCTGCGTTTGTAACAAAAAGAAAAATAGTAAGAATGAGGCAAATAAATAAAAAAATAATCCGTACACGAAAATAATATTGAAATAATATGTTACGATGCGAGACTGGGAAGTGGTTTTTACAGAATGGAGGAAAATGTTTAAAAACAGAACGATAGCAAGGTTTCTAATTTCCGAGATTCTGCAAAACACATCACAAACGTGCATTGTACATTATTTTTTGCGTGATGGTGTTTTCAAAATAATAAATAATACTAAAATAATAACATATTTGTTGGAAATATTTGCGTTCATTATAAACAACTGACTAACGTTAAAAGTATGGTCAATGTTTATTACTTCAAACTACATGAGACCGTGTGAGACCGTGACGCCAATCAGTAATAAAATGGCGTATTTATTGTTTTATATTGTTTCAAATAAAGTTCAGTTTATTTAAAATGCGGTGATTGGTTTCGTATAATGTACATTAACATTACATTTTGGATATATTTTTTTAATATACATTGTACGTAGCATACATAGAGGGCAGTGGTTTTACTTCCCACACGCGTTTTGTACGTAGCATACATAGAGGGCAGTGGTTTTACTTCCCACACGCGTTTTGTAATATGTAATATTACAGTATAGTTATTTTATTACTATATAGTTATTTGGGTTGACAACCCCGAAATGTAGGAAGTTGAACTTTCAATCACGGTCGCCATTGTTGTAAGTACGACAAAACGCACTATCGAGCAAAAAAGAGTTTTAATTGTATATAAAGTCATCAGGACAAGTTTTGAACGAAAAACAGGCAAACAGACATATGAATGGAGAAGACTACATAACATTGAGCTACATACTGTTTAAAAGAAACCATATATAATAAGAACAGTTAAGTCTCGTAGACTGCGATGGACAGGACATATGGCATGAATTAGGAATTAAAAAAAGGGGCATGAAAACTCTTGTGATAAAATTAAAGAAAAACGCCCATTAGGTAGGCCAAGAATGAGATAGGAGAGTAATGTTAACCAAGATTTGAGTGAGATAAGTTACATAAGGGATGATAGCTCATGATAGAAATATATGTTGAGCTAATTAGCTGTATTTGGTTTTAATCGTCTTAAATAGTTAAAGAGCAGTGCAGGAGACGTGATTCTAGATACTAACGAGTGATCGACATATACAGTATTACTCAAATTGCGGCATATCGAATAAAGTTCAACTCTTGTGCATAGTGTAAAAGTAAACAAGGAAATCGGGATTTAGACAACTAGTATCCGACATTTGAGTAGCGTAGATCGTTAAACCTGTTACAAAATGAAATCCATCGACGATGATTTTATTTGGTTATTTATTTGCATTTCCGTAAAATACATCCTATAACATTTAATTCCAGTCACGTAATCCACGTCCACTTTACACTATTTTAAGTAATATTCCTCCCTTCGTAAACTCTATAACATTATTTAACTACCAATACAAATGTAATTATATGTGCAGTACACGTTTTAATAATAATTCTATAAATGCATTTAATAAAACATAATAAGCTTAATATATCTATGTGTTTATTTATAATTTTATTACATATTGGTCAATTCCAATCTAATAACAGCCCTTAGATGATGGACAATAATAATAATAATAATAATAATAATAATAATAATAAATAGTAATATTTCCAAATAGTTGTTTTCTTCTTTAAGAAAAATATTTAGAACGCAATAGATGGACAGACAAAATAACAAAGAAAGCATTGTAACAATTAAAAAATTTAACCTCATCGGTAATCGAACCCGTGACCTCTTGCATATGAAGCAAGCCGTAAGGCACCGAGCTAAGCGTTCGCTGGTTTTCTATGCATAAAACAATGCTCTTCATTGAAGGAAGGAGAAGGTATTGTAACTCTACTGTGCAATTAGTTTACTAGTGTGAATCGTGCGTTAAAACTTTGAAAGTTCGAGGTCAAGAGTCCGCTCACTCTTTTGTTTGCTAAGTGTACATACAACATTCAAGATCGGATGATGCAGCAATCTTAGCACGATCATCGGCTCTCTCATTTCTTTTATTTCCTATATGCCCACGAACCCATACCAAGCATATATATTACCATTGTTACGTAATATTCTACTTGAAATAGCATTTAGAAAGACCTCCATTCACACTAAAGGAACGATATCTAATAAATGTAGCCAGATTCTAGCCTATGCAGATGATCTTGTCATTTTGGGAAGAAGACAAAAGGACATTTAGTGAAACATTTAGTGTCTAGTGGAACAAACTAGCAAATTGCAATTAGAAATAAATGAACAAGAAACAAAAAAACTTATGTCAAGGAATTCTCATTTGCAAAATTAAATAAGTAAAACAGATAAATATAATTCTGAAAATAAGGATAAATGTACATAATATTTAGGAATACGTTTGACAAGTAATAATAAAAATATAGACTGCTATATAAACTAGGATTGGTGCAGCAAATTCAACACATTTATCCTTCCTACCCTTATTAAGGAGCCAGTTGTTGCATATAAATACCAAATTAAGAATAGATAAACCTCTTATATGATCCTTAGTAACGTTTAGAACAGAAGCATTGAACCTATGCAAATATAAACGCCTGGCTGTTTTTGAACTGAAAATTTTGAGGAAGGTATTGGAATCGGCGAAAGTTAATAATTAGTGTAGAATGAGGTTTAAAAATGCATGTAAATACCAAATTAAGAATATACAAATCCCTTATAAGACTCATAGTAATCTATGGACCGGAAATATGGTTGGCCGTTTATGAACGGAACATTTTGAGGAAAGTATTGGGATAAGTCAAAGTTAATAATAAGTGTAGAATAAGGTTTAACAATATATATAAATTCCAAATTGAGAATATATAAATATCTTATAAGACCTATAGTAACCTATGGAGCAGAAACATGGAACCTATGCAAACAGTAAACGGCTGACCGTTTTTGAACGTAAAATTTTGAGGAAGATACTGGGACCAGTCAAAGTTGATATTGAATGTAGTAAAAGGTTTAACAATGAACCCAATCAGCTTTATAAGAATCTGGATATAAAACCATATGGTGGAGCGATGTGTACAATTATATTAAGAAATTTAAAATCACAAGGTGGAATGAAAGATCTAAGGATAGAAACGACTGGATGAAATCAGTGGAGGAGACGAAGGTTTGCATTGGACTGCAGTGCCACTTACGAAGGACAATGCAGACACGAAGAGGAAATAAGAACAGAGGAAAGGATAGAGTGTAGAGTATGCAGAGAAAAACTTGCACTTGACAGAAACCATAATTGAATACTTTAACTTTCATAATGATTCACACAAGCTTAGAAATAATGGTAGATTACATTTTTCGTGTTGAAAATCGTCAATCATAAGAAAATGCAATTTTATACTAACTGGAGAGGACACGCTCTGTTTATCACCAAATTAATACAATTTTGTGAGATTAAAGAATAAGATCTACTGTTTAAAATCCTGTCTAGTTTAGGGGTATAATGGCTGCTCGTTTTGGAAATATTAGCATTTCTCTTTAACATACTTCCTTTAGGTGCCTATTAAAATAACTACTTGTATGTAATGTGTGACGGCGTAGCTATTGTGAATGGTCACTGGACTGTCGCATAGGTATTCTGGGTTGGAATCCTGGTCAGATCTATTTTTTAATAATTCATGGAATTCTTCTTCTTCTTCTTATTATTATTATTATTATTATTATTCATATTATTATTATTATTACTATTATTATTATTCATATTATTATTATTATTATTATTATTATTATTATTATTATTATTATTATGTAGCTCAAGTTTGGAAATTCAGCAAAAACTTAGAACAAAAAACTTATGTCGACGGAAATGTACTTCTTGATGAGAGCAGCAAGATGTTCAAAATTAGAAAAAATAGGAAATACTGTCATACCAGAAAAAATGAATATTAGATATTCAATAGTAGATTACATAAGATATAAGTAATTAAATTGGTATGGGCACGTACGACGAATGCAAAAGGAAAGGTTACCCAGGAAAACATTGGAATGGTGTCCACCTGGAAGAAGAAGGAAAGGAAGGCCTCGAAACTCGTGGATGCAATAAATAAGAACTGAAATGAGAACAAGAGGACTGGAGGGCATGGAGTGGATGGTTAGAGACGAGTGGAGAAGGAAAATAAAACTTTCAGCACAGAAAGATGTATAAACATTAAAAATCTGTGTATAAATGAATTATTATTATTCTTTTCAATCATGTTGTCATATTTATATTTTTGTTCGTATATGCTAAATTAATACTTGGGTTACGCATCCTTCTACTAGTCGCAAACTTGTTTTTACACGCTTTATATTAGCTTGACCTGTATCTATCTATCTATCTATCTATGTAACGGAATTTTTCAACGCGATTTTACCCACTTAAAATCATTGGATCGACTTGAAAATTTGTATACTTACAAAGGACCCGTGACAATATAATAATTTCATATTTATTTTCTAAAATCCTGGCCATAATCATCAGAAAATCAAAAAAAAAAGTGTTTTTGTATCAATGTAACGGAATCTTTCAACGCGATTTTCACCCACTTAGAAACATTGGATCGACTTGAAACTTTGTATACTTGTAGATGACCCGTGACAATACAATAATTTCATATTTATTATTATTTATCTTTTACAATACAATATTAGTGAATTTGTAATTTATTTAAATATGAAGTGTTCAATACATTGGCAAATATTCGTACATAAATAACTGTGATTACAATAATAGCCATTATTTAAAAAAGACGGACCAGATTTGGAACCCCGGAAAGCCTAAGTGACAGTCCAGCGTCGATCCCCATGAGATACGCCGTCGTACAGAACATACGAGTAGTTCCTTTAACAGCACATAAGGAATGTATGTTACGAAAAATTGTCAATATTTCCAAAACGAGGTGTCATTAGACCCCTAAACCAGGTGTGAATTTAAACAGAAGGTCTTGTTCTTTAATCTCGCAAAATGTTATTTAATTTGGTGATAAACAGAGCGTGCCCTCTACTTGTAAGACATTTCTGAAGAGAGAAATCTTTCTGGAGAACAAGACCTTGAAGACTGATCAACATTTCTCTGATAAGGACCAACAGTAAATGTAAATAGCAATAATGTTCAATCGTGACAATCAGGAACTAGTATAATGTAAAAAAAAAAATCAAACTGTTTATGTATAAAAATATCTTCTATTCGATAACGTGATATAAGTGGAATCTTCCCAAGAAATGTTTCGCTTAGCAACAAAGATTCAACAAGGGACTCGAAATTAAATATCAAACTGATTACTGGTACATATAAATTCTATATGTATTTGCTCTGCGAATATTAAGATTAATGTTTCATTTAATATTTAATAAGTTTAATATTTATTTTAATAAAATTCAGCTTTCAACTTTTCCACTTTTTTCCTTTATTTATGAACAGTTCAGCGTTATTTTTCTTGTCTTTTCAACCGAAAATAAGTCGGGCATGCAGAAAAAAAATCCAATTATGTTTTGGGATTATATGAAACTTTATTATCAATCATTATTCTGGATACAGCTTTTTTCAAATAAAATTGTAATTTATTATAAGTAATGCCACGAGTGATTTCCAAATTATCGATAGAGAATTTGGAAATCAAGAGTGGCATTTGTTAGGACTATTTAACGAATAAAACTAAGCTGTTTACTCACAAATCATTATTTAAATATAGTTATTTTAAAATATTTATATATTTAATGTAAACGGCGATGTTTGAAAACAAATGACAAACTATTGTTATGCTTCATTTGTTCATCACAGCAACCAGATCAAATTATTTATTGCCAAAGGATCGCAATATCGTAAGAAAGCACAGTAGTGGAGAAATTTATAAAAAAACATTATAGATTATTAATTAATTTCTGATGTCCTATGATGTAAATATGTCAATTATATTTTTCTGGAACGTAAATTCATGGGAAATAATACGTTTAAGAAAGTGCAAACAGTGGTTTATTTACTCTGTGGTATAATCAATTGCTACAAAAGTTTTTATATTATATCTCTGAGGCACTATCTGCTAACATTCCTGTACTACGTATATATACAACCTGGTAGCCACGTGCAGTCACTGTAAAATAATGCTATGACCTATTCAGAATGTTAAAAAGGAAGAGCTTGATTTTAAAGTGATAAAATTAAATTGATAAAATCGAGGTGAAAAACGACTGTGATTGGTTGAAAATAAAAAAAATCATTGAAATGTGATTGATTGGTCATTGACTCCCATTTTGGGCATGAGATCAATAGTCCACTAAGAAAAATGTACATTTATATAAAAACTAAATTGGTTAATCGTTTAATCCAACCAACTTATTGGCTCTATCGAACCTGTAGTTTCATGGCCCCGCGGACATAAGCTCTCCATACATCCCTATCCTGAGGTAATATTTTCCAATCATCTCCTGTATAATCTACGTCCTTCAAGTCATGTTGATGTTATTCTCCCACCTCATTCTTGGTCTAACAACTAGGCGTTTTCCCTCTAGTTTTCCTATCAGAAACTTCCATGCCCTTCTTTCATTCTCCATTCGTGATACATGACCTGCCCATTGCAGTCTACGAATCTTAACTATTCTTAATATATATCGGGTTTCCTATAAAGATCATATAGTTCACTGTTATGAAGTCTTCTTCACCCGCATCTCTCTTTGATCCAAAAATTTTCCTGGCAACTTTATTCTCAAATACTCGTAAATTTCAGGATAGAGCTTTTCTAAATAAAATTGCGATTTTTCCACCTTATATTAAATCTCTGGATCACGTAGGCCTATGTATTTCTTTGACTACACAATAACAACATGAAGTGCTTCTTCGAATGAGGAATCAGTTAAATGCCAGGGCCACCTCCAGGACAGCACGGAAAATACAAAAAAAGAATAAACTAATAAACTAATAATTTAAGACAGGAGATGTCATTCACTCGCACATTCATATTAAAAGAAGTCGAATATGATAGGATGATTATGGTAGACAAAAGATGTCCGGGGAATATTTTGCTTTTAAAGTTTTCTACTTTATGCTACATATAAGGAAACTCCGAAAAAAAAACTTCACCGAGAGAATTGTCCTGAGGAGGGACTGAACCCTAGACCGTTCCCTACAAAATAACGACGTTACTTTCAGATCATAGCGGTGGACACGAACAATTTAATTATTCTTTATTTTATGATTATTACAATTTTTAATTAAATTATTTTATAAACGAATTACTACATAAAAAGTGTACCACTGTTTGTCAAAGATTCTAGTCCCGATAATATTTAAGGGCTTAGCGAGAATTGCTATTGCGTAAGGTGATTTGAAACTGGACGCCTCTACATAAATATTCTATTTATATCAATGTTATAACTAATCTGGCAATGTAAAAAAAAAAGGTGTACTATCACCCTACAGATCTGCCATACTTTCAGTTAACTTGATTTTCTTTTTCTTCGTTATTTTGGTGTGCTGGGCACAGTGGTCTGTTTCGATTTCGTTTCTTCGTTTCAGCAGATTGTCCAAATATATACTCCACGGCTCGACAGGCCAAGAAGGCCCTTGGCCTACAGCCGGCTGCTGGCCTCACAACCACAAGTGATAATCATAGAGGTAGAGGATCATTCAGCTAGAGAAGGGGTGACATATGGTTGACCAAATATACTTGAATGAAAAGTAGAGGCAGGATTTTAAAGTGAATGCTTTTTTCATATCACATAAAAAAGGAAACAATCTATGTAAACGTTTGTAACTGTTTAAAATATCCTAAGATTGTGAGTTTTAACTTTCCTTTTCCTTACTTTTGCCCCTTCAATTTAGATTTTTTTAATGTTAGCTTTTTAAATCACATCTCTCTTTATTATCCTTCTTCTCTTTTTATAATATTTGAAAAAAATCATAATAATTTACGTTACCTTACTACATAAACCATAAACCTTACAAACTTAGACAACAGTTTATAAAATCAAGGTTTTTAAAACAAGTAGTGTGTAGTGATTTTGGAGTTCAGAGTTCTTCTTCTTCCTTCCAAGTATTAGGCCAAGGCCTGTTACGATCCTATAGAAAATTGTCCCTCCAGCGTAAATAGTTTGATCCTTCCGAGAAATTCTCGTATAAGACTTGAAAGCATAATAATAGTCCTTTCGATTGGTTGCTGGCCAAAGGAAGGTAAGACCAGTGATAGGGCTGCCATCTTATAGCCTCTGGTTAGGCTTTTCTGGAGAAGAAAAGAAAATAAAGGAATGAAGAAATGGAAGAAAGGAAAGACTCCCTAGCCCTCGGATGCCCTAATAGCGTCGGGGTCGAAAAAACAAGAGTTAACCAAGAGAGGTTAGATAGTAAAGTCAAAAGAGTGCAAAACACAAGTAAGTGGAAGAAATGTTTTGCTCAGCTTGGGCACCTTGTGATCGCCATCCACATATCCCCTAGATGAGGACCCCTGAGGGTGGAGTTCAGAGTTAAAACTGATTTCTGTTGATATTTTGATGTAGAGCTATAATTTATTTTGTACAAAAACATTCTGTATCCAAATAGAGAGAAGGTAACCTTAAAAATATAGAAATGTTTGAAAGTGATGAAGTAGAATTATTTCTAACACAGTAAAGTAAAACTAGCAGAGATTATGAATTACATCTTTTTATTTCCATATGCCTATTTTTAAGATTTGTTTTTCTCTAACCAAAAGGTTCCCTCTGGTGTGGCATCTTTTTCTGAAGGAAAATTATAGCTCTAATTCGTTTTTTTTTATTTCTGTACATTTAAAATTGATTTTCAAGTCTTTATCTCTTTTAAAATATGAACATTTCTTTGTTGCCTAATCCAGTGTAGCTTGCAGTCAAAAATTTCGTACCGGTAAGAAGGACATGTGATAAAAAATCAGAATACCCTCTTGTAATTTCCATTTTTCCTTATTGGTATATCATTTTCATAACTTCATTTTCGGGTCCATTTGCAAACAGCACTTCATAATTCTTCTTAAATTTCGAGTCCTTTTGAAACTGGCACTATCATATATGTAAGGAATTGTTTCAGCCATTTTCCTGAAGACATCATTTTCATCGTTTCTTCCATTGAAGACTATTTTGGTTGAAGTATTGGACAATACGGAAATAATATCAATTTATCTATAATGTCTTCATTTCTTCGATGTTCCAGTCACCTTGTATGCCTTTGGACATGAGAGGGTATAAACACATTATTAATTGCTCCTTTAATTTTTATACTTTTAAATTTTGTGTTATATTGATCATACAAATGTAAGTTGCATCCCACATAATTAAATATATTTGACGTTCAATTGATTTATTATTTATTGAATATTTAGTTGTCAAATGCTGCATAAATACCGTATACAGGGTTTAAATGAATTACATCGCACACATTTAACTGCTTACAGAGGGGTATTATACAAGTAATTTAAGATAGGGAACCAATGGTCTACGAGGGAAAAAGGGCGAGTTATAGGGAATCAGAGTAATCGATATTTGATACAGATAAATCAACAGGAGAGCAAAGAAGGAGAGAAAATTATACTAGAATAACTTCAGTTCTTAGTATTAATTCCGAGATCCTGATTGCCAATAATTCATCAACAACGTTTATGAAATATTACATTATCAAATTCCTTAATACGTCGAACTTAGCAGATGATTACACGCCACTGCACTGGTTACAGTAGAATCGGTATAATGAGAGAGCTTTAGCTCAGAGTAAAACACGCAGAATCTGCGTAGTTAACATGTGGTTTAATGGTTAAAGCGATGGATTTCAGATTCGAACGCTGATACTTTTTTCCTGATTTACTAGAGTGTATTGTTTCTTATTTCCCAATAACATAATTATGCCATGTGTACAAACACTATACCTCTTCATGTTATTACTCTTGTTATCACTGCAGTATCATTTATCTAAGTACGTAAGTACTGTACAGTACAATTGCACATTTTATTTGCAAAATATATTCTATTAATACTCTACACTATGTGAATTATTATTACAACCTTTCAAACAATACGTTTTGTAACTCATGTATTGCACCGACATTCCAATACCGTATTCTGTAAAATATTGAACAAACAATTAAACCACAAGTAAATCTACGTACGTAAAACTTATTTTCAGTACGTACATATGGCTCTAGCACTATGGCTCTAGTTCGTCCTACACCGAAATCAAACACTCCCACAACACTCGATGATTATAGACCAATTAGTATTCTTCCCTGTTTATCTAAAGCACTGGAACACATAATACACTCACAGTTAACAGACTACTACCTCACCACACACGACTTACTTGATGAACATCAGTCTGGTTTTAGAACAGGACATCACACAAGTACTGCACTACTTGACATTGTAGAGGACATAAGAGACTCAATGGACAAAAGCAAACTCACCGCAATAGTCCTACTCGACTACAGCAAAGCCTTTGACACAGTAGATATAGACTTAATGCTAGCGAGACTAAAGACACTACATCTGTCGGAAAACTGCCTTGATTGGTTTGCATCTTACCTCACTAATCGTCAGCAATCAGTTTCTGTTAATAATCGCATTTCTTCCTGGCGCTTGGTGAGGAAAGGGGTACCTCAAGGCGGCGTCCTCGCTCCTCTTCTCTTCTCGATTTATATTAATGGCGTGACCAAGAAACTACAAAACTGCAAGCATCACCTTTACGCTGACGACCTACAGATTTACACACACTTTAGGCCTGACGAAATTAATGAATGTATTGACAAAGTAAACACTGACCTCAGGCATATATCTTTATGGTCCAGACAATATGGGCTGAAACTAAATGTAAACAAAACGCAAGCAATAATTATCGGACATCCAAGGCTATTACACCTCATAAACAATGGCAATATGCCGGCTGTCATATTAGATAATGAACAAATTCCTTATACCGACGTCGTTAAAAACTTGGGATTTTACTTAGATTCTAATTTAAAGTGGCATGAGCAAGTAAAACAAACATCTAAAAGGATCTTCTCCATAATGCATTCCCTAAAGCGACTTAAACATTTTCTTCCTACAACTGTTAAAAGAATTTTAATCCAAACTTTAGTGATGCCGCATTTTGACTACTGTGACGTTCTACTAACTGACATAAGTGACGGATTGTCGGACAAACTGCAGCGTGTCCATAATATGTGTATCAGATTCATATTTAATGTTCGAAAATACGATCACATTTCTCCATTATTCCACGAATTGTCATGGCTACATCTAAAAGAGAGAAGAAAATCGCACTGTCTAATTCTCCTATTTAAGATCCTACATACCTCGATTCCCAATTATTTATCATCCCGTTTCCAGTATCTATCCTCAAACCATAACTTAAACACAAGATCACAACATAGTCTCTTACTTAATATACCGCAACATAGGACATCACATCACTCCATGTCATATACCATCTCCACTTCTCGCAACTGGAATTCCCTACCACAAGAAATAAGGGGCTGCCGGACATTGGCATCTTTTAAAAGAAATCTAAATTTATATTTGCTCTAAAATCGACTTCATTATTATCCAGTGTAAGATATATATATATATATATATATATATATATACAGTATATTAATTGGTGTTTCCCGTATAATGTATCATATTTATATTATTATTATTGTTATTATTATTATTATTATTATTATTATTATTATCGTATCATTATTGTTATTACCCTATAAAATGTTGTTTGTACATGACATTTACATTGTTACATTTATTGTATCTTTAAGTGTTTATAATTAGTATAGTGTATATCTATATTTGTCGAATATTTGTTTGTATTTGTACTGGTTGAGTGGAAGAGAGGGCCTTATGGCCTTAACTCTGCCAGAATAAATAAAGTATTATTATTATTATTATTATTATTATTATTATTATTATTATTATTATTACATATTAAATACACATTAAAGGAAGAAGAGAAAAAAGGGGTACACATACTGTACACAGTTTCGAACTTGATGCATCAATCTTACATTTGCGTCGGTAGTAAGACTGCTATAACCACTGAGCTCAAGGTGCATGCATATGGCCAGATACAATCTCTGAACCATATTATTTCCACTTCAATTTGAAGTAATCAGTGGCGTGACAACCATTTTACAAATTGAAACACAACTTGGACATTTTTATTCGTAGACTATTAGTTCATTAACCCAAACTGCTTATATGATATCCCTCTACATGCAGTTAAATTTGTGCGCTATAATTCATTTACACCCTGTATAAATATTTTAAAATAACTATAGTTAAATAATGTTTTGTGAGTAAACAGCTTAATTTTATTCGTTAAATAGTCCTAACAAATACTACTCTTGATTTCCAAAATCTCTAGATAAATTCACTTCGTGAGTCGTGAATTTTTCGATAATTTGGAAATCACTCGTCGCATTACTTATGATAATAATAAAGCTCGTAAATAGCTACTAAAAATGGTTTAATTCACCATAATCATAACTGAATCCGAGATGTTTATACCTCACAAAATATGTACATTTATGTTGGAGTGTAACTGATTATGTGGGTCATAGTATTCTAAATTAGCACCCAGCATCGTGAGAAATTTGGGTAGCTACAATAAGTAGCGGCTCCACATTCAGAAAACCAGCTGTAACGAATGATGGACCTGACATGCTGACCACAAGTCTCCCTAAACTAGCAGGAAGAGTATGATCGTCAACTTCTATGATTAGCACATGTACATGTATTACCTGCTATAGTTGAAATGGGAGTTTTGGCGCTGGATATTAATACCTTGCAGTTAAAAACGGCAGATACTTTCTTGGACATGGCCTTTGTACAGCACATACTTCTCTGGAAGAAATTTAATTCCTGCATCAAGTAGACTTTCCATAAACATTGCCTTGCAGTTAAAAACGTCAGAACTAACTTTTTTCAAAATTTTATTTTTCTGCACTCTTCCTCTACATGAACTTTAATTATGCCAACTACTCGTATCACACTCCTCCGTGCGCGCAAAGTGCTTAAAAAGGGGTACAAAGTTTTCTCTACACGTTTTAATACATAGATGTTGGAAAACCAGAGCAAGAAATAGAGAGTTTAGGCAACGAATTGAAGAGACAATATTCAATTTGACCACCGCTGTGATCTAGGAGTAACGACGTTGTCTCAGACACTGTGAATCAAGGATCGATCCGGATAGAAATAAATTTCCTGGATCACTTTTTTAAAGGTTTTCACCTGTAAGGCAGATGTCAGGAAACATTAAGAAATTGACAGTTCCCGAACACCATATGAACATCATAATTATTCCTTCATATTTGCCTTCATCAAAAACACATAAAAATCCCAAGACAAAGTTAATAACTAACTCACTGACACTACCGAAGCAGTAGATTAATGACCACACATCCCTACCCTGGGCTACAGTTTTCTACCCATTCCCTGTATAATCTACTTCCCTTGAATCAAGGTTAATGTTATTCTTCCACCACATTCTTGGTCTACTAACTGAGCGTTTTTCCTCTGGTTATCCAACAAGTAGCTTCCATGTCCCTCTTTCATTCCCCATTCGTGCCACATGGTCTGTCATCACAGTCTACGAGACTTAAATGTTCTTAATCAATACTAGTAAAATTCATATAAAATTCCGTTGAAGTGAAATCATATGAAGAAAGTTAAAAATTAAATTGTACCTGTCGGTATCTTCAAGTAGATATCATATTAACTGTTATTATATCTACTTGAAGATAAAAATACACACACGCTAATAGTTGTATATAAAAATCCTGAATGGGATATTACTTTAAAGTTAAAGCGTATATAAATAAGATGAAATAAAAATAATAAATTTTGATTACGGGGCCAAGCAAGAGGGAAAAACCGACAACCAGAATGTTCTTCTGCTAAACTCCTAAAGTTGACAATCAACCAATGAATCAGCTGTATTTGCACGTCTTAATCATTGTATAATTTGTTATGGAAACAGCTGAAATGTTAAGATTGAGTACAAGATCAATCGGATATCACATAATGCTACATAATAATATAATAAAAATATGATTAATATATAAAAATGGATAACTTTGAGAAAGCCAAGGACAAATAATATGTTAGTGGAAAAATAGGTTGATAAGCGATGATGGGCGTGACCAGAGGAGAGTATAAGTATTGAAGACATGTAGCGCCATGTGTGTTGTAGCCATGAAGGTCTCACTACTCTTCCTTGTCGCTTTTGCGGCTGTAGCATCCGGCGCTACTATTCCGGCGGACCAAGTCTTTCTCCAAAAACAGCAGGATGTCCTACAATTATTTCACCGGATTCAACAACACAGCCTTATAGAACGACAGGTAGGCCCATATCAATTTACTTATACACAGATTTTTCAATGTTTACATATATTTCTGTGCCTAAAGTTTTATTTTTCATCTCCACTCGTCCCTTTCCATCCAGACAATGTTCTCCAGTCTTCTTGTTCTCATTCCAATTTTTATTTTCTGCATCCACGAGTTTCGAGGTCTTCCTTTCTTTCTTTCTTCTTACAGGTAGACACCATTCATATGTTTTTTTTTCTGGGTAATCTTTCTTCTTGCATTCGTCGTACATGGGCATATCAATTTAACTGATTATATCTTACCTAATCTATTACAGAATATTTAATATGCATTTTTTCTCATATGACTTTATTTAATTTTTATTTTTATTTTTATTTTGAACATCTTGCTGCTCTCCTCATGAAATCCATTTTCATCAGCATAAGTTTTTGTTATAAGTTTTTCCTGAAATTCCATGATTCAGCTCCGTATGTGCCTAACTCAATAATTAAATTAAACTTCTCGATCATAGCCAAGGCGGATGGAATTTATAGATTAAGATTTCTCAAATATGAGCATAAGATTACTCATTTTCATTGGAATTAGAATTTAAGAATATAATTATTTATTTATCTGCAAGTTTAAGATTATCAGGCCTTCTCTTTCCCACTACAGGTTAATATTATATACAGAAAACACCAAATATAATTAAAATGCATAATTATAAGATTAAATGCTATTATAATGTTGAGTGATTCCGGGTTATGTGGCCGTGGTCCATAGTTGGTGTCAACACCAACTATGGACCACGGCCACATAACCCGGAAACACTCAACATTATGATTACCGGCCGTGAAAGCCTGCATTCAACTATTAGCTATTATTAATAAAATACACTACAATGCACAATTATGAGGTTTCGACCAACCTGGAATTTTTCATTATTTTTGTCAGTCCTTAAAGCAAATGTTAGTTTATAATTTCCATGAATCATTTCTAACTCACTGGCAACATCGAACCTGTAGGTTTATGTCCGCGGATACATAAACTCTCCACACATCCCTATCCTGAGTCAATGTTTTCCAATCACCCCCTGTATAATTTACTTCCCTCAAATCATGGTTAACGTTATTCTTCCATCTCATTCTCGGCTACTACTGGGCTCATTCTCTCTGGTTTACTTACAAGGAGCTACCATGACCTTTTCCACTCCCCATACATGCCATATGTCCTTCCCATTTCAGTCTACGAGACTTAACTGTTCTTATTATATATGGTTTCCTATAAATATCACGTTGTTCACACAACTTCATCGTTTGAAGTTTTATAACTCATTTCATTTTTAAACATGCAAGAATATAACAATTTATTGGGTATATACACTAAAATATGCAATATTTAATAATTTATTTAATATTTACATACACGTTTACATAACAATTTATTATGTATACACTTTAAAATATGCAAGATGCGATTAAACATAAATATTTGCAACCAGTAAAATTATTGAAACGAAAATTGTGTCTGTGACTTATGTTAGTTTCAAGTATGTGTCATTACTTTGTATAGTATTCACCTAGATTCCCACGACACAAGACATATTAATTTATTAAGATGTAAATAATAACTTTATCAAATATATTGGAACTAAATATAAACATTCTTAATTATTTTTATTATTTACTTAGTTACATTTTTAATTAGTATATCCTTTTAAACCAATTTTTAATAAAAGCTAATCAAATTACAATAAGAAAGCAATGTATTTAGAGAAGTTTCCGTACACTCGACACTTTTCTTAATCGCGTTTGTTCAATTGCTTGATATGGGAACATTAATTTTCCTCACCAAACAATTTATTATGTCATTTTTGACTTCAGATTTTTAGTATGTAAGATATGTAGAACTGAGTACCTAAAACAGGCTTTAAAACTGTAAAATAGATTTTAAAAATACTACCTTAAAATTTAAAAAATCAGTAATAGAAAAGTACCGTTAACAGAAAAATGGACATAATAATTATGAAATTAATAAACTAAAACGCGTTAATTAGCTGTAGGCCCTAGTAAATATATTTATTTACTGCAAATTATAATTGTCATGGGTTTACCTCTGATAAAATACCGAAGATCTTCCTGAAAATTCTGGAAAGACGGTAACGCTGAACTTAGGTCATTTATATAATTGTAACTTTAGAAATGACATTTTAGACTCAAAAACACAAAACAGAGGCTAGACGGTAAAATAGGCATCTTTAGGCACAATAAAATAATTGGTTTTTTATTTATTCATTCAACAAAATAATTATAACTCTACAATCTGAGGTCTAGTCATTCGTAGTTTTTGTTTAAATTCAAATTGTCCTACTTACGTCCTCCTCCTTTATATTTCTACAATTTAGAATAAATCAGTAAATCATATCGTGCTAATTAATTATATTGTAGGCTGCTTTTGTAATAATTTATCTTAAATATGGAACTTATAACATTTAGTTATTATAAATGTATCTTAACCTGCTGTGAGATGTAGAAGCCCTTAAGACCTCGCATTTCCCAGGTGAAAAATAAACCTTTATCATTTATCTTTAATTTCTAAAAACATTAAATCTAATTTTATAAATATATGTTATACTTGTATATAGTTTGTAATATATAAATATTTATAAAACTACAAAACCTATAACGCGATTCTTGTTGGTTTAGATAACAGAGGGCAACAACTATGACGTTGAGGCTCACATCGGCAACTATGAACACCCTCGAGTAGTGAAGAACTTCATGGGAATGTACAAGAAGGGCTACATGCTGAAGCGCGGAGAAGTTTTCTCTGCGTATTACGTGAAGCATAGGGAACAGGCAGTCATGCTCTTTGATCTCTTCTTTTTCGCCAAAGATTACGACACCTTCTACAAGGTCAGATTTTCCACTATGTATTTTCATATTCAAGTTCCTGTCAGTAATAATTTTACTTTGTAATAAAGTCATATGTAATTGAAGGGATTAGGGCAATAACATGATAATCCACATATTGTTCTTTCTGAGATATAAGGATTTTAATGATTCAAAAAATTATAAATACGAATTGGGTAGCATTTTTGTTAATACATTGTGTGTCTACACGTTTCAACTCATCACTGGCGCACTTACATATGTTTTTATGGATATTTCAATACATTAATTTATTTGCTATCATTGCAATAAATGACATTTCTTAACAGAATGTGGCTTATCATGTTACTGCCCTAAGCCCTTTAATTACGTTATTATCACGCCATTATTTATAAACATGCGATAATTTCTCTGGATAGAGTTTTAAGTAATTTGTAATGCTTTTTTTTATTTTCCTTAGTATTTTTAGATTGTATTTTATTGCTATTTAGAGTAATGTATGCGCCACTCGAGGATTATCTTCGGGGTTTGCAAAAATAATAAACAATAAAATAGAGCGAAGATATCAATAAAAAAGTATGTTGTTGGTTCAGTTTCCCAGATTTTGACGATATAGGCCTATATAAAGTACTACACTGAGGGAAGTCTACACAGAGATAATTTTGAAATTTTAAAAGTAATATCCAAATATTATCATACGGATCAGAAAATTGGACTCTAACATAGAAATAACTCCGAAGAAGACAAACTATTTTACTTTATATTCGTCGCATGGAACGCGAGAAATAAAGACAACCTGTGAAGCGATCGAAAGAAGACACTCAACCTAAAGCTCAATAGAACAAAATGCCTAATTCTAGATGGTTAATATTGATATTCATGGTTGTTAGTAATCTAATAGCAAGCGTATCAATAAATATGTCTCTAACTCTAATTCCAACAATCGTATACGTTTATCTCCAATTTTATCATTTTGATTTTATCTCTTAATAATATATTTTAATATACACATTATAAATTATTATAAATACCAGGAAAAACATCAAAAGTAACTTTCTATATTTGTATCTTGAATAATTTGCGACTCAATGGCGCAACATGCCTATAAGCCCCTTGGCCTACCAATCGGCTGCTGGCCTCACAACTACATGTATTAATCATAGAGGTAAACGATAAATCTTGAATTATGTTAAGTTATAATTCATGGGCCTATACTCCGCAATCATTTAACAACGAAAACGCTAACAGGTTTGAACAAAACTGTACTGACAAATTTCACAGGTTATTGAGGGATGTTAGTTGAATGTTTTGAACCGTGATAACTTGGTTTGTGATAGATTACAAAAATAAAAATAAATATCCTAATCGCTACCTGCAATAGAAGAAATATGTCATCTTGTAACCTGTTAATTTTCATACTAATGTTTATTGAAATTTGTTTTTCTTTTCTTTAATTCTACTTCATATCCGTAAATTTTGGTCCTACATATTTGAAATAAATTGTCTTCAATTCAAAATGTTACACTATATAGTGCATTGGATTTATTTAAATCAGTGACATTTTTTGTTATATTAATAATGTAGCCTACCTAAATATACATAATGTATTTCGATGATATGAAGCAATTTATTATGTTCTAACGATACTTTTGTTATTTGTACAGACAGCCTGCTGGGCTCGCGATAGAGTGAATGAGGGTATGTTCCTTTATTCATTCAGCATTGCGGTGCTTCACAGACAAGACACACACGACATTGTGCTGCCACCACTTTATGAAGTCTACCCATACCTTTTTGTGGAGAATGACATCATCCAGAAAGCCTACGAATATAGAATGCAAGGTGAGATTTTTAACGATTATAACTCATTGTTTTCAGAATCAAAATCGTATTGCCTAAATTCAGAACTAATAACTTTTAACAGAATATTTCAGAGTGAAATTATGAATACACTACTTATTGTCATTGAAATTTTCAATTTTGCTGAGTGTTTGACATCAAAATATAATAGCATTACTAAGAAAGCGAATTCCGCTAGTTGCATTGTATTATTCAAATTATATAACAGGCTAATTTGTTCAGTACGCCGTTGTAGAGTATTATTTGCAAGGGAACTCTCAACATTGCATGCCAAAATCTACCTTAAAATTTTTCCCACAGAAGAGTTATGGTGTCCCAAAGTCTTGTCAAAAAAATCCAACAATAGTAACCCTGTGTAGGGAGCCTATGGACTCTCTGCATGAGTAAGAGAGGAGTGAAGTGGTGGTGGGATGCAGTGCGGACGGCAGGGAGTGATGGTTATCCAATATACCAATTCATTTGAGTTGTATTACTTCCATATATTTTAAATTAGACATTTGACGCTTGATTTGAAAATTCTATGCAGTTAAAACGGCAGCTTTTTTTTTAGACAGGGCCTTGGTACCCCACAACGCTTCTCTAAAATTTTAAGGCAGGTTTCAGCATGCACTGGTTGGTAGTTCTCTTGTGAGAATGAAATAAAAAACTATATGCAGATAGCATGCAGCATCGTATGATTTTAATCCCATACAAAAATACTTTTAGAGTAGATACATTTTTCTAAGTTACAGCTGACATCAGCGAACTATAATGTGGAAAAAATAACAACGTAGCGTAACTGCTGTATTTTATATAAATCTCACCGTACAAAAAAGAAAGGTATAGTTTCTGCTATTATCTGCATGACGAACGTAACAACTGAATATAATTACAGAATGCCCTACATTATAAAATTATCTCACTACAGTAAAAAGCAAGATGTGGTTTTTGTTATATATTGGAAAGTTTCTAACTAGTAGCCTATATTTGACGAATAGTCTTTCAGTCGATATACGTGCCTCCATTATCCTGACAGATGTTAATTACAATAATTTCGGATTGAAACATTATGCATTTTGAGATAAGAATTTATTTGTTTTAACGTGTTGGATATTTCATAAATAAACGTCCATTGAAAATTTGAAAGATTTAACGATTTCTGTATATGATTTACATCTTTGTTAGCTAAAATATTTACAAAACTAATTAAAACAGGTCAAATTTTCGAATGAACAACTATTAAATACTCACAAGAAAATTACCAGCCACTGCATGCTGAAATCTACCTTGAAATACCTCCCGCAGAAGCGTTTTGATGTAGGCTACCAAGGCCGTGTCCAAAAAATATCTGCCGTTTTTAACTGGAAGGCACATAAATCGAATTCAGAAGCCAGCAATAACATCCCACTGTACAGAGCAGATGTAGGCCTACATCCCTGCATGAGTTAAGCACGGTGGGTGGTGAGGGTTTTCCAAGTCTGCCAATACAAATGCTGAACTGTATTACTTCCCTACAGTTTAAATGCAAGATTTGGCGGCTGATTTTAGTGCCTTGCAGTTAAAAACGACAGATTTTTTTTGGACACGGTCTTTGTACAACACAATGCATTTCTGGAAGAAATTTCTAGGTAGGTTTCGACACGCAATGGATGACAGTTCCCTTGAAGATATAATTACAAACATTTATTTTAAAAATGAGTACTAGCTTACATGTTAATATTAAATTAATATGCAAAATGTCCCGTAGCCGAGCGGTTAAGGTAGGAAGCCTTGGCGCAGAGCTACGGGACTTGCGCTGGTTCGAGTCTCCATGGGGGAAGAAATTTTCTCATGGTATTTCGGCCAGTATGGGACCGGTGCCCACCCAGCATCGTGAGGCAATTGGGTAGCTACAATAAGTAGCGGCTCCAGGTTGAGGAACCAGCTATAACGGCTGGGGGACTCGACATGCTAACCACATGTCACCCCTACACTGGATGTTGATCATCTACCTCTGTAATTGACACATGTGGATGTGAAGGGCCAGCAGCCGGCTGGTAAAAGGGCAACCGCTGAAAAGTGGAAAGACCCTCAATCGGAATCGGATATGCAAAATGTGACTTTTTTTTATCTATACACATGATCTTTGCATGGATGAGTGTAGATGTGTATTATTGTATATAGACATAGATTTTATATATATATATATATATTCTTCCTTACGCATGAAAGCTGGCAAGCTTGTTGCGTGTTCATTGACTACAGGTCCGGGGTATGGTGACAACATATATATATATATATATATATATATATATATATATATATTCATTGATTTTATAAATGTTTATGTAGTCAAGTAGGTATTTGTTATTATTATGTTTATATTTATTTTTTTATTCATGGAAAAATAATATACGTACGGCCAAACAGGCCCGTGCGCAATGTAAATGTATTTCGTTTCTTTTGAAATAAAAAGGCAATAAAGCCCATTAATATTACAGATGCAGCCAACGTTAAAGAACATCACACACATGTAATTTACCAAAACTTCACACTTCACAACCAGGAAGATGAACTTGCCTACTTTAGAGAAGATGTTTTCCTCAACGCCTTCAATGCTTACTACCGATACCTCTATCCCACATGGTTTAACTACACAAAGTACGGTGTAACTGTGGAACGTCCTGGAGAGCAATTCTATTACATGAACAGTCAGCTCTACAAACGTTACATGGCTGAGAGATACTCAAACGACCTTCCACCAATAAAGCCATTCGAGTATGAAAAACCATTTAGAACGCCTTACAATCCAAAACTTCGTTATCACAATGGAGAGGAGGTACCTGCAAGGCCTGATAACATCTACCCGACCGACTTCGATCTATTTTACTTGTCTGACATTAAGAATTATGAACGTAGAGTATCAGATGCTGTTGATTTCGGATACGTTTTCTGTGTAAGTACAACACAAATAATTAGAAAAATGTTGCAATTAAAATTAGTTGATGTTAGCCACCACGTATTCCCTTAATCGCGTAATAAATAATTTATAATAATATAAATAAGTTGCCGTCAAAATGTTTGATTTTAAAAAAGAATATATAAACGCATTTCTCAATAGGAAACTCATACGAGATGATTGCCATTTAAACTATAGTGTCAAACCATCTGAAAAAAAAATCTCAAGTACCTGTACATTCTTTATGAACACTTAATACTTAGGCTTACATATTTCAGATAATAGTTTAAGTTAATAGTAGCTACTTTAAAAATATTAAATATTAATTCATTAAATAACATAGACCTACTTGAATCAGTTTTTTATGAGCACATTTTGTCTTACCATATTCCATTCCACAGTAATTCTGCCCGAGGGTAGGTCTTTCAGTGCAGTCATAACAATTTCATTCTATGCTTTGCAGCTTTACTAGGGAATTAAAGGTGTGGTATTTTTTTTTTCAAAAATAAGCAATCAAATCTGAAGTCTCTAAATTATTGTAGTTTAATCTAACAATTTATATACCTTTTAGATATTTGCCGTAATATTTTTAAATCGCCCTTTAGAAAAATAAAAATATGCTAGTGTATAAACAATGGACCTATCAATTTTTTAAATAGTTTAAAACATTTGAAGATAGATTATACGAACAATTATAAGCTTAATTATCATGGATCTGTTCAATCAACAATTCCATTGCGAGTATCACTGATGTCTACACCATAAATCAGGTTAATTTTATAATAAGACGATAAATATTTAAAATATTTCTCGTAATTAAATTTCAGTAAAATAAGTATGTTGTTCTTTTATTAACCAAAAATTTCGTACAAAATCTTTATTTTTATATTTAATTTATAATATGTATTAAATAAGAAATTGTTAGTGGAAAGTTACACAATTTAAAGTAATTAAAATTATATTTAACAGCTGTATTTACTTGATATTTAAGACAGCAGTAAAAAAAAAAAGAAGAGTAGTAATCCATTTCTATGACATACTTAAATAATGAATTATTATAAGTGTAAATTAAGTGTTTCTTCCTTTCTTTCTTTCTTTATCTTAGTTCAACCTCTCATTTTGTAGATACTTTTACATGCCCACGGCACTTTAACCTTAAAGGGATGCGACCAGATGGCCTAAATATAAATTAAATGTAATTTGGCTAATTATATATGAACTACGGTTACCATATTCTCTTGCCTTATTTTGCTATCCGTTTATTTTTAGTTAATGACGTTTATTTCAACACACTTTTAAATACTGAGCTGAACTACCAGCTGCAGGGGTAACGCTTCTGCAGTGACGTCAGGAGGGGGTGAGCGCGTCATACGGAAGTAGTGTATAAAAATATTACCGACGATCACGGATATGCGAATATTTCCAATGTGCGATAGCTTTAAAGACCAAATACATATATTAGGAAAATTTAACGAATTAGAATATTGGAAGCATCAGTTGTTATCGAAAATATTTCTAAAATTCAAATCTTGAGAGACTGGCAAGCTACTAGTTAATGGTACGCCTAGAAAATTGGATAATTTTTTTGGACAAAACACGGAAAATAAAAACAACACTCACTGGTGAAAAAATATATAAGCTAAGTATAATACCTAGTACTTCATAATTTTACGTAACCTAATTAATGAATAATGTAATTGTATTGTTAACTATTGTATTTTTCTATCTACTTTATACACGGCTATTCAGAAAGAAGGAAGATACTTCAAAAATTAATTTCTTCAAATTACAAAAAATAGAAAATACAATTCCTGGAAAGAGAAAAGATCAAATTTCACTATTTTATGTATTCAATATGAGCACACGACAAATAGGCCTATCAAAACGGCTCATTTCTTACCACACACGATTCATCTGGTCTCTGGATACCAAATTCACAGCTTGAACAATTCGATGTCGCAAATTTTCAAGAGGAACGTAAGGGGACAGGTCTTTTACCTAACCTCGCAGGTAAAAATCACACGTGGTTAGGTCTGGTGACCTGGGAAGCCACCGGCGATGAAACTAATCTTCTGCTCCTCTTTCAATCCACCGTCCTGGAATGGTGTTATTCAGGTAACGTCAGACGTGGTTACAGAAATGTGACCGTGATCGGAACTTCAAACTTTTCTCTTTGCCGGAACGTTGGAATTGTTTTTTTTTTTTTTTTTTTTCAGTTTAGAAGCTATAAATGTTTGAAGTCTGTTCCTTCGTTCTGAATAGCCCTGTATATTACTAGACATTATTGTACTGATACGGACTGTCAACAGCGCGTACAGCTTGCTGCCCGTGCGAGCCATATTTGTAAATAACATTGTATGTATATTACTTTTAGTTTAATTAAGTCCTACTAGAGTTTAAAAAACATACCAACTTATTCAAAATAGTCAGACGAGGTGGCATCTTGAATGTCAAAGTTTTTGGTTTAATGTAGACTTATATGATTTCTTCCCTGCATATGTAATAGTTAACCCACCTGGTTTATTTTAGTTCGTTCCCTTCCCTAAAATAGGTTGTTAAGCTAAGCATTATAACAGTACTAGTCATTAGAAAAATAAATAATATGAACTGTCTTCAAACCAAATATTTTTTTATAAAAATTGACAATTTTTTTTGTTATCATTTCAGGATAAATTGCAGTCTCATAGCATTTATCATGATGAAAAAGGATTCGAAATGTTTGCGCAAATAATAGAAGGAAATTCCATTTATCCTGAATTCTACGGTATGTTGTTCCATGTGTATCGCTCCATGCTTGGTCACATTGTGGATCCTTACCACACACAAGATGTAAGTATTGCTTTTCACTTTAAGTACTAACATTGTCCACTTACCACTACCGTGTTTTCAAATTTAACAATCAGTTCCAAAATCACATTTATAAAAGTTTGCATATCACTATTTTCTTCCTACTCGTAGCCGAGTGGTTAAGGCAGGAAGCCTTGGCGCAGAGCTACGGGATTTGCGCTGGTTCGAGTCTCCATGGGGGAAGAAATTTTCTCATGGTATTTCGGCCAGTATGGGACCGGTGCCCACCCAGCATCGTGAAGCATTTGGGTAGCTACAATAAGTAGCGGTTTCAGGTTGAGAAAACCAGCTGTAACGGCTGCGGGACTCGACATGCTGACCACAAGTCACCACAACACTGGCTGATGATCATCTACCTATGTTAGTGACACATGTGGATGTGAGGCCAGCAGCCGGCTGGTAGACTAAGGGCCCTCTAGGCCTGTCGCGCCAGGAGTTTTTATTATGAGAAAAATGCATTCATGCAGTGGCTCCTCGATTCCTATTATGAATATTATGTTTACATTCAACTTCTCAACTTCAAATTTCTTTCGGTATACTGTATTAATTTTCCTTATATACATATACTGTCTTTGGTTCCGAGGGTCTTAAGTTCACATCCGAACGAGGTCGATGGATCTTTTTAGGACGGAAAAATCCAAGAAGCAATCTCCGGGAGCGATTTTAGCCGTGGATACCGAGTCTGAAGAATTTCAGGCTCGTAAAAGAACCTTAATCCTGAATAAAGAGGTCTTTAAGCAAACTTTACCGACTTTTTCATTCTAGTAATAACTTTGTTGCCTATTAGATGTCTCATTGGGTCAGTATGTTGACCACATACCATTCATAACATCTTTGGGAAATAAGCGTAACTAATTTAACTTGGTCTAGAAACTTCTAATAAAGGAGATGCTAAGGTGCTAAGGTCCAACAATGGCCTATTACGCCATTGAATATGTAGGCATATATATAAACTATAAAATATTCACCGTGTAGGTCCGTCTCCTCAACACTCTTTAGGCCTTTCTGGACTAGTCTCATCATCAGCAGAACAAATACAGACCTAATTCGTTCTGCTGGTGATGCGACTAGTCCAGAAAGGCCTACAGAGTGTTAAAACATTTTAAGTTGAGGAGGTGGACCTACAAGGTGACTATTTTATAGTTTTTATTCGTATATTCTATTATTGTCACTTAATACTTTTACGGAAACTTACCATGACTTTTACTAGTATCGATTCTACACACACACACACACGCACTTCTATATATATATATATATATATATATATATATATATATATAAACATTGTAGATTTTCGCGGATATAAGTATGATTAAGAAAGTTGTGTTACGTTAGCCTCTGGCTACTGATCCCGACGTTTCGACATAATCCCATATGCCATTCTCAGGTATGAAAACTTTCTTAATCATATACATAGGCCTACATACCTGTAATATATACATACACGTAATACATACATACATGTAATATATACATACATACATACATACATACATACATACATGTAATACATACATTCATACATACATGTAATACATACATTCATACATACATGTAATATATATATTCATACAAACATACATGTAATACATACAATGACACATGTAAATTTAAGTTAAATTCAGTATATACATTTTTTTAACATGCAGGAAGCTCCCAGTGCCCTTGAACAACCAGAAGCTGCTCTGCGAGATCCTGCCTTCTATCAACTGTGGAAGAGAGTACAGCACTATTTTGACGAATACCAAAACAGACTGCCACATTACACACGTGAGGAAGTAAGTAATGTATAATGTATGTTAAAGAGTCTGCAAATGCAAACAATCTTGCTATTCATTCAGAATTACATTATGCTCAAACATGTTTAGCGTTCAGTTAACTTACGTAAAGCAGATATTTGGATTGCTAAATTAATATAAGACATCAGTTGGGAAATCCTTAGAATAAATACAATGTGACTGCACAACAACTCGTTCCAAGACAGAATGAACCATGTTTCGTTTAGTCAACTTTCGTTCATAGTTGTAAAATTAACTCGATAAATGTTTGAGCCAATATTGATCCATGAAAATAAAATAGGAGATAGAAAAGAATTAAATTTAAATCTAGGATATAGTTTAAATGCTTTCTGAATTTGACAAAAAATACTAAATTTATAAAAATCATATATAGCCTACTTATAATCTTTGCTTCAAAATATAAAGGCAACTTTTAATATTCGTTTAACTTCTGCATTATCGTTTGCTATTGTACATATGTATTCAAATTAATTTAATGGTAATAATATATCCTCATGGCATCGAATCCGACAGAGAAGTAACTTATGATAATTAAAGATCCAAAGTGTATGCGACGAATTAAATAAAACTATATCGTAACACATTCCTAAAAAAATCAATGCATCGTTATTTAACTACTTTTAAACACTAGGTGGGAATAAACTGATAATGGACAGTAACAAAAAGTCCATCTATTAGTTCCTATAAAGATGATCTAAAGTAGGGGTGCCGAACTAGTAAACCGAATGTGGATGTGACGTCATCCGCATTCTGGATGCAGTTGCAATCAAGACTGTTTCTCGGAATGCAGATTACACATGGCGGAACCCTTCAATTTAGCTGACGAGTACCCATTACACATTTTTTGTTGTCTTTCTTCCTTAAATTCAGTTTTCAAGCCGTTCTTCGGGCGGAAATTTGAATGTCGATTCCTATTTTTTCACAATAATTTATCAATGACATACGTAACTATAGATAAAGAGAGAGTAAATATGAATAATAAATAATAAGATGTCGTTTAAAATGCACCGAATACTACTTTTAGTGCATTTAAATTTCGAAATTTTTTATATGTATATGTTGAAATAAACATTACAATAATACAGCCTGCAAAATTTTTAAAAGTGTTTTCCGATCAACCCCCGTGTAAAATAATAATAATAATAATAATAATAATAATAATAATAATAATAATAATAATAATAATAATAATAATAATAATAGTAATAATAATAATAATAAACGTAATAAACTAGTAATTATATTTACAAGTAAACCGTATAAACATAATTATGTCTATTTTTAACATGTCTATTTTTAATCATACATGATTGTTTATCATTTCCATACTCGTCAACATGAAAGAACTGAAATGTTGTCTGATGTTATACTATATCATGTTGCAGAACTGTTTAGACACAAACATTAAGATATTTTAAATTCGCAATGACAAACATTTAATTTCCCATTACTCACGAAATGTATATCGTTAGTTATGATCACTGACTGACGACTTCTGTTGTCATTCATCTGGTAAGAAAAATTCAGATGTAAAGATTATAGAATATTATAGAGGTGCATTTTTGTTCTCTAAAGAGCGTAAGCTCCCCATCTCTGATCTTAAGTGCATATATTCATTCACAACAGAATTACTTCAATAGCGAAATGTTATCCGAAGTTGATATAACAGTAATAGCCTACTATAAAAAAGTAAAACACAATAAATTGTAGTAAACGGCACATGAATTTCGCCTAAATTGTAACTCACACTAAATATTATCTTCTCAAAGAAATCTGATATCAGTGAACACATTAGATTGTATTCAAAAACACTAGTCGACAAAAATTAATTTTTTTCTTTCACTAGAATAAAAATATGAGATTGTATAAGTATTTTTCATCCTGAATTTAAATATCATTTCAGTTTTATCCCATAAGGCAAGAGTTTTCTGTGATATTCATTTACATTTCTTATAATTTTTAATAAAATCCATCTAACTCTAACTCATTCCGACTTACCTAGAAAGTGGAAGATAGTGATTTTCGGGCATATTTTGCATCAGGAACATCTCTCTTCTTGGTCCAACAGTAGTCAGCCAGTATATTAGAACTCCACTTGCTTTGGTACCTATTTTCCATTGTGGAAATTTGCTGATGAAAACGCTCACCGTGCTCATCAGAGACAGCACCAAGATTTTCCGGAAATAAGTCTAAGTGAGAGTCCAATATGTGCACTTATAAGGTCAAAAAGAATGCTAAAATCGATTTTAAAAAAGTAGCTGCCACAAAAAAAAACTGTGCCTGATGGAAAATTTCTGACACATATCATAATCCAGAACGACAAAATGCACTAGATTCACTAATCAGATTTCTTGTGAAGAAAACCTTGTCGACCAGTGTAATTATTGATTTTATCCACCTAAATACGAATACTTTAATATTTTTTATTCTCTTCCAGCTTGCATTTGATGGAGTAAAGATTGACAATGTCGACGTAGGAAAGCTGTACACTTACTTCGAACCATACGAGATTGGTCTTGAGGCTGCTGTTCATGTGGGCAAAGTTGAAGAAGTACCCAATGTCGACATCAGACTTCGCAACTACAGGCTCAACCACAAACCATTCACATATAACATCGAGATGACAAGTGACAAAGATGCTCAAGCATATGTTCGTGTATTTATGGCACCCAAATATGACTACCTCGGTCACGAATACGATCTCAGCGAGCGCAAAAAACACTTTTTCGAGATTGACCGATTCCCATATCACGGTGAGTACAACAAATTATGACTAATTATTCTACATATTTTTATACTTTCAGTCTTACAACAAGAACACGATGCACCATTCAAACAACAGACACAACCACACACAACAATGTAGAAATAATGCTTCCTTCTTTTCTCCTGAAATCTCTCATCCTTCACGTACATAAATTCCAATCTCATTCCTGTAACATCAAATGGGGAAATGGGATAGCTAAAGGCTATCCGCTCTTAAAGTGATCCTCATGAAACCAGAACCATGTGACCTGCTCGCTTTTCATTGGTTATGGACACCGACGTACGATGTAGATGCAATAAGTACGTGAAAAAGTAGTTCTCTTTATTACATTAAAAATATGTCCTCCGTATATAATTGCTATTCTTCGTGAATGAAAATAATAATATTCAGAACATACAAAATAATATCCTAAAATATACCTAATCAATATTACAACTTGAAATGGTCTATTACATATTAGACAATGCATTTGAATCATGCTTCAGTCGATTCTAATACAACAAAATGGCGGAAGGTACCGAGTCTTCTGTTGCTGTGTCATCTAAATTTTTACATCACAAGTCTGGCAAGTCTTTGACTGTGGTAAAAAAAGTTATTTTAAATGTGTTTCACAAGTTCAGCGAAAAATCTCACCAGCTTTCTTGTAATCTACTCCGTTCAACGATCACATGTCTTATGTACTTCACGCGTGTTCCCTGTTAATGTGACAGTAATTGTGTCGCGAATGGTGGAAGCATACAATTGCTTTTATGTTAGGATCACTCTAAGAGCGGATAAGGTATAGATCTGTGCCAATGATACCCAACTTGCCATCAACGATATATTGCATGCACTACATTTTTCCTCTAAACATAAATTATTCCACCAAAATAATTAATGTAGCGAAGGGCAACAAATAAGACCCTATCTAGCGAATTCGTTCGTTTTAAGACACTTGAACATTGTTAGCCATATCGATATTAATATCACAAGATGTATACCCGCCGAATTTGTATTTCTGTACTCTTTTTTATTTTATTTTATATTTAACTACACAATTGTGATTAACTGACAAAAATAAATGTAGTAATGAAATGCCAAATGATTATTTGACTTGACGGTTCAAAAAAACCAGAAACAATTTAAATCAGGAATACAACGATTTGATATCGGAAGTTCTAAAAAAGAACCTAAACCGTTAGTCTGAGCTGACTTGTTTGGTAAAAAACCTAGTTTATAGAGATACAGAAAGAAGAAAAATATCAGTAGAATTTAATATGCTGCATTACAAATTTAAATTAAAAAAAAAGTCTATTTTACAGAAGTTGGAATTTCTTCTAAACTAAAATATAATTGGTTGCAGAGTTACTGTAATAATTTCAATCAGCAGGAAGGAGAATATAATTCTTTATATACCGGTATATATATTTAAATGCCAAATTGTATTTTCCTGTTTGTACGTCTTCAGGGCTGAACCGATTATGATATATGTTTTATACGTTTATAATTCAGTAATAGTAATAATAATAATAATAATAATAATAATAATAATAATAATAATAATAATAATAATAATAATCCGAGTTTCCATTGTGAAGAATACGAGTAATATGTTTTCCTCTGATCGCGGTACCAACGCTATGCAGAGTAGACCATTGGTGGGGCTGCCACCTCGAATCTTTAGGTCCAGCTTCTGGATGTACTAACCCCATCTAGAGGGTTGCCACTTCCGCCAGATCCGCCATGATGAAGGACTCCTTCTGCGCCGAATCTGCGTTGAGGTCTTCACCGTAACCCTGGCTAGGGGCCTTTACAGAGTACTATCAGTCGGAGCCAACTGAACCCTGGTTTTTTTACGAGGTTGTTACTCCTCCCCCTCCTCCTTTCTCATAATAATAATAATAATAATAATAATAATAATAATAATAATAAATACATATTTGTAAAATAAGGAATTCCTTTCTTTATTGCGAAACTTATAGTTTCGTACATGCAGTAAACATTTCTTATGTGGCATGGACACTGCATGACTTCATCCGTCGTACTAACTGTGAGAATCCCAAGAATCCCATTCTCGACCTCTTGTTACCGGTACATGAAATTCTCGACACCACACTACCTTTCAGCCGGAAGTAAGACAGAGTTCGACCGTCTTTAGTGTGTATATCTGTGAGTTGTACGTGGTTTATAACTTCTCGAAATTAATCATACTGGTGGAAATACCAAATGACGTACCAGTGCTGAATGTATAATAACTATATTTCAATAGGCCTATAGGAGCGGAATTTTGGTAACCTTAATCATGTAAATTGATAACACTGAGCAACAAAAAATAAACTTTTTTTTTGCCTCAGAAAGAAAAATATGTGATTTTGATAGTATTTTTTCTCCTGAATTCAAATATGATATCGGTTTTTCTCCCTCCATCACGCAAGGTTTCCGAGAGACAGGCATTTATAATTTCAAACATTTTGATATATTCTACATTCGTAACTACACAATATTCGAACATTCGGACTCGCCTCGAAACTAAGAAATGACGAGTTTCTGCTATATTTCGCCTGTGGAGCATCCCTCTCGATGATCCAACAATAATCGGCCAGCATATTAGGATTCCACTTGCCTACATATATTTTTTTTCACAGCTGGAATCTCCTCAATTGGCTCATTTGGTTTTATTTTTCAATGGACAAATGGATGAAAAAACGTTTATTAAAAAAATAATTATTTAAATCCATTAATTGAAATTGAAATAAAAAAAACTGTGGATGATGGAGAAATTCCGAATACATAGGCCTATTTGAAAATACGATAAAAAACTGCATGAAGTACAACTATTGGTACTCATGAGACAAAAATCATGTTGACCAGTGTGATTAAACACACAGTAATTTCTAATATATAGGCCCTACAGATGTGAAAAAAAAGTGATTACGTGTGTTACATCGAATAAGTACAGTCTCTAAGCGAAAAAAGGTAATCTGGTGGAACCCTGCTACTCATTTTTTTCACTCTAACAGTTCACTATATATTTGTTTTGCTTTGTTTTGCAGTAAAAGTCGGCAAGAATGTCGTTGAACGTAAATCCCACGAATCTTCAGTCGTCGCACACGAAGACAGCTACAGAGTTCTATACAAGAAGATAGCTGAGGCTAAAGAAGGCAAGAGCGCTTATGAGGTTGACAAACTGCACTCATACTGTGGACTTCCAGAACATCTTCTCATCCCTAAGGGCAAGAAGGGAGGCCAAGCCTACTCATTCTATGTGATCGTCACTCCATACCACGAAGAAGTCAAACAAACCGATGGCTATTTCCGTGCCTTCAGCTACTGCGGCGTAGGTCCCAACAATCACTATCCTGACAAGAAACCTCTCGAATTCCCCTTCGACCGACCACTGAACTCCTGGGACTTCATCACTCCCAACATGTATTTCAAGGATGTGTTCATCTTCCACAAGAAGTATGAAGAAGTCGAAGCTCATTAAACGATGACTGCATGGATGGATGCTGTGATTCCGCTAAATAGTATAAGTAGTTTTCAATAAAATTTTACTTAGAAAAGAAAACATTCAGACTTATTCTTGAATCCTTCTTTTCCTTTACCAATCCGAACTCTTTCAGAAGATATTAACGTAAACCATACTTAGTGCAGTCCTCTTATACCTTATCGCTGATATTTTACAGAAAGTCTTCCATTAGTTTATATTTAAGGAAATCTTGGATTTTTCCATGTCACTTTCTCACTCTTCAGAAGTTCCTGTATACCAAGTTTCCCGAACTTTTTATGCAACAGGAAAAGTTCATAACGGAACAGTAATGTTTATCTAGTACTTATTTTACAATACTATTTGATGATAGCAGGTAAATAAACAGAATTTAGAAGTTTAGACATTAGAAACATGATTTCACTAGTTTATTTCAGGAGATGATTCGCGGAGCTCAGTTTGGGGAGCGCTGCTCTATACTATCATCGCATGTTTGACGTACTTTACAAGGATAATGAAAATATCTGGAACTATAACAAATTTTATAACTTTATCATCTACTCTACAGGAACATGGTCTTCCTCTGGGTCTAGTTTTACCTTGTCCACATACGTATTCGGGCTTCGTTATTCTCTTAGGACCGTCATTTATTCTGATTACATACTTACTTACTCACTCACTGGCACTATCAAACCCATAGGTTCATAGTCGCGCTGACATAAGCTCTCCATACATCCCTATCCTGAGAAAATGTTTTCCAATCATTCCCTGTATAATCTACTTCCCTCAAATCACACTTATTCTGATTATATGATAAAATCATCTAAGTTAAGATCGATATATATTATTTTGTAGAGGTTGGTGGACTAGTGGTTATGGTCCTTGCCTCTGTTTCCGAGGTTGGCGGGTTCAAACCTGACCACGGTCGATGGATTTTTTGGCTGAAAAAACCAAGAGAAGGTCCTCCGGGAGAGGCTTTAAGCCGTCAGTCTCGTGTCTGAAGATTTTTAGGCTCATAAAAGACCCTTAAACCTGAATAAAAGGCCTCTAAACAAAATTTACCGATCTCAAATATCTTGTTAATATCTCATTTGCCTGCTAGGTGTCTCAATGAGCCTGTGTGTTGACTGCATGCTACTCATAACATATATGGCCAAATAAGGCAACTAAATGAATTTGGTCTATTAGCTCCTAACAAAGAAGGGGCTATACCTCAACATTATGCTACGCCATTGCGTATATATATATATATATATATATATATATATATATATATATACCGTATATAGAAAGGACATTCAATGTTTTTCTCTTTGATTTCTAGCTTATCTTACTTTTTTCCCAATGACTTTTAATATAGGCCTATATGGAATAATTCAAATTTCACATAACATATTCCATTTGATAATCGTTTTATAATAAAGTGACTTTATCTGAAAACTTTTGAAAATTAATTTATGAACACAGTTCTACTCTTAATACGTAAAAGTTCTCAAATGAAAAACTTATTTAAATGAAACTGCTAACAAAACGAAAGTGTAAAGCATTTATATCAACAAAGGTTGAATAAAAAATTAACACAGAGTGAATTCAGAGATACAGAAGAAATGTATCAGTTTCTAAAAAGGTGCATTCATGAAGCCGCCTAAGAAGCATTGGGTGAGAAAGACGACTATAGAGGAAGGACAGCACTGTTTTGGAACAATGAAATAGAGAAAGAAATACAGAATAAGAAACAGTTATTTTTAAAATGGTTTAGTACAAAGAACCAGAACGACAAAATACAATATCAAAAAGCACAAGCAAAAGTGAGAAGAATGGTTACTAAACACAGAAACGAGATTTGCGATAAGAAATATACAGAAATACAAACATATTTATGAATCAAGAAGAGTTCTGAATCATGGAAATTTATAAAAAGTATACTTTCATCGAATAGAAATAATAATCTTCTCAACCTAATAGGGATACATGAATGGGAAGAATATTACAAAAAACTTTTAGTAGAGAACCGAAAATAATTTTTGGGAGAAAATGACGATTTATCAGAGATGGAAACGGGAAACATAATCGAAATTGATATAAATACTGTAAAAAAGGAAATTATGAGAATGAAAAATGATAGTAATGCCGACCCAGGAAATTTTCCTATAGAATTGATTAAAAGTGGCAGTCAGAAGTTATTGGAAATGATCACTGTACTGTTTAATAAAACAATAAATGGCGAATAAGTGCCAGAAGAGTGGAAAGTCGCTATTATAACATCGATACATAAGAAGGGAGACAAGAGAAAGTGTGAAAATTATAGAGGCATATCAGTAACGAGTACATTAAGTAGAATATATGGACGTATACTAAGTAAAATGGTTGATATAGAATACCAGGATAAAGAAATGGAAGAACAATCTGGTTTTAGAAGTGGTAGGTCATGCACAGATAATATATTTTGCATAACACAAATGATAGAAAAAAAGAGCTACTAACAGAGATTTACATTTGCTTTTTGTCGATTTAACCAAGGCATATGATAGTATTCCCCAAAAAATGTTATGGGAAACTTTAGACGATTCTAACATTACCAAAAATTAGTAGAAGCTATAAAAGCATTATACAAAGGATCTATTTCGAAAATAAAAGTTGGAAATCATATAACAAAGGGATTTACTATCACATAAGGTTTAAGGCAAGGTTGCAGTTTATCTCCAACTCTATTTAAAATTTATCTCGAAAGAGTACTAAGAGGCTCGAGGAAAAAAATGTCAAAAAATGGGCATATCCATCCAAGATACACATGTATATTCACTAAATTTTGCAGATGACCAGGTATTAATAGCACAAGACCACGATGACATAGAATATATGGCTAAAAAACTAAAAGAAGAATATGAAAAATGGGGACTTTATATAAACATTGAGAAAACTAAATACCTATGTATAGGAGAAGAAATGGAAAATATAAATTTCAACAATGGAGAAGAACTAAAACCTAGTATTGAATGCACTTATTTAGGAACAAAATTAGACCATTCAGGCGATAACACAGTGGAAATTAAAAATAGAATCGCACAAACAAAACAAGCAATAAATGCTTTAAACTCTGTTTGGTGGAGCAAAAATATTACAAAAAATAGAAAATTACAAATGTATCAAACTATAATTCAGAGCATTTTAACATATGGTGCTGAAGTCTGGCAAATTCATACCACGGAAATTAAAATAATTTTAAGTACAGAAATGGATGTTTTAAGAAGATCAGCTGGAAAATCTATAATGGATAGAATGCGAAATAAAGAAATAAGGGAAATTATGGGTGTACAAGAGGAGCCGGACATCATAGTAAAGAAAAGATTGCAGTGGTATGGTCATGTCAAACGAATGCCAGAGCAAAGATTGTCAAAGATTGTTATGGAATGGATCCCACAATGGAAAGGAGGAAAAGCGGAAGACCGAAGAAAACTTGGATAGAAGGGATACAAGCAGCTATGAAAAACAGAGGAATGGACGAAGATCAATGGATGGACAGAGAGGAATGGCGTTTGGTTTCCGGAGGACGGCGCGGCGGCAGCTGCCATGATACTGGATGATGATGATTAAGTCTAGTAGACTGCGATTGGTAGGACATGTGGTACAAATGGGGAATGAAAGAGATGCATGGAAGCTTCTTATAGGAAAACCAGAGAAAAAATCCTAGATGGTAAACCAAGAATGAGTTGGGAGAATAACATTAACCATGATTTGAGGGAAGTAGATTATACAGGGGATGAATGAAATACATTAGCTCAGGATAGGGATTGTGTGTGTCCGCACGAACATGAACCTACGGGTTCGATGAGTGTCGATGAGTTAGTTAGTTATTAAATATAGAGAAGTGGAGGTATGTGTTTTGGAATGTCAAGTAACAGTTTCTGGATCGATCATAAAATAAAATTGTGATTGGAGGATAGGAAATTAAATAGAAAATATATGTGGTTTGGTGTTGGCTCGGGACTTGCCTCCTGGGTGAGATTTATTTTTTTAAACTCACTTATAAGACAAATTTAAGGAAACTTTATGGCTCAGATACTCCCCGAATAATATCTGGCCATCATTATCATCCATATCATATTCCCATTGATCAAAAATACACTGTAAAAACCAACGCCACATACCATAAACGCGATATGACCTTAATATTAAACTTTCCAGAAATAAGACCAGATAAAAAATCTATTTGGACTATAACGTGAAGGAAGAAGAAAAATCAGAGAATCAAAATTTGCTGCTGCTGAACTTTTATAGTTGACAACTTGATGAAAGTCATACATACGCCTATATTAAATATTATATATTTTGTTATAGAAACAGACTCTGTCATGACAACACCACATTAGGACCAGCAATATCAACCATCATACTGGATGTTGTAGCGAAGAGGGAACTGCTGAAGATGGAACGGAAGTTCTGAAAGGCCTACAAGCATAAAGATGGCATATTTTATAAGTTGAGGACGACGGATTTTACGTAAGAAGGTATATTTTAACTTTTTTATATAATGGTTCTCCACCTCAACGGTTTTAACAATGAATTTTATTAGTACTGAAGTATTCGATTGCAATATCGCTTTGTTAACTGCTTTATTATCTTTCTTTAATGTAATATCATATCCAGTTACATTTTCGCCTTTTTTTTCAATTTTCATTTAATTCTGATATACATTGTAATTTTAGAGTCATCGTAGTATGCAGTAAAATAGACATTTTTCCTCATCCTGCTGTTATGAATATAAAAATAAAGGTTCTAAGCAGACTGCTACAAGACCAAATCTGTAAAATATGCATTTTAGAATCTCACAATAAGAATTCATTGAATTTATCTTCATAAAAACGAGTTTTTCATAAAATATTTCGAGAGGATTTCCATGTAGGTGTCTAGTGTTTCAAGAATTATGAATATTAAACGATTCATGGTACAATATATACACTGCTCAAAACAATTAGAGGAACACTATGAAATATGCAAATATTTTTTTCATTGGATAAAGGTACAAACATGAAATTAATAAAGTACATTATTTGTGGTTATTTATTTATTTATTTATTGCTCATGCCAGTAAAAACAAATGCATAACGCTGACAATTAACTTTTCAAATAATTCCGCTATGTAAGCAATTGAATCTTGTGCTCATTTTTCAAAGTTAAACACTCGTTATATAGAGTTAGTATCGTGTATGGCCTCCACGACATTCGATGACACTTTGGCACCTTCGTGGCATGCTCCCAATAAGATTCTGGATTTCCTCTTGCGGGATATTCTCCCATTCCTCCTTCAGAGCATCTCCAAGTTGCTGCAGAGTTTATGGAGCTTGATGTCGGTTCCTGACCTTCCTGTCTAGAAGATCCCACAAGTGTTCAATAGGGTTGAGGTCTGGGCTGACCGCTGGCCACTCCATTACCTCAATTTCATTCCTCCTCAGGAAATCCCTGGTGACAGCCGCAGAATGTGCCCTGGCATTATCCTGCATAAACAGAAATCCAGGGCCTACTCCAATGGCAGCAGGTACTACATGCTCTTCCAGAACGTGCTCGATATACCGGACAGCATTCAGTCGCTGGGGAACAAGTACAAGGTCCGTACGATTGTTGTACATAACTCCGGCCCACACCATTATGGAACCTCCTCCGAATCTATCAATTTCATGTACAGCCTCTGCAGAAAATCTTTCTCCTGGCCGTCCCCACACCCTCAATCGACCATCACAACGTGTAATACGATACCTAGATTCGTCCGAGAAGAGCACAGATTCCCGCTGGTTCAGGTTCCAATCACCATGGTTTTCAGCATACGTACGTCTTGCTGCTTATGCCCATTTGTTAAGCGTGGTTTTTTAACGGGCCTTTTTGGAGGAATATTCTCTTTCCTTAATCTGTTCCTTATGGTTTGGTGAGAAACCCGGATTTAGGAAGCCTATGAAGGTCATTCTGCAGGTCTTTTGCAGTTTTTGTACGATGTCGAAGAGCAGAAAGAACAACGTATCTGTCATTCTGGGGGCTTGTTTTAAATTTACGGCCCTGGCCACGTCTTCTACAATACTGACCTGTCTCTCTGTGCCTGTTCCGTAACCTGGACACCACGGAAGGAGAAACCCCAAGCTCTCTAGCCACTTGTCGCAGAGATTGATCTTGTCGTAAAAGATGTAGAGCATGATACACTTCAAACTCATTTAAATGCCTCATTTTGTCAGAGACTTCAATGAACAAGGCAATAATCAACATTCGTCACTATAGCAACATCAGGAAGCTTACCAATTAGAAGTGGCCAGTGCCTTCCAAAATAAAAAAAATCTCTATATTTGTTATTTGAGGTAATTTCTCTGTATTTAGGCCATGGATCTTTAAAATTTGTATCCAATGATAAAATTAATAATTCAATTTCCATATTGTACAACTTTCAGCATCACAGCTTTAAAAAACAATTACTTATTCAAATTTATTACAAGTGTTCCTCTAATTGTTTTGAGCAGTATATTATTCATTCATCTTTACTTGATATTATTTTAATATTATTTTATTGATATACGTATAAAGGAAGAAAAATAAATATTTGTGATGTAATGTCTGTATGGCGCAGTTGAAAGCGGGCTAACATGTAGAGTTAAAGGTATAGGGTTCAAATCCAGGTTCAGGCGTTTATTCTTCTTTTTTATGTAGGCCTAATATATATATATATATATATTTATTTATTTATTTAATAGATAGGCCTATATATTTCTTTTGGTGGAACCGACATGCTGACCACATGTCACCACTACACTGGCAGGATGAGAATGATCGTATCATCTACATCTATGATTAACACATGTACATGTATTTCTTTCCGGTAATTTAAATGGGAGTTTTGGCGCTGGATTTCATTACCTTGCACTTAAAAACGGCAGATTATTTTGTTGGTCATGGCCTTTGTGCATCTCACACTTCTCTAGAATAAATTAAATTATTGCATCATGTAGACTTTCCATAAACATAGCCTTGCAGTTAAAAATAGGAAATCCATTTCCTTTTAATTTTATTTTTCTGCATTCCTTCTCTATATAAACTTTAAGTATGCCAAGTATCACACTCCTCCGTGCGCAAAGTGCTTCAAAAGGGCGACAAAGTTTTTTTCTTCGCGTATTAATACATAGATAAGTTGGAAAACCCAGAGCAAGAAATAGAGTGTTTAGGCAACGTACTGATAAGACCACCGCTGTGGTCTAGGAGTAACGACATTGTCTCAGACTCTGTGAACCAAGGATCGGTCACGATTGAAATAAATTTCCTGGATTACTTTGTTTTTAAGGTTTTCAACTGTAAGGCAGAGGTCAGGAAAGATTAAGAGATTCACAGTTCCCGAACACCATATGATCACCATAATTATTCCTTCCTATTTGCCTTGATCAAAAAACACAACAAATCACAAGACAAAGTTAATAACTAACTCACTGACACTACCGAACTGGTAGATTCATGACCACACATCCCTACCCTGAGCTACAGTTTTCCAAACATTCCCTGTATAATCTACTTCCCTTCAATCATAGTTAATGTTATTCTCCCACCACATTCTTGGTCTATCAACTGGACGTTTTTCCTCCGGATTTCCTACAAGCAAGCTTCCATGCTCCTCTTTCATTCTCCATTCGTGCCACATGGTCTGTCATCACAGTCTACGAGACTTAACTGTTCTTATTATATCTACTTGAAGATAAAAATACACACACGCCTATAGTTTTATATAAAAATCTTGAATGGGATATTACTTTAAAGTTAAAGCGTCTATAAACAAGATGAAATAAAAATAATAAATTTTGATTACTGGGCCAAGCAAGAAGAAAACACCGACAACCAGAATGTTCTTCTGCTAAACTCCTAAAGTTGACAATCAACCAATGAATCAGCTGCATCTACACGTCTTAATCATTGTATAATTTGTTATGGAAACAGCTGAAATTTTAAGATTGAGTACAAGATCAATCTGATATCACATAATGCTACATAATAATATAATAAAAATATAATTAATCTAATACATAAAAATGGATGACTTTGAGAAGGCCAAGGACGAATAATATGTTTGTGGAAAAATAGGTTGATAAAGTGATGATGGGCGTGACCAGAGGAGAGTATAAATATTGAAGACACGTAGCGCCATGTGTGTTGTAGCCATGAAGGTCTCACTACTCTTCCTTGTCGCTTTTGCGGCTGTAGCATCCGGCGCTACTATTCCGGCGGACCAAGTCTTCCTCCAAAAACAGCAGGATGTCCTACAATTATTTCACCGGATTCAACAACACAGCCTTATAGAACGACAGGTAGGCCCATATCAATTTACTTACACACAGATTTTCATAGTTTACATATATTTCTGTGCCTAAAGTTTTATTTTCCTTCTCCACTCGTCCCTATCCATCCACACAATGTTCTCCAGTCTTCTTGTTCTCATTCCAGTTTTTATTTTCTGCATCCATGAGTTTCGAGGTCTTCCTTTCTTTCTTCTTGCAGGTAGACACCATTCAAATGTTTTTTCTTTTCTGGGTAATTTTTTTCTTGCATTCGTCGTACATGGTCATATCAATTTAACTGTTTATATCTTACATAATATATTACAGTATATTTAATATTCATTTTTTTCTCGTATGACTTTATTTATCTTTTATTTTTATTTTGAACATCTTGCTGCCCTCCTCACGAAATCAATTTTCATTAACATAAGTTTTTATTGTATGTTTTTTTTGATGAATCTCCATGATTCAGCTCCGTATGTGCCCAACTCAATCAATAAGATAAACTTCTAGATCATAGCCAAGGCGGATGAAAATTTTATATTAAGATTTCAAATTAATATGAGTATAAGTTACTCATTTTCATTGGAATTAGAATTTAAGAATATAATAATCGACAAATTAATATTATATACAGAAAGCACCAAATATAATTAAAATGCATAATTATAAGATTAAACGCTATTATTAATAAATTACACTACAATGCACAATTATGGGGTTTCGACCAACCTGGAATTTTTCATTATTTTTGTCAGTCCTTAAAGAAAATGTTAGTTTATAATTTCCTTGAATAATTTCTAACTCACTGGCACCATCGAACCTGTAGGTTTATGTCCGCGGAGACATAAGCTCTCCACACACCCCTATCCTGAGTCAATGTTCTCCTATCACCCCCTGTATAATTTACTTCCCTCAAATCATGGTTAACGTTATTCTTCCATCTCATTCTCGGCGTACTACTGGGCGCTTTCTCTCTGGTTTATCTACAAGGAGCTACAATGAACTTCTTCCATTCCCCGTACGTGCCATATGTCCTTCCCATTGCAGTCTACGAGACTTAACTGTTCTTATTGTATCTGGCTTCCTATAAATATCATGTAGTTCACACAACTTCATTGTTTAAAGTTTTATAATTTATTTAATTTTTAAACATGCAAGAATATAACAATTTATTGGGTATATACACTAAATATGCAATATTTCATGACTTATTGAATATTTACATACACGTTTACATAACAACTTATTATGTATACTCACTAAAATATGCAAGATGCGATTAAACATAAATATTTGCAAACAGCAAAATTATTTAAAGGAAAATTGTGTCTGTGACTTGTTGTTATTTTCAAATATGTGTTATTATTTTGTATAGCATTCTCCTAGATTCCCACGACACAAGACATATTAATTTATTAAGATGTATATAATAACTTTATCAAATATATTGCAACTAAATATAAACATTCTTAATTATTTTGATTATTTACTTAGTTACATTTTATTTAGTATATCCTAGACTAATTTTAATAACAGCTAATCAAATTACAATAAGAAAGCAAATGGTAATATTGGCAATGTATTTAGAGAAGTTTCCGTACACTCGACACTTTTCCTAATCACGCTTGTTCAATTGCTTGGTATGAGAACATTAATTTTCCTCAACCAAACAATTTACTATGTGGTTTTTTACTTCAGATTTTTAATATGTAAGATATGTAGAGCTGAGTACCTAAAACAGGTTTTAAAACTGTAAAATAGGTTTCAAAAATATTACCTTAAGTTTTGAAAATCAGTAATAGCAAAGTACCGTTAATAGAAAAATGTACATAATATTAATTACGAAATTAATAAACTAAAACGCGTTAATTAGCTGTAGGCCCTATTAAATAGATTTATATACTGCAAATTATAATTCTCACGCCTTTACCTCTGATAAAATACCAAAGACTTTCCTGAAAATTCTGGAAAAACGGCAACGTTGAACTTAGGTGATATATAAATGTGATTTTAGAAATGGCATTTTAGACTCAAAAACACAAAACAGGGACTAATCGGTAAAATAGGCATCTTTAGGCACAATAAAATAATTGGGTCTTCATTTATTCATTCAACAAAATAATTATAACTCTACAATCTGAGGTCTAGTCATTCCTAGTTTTTGTTTAAATTCTAATCGTCCAACTTACGTCCACGTTCTTTATATTTCTAGAATTTAGAATAAATCAGTATTGTTCTATTTAATTATATTGTAGACTGCTTATGTAATAATTTATCTTACTAAAATATGGAACTTATAATATTTAGTTATTGTAAATGTATCTTAACCTGCTGTGAGATATAGAAGCCCCAGGTGAAATAAACCTTTATCATTTATTTTTAATTTCTAAAAACATTAAATCTAATTTTATAAATATATGTTATACTTGTATATAGTTTGTAATATATAAATATTTATTAATCTACAAAACCTATAACGTGATTCTTGTTGGTTTAGGTAACAGAGGGCAACAACTATGACGTTGAGGCTCACATCGGCGACTATGAACACTCTCGAGTAGTGAAGAACTTCATGGGAATGTACAAGAAGGGCTACATGCTGAAGCGCGGAGAACCTTTCTCTGTGTATTACGTGAAGCATAAGGAACAGGCAGTCATGCTCTTTGATCTCTTCTATTTCGCCAAAGATTACGACACTTTCTATAAGGTCAGATTTTCTTCTATTTCTTTTCATATTCAAGCTGCTGTCAGTAATAATTTTACTTTATAATAAAGTCATAAGTATTTAAAGGGCTTAGGGCAATAACATGATAATCCACATATTGTTCTTTCTGAGATATAAGGATTTTAATGTATCAAAAAATTATAAATACTAATTGGGTAGTATTGTTGTTAATACATTGTGTGTCTATATGTTTTAACTCATCACTGGCGCACTTACATATGATTTTATGGATATTTCAATACATAAATTTATTTGCTATCATTGCCCTAAGCCCTTCAATTACATTATTATCACGCCATTATTTATAAACATGCGATAATTTCTCTGGATAGAGTTTTACGTATTTTGTGATGTTCTTTTTATTTTCCTTAGTATTTTTAGATTGTATTTTGTTGCTATTTAGAGTAATGTATGCGCTACTCGAGGAGTATCTTCGGGGTTTGAAAAAATAATAAACAATAAAATAGAGCGAAGATATCAATAAGAAAGTATGTTGTTGGTTCAGTTTCCCAGTTTTTGACGATATAGGCCTATATAAAGTACTGCACTGAAGGAAGTCCACACAGAGGTAATTTTGAACTGTTAAAAGTAATATCCAAATATTATTATACGGATCTGAAAATTGGACTCTAACATAGAAATAACTCTGAAGAAGACAAACTATTTTACTTTATATTCGTCGCATGGAACGCGATGAATTAAAGACAACCTGTGAAGCGATCGAAAGAAGACACTCTCCCTAAAGCTCAATAGAACAAGATGTCTAATTCTAGATGGTTAATATTGATAGTCGCGGTTCTTAGTAATCTAATAGCAAGCGTATCAATAAATATGTCTTCTAACTCTAATTCCAACAATCGTATACGTTTATCTCCAATTTTTTTCACTTGGATTTTATCTCTTAATAATATATTAATTAACACATTATAAATTGATAATCTTGATGAAGATTTTCGGGCTGTAGACCGTGGTCGTAAGGCTTGTAGTTCCCCGACGTTTCGCCAGAGACTTCGCCTGGCATCCTCAAGGGTTGTCTTGAGACTGCCAGGCGTAGTCTCTGGCGAAACGTTGGGGAACTACAAGCCTTACGACCACGGTCTACAGCCCGAAAATCTTCATCAAGATCATCATAGCAACTCCGGCCGTGAAAGTCTACGTGAACACATTATAAATTATTATAAATACCAGGAATATACGTCAAAAGTAACTTTCTACATTTGTATCTTGAATAATTTTCGACTCAATGGTGCAATAGGCCTATAAGCCCCTTGGCCTACTACCGGCTGCTGGCCTCGCATCTACATGTATTAATCATAGAGGTAAACGATAAATCTTGAATGATGTTAAGTTATAATTCATGGGCCTATACTCCGCAATCATTTAACAATGAAAACGGAAACAGGTTGGAACAAAACTGTACTGACAAATTTCACAGGTTATTCAGGGATGTTAGTTGAATGTTTTGAACCGTGATAACTTGGTTTCTGATAGATTACAAAAAATAAAAATAAATATCTTAATCGCTACCTACAATAGAACAAATATGTATCTTGTAACCTGTTAATTTTCATACCAATGTTTATTGAAATTTGTTTTTCTTTTCTTTAATTCTACTTCATGTCCCTAAATTTTGGTCCTTCATATTTGAAATAAACTATATTTAATTCAAAATGTTACACTATATAGTGCATTGGATTTATTTAAATCAGTGACATACCAGAGTTCACATTTTTGTTATATTAATAATGTAGCCTACCTAAATATACATAATGTATCTCGATGATATGAAGCAATTTATTATGTTTTAACAATAATTTTGTTATTTGTACAGACAGCCTGCTGGGCTCGCGATAGAGTGAATGAGGGTATGTTCCTTTATTCATTCAGCATTGCGGTGCTTCACAGACAAGACACACACGACATTGTGCTGCCACCACTTTATGAAGTCTACCCATACCTTTTTGTGGAGAATGACATCATCCAGAAAGCCTACGAATATAGAATGCAAGGTGAGATTTTTAATGATTATTGCTCATTCTTTTCCGAATCAAAATCATATTGACTAAATTCAAAACTAACAACTTTTAACAGAATATTTCAGAGTGAAATTTTGAATACACTACTTACTGTCATTGAAATTTTCAATTTTGCTGAGTGTTTGACATCAAAATATAGTAGTATATCTAAGAAAGCGAATTCCGCTAGTTGCACTGTATTATTCAAATTATAAAACAGACTCAATTTGTTTAGTACCCCGTCGTAGAGCATTAGTTGCAAAACTGATCATCACAATTTCAAAGTAATTTTTTAGATTTTTTTATGAAGTATCGATTCATATTTAAATGTTTAGATTATAATCTAAATATATTATTAATATTAAGATAATTTTTTATTATCGGTTTCGCATTTCCTTATAAAGAAGGAAAATGAGATCTGCACAGCAATGCCAGAAAAATCAGTTGGCAAGGAATTTAATTTATTATGGATACCATGCCCAATTCGAATCATACCAGCGATAACTATCTATTTATGTAATGGTACATCAAATGCGGCCCTGATTGGGCGAATATGAAGTACCTTTTAGTAGTTTAATACATTTTAAATACTAGCGGTAGTATACACTTTTTAAATCTGTTCATGCCGAAACAGTCTTTGAGCCCACTTAGTCTTCTTTAACGCAAGTGCGATTTTTTTGGAAAAATTTAGGAGTAAAGTCGGCCGAAGAGTAAGATTACCTCTTCTTCTAGTTACGCTGACTGAAACTATGTAAAACATCCCATACACATCCTTCATTTCAATACTCATAATGATTTTCAGATCCTTCATGCGATCGTAGATAATGATAAATATGTTTAATACATTCACAAATCCATAACTGTATACTACCTTTCAGCTTCAGATTGTAAGCCCTATGCTGCTTCATTTTTGAAATTTCAATACGGTACTTTTTTTAAATCTTGAAATCAGAATTTATTCCTACAATATTTCTGACAAGGGAACTTTCAACATTGCATGCCGACATCTACCTTACAATTTTTCCCAGAGAAAGGTTATGATGTCCCAAAGTCTTGTCAAAAAAAATCCAGCATTAGTAACCCTCTGTAGGGAGCATATGGACTCCCTGCATGAGTAAGAGAGGAGTGAAGTGGTGGTGGGATGCAGCGCGGACGGCAGGCAGTGATGGTTATCCAATATACAATTCATTTGAGTTATTACTTCCATATAGTTTAAATTAGACAATTGACGCTTGATTTGAAAATTGCTTGCTGTTAAAAACGGCAACCTTTTTTTTTTTTTTTTTTTTTTGGACAGGGTCTTGGTAGCTCACAACGCTTCTCTGGAAGATATTTCAAGGCTGGTTTCAGCATGCAATGGTTGATAGTTATCTTGTAAGAATGAAATAAAAAACTATATGCAGATAGCATGCAGCATCGTATGATTTTAATCCTATACAAAAATACCTTTAGAGTAGATACATTTCCTAAGTTACAGCTGACATCGGTGAAAAATAACAATGTAGCGTAACTGCTGTATTTCAGATAAATCTCACCGTATAAAAAATAAAGATATAGTTTCTGCTATTATCTGCATGCCGAACTTAACTGAATATAATTACAGAATGCCCTAATTATATAATTATCTCACTACAGTAAAAAGCAAGATGAGGTTTTTGCTATATGTTGGAAAGTTTCTAACTAGTAGCCTATATTTGACGAATAGCCTTTCAGTCGATCATCGTGCCTCCATTATCCTGACAGATGTTAATTACAATAATTTCCGATTTAAACATTATACATTTTCATATAAGACTTTATTTGTTTTAACGTGTTGGGTATTTCATAATTAAACGACCATTGAAAATTTGAAAGATTTTAACGATTTCTGGATATGATTTACATCTTTGTTAGCTAAAACATTTACAAAACTGATTAAAACCGGTCAATTTTCGAATGAACAGCTATTAAATACTCACAAGAAAATTACCAACCATTGCATGCCGAAACCCACCTTGAAATTCCTCCCAGAGAAGCGTTGCGATGTACCACGGCCGTGTCCAAAAAAATATCTGCCATTTTTATCTGGAAGGCACATAAATCGAATTCAGAAGCCAGCAATAACATCCCACTGTACGGAGCAGATGTAGGCCTACATCCCTGCATGAGTTAAGCACAGTGGGTGGTGAGGGTTTTCCAAGTCTGTCAATACAAATGTTGAACTCTATTACTTTCCTATAGTTTAAATGCGAGATTTGGCGCCTGATTTTAGTGCCTTTCAGTTAAAAACGACAGATTTTTTGGATACAGTCTTTGTACAACACAATGAATCTCTGGAAGAAATTTCTAGGTAGGTTTCGACATGCAATCGTTGACAGATCCCTTGACGGTATAATTACAAAAAAAATGGTACTAGCTTACATGTTAATATTAAATTAATATACAAAATGTGACTTTTTTATCTTTACACATGATCTATGCATGGATGAGTGTAGATGTGTATTATTGTATGTGTGTATATATATATATATATATATATATATTCATAGTTTTTATACATTTTTATGTAGGTGTGTAGCCATGTAGGTATTTGTTTTTATTATGTTTAATTTTATTTTTTTATTCATGGAAAAATAATGTACGTACGGCAAAGCAGGCCCTCGCGCAATGTAAGTGTATTTACTTTCATTTGAAATAAAAAGGCAATAAAGTCCATTAATATTACAGATGCAGCCAAGGATAAAGAACATCACACACATGTAATTTACCAAAACTTCACACTTCACAACCAGGAAGATGAACTTGCCTACTTTAGAGAAGATGTTTTCCTCAACGCCTTCAATGCTTACTACCGATACCTCTACCCCACATGGTTTAACTACACAAAGTACGGTGTAACTGTGGAACGTCCTGGAGAGCAATTCTATTACATGAACAGTCAGCTCTACAAACGTTACATGGCTGAGAGATACTCAAACGACCTTCCACCAATAAAGCCCTTCGAGTATGAAAAACCATTCAGAACGCCTTACAATCCTAAACTTCGTTATCACAATGGATACGAGGTACCTGCAAGGCCTGATAACGTCTACCCGACCAACTTCGATCTATTTTATTTGTCTGACATCAAGAATTATGAACATAGAGTATCAGATGCTGTTGATTTTGGATACGTTTTCTGCGTAAGTATAACAGTAATCATTAGAAAATGTTATATTTAAAATGATTGCCCACCGCTGTGATCTCGATGTAGCGCGCTGCCTTGTCACGCAGCGGGCCCGGTTCGATTACCGGTCGGGATAAGTTTCCTGAGTGAGGTTTCTTTTTCGGAATTTTTCTTCACCTGCGAGACAATTGTCAGGAAACTCTAAGGATCAAACTGTCCCAGAACACCATCTGACCAACATTAATATCATTATAATATTCTCCTCATTAGATTAAGTTAGCCTCTCCTTGCGCATCATTATCATTATCATCAACTCTCATATCATCGGGGCAAGGTAATTCCGCCTTCCAGGCACCCCAACCTCGGAAGTAGGTTACAAGTACACCATGACACGAGAGAATACCAGAAATGTCGTAATGATGACCTGATGGCATTGATTTAAAAAAATAAGATTACTTGACAGTTGCCATCACGTATTCCCTAAATCGCAAAATTAATTATTTATACTAATATAAATTAGTTATTTAAAATTATGTTTAATTTCTAAAATTTAGAATAGCATTTCACATTTGAAACTGATACGAGACAATTGTCATTTAAAACTATCAAACAGTTTGAAAAGAAGACTACAAATATCTGTACATTCTTTACGAACGCTTAATACTTAGGCCTACATATTTCAGATAATAGTTTAAGTTTAAGCAAATGATAACTACTTTAAAAATATTAAATCTAAATTTATGAAGTAATATAGACCTACTTGTATCCAATTTTTATGTGCACATTTTATCTTACCACATTTCACGTCATAAGCAATCAAATCTGAAGTCTCTATAGGCCTATCATTGTATCTTATTCTAAAAATGTATACACGCTTTAATATTTACCTAATGTTTTGAAATCACCCTATAGAAAAATAAAAAACTTACTAGGGTATAAACAATGGAACTATCCATTTTTAAACTGTTTAACACATATAAAGATAGATTATACGAGGAATTATATCCTTAAGTATTATGGATCAGATCAATCAACAATTCCATTACGATTATCACATATTTCTACATCATAACTCAGGATAATTTTATAATAAGAAGATAAATATTAAAAATATTTCTCATCATTAGATTTCAATATAAAGTAAGTACGTTCTGCTTTAATTAACCAAAAAATCTCGTAAAAATCTTTATTTTTATATTTCATTTATGATATGTTTAGTCCACCGCAGTGGTCTCGAGGTAGCGTGCTAGCTTGTCACGCTGCCGGCCGGGGTTCAATTCCCGGTCAGGACAGGCTCCTGGGTGAGGTTTCTTTTGGGGTTTTTCCTCACCTGTAAGACAAATGTCAGGAAGCTTAGGGCCCAACGGTCCTCGAAAATCATCCGGCCATCATCCTTATCATCATCATCATCCTTCACCGGTGTGGAAATCAACGGGAAGCTACTACACCTATAATTCCCTAGTAAAGCTACAAAGCATAGCATGAAAATGCTATGATTGCAGTGAAAGACCTGCCTTCGGGCAGAATTACTATGGATGGATGGACATGTATTAAATAAGAAATTGTTAGGGGGAAGTTACACAATTTTAGGTCATTAAAATTATATGTAACAGCTGTATTTACTTGGTATTTAAGTCAGCAAAAAAAAAGTAATTTCTATGACATACTTAAATAATGAATAGTTATAAGTGTAATTTAAGTGTTTCTTTCTTTCTTTCTTTCTTTCTTTCTTTCTTTCTTTCTTTCTTTCTTCATCTTGGTTTAACCTCTCATTTTGTAGACACGGCACTTGAGCCATAAAGGGATGCAATCAATTGGGTTAAGATGTAAATCAAATGTGATTTGGCTAATTATATAGTTAACTCTTACATGAACTATGGTTAACATATTCTCTTGTTTTTTTTTTTTTACTATCCATTTAGTTTTAGTTAACGACGTTTATTTCAACATGCGTTTAAATGGTGAGCTGAATAACCCGCTGCAGGAGTAATATTTTTGCAGTGACGTCAGGAGTGGGGTGAGCGAATCATACGGAAGTATTGTACAAAAATATTACCGACGATCACGGATATGCGAATATCTCCAATGTGCGGCAGGTTTGAAGACGAAACACAAATATTAGGAAAATGTAACGATTTATATTACTGGAGGCTCAGTTGTTACCGAAAAGATTTCTAAACTCAAATCGTGAAAGAATGGCTAGCTACGAGTTAATAGTAGATCTAGAAAATTTGATAATTGTGGATAATTTTTTGGAAAAACGCGGAAAATAAGAAAAACACTCATTGGTGAATAAATATATAAGAAAAGTATAATATAACACTGAGCAACAAAAAAGAAACCTTTTTTGTCTCAGAAAGAAAAATATGTGATTCTAATAGTATTTGTTCTCCTGAATTCAAATACGATATCGGTTTTTTCTCCATCACGCAAGGTTTCCAAGATACAGGCATTTATAATTTCAAATTGTGGATAAATGTCTGGAAAAACACGGAAAATAAGAAAAATGCTCATTGGTGAATAAATATGTAAGCAAAGTATAATATAACACTGAGCAACAAAGAAGAAACTTTTTTTTTGTCTCAGAAAAAAATGTGATTCTAATAGTATTTGTTCTCCTGAATTCAAATATGATATCGGTTTTTCTACATCACGTAAAGGTTTCCGAGAGACAGGCATTTATAATTTCAAACATTTTAATATATCTACATTCGTAACTACACAATATTCAAACATTCGGACTCACCTAGAAAGTAAGAAATGGCTATTTTCTACTATATTTCGCCTGTGGAGTATCCCTCTTGATGGTCCAACAATGATCGGCCAGCTTATTAGGATTCCATTTGCCTTGATATCTCTTTTCCATAGCTGAAACCATTTGAGTTAGCTCATTTAGTTTTATTTTACAATGGACAAATGGACGAAAAAATATTTATTCAAAAAATTATTATTTAAATCCATTAATTGAAACTGAAATAAAAAAACTGTGGTTGATGGAGAAATTCCGAATACATATTTGAAAACACCATAAAAAACTGCAGTAAGTACAACTACTGGTACTCATGAGACAAAAATCATGTTGACTGGTGTAATTAATACTTAATAATTTTACGTAACCTAATCAATGAATAATGTAATTGTATTGTTACCTATTGTATTTTTTCTATCTACTTTATATTATTATTATACATTATTTTATTGATACGGACTGTCAACATCACGTACGACTTGCTGCCCGTGCGGGCCATATTTGTAAATAATATTGTAGACCTATGCGTCTTACCTTTACTTTAATGAGGTTCTGCTACATTTTCAAAACATACTACTAACTTTATTCAAAATAGTAAGACTGGAGGTTGCAGCTTGAAGGTCAAAGTATTTGGTTTAATGTAGGCCTATACGATTCCTTCCCTGTATTTGTAACAGTTATCCCACCTGGTTTATTTTTGTTCGTTCCCTCCCCTAAAATAGGTTGTTAAGCTAAGCATTGTAACAGTCCTAGTCATTAGAAAAACAAATAATATAAACTTTCTTCAAACCAAATACTGTTTTATTAAAATTGACAAACTTTTTTTGTTATTTCAGGATAAATTGCAGTCTCATAACATTTACCATGATGAAAAAGGATTCGAAATGCTTGCGCAAATAATAGAAGGAAATTCCATCTATCCTGAATTCTATGGTATGTTGTTCCATGCGTATCGCTCCATGCTTGGTCACATTGTGGATCCTTACCACACACAAGATGTAAGTATTGCTTTTAATTGTAAGTACTAATTATTACAATTGCCCACTTACACTACCGTGTTTTCAAATTTAACAATCTGTTCCAGAATCACGTTTATAGAAGTTTTCATATCACTATTTTCTTCCCTACTATTAGGAGAAAAATGCATTCATACAGTGGCTCCTCAATTCCTATTATTAATATTATTTTTACATTCAAAGTCTTCCATTAATTCTATTCTCTTCCTCAACTTCAAATTTGTTTCGGTATATTCATTTTCCTTATATAAATATATTGTCTTTGGTTCCGAGGGTCGCAAGTTCAAACCCGAACGAGATCGATGGAACTTTTCAGGACAGAAAAATCCAAGAAGCAAGTCCTCTGGGAGTGATTTGAGCCGTGGATACCGAGTCTGAAAATTTTCAGGCTCGTAAAAGAACCTTAATCCTGAATAGAGAGGTCTTTAAGCACATTTTACCGACATTTTTCATCCTAGTAATACCTTAGTTGCTTACTAGATGTCTCATTGGGTCGGAATGTTGACCACATATCATTCATAACATTTTTGGGAAATAAGCGTAACTAAATTAACTTGGTCTAGTAACTTCTAATAAAGAAGAGGCTAAGGTCCAACAATGGGCTATTACGACATTGATATATGAATAAAAACTAAAAGACAGTTACCTTGTGGGACCGTCTCCTCAATTGAAGATGTTTCAACACTCTGTAGGCCTTTCTAGACTAATCTCATCATCAGCAGAACGAATTAGGTCTGTATTTGTTGACGTACTGACAAGGGTCAACAAATACAGACCTAATTCGTTTTGCTGGTGATGGGACTAGTCTAGAAAGGCCTATAGAGTGTTAAAACGACTTACGTTGACGAGCTGGACCTACAAAGTGAATATTTTAGACTTTTCATTCGTATATTCTATTATTGTGATTTAATACTTTAACGGAAATTTACCATGAATGTTACTAGTATTGATTATATATATATATATATATATATATATTAACACTGTAGATTTTCGCGGACTAAAGTATGATTAAGAATGTTGTGTTGCGTTTTTCGCGTCATTGATTCAAGGTTGGCCTCTGGCCACTGATTCGGACGTTTCGACATGATCCCATATGCCATTATCAGGAATGAAAACTTTCTTAATCATATACATACATACATGTAATATATACATACAGCCATGTAATACATACATCCATGTAATACATACAATGACACTTGTAAATTTAAGTTAAATTCAGGATATACTTTTTTTAACATGCAGGAAGCTCCCAGTGCCCTTGAACAACCAGAAGCTGCTCTGCGAGATCCTGCCTTCTATCAACTGTGGAAGAGAGTACAGCACTATTTTGATAAGTACCAGAACAGACTGCCACATTACACACGTGAGGAAGTAAGTAATGTATAATGTACGTTAAAGAGTCTGCAAATGCAAACAATATTGCTATTCATTCAGAGTTGCATGTTGCTCAAACATGTTTAGCGTTCAATTAAGTTGTGTAAAGGAAATATTTGTATTGCTAAATCAAAATAAGACATCAGTTGGGAAATCCTTAGAATAAATACAATGTCACTGCAGAGCAACTCGTTCCAAGACGGAATGAACCATGTTTCGTTTAGTCAATTTTCGTCCATAGCTGTAAAATTAACTCGATAATATTTCAGCCTATCTCGACCCATGAAAATAAAATAGGAGATAGAAAACAATTAAATTTCAATCTAGGATATAGTTTAAATGCTTTTTGAATTTGACAAAAAAAATACTAAATTTATAAAAATCTTATATAGTCTACTTGTAAAACTTCGCTTCAAAATATAAAGGCAACTTTTAATATTCGTGTACCTTCTGCATTATCAGTTGCTATTGTACATATGTATTCAAATCAATTTAATGGTAATAATACATCCTCATGGCATCGAATCCGACAGAGAAGTAACTTATCACAATTAAAGATCCAAAGTGTATGCAACGAATTAAACAAATTTATATCATAAGACATTCCTAAAAAAGTCAATACATAGTTATTTAACTACTTTTAAACACTAGGTGGGAATAAACTGATAATGGACAGTAACAAAAAGTCCATCTATTAGTTTCTATAAAGATAATCTAACGTAGGGGTGTGGATCTAGTAAACCAAATGCGGATGTGACATCATCCCCATTCTGCATGCAACTGCAATCCAGACAGTATCTCGGAATGCAAATTACACATGGCGGAACCCTTCAATTTAGCTGACGAGTACCCATTACAAATTTCGTGTTACCTTTCTTCCTTAAATTCAGTTTTCAAGCCATTTTTCGGGCGGAAATTTAAATGTCGATTCCTATTTTTTCACAATAATTTATCAATGACATACATAACTATAGATAAAGAGAGAGTAAATATGAAGAGTAATAAGATATAATTTAAAATGCACCGAACACTACTTTTAGTGCATTTAAATTTCGAATTTTTATATGTATATGTTGAAATAAACATTGCAATAAAGAAGCCTGCAAAATTCCTCAAAGTGCTTTCCGATCAACTGTCGTGTAAAATAATAATAATAATAATAATAATAATAATAATAATAATAATAATAATAATAATAATATACGTAATAAACTAGTAATTATATTTACAAGTAAACCAATTAAACATAATTATGTCTATTTTTAACATGTCTATTTTTAATCATACATGATTGTTTATCATTTCCATACTCGTCAACATGAAAGAACTGAAATGTTGTCTGATGTTATAATACATCATGTAGCAGAACTGTTTAGACACAAACATTCAGATATTTTAAATTCGCAATGAGAAATATTTAATTTCCCATTCCTCACGAAATGCATATCTAACTGTTTCGTTAGTTATGATGCAACATCACTGACTAGGGACTTCTGTTGTCATTCATCTTGTAAGAAACATTCAGATGTAAAGATAATAGAATATTATAGAGGTTCATTTTTGTTCTCTAAAGAGCGCAAACTCCCCATCTCTGATCCTAAGTGTCCATATTCATTTACTACTCAATTATTTCAATAGCGAAATGTTATCCGAAGTTGATATAACAGTAATATCCTACTATAAAAAACATAAAACGCAATAAATTGTAATAAACGGCACGTAAATTCCACCTAAATTGTAAACCACATTAAATATTATCTTCTCAAAGAAATCTGACATCAGTGAACATATTAGATTGTATTCAATAACACTGGTCGACAAAAATGAACTTTATTTCTTTCACACGAATAAAAATATGAGATTTTATAAGTATTTTTCACCCTGAATTTAAATATAATTTCAGTTTTTTTTCCTATCAGGCAAGAATTTTCTGTGATTTTCATTTACATTTTTTATAATTATTATAATTTTTATTAAAATCCATCTAACTCATTCTGACTTACCTAGAAAAGAGGTAGATAGTGATTTTCAGGCATATTTTGCATCAGGAAAATCTATGTTCTTGGTCCAACAGTAGTCAGCCAGCATATTAGAACACCATTTGCTTTGGCACCTCTTTTCCATTGTGGAAATTTGCTGATGAAAACGCTCACCGTGCTCATCAAAGACAGTACCAAGATTTTCCGGAAAGAAGTCTAAGTGAGAGTCCAAAAAGTGCATTTTTTAAGGTCAAAGAGAACGCTAAAATCAATATTAAAAAAGTAGCTGTCACAAAAAAAACTGTGCCTGATGGAAAATTTCTGACTACATATCATAATCCAGAACGACAAAATGCACTAGATTCACTAATCAGATTTATTGTGAAGAAAACTTTGTCGACCAATGTAATCATTGTTTTTATCCACTTAAATACGGATATTTTTAATATTTTGTTACTCTCTTCTAGCTTGCATTTGATGGAGTAAAGATTGACAATGTCGATGTAGGAAAGCTGTACACTTACTTCGAACCATACGAGATTGGTCTTGAGGCTGCTGTTCATGTGGGCAAAGTTGAAGAAGTACCCAATGTCGACATCAGACTTCGCAACTACAGGCTCAACCACAAACCATTCACATATAACATCGAGATGACAAGTGACAAAGATGCTCAAGCATATGTTCGTGTATTTATGGCACCCAAATATGACTACCTCGGTCACGAATACGATCTCAGCGAGCGCAGGAAACACTTCTTCGAGATCGACCGATTCGCATATCACGGTGAGTACAACCAATTATGACTAATCATTCTACATATTTTTATACTTTCCGTCTTACAACAAGAACACGATCCACCATTCAAACAACAGACAACCACACATAATTATGCAGAACTTATGCTTCCTTCTTTTCTCCTAAAACCTCTCATTCTTCGCGTACTAAAATTCCAATCTCATTCCTGTAACATCAAATCTCTATCAAATGGGGAAATTGGATAGCTAAAGGCTATCCACTCTTAAATCCTCATCAAAACAAAACCATGTGACCTGCTCGCTTTTCATTGGTTATGGACACTGACGTACGATTTAGACTCAATAAGTACGCCAAAACGTAGTTCCCTTTATTACATTAAAAATATATCCTCTGAATATACTTGTTATTCGTCGTGAATGAAAATAGTAATATGCAGAACATATAAAATATTCTAAAATATACCTAATCAATATTACAACTTAAAATAGTCTATTACATATGGATGATGCATTTGAGTCATGCTTCAGTCGATTCTAATACAACAAAATGGCGGAAGGTGTCGAGTCTTCTGTTGCTGTGTCTTCTAAATTTTTACGTTACAAATCTGGCAAACCTTTGACTAGTGGTAAAAAAGAAAGAAAGTTATTTTAAATGTGTTTCACATGTTCAGTGAAAAATCTCACCAGCTTTCTTGTAATCTACTCCATTCAACGATCACATGTCTTATGTACTTCACGCGTATTCCCTGTTAATGTGACAGTAATTGTGGCGCGAATGGAGGAAGGGTTCAATAGGCTTTTGTTTATGTTAGGAAAACTCTAAGAGCGGATAAAGTATAGATATGTGCCTATGATACATAACTTGCCATCAACGATATATTACATGCACTACATTTTCCCTCTAAACATAAATTATTCCACCAAAATAATTATGAATGTAGCGAAGGGCAACAAATAAGACCCTATCTAGCGAATTCGTTCGTTTTAAAACATTTGAACATCATGAGTCATATTGATTTTAAAATACAGGAAGTATAACCGCCGGATTTGTATTTCTGTTTATTTTAATTTATATTTAACTACACAATGGTGATTAACTGACAAAAATAAATGTAGTAATGAAATACCAAATGATTATTTGACTTGACGGCTAAAAAGAACCAGAAACAATTTAAATCAAGAATATAGCGATTTGATATCGGAAGTTCTAAAAAGGAATCTAAACCCTTAGTGTGACCTGACTTGTTTGGTGTAAAACCTAGATTATAGAAGTACATAAATAATAAAAAATCAATAGAATTTAATTTGCTACGTTACAGATTTAAATTGGAAAAAAAAGTGGTCTATTTTACAGAAGTTGGAATTTTCTCTAAACTAGAATATAATTGATTGCAGAGTTGTTGTAATAATTTCAAGCAGCAGGAAGGGGACTATAATGATTTATATACTGGTGTGTGTATATATATATATATATATATATATATATATATATATATATATATATATATATACACACACATTGTATAAATCCGAAATTGTATTTTTCTGTTTGTACGTCTTGAGGGCTGACCCGATTATATCTGTTTTAAATATTTATATTTCAGTAATAATAATAACAATAACAATAATAAATATATATTCGTAAAATAAGGAATTTCTTTGTTTATTGAGAAACGTATAGCTTCGTACATGCAGTAAACATTCCTTGTGTGGCACGAAAACTGCATGGCTTCATCCTTCGTACTCACTGCGAGAATCCTGGGAATCTCATTCTCGAACTATTGTTACCGGTACACGAAATTCTCGTAACCACACTCCCGATCAGGCGGAAGTAAGACAGAGTTCACCGTCTTTAGTGTGTACATATCTGTGTGTCGTATGTGGTTTATAAGTTATCGAAAATAATCATATTGGTGGAAATATTGTATAACTATACTTCAATATTACTATAGGAGCGGTATTTTGGTAAACTTAATCACGTAAATTGATGATAATTAAACATATAGTAATTTCTAATATATAGGCCCTAAGAATGAGAAAAAAATGATGACGTGTTACTTCGAATAAGTACAGGCTCTAAGCGAGAAAAAGTAATCTGGTGGAACACTGCTATTTATTTTCTTCAATCTAGCAGTTCATTATATTTTTGTTTTGCTTTGTTTTGCAGTAAAAGTCGGCAAGAATGTGATTGAACGTAAATCCCACGAATCTTCAGTCGTCGCACACGAGGAAGACAGCTACAGAGTTCTATACAAGAAGATAGCTGAGGCTAAAGAAGGCAAGGGCGCTTATGAAGTTGACAAACTGCACTCATACTGTGGACTTCCAGAACATCTTCTCATCCCTAAGGGCAAGAAGGGAGGCCAGGCCTACTCATTCTATGTGATCGTCACTCCATACCACGAAGAAGTCAAACAAACCGGTGGCTATTTCCGTGCCTTCAGCTACTGCGGCGTAGGTCCCAATAATCACTATCCTGACAAGAAACCTCTCGAATTCCCCTTCGACCGACCACTGAACTCCTGGGACTTCGTCACTCCCAACATGTATTTCAAGGATGTATTCATCTTCCACAAGAAGTATGAAGAAGTCGAAGCTCATTAAACGATGACTGCATGGATGGATGCTGTGATTCCGCTAAATAGTATAAGTAGTTTTCAATAAAATTTTACTTAGAAAAGAAAACATTCAGACTTATTCTTGAATCCTTCTTTTCCTTTACCAATCCGAACTCTTTCAGAAGATATTAACGTAAACCATACTTAGTGCAGTCCTCTTATACCTTATCGCTGATATTTTACAGAAAGTCTTCCATTAGTTTATATTTAAGGAAATCTTGGATTTTTCCATGTCACTTTCTCATTCTTCAGAAGTTCCTGTATACCAAGTTTCCCGAACTTTTTATGCAACAGGAAAAGTTCATAACGGAACAGTAATGTTTATCTAGTACTTATTTTACAATACTATTTGATGATAGCAGGTAAATAAACAGAATTTAGAAGTTTAGACATTTGAAACATGATTTCATTAGTTTATTTTAGGAGATAATTCGCGGAGCTCAGTTGGGAAGCGCTTCTGTATCATCGCATGTTTGACGTACTTTACAAGGATAATGAAAATATCTGGAACTATAACAAATTTTATAACTTTATCATCTACTCTACAGGAACATGGTCTTCCTCTGGGTCTAGTTTTACCTTGTCCACATACGTATTCGGGCTTAGTTATTCTCTTAGGACCGTCATTTATTCTGATTACTTACTTGCTCATTGGCACTATCGAACCCGTGGGTTCATGGCTGCGCAGACATAAGCTCTCCATACATCCCTATTCTGAGCTAATGTTTTCAAATCATTCCCTGTATAATCTACTTCCCTCTAATCACATTTATTCTGATTATACGACAAAATCATCTGAGTTAAGATTCATATATATTATTTTGCAGAGTTTGGTGGACTAGTGGTTATGGTCCTTGCCTCTGTTTCCGTGGGTCACGGGTTCAAACATGACCACGGTTGATGGATTTTTTGGATGAAGAAATCCAAGGAAAAGGTCCTCCGGGAGGGGCTTTAAGCCGCCAGTCCCGAGTCTGAAGATTTTCAGGCTCGTGAAAGATCCTTAAATCTGAATAAAAGGCCCCTAAACATAATTTACCGATTTCAAACAACTTATTAATATTTTAGATGCCTGCTAGGTGTCTCATTGAGTGAGTGTGTTGACCGCATGTCACTCATAACATATATGGTCAAATAAAGCAACTAAATGAATTTGGGCTATTACATTGAAACAAAGAAGAGGCTATACCTCAACACTGTGCTACTCCATTGTATATATGTAAACATTTTCTTCCTACAGCTCTTAAAAGAATTTTAATCCAAACTTTACTGATGCCGCATTTTGACTACTGTGACGTTCTACTAACTGACATAAGTGACGGATTGTTGGACAAACTGCAGCGTGTCCATAATATGTGTATCAGATTCATATTTAATGTTCGAAAATACGATTACATTTCTCCATTATTCCACGAATTGTCATGGTTACATCTAAAAGAGAGAAGAAAATCGCACTGCCTAATTCTCCTATTCAAGATCCTACATACCTCGATTCCCAATTATTTATCACCGTTTCCAGTATCTATCCTCAAACCATAACTTAAACACAAGATCACAACATAGTCTCTTACTTAATATACCGCAACATAGGACATCACATCACTCCATGTCATATACCATCTCCACTTCTCGCAACTGGAATTCCCTACCACAAGAAATAAGGGGCTGCCGGACATTGGCATCTTTTAAAAGAAATCTAAATTTATATTTGCTCTACTAAACCGACTTCATTATTATCCAGTGTAAGATATGTATATTAATTGGTGTTTCCCGTATAATGTATCATATTTATATTATTATTATTATTATTATTATCGTATCATTATAGTTATTACCCTATAAAATGTTGTTTGTACATGACATTTACATTGCTACATTTATTGTATCTTTAACTGTTTATAATTAGTATAGTGTATATCTATATTTGTCGAATATTTATTTGTATTTGTGCTGGTTGAGTGGAAGAGAGGGCCTTATGTCCTTAACTCTGCCAGAATAAATAAAGTATTATTATTATTATATATATATATATATATATATATATATATATATATATACAATGGAGTAGCACAGTGTATATATATAAAGGCCATTCAATGTTTTTCTGTTTGATTTCTAACTTATCTTACTTATTTTCCCCAACAACTTTTAATATAGGCATATATGGAATAATTCAAATTTCACATAAAATATCCCATTTTAACCCGTTTGTCCCGTTTTATAATAAAATTACTTCATCTAAAAACTTTTGAAAATTAAGTTATGAACACAGTTCTACTCTTAATACGTAAAAGTTCTAAAATGAAATACTTATTTAAATGAAACGGCTAACATTTTCTAAAACCTAATAAGAAGCAATTAGAATAAATTTAAATATGATTGTTCTTAGCATGCCATATGTCGACCTCTACCAAGATATCCCTCAATATGTCAATAGTGGCAAAGCGGATACTGAGGTCAAATAATCAAGATAAGCCGCCAGGTGAAAAGATTGGCTCTTTAACTTCCCAATATTTGTCTTTTTCGGAATTGATTTTCAAAGATAGAAACTTTTGATGATGGCGTCCATGATTTATTAAGCTCTATATGTTTGTAACTTAGTTTAACCTCTCGCTCTGCAGGTTCATTTAGGTACGCCACACGTCATCCGAGTCTTACAGGGACACGAAATTAATTAACGTAAATATTACATTTAGAGTCTATATGGATGCGAAACATGTACTCTTACTTTAAGAGGAGAGGAGATAACGAGTATTTGAGAAGAAAGTTCTTAGGAAAATTTTTGGATCAAAGAGAGATAAACAGGTGAGTGGAGAAAACTACATAACAGTGTGGTATATGTTATTTATAGGAAGCGAGATATTATAAGAATTATTAAGTCTCGTTGACTGCGATTGGTAGGACATGTGGTGCAAATGGGGAATGAAAGAGATGCATGGAAGCTTCTTGTAGGAAAACCAGAGGGAAAATGCCTAGATGGTAAACCAAGAATGAGATGGAAGAATAACATTAAACATGATTTGAGGGAAGTAGACTATACAGGAGATGAATGGAAAGCATTAGCTCAGGACAGGAATGTGTGTAGAGCTTATGTCCGCGCGACCATGAACCTACGGGTTCGATGGGTGTCAATGAGTCAGTTAGTTATTAAATATAGAGTAGTGGAGGTATGTGTTTTAGAATGTCAAGTAACACTTTCTGGATCGATCATAAAATAAAATTGTGATTGGAGGATAGGGAATTAAATAGAAAAGATATGTGGTTTGGTATTAGCTCGGGACTTGCCTCCTGGGTGAGATTTATTTTTTGGTTTTAACTCACTTATAAGACAAATTTCAGGAAATATTTTGGCTCAGATACACCCCGAACAATATCTGGCCATCATTATCATCCATATCATATTCCCATTGATCAAAAACACACTGTAAAAACCAGCACCACATGCCATAAACGCGATATGACCTTGATATTAAACTTTTTACAAACAAGACGAGAAAAAGAACAATTTGGACTATAACGTCAAGCAAGAAGAAAAATCAGATAACCAAAATTTGCAGCTGCTGAAATTTTATAGTTGTCAAATTGATAAAACTCATATATACGCCAATATTAAATATTATATACCGTGTCCACAAATATAGTATCATAATTTAAACTACTACTACGTCGCTTTGGATAGTCGTATCTAAATGAAATTGGTGACAATCAAAATAGAAACTTAAAACGTTTTTGCTATACCTCATAGACATTGAATGTGGTCCCCACAAGTGACGGTGCAGACATCGCTGTCTGCTAAATATCCAACAATGAACCCATATCGACCACAAAAATCATTATTACATTTAGTTTAATTTCTGTATTGTTATCCATTATTCTCCATTGTTGACATTGTTAACATGCACAAAACGTTTTGAGTTTCTCTTTTGATTATCACCAGTTTCATTTAGATACGATTATCCAAAGCAACGTAGTAGTAGTAGTTTAAAGAATGATACTATATTTGTGGACACGTTGTATACTTTGTTATGGAAACAGACTCTGAGGGCAGAATCAATTTAATAAACAATGCTGAATACAACAATAAAAAATATTATTATGATAAACATAGGATTATTACATAAAATGGATGATGCTGAGAAGGTCAGGGACGAATATTATTACATAAACATTTGTTAGTGGAAAAATTGGTTGATAAAGCGATGATGCCGTGACCTGGAGAGAGTGCATTAACTGGTCTCTGTGTCTTGAACCCTGGTATTACATCACCGGTTTCAACAATACAGTGCAGAAGGCAGGTAAACTATACAACCCTAATAATTAGTCTAATCTTCGGAATCCGAATTTCGTTTAATCACAGCCAAGATAGATGGAATTTTTCAGATTCAGATATTTCAAATTCACGTAAACATCGAAACTAGAATAGAAAATTATAATATAATAATTTATTCTCCTGTATTGTTATGGCCAAACAGGCCTTCCCTTTCCCTCTATATTATATATAGAAAATATAAGATTCAATAATTAAAACACACAATTATACATTTAAATGTAAATATTAATACTACCATTCATTTGTAATTATAAAAAATAAGGACTCGCTACACCGTCACTAAATATCTGTTGTATTCCCAGGTTTTACATTGTCTTCGAAATGTTCCTGTACCAACTTGATAGTCAATCCATATTAATCTTTATTTTTCCACCCCCTTTCCTCCAAGATTCTTTCTTCTATTCATGTGATTACTTATTGTGCCCACATTAATTTAGGTCTTCTCATCTTCCTTCTTCCTGTCGGATTTCATTAATAATTTGTTTCAATAATATGTCTTCCGTCATCGTTTTCATATGTCTAAACCTTTTTAATTACGTTTTTATATTTGTGCTAGGGATACTTGTATTTTCATATTTTCCCTTACAATATAATTTCTAATTATAATCTCAATATCATTAAATCGATCAGAAACTTGAACCCTAACATCGAAGTAACTCCGAAGAATAAAAGGCGTAGAAATGAAATTGCTCAGGCTCATTTATGACCATGAACGAAATTACATTCGAGCAAATATAAAAATACCGTATATAACACATACCATTAAAACTACCGGAAGTACTGGTATGGACATGTATTAAAGATTCCCAAAAATAGTCTGCCCCAAAAAGTTCTTTAACTAAACACCGAATGGAATACGAGACATGGAACGAGCAATGAGGAGAAACTCATCAAACCAGGAGGCCTAATTATAGATTGTTAATAATGATGATTATTATTAATAGCAAGCACACTTTTTATTTTCTTCAGTTTTATTCAAATTTTTGTCCTTCGCTTTTGAAACAAATCATATTTAATTCAAACGCGTATACTATCTTGTTAGGGCATCCAGAGTGTTAGTTGCGTAAAGTGATATAGGCCTACTAACAAAGGGATTGTCTAACATTGCATCCCGAAAACTAGCTTGAAATATCTTTCAGAGAAACGTTGTGGTATACAAAAGCTTTGTCCAAAAAACAATGATGTTTTAACTGCAAGGCACTAAAATACAGCGCCAAACCTCTCATTTAAACTATAGGGAACTAATACAACACCTGAATTGATTGATTGGATAACCCTACTGCCTGCCGTTCACGCCGCGTCCCGCCTCACTTCACTCCGCCCTAACGCAAGGAATCCATGTGCTCCGTAAAGTGGGTCGATATTGATGGATTCTGCCTTCAGTTTATGTGCCTTGAAATTAAAAACGGCAATTTTGTTTTCCTTTCTTTGTTTTTTTATATTTCCACGATATGAAATAATTTATTACGTTCAAAATATATATTTCTTATTTGTACGGACTGTCTCGCGCCGTAGCCGAGCGGTTAAGGTAGGAAGCCTTGGCGCAGAGCTACGGGACTTGCGCTGGTTCGAGTCTCCATGGGGGAAGAAATTTTCTCATGGTATTTCGGCCAGTATGGGACCGGTGCCCACCCAGCATCGTGAGGCAATTGGGTAGCTACAATAAGTAGCGGCTCCAGGTTGAGGAACCAGCTATAACGGCTGGGGGACTCGACATGCTAACCACATGTCACCCCTATACTGGCTGTTGATCATCTACCTCTGTGATTGACACATGTGGATGTGAAGGGCCAGCAGCCGGCTGGTAAAAGGGCAACCGCTGAAAAGTGGAAAGACCCTCAATCGGATTTGTACGGACTGCCTGCTTGGCCCGAGAGAGGTTGAATGAAAGCACACTTATTGTATGTCATTCATTCAACATCGCTGTGCTTCACAGAGTCGATTCACTTTATAAAGTTTAACCACACATTTTTATCGAGAATGACACAATCTAGAAAGCTTAAAAATATAGAATGCAAGGTAATATTTCAAGAATTATTATTGATCCCTATGAAAATGAAAAACTGATTGTCAAAAATGTATTATTGGTAATTTTAAAAGAACTCTCCGCGGTGAAATTTTGAATTATTGCATTTCTTCTCTCTGTTTAACGGAACTTTCACTCTTGTTTGTAGTTGACATTAACACTAATAGCCGATAAAAGTCAACGCATTCATGTGGTTGAACTGCATTTTTTAAGTTATTAAGCACACTCAGTTTGAAAGCTCGGCGCTTTCTTCTGGTTTTCTTAAAATACGTTTTCATGCTCCTATTTCATTGCTCGTTCGAACCAGATATGTTCCCCATCACTGTCTAGAAAACTAACCGTTCTTATTACATGTACAGCCTTTGAAATAATTTATGGCGCTTAGATAACTTTCAAGTCTCAGAACGAAAACCACTGCGCATGATCAGAGATCAGCGACTTGGTTCACAAGTATACAACTATTTGAGAAAACTAAATCCGTTCTATTTCGTTGTGTGACGTGCAATGGAAAACAATTTCATGTAAATAAGTAGTGCGGTAAATACTGAAAATCAAACAAATCAAAAGAAATGAAACTAAAGAAAGAAAATGAATTGAAATAAGGACGAGAGAGAAAAAAGAGCATGACAGCAGGATCGAACACGCGACCTCATGAACGGGAAACACAAGCTCCCTCCACTAGACCACAACCATCTCTCCTAGAAATTGTCTGTATGAAGCGATGTAGTACTTCAGGACTTACTTGTATAATGAAATAATATATTAACTTAAATTAATAAGAAGCATTTTGTTTTAGTAATGGAAATACATAATTGTATTATGCCATGTGTTATGTAAACAAAGTAATGAGACGTTAAATCTTTAATCATTTTCTATATATATATATATATATATATATATATATATATATATATATATAGGCCTATATGAGCCATTTCCTATAATTTATTTATTTTCATATATTCCATTCCATAGTAATTCTGCCCGAGGGCAGGTCTTTCACTGCAATCATAGCATTATCATGCTATGCTTTGCAGCTTTACTAGTGAACTGTAGGTATGGTAGCTTCCTGTTTCCCCAGACCGGTGAAGAATGATGATGATAATGATAAGGATGATGATGGCCGGATAATTTTCGGGGACCGTTGGGCCCTACGCTTCTTGACATTTATCTTACAGATGAGGAAAAACCCGAAAAAATCTCATCCAGGAGCCTGTTCCGATCGGGAATATTTCCATATATATACAAATTTATTTATATAACGATATCTGATAACATGTAGGCATTATGAAAATTAATGTCGTTATTAAATAATAATAAAAAAATAATATGTACCTGACCAAAATCGAACGTCGGCCCGCGTCGTCAGAAAAAGAGCATCTTACAGACTGAAGCGAACGATACGAATGCTGCATGAAGAGAGACTTACGCCGTCCGCTGTGTACTCAAACGAGTCAGAACATGTAACAACATACTGGTGTGAATCGCTCTTCAAAACTCTAACTTTCCATCATCAAGGGTTGCGCCATAATTTTTTTCAAAGGCTGTACATCACAATTTCCCAATTTTACAAAACGTACTTTCAGAAAATCACATTTCGTAAAGCTTATAAATAACTAGCGGAGCCGGAAGACGTCTTGTCCGAACATTCAATTCTCATGTCATGGTCGGATGATAAAATTAAAAGTTACTTTTTTTACCATAAAGTTCACTACCGTAATTAATAAGTTCGCAACAAAACTCCTCACTGGCATCTTTTTTTGGCTCAAGAAGCGTGCATTATGACGTCACATTGTTGTCGCGCGGAATACGTCGGTAATGCAGATGACTATACATCTGACATAAATATCCTATCATTCGATCGCAGCGACAGCTACCTGATCCAATTGTGAATCTAAACCATCTAGAGACTGACTCATACAAACACAAAAATTTTCATCAAAATCGGTGCAGTAATTTAGGCAGTTTATAATTTCGGGTTCCAAGTAAACCTCCACTTCTAATTGTCGGATTTCAATCATTTTTTGACAATAGATACCTCGGTTCATTTTAATAGGAAATTCTGGATTTCGTTGTGAAACATCGAAAATTGTGACCGCTAAAGCGACTTTTAAATTTTCACTTCAGATGAAATCCTACACCAAGTGGTTTTAGTGGCTCCAATTGGGAATCTAAACCATCCAAGTACCCACTCAAACATACACAAAAAAAAGAAGTCTTCAAAATCGATTCAGTAGTATGGACATTTATTTAATATCATATTTCAAGTAAACCTCTATTTAATCAATTGAGTTGGTGTTTACTCGATGAAAATCCATATTTATTAATTAAATAAAAATAAAATGTAGTTTTATTTGATTTTCATATTTATTATATAATTCAGTGACAGCTGTTTCGGTACACTGTACCTTCTTCAGACATGTTAACAAATTACAAGGTAAAGTGTACCGAAACAGCTGTCACTGAATTATATAATAAAACTACCTCTATATCTAAAGGTTGGATTTCGCTGATTTTTAATAATATATTTATATACATTTAATTATGAAATAATGATCAGTGGTGAAAAGAAATATAGTAACGAAATGTCAATGTATTGCATGCCTTGATGGCTGAGAACTACAATGTAATTCAGTAACGAATTTAGAGAATTTACAACGAAACTTCTAAAATATGAGTTTTGAAACGTTAGAATATGAGGCATCTCGTTTGGTGTAAAACACAGTTTATAGAAGTACATAAAGAAGAGAAAATCGATAATACAGAAGAAGAGAATTTGCTACTTCATATATTTAAATTGAAGAAATGTAGTTTATTTTACAGAAGTTGAACTTTTGAGAAAACTACAATATAATCGATTGCATAGTAATTGCAACGTTTCCTTGGGGAATAAGTGGGGATAGAATTTTTCAATAAAGCTTTATATGATTATTATAGGCCTAAATGTTATATTGAATTTGTCTGCCTTATAATTTTCAGGGCTAAACTACTGAATTGATGTGGATGATTTTTTTTTTCAAAGTGGTAAACCAGAAAAGAAATAGGATACGTTCTATCCCGATTCAACATGTAGTTCCCGAAGTATAATAAAAGCACCTTGTTAGCGAATTACCGATCTTCGTAAATTCCCGGGTATCAAAAGTTGGAAAATAGAACATAAAAATATATAATTTACCCGACCTCAGACAAAATACTTTAAAATTATGGTTTAAATCGATAATGAAAAATAAGTAAAAAATTAAATCATATCGAAATTTTTAACTGGCAGTTTTAAAAACATTTTATGATATTTACCAAGAGTGATTTTATTTCGTGATCAACACTGAAAAATTATATCTTGCTCATTATTTTTTGAGCAAAATCCTTTGATCAATAATAGTAGTAATAATTTGATTAGCAATATTTCTTAAAATATTAAATATAAAGCTTGAACGACAAAAAATACTTTTTTTTACTCACTGGTAGTATTACTTTTTTTCGTTTGCGAATTTCCTTCCTAGACAAGTTTAACAAAGTGGGGTTTCATGTTACATATACAGACACCAATAAGAAGTTTTTACAACTTTTGCAACTTACTTGAGTTTTCTTCAGAATATATATAAAAGGCTTCACGGATGCACGAGTTTTTATTCCGCCCTATATTTTCTTGCATCTTGTGGATTATATACGATGTGAACATAATGACAATCAGGAATAAACTGTTTGCTGAATTGTTTACATATTTGGAGATTTGTTAGTATATTAGGAAAAAAGTATACCTGTTTACTAACTTAGCAGCCCTAATGATTCTTAGAATAAGGAAGAGAGAGTGAGAGATAAGTACAATAATATTAACTTAATACTATTTAACATTCCAGAACTACCATTTATGTAAACAACGTAAGTAAGACATTTTATTCAGTCTGATTTTTATTTGTTGAATGAATTATTATTTCGATCAAGAATTAATCATATGCCTAATTTTAAATTAAAAATTATCGATCAGAGTGTGATCAGCATTTTTACTTGAATCAACATAACTCAAAGATTGATTTTTACTTTAATGTTTAAATCAGGCATGATTTTGAAATGTATTGATTAAAATTAATGATTATATTATGATTTATTGGAAAAAACATTATCGATTTACCCTATTTAAAAGTTTAAATGTATCCGGCCCTTCTCACTGTGCACCCCGCTGATACTTTTTTTTTCCGCCAATCTATGACACTCTTTTGAAAACTGGCGATGGTCGAATTACTACAGGTGCTAACGGTATGATTAAACTGAATGGGGAATTTTGCAAAGCTCATCGCCCGAAGGATGAATTTTCATAGTAGGAAACACTTTAACACTCAAAGTCATATATATATATATATATATATATATGTTATATTGCAGATTTTCGCGGATATAAGCATGAATATGAAAGTTTTCTTGGGTTTTCCGCGTCTTGGATTCAAGTTCGGAATCATTGGCCAGAGGCCGAACTTGAATCCAAGACGCGGAAAACCCAAGAAAATTTTCATATTCATATATATATATATATATATATATATATATATATATATATATATATATATTTATTGTCTTAAGACTGAAGAAAATCAGGAAAATATCTCTCTTAGGTTGGTTCGGCACAGGAATTTGAATCCAGGATCTTCCCGAATATGAGTCTAAAATGCTACTGCTTGAGCCAACTACTCTCTCTCTCTCTTTCTCTCTCTCTTTTTTTCTTTCTTTCTCTCTCTCTTTGTTTGTGTCTTTAAAAGTGGCTTCTATCTTATTGAAATGGATGGTATTGGTGGACATATTATGTAACAAAATGTTGTACAGATGTTCATAGGATAAAATATATATTTCAATAGGAGTAGAATTTTATCTGAATCACATACATTAATGACAGTATTTAAGTAAAATTGTATCACCTCACCTCATATTCTTCTTCTTAGACTAGTTTCGGATCCATCATCAGTATTTTCACGACCATTGTTATGCCGCATTGAAGAGTCACCTCATGTTCCCTCTGTTGGTAGACTGAAGAACTTCGAAATCAAATAATTGTCCCCGGGAATTTCAAAGTTCATTAATTATAAAGTTCTTATGTTAATGAATTATGAAATTCCTGGTGAAAATTATTTCATTTCGAGGTTCTTCAGTCTACCAACAGAGGGAGCAAGAGGCGGCAGTTCAAGAAGAAATAACAACGGTCGTGAAAATACTGATGATGGAACCGAAGAAACTTAGTCAAAGAAGAAGAATATGAGGAGAGGTGATACAATTTTATTTAAATAATACATCATAGCGTTAATTCCGAAAAAAAAGTTAATTAATGATAGTATTTAAATAAACGGTATTTTCTAATGCGTGCAGATGGAATAAAGCTTTTGTATTTCTTTGTGTGTCACTAATTAACTAACTTATTGGCTCTATCGAACCCGTAGGTTCATGATCGCGCGGACATAAGCTCTCCATACATCCCTATCCTGAGCTAATATTTTCCAATAATCCCCTGTATAATCTACTTCCCTCAAAAAATGGATAATGTAATTCTCCCACCGCATTCTTAGTCTACCAACTGGGCGTTTTCCGTCTGGTTTCCCTACAAGAAGCTTCCATGCACTTCTTCCATCCCCCATACGTGCCACATGTCCTGCCCATCGCAGTCTACGAGACTTAACTGTTCTTATTACTCCGATTACATTTAGACTATTTATTTCCATTGCTCTAGCAGTCAATGATTGTTTTGTTTTGTTTTACAATGGAAGTCGGCAAAAATGTGATTGAATGAAAAATCCACTACTCATCTATTGTCACATGCGACGAAAAGAGCTACAGAGTTCTGTACAAGAATATCAGTGTGACTAAAGAAGGCAAGAGCGCATATGAAGTTAACAAAATTCACTCGTACTGTGGGCATAACACGAAGGAGTCGAACAAACTAATATATGAAGGGTATATGGTATAGTGGTGTAAGTTAGCTTTTACAAAAATGCGTAAAATACATGGCTGTAAAGAAGAAACTGTATTTCAAACACATCAACAACTAATACCATAACTTAGAATAATGAATATCCCCATCATTATCATAAGTAATGCCACGAGTGATTTCCAAATTATCGATAAATTCACGACTCACGAAGTGAGGAGAATTTGGAAATCAAGAGTGGCATTTGTTAGGACTATTTAACGAATAAAATTAAGCTGATTACTCACAAATCATTATTTAACTATAGTTATTTTAAAATATTTATATATTTAATGTAAACGGCGATGTTTGAAAACAAATGAGAAACGATTGGTACGCTTCATCTACTTATTTTGTTTATCACTGCAACCAGATCATACTACGTATTTATTGCCAAAGGAACGCAATATTGTAAGAATTCTCTTCTCTCTAGTGGAGAAAAAATGAAACACATCAAACTGTATAGTAATTCATTTCTGATGTAAATATGACAATTATATTTTTCTGGATTATTACCTGGGAAAAAATACATTTAAGAAAGTGCAAACAGTGGTTTCTTTTTTGGTGGTATAATCAATTGCTACAATTGTTTTATAATGTTTTTTATTACAAATGTTTTTGGCAAGCGCTATGTTTTGACATCTATGCACTATATATACAATCTGGTAGCCGTATTTCTTACAGAGTCAGTCACTGCAAAATAATGGTCAGACCTGTTCAGAATATTAAAAAGGAGGAGCTTTCTTTAATATGGCAAATTTAATATTCATAAATATTTGGTGAAACACGACTGTGATTGGTTGTAAAACAGAAATCATTGAAACGTGATTGGTGATTGACTCCCATTTGGGGCATGAGTTAAATAGTCAATATTAAGTAACTCGATTCTTTGTTCACTGACAAATAAAACACTGTTTTTCTCACAATGGATAAACATTACTTACATCACTGTCATATACCCCTTCATATATTTCCGCTACTGTGGTGTAGGTCCCCAATAATCACTATCCTTATAAGAAACTTCTCGAATTTCCTTTCGACCGACCACTGAACTCTGGGATTTCGTCACCCTCCCATCATGTATTTCAAGGATGTATTCACCTTCCACAAGAAGTATGAAGAATCGAAGCTCATTATATGTATGCTGTGAAATTACGTTAAACACCAAGGGTAGTTTTCAATAAAACTGTATTTAAAAATATCCTATTCCTGAAATCCTTCTTTTTCTTTTACTATGCCGAACTATCACAGAATATTTTAACTTCAGGTAAGACGGTAGGCCAAAATTTAAAAAGAATCATTTTTTTATAATTAAATAGCATGTTCTTTTCTGAACATTTCTGTATATGATTTTTTACTGAACGCTAATTATAAGTGCGTTAATTATTTTTTAAAAACAATTGACAGCTGTCAGCCTGTAATATCATTATACTTTAAACCTCGTTTTCTCGAAAGTGAAAATGTTCGAACATTTACCCCATTATCTCAGGAATTATTAGAGATATTTTCATGACATTTGTATAGACGGTAAATCTAGTTATACTAAAGCTGTGGAACCAAAATCATGATAATCTCTTGTACAGATCCCCACTTATGGTTTTAGAAGAATTTTTTATATAGAAAAAGAGTGTAATGGCAAAAAAAATATATATAGAACACTAATATTTAGATACAAGTTTGACTGAGGTTCAGTGGTCTTTACAAGCCTCATTTAATATGCTGTAAAAATTTCATTACAATCCATGCAGTAGTTCCTGAGATATTGGGTCTCAAATTCCCATGTTTTAACATTGACGGGATAGGGCCAACCGCCTCACCTTAAATGTAACCAGTTTAGTCCTCCCATACCTTATAGGCGTTGAGGTATTTATGGAAAGTATTTAATTTATTTTTATTTAAAGACATCATATTGACCTTTTCCCAAACCATTTTCCGAAACTTTAGATGTTCCCCTTTTTTGGTGGTTTACCTCTGGCCTACATTCACCTAGCCCACCTATTACAGGACAATTATTAACAATATTGTATTTTTCTTATTAGATTATTAATCCTCTAATTATTAAAATTCTATTACTGTAATATTTTATTCATGTGACCATACCATCTGATTTCAGATTGTTACAGCCTTTTTTCCTACTCCATGGCGCGACAGGCCTAGAAGGTCATGACACTACCAAACTTGATTATATTTATATTTCTTTGGCATATACATTTTCAATCACAATAATTTGATTCGTGTTTTGAGATGGACATAGTGCATTAGACCCTATACCCTTCTAAATATTTACAACGCCTATCACTAACTTAATTATTTCTAGAATGAATTCTTAACGTTTCTTTCAATTTTAATTTTAAACGCTTGAGCAAATTTGTCTAGGGCTTTATTCTTAATGGTATTTTACTGTATTTCTGTTTTTGTGTTGTTTATATGTCTAATAAGTTGTGAAATTATAATTAATAACACAATGGATTAATAATTAAATACAAACCATAATTGAGAAGTGAAAAAAAAAAGTCTGTTAGGATTTAAATTCGGGACCTCCCGAATATGGGTCTCCAACGCTTCCATCTGAACGAACACATTCGGTAATTGTGCACATATACAAATAAGATATAAATATAATATATATCGTTATATTATAAAGAAAGAAATTTAATTAATAATGAAATAGAAAGAAGCAATGTTCACTCATCAGGAGATATATGAGGCCATGACCTATCAGATGCACTAATTGGCCAAAGATAAAGAGAATTAGTTGACATGACTGCGTAAGTGCAAGAATAACCTAAAACATCAAAACATGATTTTTCTTCTTCAGATTATTACAACATATAAGTAACTATACTTTGTAATATAAATTAATCTGACACACGTTATAAGCCCTATATAAATTTAAATAAATCACACACACGCATATATATATATGGTAAATAAAAGTAAATTATGGGATATAAAGAGAAATAAAGGATTTCCACAACATTTGATTATGGCTATACAAAGTTTATATGTAAATAATAAAATTGTAATAGACAGGGTTTTTAAATCTAAACAACAAAAAATGGTAATAATAAATCGTGGTGTCAAGACAAGGCTGTCCTTTATCACCTTTTTTTAATTTATATATATAGACGAAGTTATGTTAAAGTGGCAGATTAATTTAAATAAACATTTTAAAATAAATAATAAACTGTTGGATACAATATTATTTACCGATGATCAAGTAGTGATTTCCACTTCAGAAGATGATCTACAAAGAGCCATTTTTAATTTGGAAAAAATAAGTGCCAATTACAATTCTAAAATTTCAAAGAATAAAAATAAAATTTTAGCATTTAAAGGACATGATACCTTAAGAGCAAAAATAGTAATTGATAATAAAATTTTAGAGCAAGTGACCAGTTTTAAATATCCAGGTTTCAACTTATCATATGTTAAAATTGAAGGTACTAATGACAAAATAAATAAATTTAATCTAATGTGTGACACTATTAAAAGAGCCCTTAAAACACAAGAAAAGAAACAAAAATGAAATTGTATAAAGTAATGGCTGTTCTTGTATTGAATGTTGGTCGATCACTAAAAGACAAGAACAAAGATAGGAAGCAGCTGAGATGAGATTTTTAAGAAATATAGCAGGATATACTCTGCTGGATAAGAAAAGAAATGAAAATATAAGAAAGGAACTAAATATTTTCAAACTTACAGACCGAATAATTAAATATAGGAACGACAGGAAAGAACATATTGATAGAATGCCAGAAGGAATATTTCCAAAATTATTGCTAAATTATAAACCGCACGGAAGGAGAAATGTTGGACGCCCACACAGAAGATGGTGCGAACAATTTTAACAATTCTAGCTTTCATGAAACCGGAACGAGCCAACACGCTTAATCCCTGGAAGATGATGATGATATGTATGTATATGTATATATATAGGTCCAATGAATATAACGAAATAATATATAAATTCATTTAATATGAAGTAGTTACTAATTTCTTTCGGTTTTTGTTTACCAATTTCCCTTTACTAGAGTTGAAAGTTAAGGTTTATCTTTTGACAGCCTCGAATTTCGGGGAAACAGGAAAACATTAATATTTAAATCACGTTATGTTAGTGCAATACAACAACAACAATAATAACAATAATAATAAATAAAAATAGTAATAATAATACAATAATACATCTTATTCTTGTATTGTTTAGTCTTCGATTTATGAATCTTCCACTGCTTGAATTATTATCAGGTTTACGGACAACCTCTTAATGAGTGGGATCGGGATTTTCTGTCGCGACTTTCCTTCCCTTAGTTTCTAGTATCCTTATTTTCGAGAATTTTACACCCTAGCATGTATTAGGATTACCAAATTACCAAGGGGCCCACGACGAGAACACTAGGAAACCAGATTTGGAATGACCCAAAGCGAGGAATTATAAGAAATTGTATGTTTTAAACTATTAGTCATAGAGCACTGAGATTAAATATATTTACGCTTTATGATGTATAGGATCAAATAAGACCAACAAAAAATTTCATATTTCATAATATTTTGGAAAAATGTTCATATTTTAGTGAAAATGTCATAATCCATATTTTTCAACTCTCAAATTCTGGTATTTTTTTCAATTAAAGTTCTATGAATTCTTTAAAAAGTTTTTGAGAAAACTGTAGTTCTGAAATTGTTTGACAATGTAATATAGTAAACAAGTAAAAATTCCTCTGTGTCCCACTCTGAATTAGATAGATGGATTTGATAGAAAGAAACAATTGGATAAAAAGATATGGAATTATCAAGTTAGATGGAGGCTTTTGTCCGAAACTTGAGCCCCAGAACAAGGAGATGAACAAAAATGTTTAAAACTCCAATCGCGACAGGCCTAGAAGGCCCTTGGCCTTACAACCGGCTGCTGGCCTCACATCCACATGTGTTAATCACAGAGATAGACGAACATCTAGCCAGTGTAGGGGTGACATGTCATCATGTCGGGTCCTCCAGCCGTTATTGCTTGCCTTCTCAACCTGAAGTCGCTACTTATTGTAGCTACCCAAATGCCTCACAATGCTGGGTGGGGACTCGAGCCAGTCAAGTTCTGCGTCAAGGCTTATTTCCTTACCACTCGGCTACGGGACAGAATAATGTTAGAATAATAAAATAACCACCTATTCTTCACTAGTCAGATAGCAGCCAGATTCTCTTGCTACCTAAGGACATTCCTTATTTTGTGAATGGATTATAGCTTTTAAATGTAGGAATGACTGCTGCTGCTGCTGCTAAACTTGAAGCAGTGCTGGAAAAATGTCTTATTCCACACTTCTTGAAGGCAAGGCCATCATTATTCTCATTTACATCAAAGTATCAAAATATAGCGCGATACAAGTATACTCCCATAACATCGTGTGATGTGAAGCATATTTTTTCATCGTACAGATCAATTTTGACAGAAGCCGTTATAGTTTGCTATCATGAAATATAGAAAAAAGTTTCTGAGTATTATTAACGGAAAAACACCAATTAGATAGTATAACTGTCACAGGATTGATGATCAGGGCAAGAGGTACTATACCAGGATTCTTAGCTAAATTTTGGAATTCATTAGATTTGGACAGGGTGTATCTTCCTAAAATTGCCATCGCTGCCATTAGAGGATCAATTTCAATTTTAAGAAATCGTATTTACAAAATATTTACTTTATAGTATGTATACTTCAATTACAATTTGAAATTTTTAATGTATTTACAAAATGCATTTCATCAATTAAAAAAATTAATTGTATGTATCACTTTGTCCTTGAGGTAATCCTCTAATGAAGAAAGTTACATATAATAAAAAAAATTGAATTGTTCAAAGCACAAGTAGATCAAGACTACACATTGTGCTAGGCGCATTTCGTGGAAAAAAAAAACATGTTCATTAAGGTAGAATATGTTTATCACTCACCTCATATTGTTCTTCTTATTTGATTATAAACTAATTTCGGAACATAGTTTCTGTTCCATCCTCAGTATCATCACGACCGTTGTTCTGTCGTCTTGAAGAGTTGTCCCCGACAGAACAACGGTCGTGATGATACTGAGGATGGAACAGAAACTATGTTCCGAAACTAGTTTATAATCAAATAAGAAGAACAATATGAGGTGAGTGATAAACATATTCTACCTTAATGAATATACCTCATAGTGAGAATTCCTAAAATAAGTAAGTAAAATAAGTAACATGTTCATAGTTTAAGATTAAATCTAACTGTAATTGCAGAGAGAGTTTTGAAACACTCCCTAGAATTAATTGTGGATTAATAAATTTTATTGACATCTTCTTTCTCCATATATGACATACTGGACTTGGTCTACTTGTGTTCTGAACCATCCAGTTTAATGTTAGTGTTACATTAGCATCTACATAAGTTTTTTTTTTTTCGTTTATACTGTTTTTCCTTTTTGTTTTACCTTTTTCCCCTCTTTGTTTTACCTGTTTTGTTAACTTTCTTTTATCCTCACATAGACACAAGGACAGGACACACACACCCATACCCAGGGTGGAGATTTAAAATTCCCTACCCCGCCAGGAATCGAATCCGGGTCGCCGAAGTAGAAGGTACGGACTCTACCGACTACGCCACGGCGACGTACATTGAAGTTCAATGTCTTTAAGCAACGTCAATAGCAATCATCCAAACTGTGCCCACTTTAATTTTTGCCCGTGCTATATTCTTCATAGAAGCCTATATGTTTTGGTGACCTTGTTTTGTATCTTGTACATGTTTGGATTTCATAATAAATTAAATATCATTGAATAAATTAATTGATAGTATTTTATATATAGAATCTCCCAGCATTGATTTATGAAGGTAAAGTGTTCCACTAGAGATTTGGGAGGCCCTTGGAGGTTGAGACTCCCATCTTTTTAGACAATCAGCGCAATATGTTTGCCAGGTTATTGGCCCTGTGTGACGGCTGCCTTTGCCCCAAGAATATGTATTTGGTACTCATTTATGTTAGGAAGTGAGTCAACAACACATGATGCCGACAGAGAGTTTGGTCCAGCTAAAAATCCTGACTCGACTCGGGCCCATGAGCTTTTCTCCAACAACTATTTTATGTTATTACACATTAAAATTCCTTCAAATCTTGGATATGATTCTATTCGGTCAGAATTAATAAAAAACTAATTAAAATTGAAATCCAGCAAACATTTTTATTTCTTGAGCCACAAATAAGGTGTGTTCGTCTCATTAATATGCTGGTACGTTCACCTATACATTATACAGGGCCTGGATATATAAATATATATATATATATATTATATATATATATATATATATATATATATATATATAATAATAAGTTTAGAAAATAGTTGCTTCATAATATTTTTGTGTCATAATTTTCATATTTTTCATATTTTGTTATACGATTTCATATTTTGGTATAATTTTCTTCATATAATTCCTCGCTCTAGACATAAAAGTATAGAGGTTAGTCTTAGAACAAATCGTGGGAGCAATATTTGTTTCGGGAGACGATGATATCATGCTACCTAACTCTCTGCCACTATCAAACCCGAAGGTTCATGAGCATGTTGACATAAGCACTCCATAAATTCCTATTCTCAGCTAATGTTTTCCAATCATCCCCGATATAATTTACTTTCCTCAAATCATAGTTAGTTATTCTCCCACATCATTCTTGGCCTACCTTTTCTTAACCAATTCCTATATGTTGAATTTGGTTCCTAAAAAAACAAAAATTGCGGTCGCTAGAGCGTTAATACATACACACACATACATACATATATATATGGTGTCCATTTATCTTGACCACTCTTTATATCTTTGTACGCAAGTACAAAATGATATATATATACATACATACATGCATACATACAAAAGTTGACCAACTACGAGTGGGAAATAATGCTGATGGTTAGTGAACTTTGCAGCGTTATTTATCAACAAGATATGAATACTAATTTTGTTTTCATCAATGACACTATGTATTTTTTCTTCGATGCGTTAATTAAGCACTCCAAGATCTGTTCAAAAATGTATCACAATGTGCCATTCTAATAAATATATCCTTATTAATGGAGACAAAGGAGCAGTTCATTGGCCTGCATGATCTCCTGATCTTATCCCATTGGACTTTTTCCTCTGGGGAGTTATTAAAGATACTCTCTATCGAGATATTCCGACAACACCAGAGAATATGACGAATCGTAATATGCACGTTCGTAATTCCATTCAGCCGGTAACAGTGGAGAAATAAATCTCCTCATTCATTCGGCGATTGGACATGTATGTCACTTAAATGGTCACCAGTTTGAGCACTTAATGTGAATGTTCTGCTGTTCATAATTCATATGGCAGTACTTGCACTCTCTTTCACTACTTTTCAAGCTTCTGAATTCCTACACTCCTACTTACCTGGCATCCTGATTTGAGAGTTATCCTCTTACCACAATATTGACACTAGATCACAAGATAACAGTCTGCTAACAATCCTCTTCATAGCACTTCCTCTTATTCTACTTCTTCACAGTAGCCTCTGTACGCTCGTAGAATTTCCTTCCTCGAGATATCAGGAGTTGCCGCACACTTGGCACTTTTAAGCCACGCTTATACACTTACCTGTTGTCTAATAATTAATGTTTCTCTACTTATTTAAATTTATACTATGTCATCAAGAATTTTTTCTCGTTTTTTTTATATCTTGTACATATTATACATTTAATTCATTAAATCTAGAGTAAATCAAAACACTTTATAAATATTAATTGTATTGTATTTATAACATATAATCGTTTAGGTTTGTTGTAATTTAGATGTAAGACTTTTTTTTATTTTTTAAAACCTGGTTGAGTGGCAGACAAGGCCTTAAGACCGTAACTCTGCCAGGTAAAATAAAGCTGTTATTATTATTATTATTATTATTATTATTATTAATATAATACGGCAGTAATAATTCCACTTTGTGTTTCCATTAATAAGGTTCTATTTATTAGAATGACACACTGTGATACATTTTTGAACAGATATTGGAGTGCTTAATTAAATCACTGAAAATAGTATATTACGATGCGAGATTGGGAAGTGGTTTTTACAGAAGCGAGAAAAATGTTTAAAAATCGAGCGATACAGAGGTTTTTAATTTCCGAGATTCTGTAAGACACTTCACAAACGTGCGTTGTACATTACTTTTTTGCGTGATGGCGTTTTCAAAATAATAAATAATAATATCTTTGTTGGAAATATTTGCATTCATTATAAACAATCGACTAACATTAACAATGTGTTCAATGTTTATTAGTTGAAACTACAGGAGGGTGAGATCAATTAGTGATAAAATGGTGGCAAGTACGCATTTATTGTTTTATATTGTTTCAAATAAAGTTCAGTTTATTTAAAATGCAGTGATTTGTTTCGTATAATGCATATTAACTTCAAATCCAACTCAACCTCCAATAATACTAAAAAATTACCAATAATCTAAAATAAAAAGGTAAACAAATAAATGGAGTAAGAAAAATTAATCCTCTTAATATTGAACCTCCTAAAATAACTATAATTAATAGCCCCACCCTTAAAGAGAGAAGGGATAAAAATAGTAAGATTTTTATCATTTTTTTTCATTATTAATTAAAATTTTGGATTAACACAACCTTTTGGATATTTTTTGTATATATATTGTATGTAGTATACATAGAAGGCAGTAGTCTTATTTCCCACACGAGTTTGTAATAGGTAATATTACAATATTGTTATTTAGGTTGGCAACCCCAAAATGGTGTCATTGCTGTAAGTACGACAAAACGCACTACCACGCAAAAGAAATATATATATATATATACACACGTGGTGCCATTGAAGAAAACGAATACAGTATTCGTTTTTTTTTTTTTTTTGCAAATGCCCCAGGTTGTCTTTCGACATTCCTGGTGTTCTCTCCTGGCATGGCGTACTTGTAACCCACTTCAGAGGTTGGGGCGCCTGGAAGGCGAGGTAACGTTGCCCCAATGATATGATGGGTGATAACGATTATAGTGGTGCGCCAGGAGAGTCCCCAATACTAAGCTTAATCTAAGATGAATATGAATGATGATGATTGCGATGGTCATATGATTTCGGGGATCGTTTGGGACTAATCTTTTGCTGACATTTGTCTTACAGGTGAGAAAAAACCCGGATAAAAACTTCACCCAGAAAAAATGTCCCGACCGGGGATCGAACCCGGGCCCGCTGCGTGACAAGGCAGCACGCTATCTCGAAGATCACAGCGGCGGACGCATTCGCATTTTGTTAATACGTAAATAATGATAAGAAGTTCACTAACCATCAGCATTATTTCCCTCACGTAGTTTAACAACTTTTGCATCAAACATTTTTTTTTTATTTTGTACTTACGTACAAAGTTATTATTTAGGGTGGAAAATGCCTGTATATATATATATACATGTTGTTTTGGCATGGTCATTTTCGGTGTCTACTAAGTAGAACCGCTAAAGATTTGAAAGAGTCCACCGCTGTGGTCTCGAAGTAGCGTGCTGCCTTGTCACGCAGAGGGCGCGGGTTCGTTCCCCGGTTGGGTCAGTTTTTCTGGGTGAGGTTTTTATCGAGGTTTTTCCTCACCTGTAAGACAAATGTCAGGAAAACTTTAAGGCCCAAACGGTCCCCGAAAATCATATGGCCATCATCATCATCATTCATATTCATCACCCATCATATCATCGGGGCAACGTAACCTCGCCTTCCAGGCGCCCCAACCTCAGAAGTGGGTTACAAGTACGTCGAATGTCGAAAGACAAACATGGGGCATTTGAAAAAAAAAAGATTTGGAAGAATTTTCATAAACCATTTAATGAAAATAATCCCAATAAATGTATTCCTTCGGAATATGCTAAAATAGGTCCTGAAAGTTAATCTGCCAAATTTAAAATTTGTTACTTACTTACTCACTGGCACTATCGAACCCGTAGGTTCACGGCCGCACGAACATAAGCTCTCCATACATCCCTATCCTGAGCTAATATTTTCCAATCATTCCCTGTATAATCTACTTCCCTCAAATCATAGTTAATGTTATTCTCCCACCTCATTCTTGGTCTACCAACTGCGCGTTTTTTAAAATTTGTTAAGTTACTTAAGTGAATATTTGCACTTTTCACTTCAAACCGCGTTTTCTTTCAATTTGAATACAAGTTACTTATTTCACTTTATACTCTCATAATTAACTAGTTTGTAAACATGGCTCAGATAAAAAAAAGATGAATAAACTCGTCCTTTTTGACATTGAGCTTGAAAACAGTAATTTCTTGTATTAAAAAACAATGTATACCAGATTAGTAGAGCATTCATAAAAATAACAAAAATTATGCAGTGAATATTTAAACGTTTCACTTCAAACCGTGTTTTCTTTCAATTCAAGTACAAGTTACTTACTCATTGGCACTATCGAACCCGTAGGTTCATGGCCGCGCGGACATTAGCTCTCCATACATCCCTATCCTGAGCTAATGCTTTCCAATCATTCCCTGTATAATCTACTTCTCTCAAATCATAGTTAATGTTATTCTCCCACCTCATTCTTGGCCTACCAACTGGGCGCCTTCCCTCTGGCTTTCCTACAAGAAGCTCCCATGCAAGTATTTCATTCCCCATACGTGCAACATGTCCTGCCCATCGCAGTCTACGAGACTTAACTGTTCTTATTATATCTGGCTTCCTATAAAGGCCATGTAGATTATTGTTATGTAGTCTTCTCCATTCGCCTGACTGTTCATCTCTCTTTTGTCCAAAAATTTTCCTATGAACTTTATTCTCAAATACTTGTAATCTCCTTTCTTCCCTTAAAGTAAGGGTCCATGTTTCGCACCCATATATTATAACTGTTAGAATAATAGTTTTATATATTTTCAGTTTAACGATTTTTGAAAGGAGTTGGGACATCAAGAGTCTCTGCAATGCATAATAGCACGCATTTCCAGAAGTTCCACAAGTGATTTTACTTTATTACACGCTTTATATTAGCTTGACCTGTATCTATCTATGTAACGGAATCTTTCAACACGATTTTCACCCACTTAAAAACATTGGATCGAATTGAAACTTTGTATACTTGTAAAGGACTAATGACAATACAATAATTTCATACATTTTTTCTAAGATCCTGGCCAGGATCATCAGGACATAAAAAAAAATAAAGACCGGTATAATAGGTTGCGGATGTATCGACTTTTTAGTCGATCGTTGTATGAAATTAATATTATATCCTCTGATAGCTCAGTTGGTATAGCGTTGGACTGTAGTTGTATATAATTTCAGTAATCCACAGGTCGCTGGTTCAAATCCGGCCCGGAGGATTTTTTTAGAAGAATATTACTTTTAGTTCATATTACAATAGTATCGGATTTAAAATATTTACATTTTTTTTATCTTATTCTGTAAAATATTAATGACAATTTTGTAAACTTACCACATTGTAAGTTATCCAAAAAATATGAGGCTACGATTAACTGCAACTATTTATCTATATTAAAATATTCAAAAATATTATAATAATGTTAGATAATAAAAATGTTTAAAACATATAATTACATTCGTGCCTAGACACTAAAAATATCGTAAGCAATTAAATTTTCATGGGGATTCCGGTTTATGACAATTTAACTAAAAAAATATATAGTAGTTTAGAAAAACTAAAACAACACGCTTTATTAGAAACCGAACTAAAAAGGGAAAAATAATTTTAATTTCTAACACGCTTGGGATAAAATTAAAGTGGTCAATAAAAAAACCATCTCAACTCATCTAGAATAAAAACTAGAGTTATCTACAAAAAAAAAATTACCATCAAAAGCGTGGGGAGCTTTTTATGGTTTTTACGTTTTCTTCTTAGAGACTTTACTTTTACCAATATCTGTTTATTATCAAATATATTAATTGATATAGAGCACCACACGCTTTTGATGGTAAAATTATTTTTTTCTGTAGATAACCCTAGTTTTACTCTAAATGTGTTGGGCTGATTTTTTTGTTGACCACTTTAATTTTATCCCAAGCGCGTTGGAAATTAAAATTATTTTTCATTTTTTAGTTCGGTTTTCTAATAAAGCGTGTTGTTTTAGTTTCTTAAACTATTATTTATACTCTCTTAATCAAATAGTTCGTAAACATGGCTTAGATAAAAAATGAATAAACTCGTCCTTTCTGACATGGAACTTGAAAACAGTAATTTATTGTATTAAAAAAAACCTATACCAGATTAGTAGAACTTTCATAAAAATAACAAAATTATACAGAATGATTCAGAGTTACTATCTCATACTTCTGGGAAATAAAGGAGAGGTTAGCTAAAGTTTTCATGAAGAACCCCTTTCCGAAAATTGTACAATGACTATTTAACTCATGTCCCAAATGGGAGTCAATGATCAATCATTTTTCAATGATTTTTGTTTTACAACCAATGACAGCATTGTTTCACCTCGTTCTTTATCGATTTATCTTTACCAGACCCTGCTTTTGTGATAAAGAAAGCTCCTACATTTTAATATTCTGAATACATCAGAGCATTATTTTGCAGTGACTGACTCTTCAACAAATGTACTGAATATAGCAAACAATGATCATATTCCTTCCAACTACGCATTTGATAATTGTGTTTTTTAAATAATGATTTTACTGAGTTGTTTACTAAAAAAATAAATTAATAACCTATAATGTTGGTTATAATATGATCTGTTTAATTTTTGTTTGATCTGTTTAATTTTTTCTCCACTAGGGTGCGTTCTTAAAATATTGCGATCCTATTTGGCAATACATAATATGATCTAGTTGCAGTGAATGAACAAATGAAACAACCATACATTTCTGATTTTTTCCAAACATCGCCGATTACATTATATATATATATATATATATATATATATATATATAATGTGTGTGTTTAAATACCGGTAGCTAAATTTATATGATGATTTTTGAGTAAACAGCTAAATTTTATTCGTTAAATAGTCCTAACAAATGCCACTCTTGATTTTCAAATCTTCTAGATACGATCGTCACTTCGTGACTAGTGAATTTATTGATGATTTGGAAATCACTCGTGACATTACTTATGATAACTATTACAACCTATAATTGTAACAAGAATCAAGATTTTTTTAATATCCTACTTCGCAATAGAAAAGCCTATACCGACACAAGGGTGACATCTCATGAAACCTAATACAATGTGTCTTCTATTTACAATCTGATGGGCGCTAAGTATTTGACTTTCTTGCAGGTAGTACTAGCACAGTTAAGGGCCAAGAAGCACACACTATTGAGTAACACTAAGAAATTGGGACTGGAAATAAATACCAATAAAACTAAATATATGTTTATACATAGATATACATTATATGATAAAAATGATAGTTAATGGCAAATGAGGGAAATTTTGAAGTGGCCGAATTCAAATATCTAGGAACAATAATTACAAATAGGAAATAGATGCACAAAGGAATTAAACATAGGCTCAAATATGGAAATGCAAGCTATTATGTATTACAGGACTCTTCTCGCCCCAACTCCTTTCAAAAACGTTAGTCTGAAAAAAATATATAACTGTTATTCTCCCAGTTCTATTATATGGATTCGAAACATGGACTTTTATTTTAAGAGAGGAAAGGAGATTACGAGTATTTAATAATAAAGTTCTTAGGAAAACTTTTGGATCAAAGATAGATGAACAGACAGATGAATGGAGGAGATTAAATAACAGTGAACCACTTGATCTTTATAGGAAGCCAGATATAATAAGAACACTTAATTCTCGCACTCTTCGATGGGCAGGGCATGTGACACGAATGCGGAATGAAAAAAATGTGTATGTAAGCTTTTTGTAGGAAAAACAGAGGGAAAACGCACAGTTGGTAGACCAAGAATGAGGTGGGAGAATAACATTAACAACGATTTGAGGGAAGTGGATTATACAGGAGATGATTGGAAAACATTAGCTCAGGATAGGGATGCATTGAGAGTTTATAAAAGTACCGTATGAAGTCATCATAGAATGTTGGGAGAGTACAAAACATTTGCACTATGCAACAAGAAAATTTAAAATACTTCTGAAACCGATTGTATATCATTTAAAAGTAAGATTAAATGATAGGCCTAGTTGAAAAAAGTGAGTGAGATTGCAAAAGATTCAATTTTTTTTCACAGATTTGTATTTTTTATTTTATTGAATCTCCAATAATACGAACCCTATTTCTATCCGGTATGTTAGGGTTTAAGTTACAATACAATGTATTATTTACAGTAATTTAGAGTATGGTTCATTTCTAGCGTTACATAATAACGTAATATGAACAAATAACAAAATTAATTAACAAACCAAAAAAAAAAAAAACTAACTCAAAATCTCTTAAAACTATTATGGATAATGTCACACAGCTTTCTATAGCAACACTTCTTACATAAAATATTTGACAAATGCAGTTGAAATATATTATGGCAATAACCTAATTTTTTTAAAAAAACATGTATTTTGTAATCAAATGCGGGACACTCAAATAACAGAAGTGAGATAGTCTGGCTGGAGTTTTTTTGCAAATACAGGTATCTGTAACTATTTTAAATCGTTCCAAATAATATCCAAATTTACCGTGTCCAGCCATAAATTGTGTTAATACAAAATTTGGTTCTATGTATTTGAACTTTATTGGGTCAAAAACTGTTGGGAAAAATAATGTTCTTGTCAAAGCACCATTAATACTGTTTAACCACACAGTATTCCAATTTTGTAAGAGATCATTTTTAATATTTATTTGATATATGATAGAGGACAGAAGGAGTAAAAATAATCCATATTTGAATTAGCAGCTGACTTGGCAAGAAAATCTGCACGTTCATTTCCTGTAGTTCCAGCAAGTCCTTTAATCTAGCCTAGGCAAATACGTCCAAGATGTTGGTTTAATTTTGTTCTTATGGAGGTTGCAATCGGGTGTCTGTTAAATTCATAAAAATATGTAAGTTTTAGACACTGAAAGTAAACTATAAGTTGATTATTATCTTCAAAGTCACTCATTAGTATTGACATTTGATAACTATCATAAGTAATGCCACGAGTGATTTCCAAATTATCGATAAATTCACGACTCACGAAGTGAGGAGTGAATTTATCTAGAGAATTTGGAAATTAAGAGTGGCATTTGTTAGGACTATTTAACGAATAAAATTAAGCTGTATGATCACAAATCATGAGTTAAATAGTCATTAGAAATATATAGGCTACAGAAAAACCCTAAAGTATGAAAAATTGATCAACCAATTAGTTATAGACCTTAAACAAACGAACGCTAGTGAAGATTAATATAGGCTACATATAAGCGTGGCATATGTAGTCTATTTGTCTTTCTTAGTATCTCTCAAAGAGTTCAAAGACTTCAATGACTATGTGTGATTAGTAAAATTGTTGCTAAGCAATATTATTTGTACATCTGTTATGAAAGAAATTTATCTTCGTTACACGGTTCAATTAAAACTTGATAATTTGCACAATTTGAACCCAATGTACTCACATAATTATAATTTTAATGACATACAATGCAAATATGTGTCATGGGGCAGCAGATAAAAGAGGTTAATGAAATGTCCTGCTGATTGAATACGGAAATTATTATTTTTATGTATACTTCTTATTGGAATAAAAAAAATGTATTTTCATCTACCTATCTTCCCGAATTAATAAGTAGGCTACTCCTATTATAGACCGGTTAGTTAACTTGGGGGTTCTTAAAAGTCTAGGATTCCATTCCCTACTCTACATTTCTTGGGGAAAAGAATCTTATATATTCAACCTAGGATTTAAAGAGAGATCAGGGCTTGCTTGGTTTAGGCTATGGGCATGGAAATGTCTAAAAATTAGCGACGATCACGATATGCGAATATCTCCAATGTACGGGAGCTTTGAAGACGAGATACATATATTAGGAAAATGTAATGATTCAGAATATTGGAGACGTCAGTTATTACCGGAAAGATTTCTAAATTCAAATCGTGAAAGATTGGCATGCTACGAGTTAATCCAGAAAATCCAGAAAATTGGATAAACTTGGGTAAATTTCTGGACAAAACGCGGAATATAAGAACAACACTCATTCATGAATACATACATGTTATCAAAATGCAATACCATTAATTCTTAATAATTCTACATAGCTTAATTAATGTATAATGTTAATGTATTGTTATGTAATTATAATATTATTGTTTTCGTTATGTAATTGTAATATTATTGTTTTATTTTTGTTTTTCTTTATCCTATTACCAATTATTACGTTATTGTAACGGACTGCAACATCACGTACGGCTTACTGCCCGTGCGACCCATATTTGTAAATAATATTGTAAATATCTTACTTTTAGTCTAATAAAGTCCTACTACTATACTACTACTACTTTCCTATAAGATTCATATGACAAGATTTTGTCATATAAAAAAACATTTTTTAGTAAATGTTTTCTGCTCTATTAATTGTTCTGAATATAAGAAATTTTCATATCGACATTCGCTAAATTAATAAAACATGAATAAAAATTCTAAATATTTAAAAATATATGTATTGTACATTATAAGGCCATCCACTGCACTTTACATCCTTGGGATTCCGCACTGGGCAGATAGATGGCGTTAATTTGGTCTATTTTCAATTTACGCACCACTTCTGCAGACCTCTTTATGTAGTTTAAGAATTGTAGGATGACTGTATTTTGTTTTTTGTGCAGAGTATAGTGTATCGTATGAGGCATGATGATGAAGAGAAGGGAGAAGGTGAAACCCGGTGCCGGCATGTAGCCGGTTTAACGTCTCCATTCGAATGACGAATCGCTATCAATTGCATCATGCATACGTATAGGAGAGGTTAGGAGTTTAATGCAAGAGTCTGGTATACAATCCACCTCTCCTGGCCCCTAGATTGAGAATTTTGAAATTAAATAAATTTAATTTCACTTAACAATTAAAATGTTCAACCCCTTCGGGTATCGAATCCGGGCCTACTAGTCAGAAAGCAGACATGCTACCACCTGAGCCAGCACGGCTTACTTATTAAAATATATAAATTATTTCTCCATTTATTGAATGAATCATCTATTTCTCTTAACATTTTAATATACTAATGAAACATTTTTATATGCATTTAAACAATTTTCAATGAAAGAAAGGTCTGAATCGCTCACAGTTATTAGTGAATTCAGACGAAATATAAGTCTTGAAGTTGTTCTCAAGAAAAAAATTGAAAAAAAAAATTCATATTTTCATAGATCCTACTCAATGGACAAAAATGACCATGACTAAAATATGCGTATATGTGTGTGTTAACGTTCCAGCGGTTGCGATTTTTTTTTTCGAGTTCGTTAACCAGCGAAATTGAACTATTACGAGTCGGAATTTACCTGAATATCAAAATTTAAAAATCGCTCTAGCAGTTGCCATGTTGATTTCTCGCAATGATACTGTATGCATATGATTTGAATAAAATTTAAAAATTGCTCTAGCAGCCACCATGTTCATTTCTCGAAGCGATACTGTACGCGTATGATTTAATTATATATATATACACACACATCGTTAATCAGCAAAATTGCAGCATGAATTCGACTCGCTGAAGGAATGAAGCTATTGAAGTTCTTCTTATGAAAATATTTTTGACAAAAAAAATATCTTCACCGATCATATGTATTAGACACCGAAAATAGCCATGACAAAAATGTACAATGTTTTTTTTTGAACCCAAGTCAGCATATCACAATCCTTTAAAAATGCAAGGTCGAGTTTGTTAACCAGCAAAATCGGACCATTAGCGGTAGCCTAGTTCACCTGAAATGAAACTTTAAAAACCGCTCTAGCGATCGATTTTTTTTATTTTTCGCACAGAAACTCGGTATATGCTATTGCAATAAAACAAGAAGGTATTCTCCAAAAATCAAGGAACGTATTAAATAGTTACAAAATCTACTTTAATCAGCCGTTAAATGTTTATGCAGAATAGGATAATGGAGAGGTTGATTCAGACACCGAAATGTTAGTCACAAAGCCTAGCGCATCAGATGTTGAAATGATGATAGAAAGATTAAAGATGGGATTCCAGCAGAACTGATAAAATCAACAGGAGAAAAAAATGATGCACGAGATACATCGGTTGCATAGTATTATTTGGGAGAAAGAGGCTCTTCCAAATGCATGGAAAGAATATATTACCGATAACGTACAAATTTACTAGGGCATTTTATAAAAGTAATGGCAACGCTGTTGTAAATCAGCGATCCTATTGGTAACCATTGTAATCTTGTATTATGTTGTTGAGCAGTATTTGTTGTATAAATCTGCAATACTGAAAGTCTCGAATACCTATATCTTATGAGTACATTCACTTTTTCTGACATAGTAGTAATAAATACCGAGTTATAAAGACTCAGTAGAATTTGTTTAGAAGGTGGAATTGGGAATGATTGAAGATCGAAAGAAGTCTTCCTCATTCGAGTGCTGATTTGACCCCGAGAGTTCTGCCCGTCTGCTATTTTCACCTCGAGTCTTTCTAATTACATTTACAAGTAGTATTGGAATTATTTACAATATTTATTATTAGCATAATTTCATTAATTTTTAAATGTATTTTAACTCTTTATAGTTAGCATACTGTATATCTATATCTGTCAAATATTTATTTTTATTTGTGCTGGTTGAGTGGAAGAGAAGGCCTTATGGCCTTAAAGCTGCAAGAATAAATAAAACATTATTATTATTATTATTATTATTATTATTATTATTATTATTATTAACATCCGCCTATTCACCGGGCATGAACACTTGTGACTATGACTTATTCACAAAGATCAAAGAGCCTCTACGAGGCATTCAATTTCAATAAAGAGTTGATATCAAGAAATCTCTAGATCGATCAGATGAGAGAGATATCCAGAAATGGTGCTACAGATGGAGTGAGACATCTTCCAAAGATTTTTGCAACATGTAGTAGACTTGGCAGGAGACTATAAATGCAATTCATAATGTCAAAAGTAACATAATTTTTTGTGATGTTATAGGTGTGTTGTCATTACTCATCGAATGCCCTAAAATAAGAAAGGATATGAAAACTGATTGCAACAATTACAGGGGCATTACGTTACTCTAAAAAATCTTAGAAAATTCTAACAAATATAAGTATATTAAGTAAAGTAAAGTGATCCCACAACAGGCCTCAGGAGGCCCTTGGGGTAGTAGGAGGTTAAGGGTCCCACTTTTTCTAGACAATCGGCACTTTATGTCAGCCGGGTTGTCAGCCCTGCGTGACGGCCGCATATCCAGACTTATTCCCTATATTGACTATGTTATACAGATGATAATCAATATGGATTTAGAGGAAGTAGGTAGGCTTATACAACAGATAATATTTTTAGTATAAGCTAAGACAGATTTTAGAAAAGAGAAATCGGAATATGATGACACGTATATTAGCTACATGTAGACGTCAAAAGGGGATACGATTCCATTAAGAGGGAGAAGTTGTATAGTATTCTGTTGGAATTCGGAATTCCATCATAATCATACTTATTTGAATGTGTCTAGATGGTACAAAATATAGGGTGCGGATAGACAAACCGTTTCCAGATACTTTTGAAAATCAAAATCGGTTAAAGCAAAGAGATTTACTCTCACCTCAGCTATTTGATTTTGCACTGGACCATACCATCAAATCTTTAGATGATAAAGAATGCGTATAACTTATTGGTATTAATAATATGTTGGTATATGATGAACATCTATTATTAGGTTATAGAGGAGAAATACAAAAGCACAGCACACACTTTGTATTATATTACACTAAGAAAATGGGACTGGAAGTAAATATCAATAAAATTAATATGCTACTATGCATTAAAGGGAACTTGTCTTTCCAATTTATTTAACAAAATTAAAGTAAAAAAGAAATTATTCTTCTAGTTATATTATATGAATGCAAAACGTGACCTCTTACTTCAATGGAGGAGAAAAGGTTACGAGTGACAGAGAATAAGGTACTAGGAATTTTTTTTGGGAGAAACGAACAGTCTGGCGAATAGAGAAGTCTACAAATAGTGAGCTATATTAACTTTATGGGAAACCAGATGTAATAACTAACTCACTGGCACTATCGAACCCGGAGGTTCATGACCACGCGGACACAAGCTCTCCATACATCCCTATCCTGAGCTAATGTTTTCCAATCATCCCTGTATAATCTACTTCCCTCAAATTTAATGTTATTCTCCCACCTCATTCTGTGTCTACCAACTGGGCGTTTTGCCTCTGGTTTTCCTACAAGAAGCTTCTAAGCACTTCATTCATTCCCCATTCGTGCCACATGTCCTGCCCATCGCAGTCTACGAGACTTAAGTGTTCTCATTATATCAGGCTTCTTATAAAGGCCATGTAGTTCACTGTTATGTAAGTCATCTCCATTCACCAGTCTGTTCATCTCTCTTTGGTCCAAAAATTGTTCTAAAAACTTTATTCGCAAATACTCTCAATCTCCATTCCTCCCTTAAAGTAAGAGTCCATGTTTCGCATCCATACAATATAACTAGTAGAACAATAGATTTATATACTTTCAGTTTAACGTTTTTTGAAAGGAGTTGGGACGTCAAGAGTTTCCGTAATGCATAATAAGAAAATTAAATTTCATATACTGCAATGGGCTAGTCACGTAGAACGTATGGAGGAGGGGAGGCCTGGAAACTCATTATAGGAAAACCAGAAGGAAACCGCCCAATCAGATCAAGAATGAGGTAGGAGAATAATAGCTATTAATTGTGATTTTAGGAAGATGAAATGACTATGATTTTAGGACGGTGAAGGTCAATAGTTAGAATGATGACGAAGTACTATGTTATGCTGACTTTACTGATTCCTTTCCGTTGTATCAATGGTGGGTATTTTTTTTTTGTGTTCGCATATGATTTTTGTGGTATATGATAAAGAAAATAAAAAATGGAGTGTGGATGGGAGGACTTACTAAGCTATCAAGAAGAAACATCAATATTATTTTCTACCCATATTTAAAAGTTGAAAACGAAATATAACAGTAGGTATACGATACTATAGTGTCGCTAAAATATAGTTTTTGATAATTTAATACTGGAATATTTAATTCTACGATATTAAATAATAATTATGTTCAAATCTGAAGGCCTATGTCGCGAAGTTGATGACGATGATCTAAGTATAAAAATTATAATTTAATTTCAAGAAAAATTGTGTACTAAAATTCACCTGGACAATAAGTTATTTTGGAATATTTCAATAAAGTCGACCGTTAAATATTACAATAACACAAAAATCAGTTATTTGTAAAGCTATAGCAGACCGATCATTGCATAAATAAAAATAATATATTCGAGATTTTAAAGTTTTTTTTTCTTAACATGATTTCAATCACGTAGATAAGCTGTTTTAATTTATCTCTAATTGGCACTGATTTTTGTTCGGAATATTCCAGTGATTAAGCAGTATGACGTCACAAACGTGGGATCAGATTTTGTATAAAACCACGATGGGTGTTGATCTCAACGTGTACTGCAATAGACCACCATGAAGACAGCTTTGGTACTCTTACTGGCCACTGCGGCTCTCGCGGCGGCCTTTCCCAGCTCTTCTCAGGACTACAAAGTTCTAGGTAAGATTACCATTCCATCATATAACATTTTTAACTCCTAAATACAGTATATTAATGAATAGGCCCAACAACATATAACAAGTCCAAAACAAAATTATCAATCTTAGAAAAAATGTCTACTTTCTCTACCTGCATATGTTCCATAAGCAGTAAAATATACAATTGTTATAACTAATTACCTGTACCGAGTTGACTGGCAGTAAGGTCTGAGACTCGTATTCGTAAGTTTCCCGGCGCCTACCGATTTGACTAAATCGTTAATAGAAATGATGAGTTGGAATTTCATTTCCAGGATTCAATTAATTATAATCGCCCGGGCTAGTGGATTCTACATCGAACCCTTCAACGAATTCGACCTTACGTTTATTAGTTAACTGCTATACGGTATGCCAAGTTTTTGAAGATCTGTAAATAGTTTTCAAAAATATTTTCATGAGAACAATCTCAATAGCTTCATTCTTTCAGAATTCGCTAAAATGTGTTTGGAGTGCGAGCTTTTTCCAGAACGCTGCATTGCCCATGTTGGGTTGAATGATGTGTGTCATTGATGATTTAGCATCCCAGGTAATCTGACTTTATGTCCTATTTCCCGCCCCCTTTGGGGATAGGTATGGGAAGTACATGTTTGTTCGTACCCCCATTTGCACAGGTCTTACAGAAGCTAAGGGAGCCATTTACTCTAATAGCACCACGTCAGGTTATACTTCGACGAGTTTGGCAAGAAATGAAGTAAATTAGAAAGTGTTAGTGTTACAGTTAGGCTAATTGTTATATTTGTATTTGTAAACTACGTTCATTTCATCGGTCATATGAATGTTTCATTTTTATATCAATCATACAGTATACTGTAATAGGTTTTGAAATATGGTCAATAAACAGTCATAACACAGTTATAGGCCTAAGTCTGGAAGGAAAAATTAAAAATGGAAGTTATAAAAGGGAATAAATAATATGGGTTCTACATTATTTTGAAAAAGGAGAAAATAATAAAATTCTGAAAAAAATGATATCATTACAGAATCGTTCATTATTTAAAAATTCAACTTTATTCTAAAAAACACAACACAAACCTTTTTTTAAACTTATTATTTATTTTTCCTACTCAGGTCTTATTATTTAGCCGATTATGTCAAAACCATTAGGATTTAGTAAAGTGATAATTTCCCTAACAAAACATTATAAAAACTATATTTATAATGACTATCATTTATGAATATTAACCTTTAAAAATAAAATTTGAAACGGAACAACCATTTTCCATAGTTTAGAATTATAATATTTTCTTGGAAAGTTGGATAGAAATAGAAGTCAAATCCGTTAAGTAATTTTTAATGGAGAAGCGAAGATCGTATTGTTGATTTTAAAACGTATTCACTAAGTAATAATTCAAATTTTTAGGACATTATATGTGTAATCCGAAATTAAAATTTAATTCTTATGTCACGACCGGGGGGGGGGAAATAATATAATTATCCAAATATAATATTAAATCGCCATCAAAATTTTAAAATTGCATCACAGAAATCTCAAATTTACAGCTATTAAAGTAGTTAAAGAAACTTAAAAACCAGAACGTGTTGATTACTTTAATGTATAATATATAACTATAAAAAATTTCTGGCCCAGCCGTTTATGGCACCGTGACTCTGCAGAGCAACGGGATGCGCACTGATTCTGATCACATGTAGGAAGAGATTTCTTCATAAAGTTTCGGTAAATATACGGGACCGGTCCCCACCTAACTTTGGATAACTATGATAAATAGCAGGTAGACAATGAGAAAACAAGAATGTTTAGGAGACTCGACATGATAACCACCTGCAGCGAGCAAGTAGCCGAAGTGTCTTCTATGCCCTTCGCGTTATGGAGTTAACTAATATAGGTTATTTAAAAGCTCATTATCATCCATATTGGTCTACTAAAACCTAAAATATAACGTTTCTATTGTTACAGCGGACAAGACCTTCCTCACCCGGCAGAGGGATTTCCTTCGATTACTGGTTCGCTTAGAGCAACCAAACTACTATGCAGATCAGTATGAGATCGGAAACGCTTATGATATCGAAGCCAACATTAACAATTACAAGTATCCCTACGTGGTGAAGGACTTCGTGTCCTACTACAAGAAGGGATTCCTACCAAGGGGAGTCCCATATTCACCCTACTACACCACCCAGAGCTATGAAACCAAGCTGCTCTTCGATCTCTTCTACTACGCCAACGACTATGACACTTTCTACAAGACCGCATGTTGGGCCAGAGATCACATCAACGAGGGTCAGTTCCTCTATGCCTTCTCGACAGCCGTGTTCCAACGTGAAGACCTCAACGATTTCATTCTGCCACCACCATACGAAATCTACCCTTACCTCTTTGTAGACAGCGAGGTCATCCAACAAGCATATCAAACTCGAATGAATGGTAAGTGCTTTATTTTTCATTTTACTTTTTGATTAATTTCAATCATCAGTTTACATAGACTCAAAATGCTAGAATATTATTATAAAACCATCAAATAATAACGAAATATTATATAAATTATTGCTTCTGTGAACCAATTTTACTAAATTAAACTACGATCTAAAATCAAGTATAGATATTTACAGGCTTATTATTACTAATTCATTTCTTATTAATTTCATTCTTTCTATAAGTCCATAAAGCGTGAAATATTAATTCAAATTTATGTCTACCGTTGCAATGTCAAATTTAATGAATATTACAGTAGTTGGTACTCACTGATAGTAAGACACATGTTTGCCTGAAAACTAGTAGTAGTAGTAGGACTTTATTAGACAAAAAGTAAGATATTTACAATATTATTTACAAATATGGGTCGCACGGGCAGTAAGCCGTACGTGCTGTTGACAGTCCGTTACAATAAAGTAATAATTGCTACTAGTGTAAAGAAAAATAAACAACAAAAACAGCAATAACATTACAATTACATAAAGAAAACACAATAATAATATTACAATTAAGTAATAACACAATAGCATTATACACTAGAAAAACTTTAACATTACAATTACATAAAGAAAACACATTAATATTACAATTAAATAATAACATAATAGCATTATACACTAATTAATGTATATATAATTGTTAATAATTAATGGTATTGCATTTTGATAACATATATTTATTCATGAATGAGTGTTGTCCTTATTTTTCGCGTTTTGTCCAGAAATTTACCGAGGTTTATCCAATTTTCTGGATTTGCCTGAAAACTAACAAATGTCTGATCGGTGAAAGTCTCTAACATGAGTTAATGATACATGGAAAAAAGTTATTAATTTCCAAACGTATCGACTGATAAACTCTAAATTTTACAAACTCAAAATTGAGAAACGTTAACCTGGTTACAAGAATATTTTTTTTAAATATATGAGCTTGTCTCTATATAGTAACCATTGTTTTGTATTTGTTTCAGACGTTCATCTCACAGCACCAAAGACATACGTTTTCCCAGTTAACTACACAGTCAACAACCCCGAGCAGGAGTTGTACTACTGGTACCAAGATGTGGGTCTCAACACCTACTACGCATATTACTACTTCAACTACCCAACTTTCTTCAATGAAACCGAGTATGGTGTTCACTTTGACAGACGTGGAGAATTGTTCTACTACACCAGGCAACAGTTGTACGCCAGGTCAGTCCTCGAGAGGCTGTCCCACGACCTTCCTGAAGTCGAACCTCTGTACTATGACAGACCTTTCCAGGTAACTAACCTGTTTCATATTATTTGAATTTGAAAATGTATAGTCTTCTTGAATGTGTTACTTTAATCTCTGATTGTATACTTTTAAAATTAATTACTCATTTGGTGTTTGCTAATAAAACAATATTTAGAAATAATAATTGCTCAAGATTAATTTGTGTTAAGTATAGTTTTTCTTAGTTATCATAAATCAAAATATAAATTCCGAAAACAATGCATTGCTTTTGTCATTCATTGCTTAACTTTAGAATACGTCTGATTGCATATGAATTGGAAAAATATTGTATCAGAATCGAAAAACTTATAAATATAAAGATAATATCCGAATGTATTTCACATGAAAATATATTAATTAATATATGAAGATTTAACATTTTTTTAATCATTAACCGTAATTGCATTTATAAAATAAAAGTAATATTTTGTAAAAGCAATGTTATCCACTAACTAACTAACAGGTATGTTAAATTGTCATCATCTCCATTTAAATCATATAATGTAGACTATTGAAAATAATGAAGTTTTAATTAAATTTGGTAATTTCTTTATTTAGTTTTATGAAATGTTTTCTCTCCTAATCGGAACTTAGTAATTCTTGAAACGTTTTTTTAGGGTAGTATTTTCCAACTTGTCTGATCTACTCACAAATAATAAATTATGAATTTCGTGGTTAACAATAATACCAAAACTGATTAGTGTAAACTATAAAGACATTCTTTAAACGCAAAATATAATAATGCTTTCAGACTGAATTCTACCCAAGACTGAGGTATTCCAATGGAGAGGAAGTTCCAGCCAGGCCGTACGAGTACAGTCGCCGCAGTCTCTACTACAGCAACGGCTACAGCTATTACTATGGTAACTACTACGGTGGTAACAACAATTATTACAACGGAAACTACTACACAGGCAACTACCATCCCAGCTATTACTACGGCTATTCCACTAAGTATGATTATTATTATCCTGAAGATCTTCAGACATACGAGAGCCGAGTCCGCGATGCCATTGACTATGGAACTTTCTATTCTGTAAGTTGAACTTCAACATCAATTTTTGACGTTGTTTTACAGTAGCTTAGTTCATTGCTCAGATCTAGTAGACGATTAATTTACTTGAGCTTTTTACTACTGAAAGTCTGGTATTTTATTACAAGTAGCCGGAGGTTAAATACCGCCTTGTACGAGGACTGAGTACAAGGGCATTGAATATCTGGGAGGACGTTATTGAAGTGAATGTCGAAACAGTGAACAAGCGTTTTCTACGGTTCTATGTACCACTACTATCCGTCAATTGGCTGGAAAGAGCGTCGATCCTTACAATGAATTTTGGAGTAAGTATCAATTGTAAACAGAAATGAAAATACAAATACATTATTTTGGCCGTATAAAATTCATTAATTGCTAAATTTAATGTATTCAAGTACCAATTCATTCAAATTAGTTTCCTTGTAAAATTATTTGTAAACAAATGTAGAATTCACGTACTTCATGAGAAAAAATTCGGTCTATGTATCTCAATGGTAATACGTTTGTAAATAGAATCAAAAATATTGAATGCTGATTATAATCTTCTTTCGATCAAAAATTAAAATTATACAAGCTACTGAAAACTATTCAATTTATCTACAATAATTTTAGTCCTTAACTTTAATATCACCTCTTTAATAATTTAAAATAATTCTAAATAAGCTGGAAAATATTCTATAACATTAAATACACTTTTCCAGAATTATTAGCGGAAAAAATAAATTATGAAAGCCTATATTTTTCCTACGTAAATTCAATCGCTTAAATATTTAAATGTAATTATCCAAAATGATAAATTTTAACTTTTTACAAAAGCTGTTTTTATTGTTATTATAGTTTGCACCTAGTGCTCTGCAGAATATCTACACTGCTCTCAGGGACCCTGCAAACTACCAGATCTTGAAGCGCGTCAACTATTTCTTCCAAAGATACAAGAACTATCTGCCACGTTACTCCTATGAAGAGGTAAGTCTCGTGAAGGCGAACTGCGCTTTCAATTCTTGTATGGGCTAAGTTACTTTTCTCACACAATTTCATAAGAGAATGTTATATAACATAATATTAAAATGAAATAAAATAAAACACCAATAATAGTTTTGTGGTCAAATATAAGTTCAAAACTTAACACAGACTTTTAGTTAGTTATTTCTTGCAATGAAAAACTTAATTTCACAATTTTTCTCAATCAGAAGTCTGTGTCGAAAATATTTTCCTTTCTTCTCAAAGATTGTTTCACTGTACATCAAACACTTTATTCGCTGATTGCATATAAGCAGCACATAAAATAGGCAATTTCATATAGATTTTTGCATTAGTACCCTCTATAGGTAAAGTGATCCCACCACAGACTATAACAGACTCTTGGAGTAGTAGGAGGTTAAGGCTTCCATTCATTCTAGACAATCGGCACTTGATGTCAGCCGGGTTGTGAGCCCTGCGTGTCGGCCGCGTTTACCTTTAGAAGGTACTTTAGAAGCATCTGGTACTCATTTCCGTAAGAGACTGAGTCGATCCCAGGGCCTTAGTGCCAGCAGAAGTTTTGGGTTAGTTTAAAATTCCTGACCCCACCGTGACTCGAACTCACGACCTTCCGGTTTGTAAGGTATTGCCTTAACGAACTACGCTACGGCGTGCCCCTAGTGCCCTTTAGAGTTTATTATTTTATACAACAATTGGATTCCATATTTTCCACCTTTAGATCTGTGCATAGAATGATCCGAGTTCAATTAGCGATATAAAGTGCAGTTTTATTGGAAATTACATTAGTTTTTGTTTTCTTTTGTAATTATCTTATTGTATTATCATACAAAATGAAAAGCATATTTTGCATGTAGTTCACGTTAATGAAAGATCAATCGTAAAAATGTATTTTTTAAGAATAGTAGACCTATATTCAATCATGAAACACAATGTTGTTATCTCCTGACATTTCTTTCAAATTTATGAAATGGAATTATATTTTTAATTCTAAAAAATCAAACTTGTGGTTCAATTGCGATGCACTTTGTGTTACAGCTTTACTACCCAGGCGTCAAGGTTGAGAATGTTGATGTAGGAAAACTCGTCACATACTTTGACTATTTCGATGTGGATCTCGACAATGTTGTTAACGTGAAAGTAGCTGAAGATGGCAAATACATTGACTACAGAGCTCGCCAGACTCGCCTCAACCACAAACCATTCACCTACAATATCGAAGTGAGCAGCGACAAAGCAGCCGATGTGTATGTACGTGTATTCCTTGGACCCAAGTACGACTACCTTGGTCGCGAATATGACCTCAATGACCGTAGACACTACTTCGTCGAACTCGACCGGTTCCCATACAAAGGTACGTACTTTTCATATTAATGATTAATTGAAGAGTGGGTTAGAGTTTTTCGAATGGAAATTTGGTTATAGGCCTATCCACCGACAGATTCTGTACAATGCAAGTCTATGGATCCACTATATACTTTATATACTAATGCACTAAAACAAAGGAATCTTCTTCAATTTAAATGAAAATTATAACTTCTAGAGTAACTAGATCAATCTAGCTACACCTTTTCTCAATTTTAATAAATGCTACCGTGGTAACTCAAGCGGTAGCATTCTGGATGCCTAGTCCGGGTTTCGTATCCGGCAAGATTGATCATTTTAATATTGTAAAATGTTTCATATCTGGGCTAGAAATGTTGGCGGTGTTCAGTTCTTATTCGTTAAATTGTGCATCAGATGGCTGGATTAAAATCAAAATCCATCCATAGTACAAATGTTAAGAAGGCATAACATAATGTTGATAGCGATTTGTCCATCGAAAGGAGACATTAAGCCTGGCACTCCCCATGGTGCTTATCAACAGGCGTATGTTATGTGTCTGCACCGGGTATCATTTTTTCTTTTGTCTTCACCATCATCCCTTATACAAACACTTAAACATTCACACACCGTACACTCCTCTCTGTACACATGCAAGCACACATCATCTATGCAGTGAAGTCTCCGAAGTGGTGTGTAAATTGAAAGCAGACTAAATAACGCCATATATATCCTTCAATCGCGGGATCCGAAGCACGACAAATGTATTGTGTGCATTAGAAACACACAAATTCAAGAATATACTGTATAAATAATTATTTTACTTAAAATCTGGAAGTCTTTCAATGCTTTTACTTAACATCATCTTCGCTTGGCTCCACGGTTCTCTAAGAATATTGCTCTCCTTCATAACATCTGCCCATTCTTCTCTATTGCTAGCTTTCTGTCTCCATTTTTAACCTTCAGTTGTCCTAAACCTCCGCCATCTTAGTGTCAGTCTTCAAATCTTTCCTCTTCCTTCTGGTTTCCCTTCTTGCACTTCTTTCTTGCTCCATCCGCAACACATATCCTACCCATTCCAGTCTCTTTCTTCTAAAATCTCTTACCAGATCTATATCCGTATATAATTATTTTAATTCCTGGTTCGTTCTAATTCTCCATGTATATTGTTCCTGTACTGCCTCTTACATAAAAGCATTGTCGAAATTGTTAGTTAATGAAAATTGTACAAAAGAAAGCTACAAGAATACGTTGATTGTTATTTCGTAATTGTAATCAATTCTGCGTTTTCATCAACTGTTATATATCGATTCATATATTTCTTATATATATAATAGAAACCATAACAATTAAGGATTTTTTTTTAATTTCAGTACAAGCCGGAAAGACCACCATCACTCGCAACTCTCGCGATTCAAGCGTAGTATCTCATGACTACCAGAGCTACAGAACTCTTTTCAGGAAGGTGTACGATGCTTATGAAGGAAAGGAACAGTTCTACTACGATAAGGTAAGGAATTCAAGTGAACTTATAAATCAAACAATAGTAAGAAAAAAATGAACATAATAAAACCTAAGTAAAAACTCTGGAAATCACAAACAAAAGAAGATTCCCTTTTATCGTAAGTTTGATTGTTTCAACTTTCCAAAAATAAAGTATGGAAATTAATTATATTATGATGATCGGTTTCATTCTTGTAAAAAATAAAAAAAATATTCACCAAGTGTAATTTATTAAGATTATAAGCCTCGCATATTCTAAATCAAATGTCACAGTCTTATATAAAACTTTACGAATATCATACAGGATGATGGATTGGACGAATACTTTACAATCTTATTATTTCGTAGTTTTCAACAAATTATATTCACTGATATTCAAAAATGAAATTTCGCTCATTGAAATAAAACTAATATCATTAATATTTGCATAATTAACTAGAATAAGGTAAAGAATTCAAATGAAATTCAAGAAACGCCATAAAAAAATATACATTGTTCCAGCTTTATACCAAAATAATTATAAACAAATATGTTTATATGCAGTATCAAGAAAACAATAGCCTACTTGAAATAGTAATACCACACAATAAAATTTATAGGCCCCCAAAAAGGAAACAACGTGTCCAATACACTAGACGTATTTTTAAATTTTACAAATGTTAAAAATAATCACAATCGTATAAAGCATCAAAATTTTAAAAATGGGATAAATTATATGTCAATTTTACAGGTCACTCCCACTTGTTGGATATTAACAAAAACTTTCATTAACATATATTATAAAATTAACATTTATTTATGCATGATCTGTAAAATATTTTACCTTATCTAAGGATTTTCTTGAAATTATCCCTAAGCATTTGCCATGTTAGCCTTTCTCAGACTTTTATTAAATTAGCTAAATCATATGGCCATCATCATCATCCTTATCATTATCATCATCATCATCATCATTCTTCACCGGTGTGGAAAGCAACGGGAAGCTACCACACCTACAATTCCCTACTAAAGCTGCAAGCATAGCATGAAAATGCTATGATTGCAGTGAAAGACCTGCCATCGAGTAGAACTACTATGGATGATTGGAATGTCACTGTAACAAACTCGCTGGCTCTATCGAACCAGTATGTTCATGAATGCGCGGACATAACCTCTCCACATATCTCAATCCTCAACTAATGTTTCCAATCATGCCCTGTATAATCTACTTCCATCAAATCATGATTATTGTTATTTTCCCACCTCGTTATGGCATGCCAATTGTGCGTTTTCCCACTAGTTTTCCTACAAGAAGCTTCCATTTCATTTTCCATTCATGCCATATGTCCGGCCCATCGCAGTCTTCATGACTTAAGTGTTATTATTATGTCTGGTTTCCTATAAAGATGATGTAGCTCACTGTCATTAAGTCTTTTCCATAATGTCACTAAAATATAAAAACATAATTTTTGCAGAGTGAACGTTACTGCGGTTATCCCGAGCGTCTGCTGCTACCTAAAGGTAAGACCGGAGGGCCAGTACTACACTTTCTACGTTATGGTGACTCCCTACGTGCAGCAAGATCAACACGACTTCGAACCTTACAACTACAAATCATTCAGCTACTGTGGAGTTGGTGCCAACCGTAAATTCCCTGATGACAAGCCATTCGGGTACCCATTCGATCGTCCACTTTACAGTCAAGAGTTCTTCACTCCTAACATGTACTTCAAGGATGTCCTTATCTATCACAAGAAGTACGAAGAGATCAACGCTGCCACCGCTTCATAATCAGACATACCTAGCGCATTTTTTGTGCATTGACGACATGCTGCGAAAAGGATCATGCTACATCTAAATTTTTATATGCAGTACAAATGTATATTTTTTTCATAATTCACAATAAACACAAAATAAATTAATCTGGTTTTCTATCAAATAATTATTCCACCTACATATAGGGATGTATGGAGAGCGTATGTCCGCGCGGCCATGAACCTACGGGTTCGATAGTGCCAGTGAGTAAGTAAGTAACATATCTATAACTAACTACTAATTCACTGTCACTATCAAACCTGTAGGTTCATGGCCGCACGGACATGAGCTCTCCATACATCCTCTACTGCTCTAATGTGTTCCAATCATCCCTTGTATAATCTACTTCCCTCAAATTATAGTTGATATTATTCTCCATCTCATTCTTGGCCTACCTATTGGGCGCAATCCCTCTCATTTTCCTACAAGGGATTTCCATGCCTCTCTTTCATTCCACATTCGTGTCACTATCCTGACCATCGCCATCTACAAAACTTAATTGTTATTATATCTGGTTTCCCATAAAGATCACTGTATAGGCTATAGTCATCTGTATCCACCTGCCTGTTCATTTCTCTTTGGTCCAAACAATTTCCTAAGAACACCTATACTCCTATTCAATGTTTAATAAGACTGCAACTTTAATTATTACTTTACAATTTGTAAACATGTTTTGTCTGATAATAAAGACAATATCCATCTATAGCAATTCTGCCCGAAGGCAGGTCTTTCACTGCAATCATAGCATTTTCATGCTATGTTTTGCAGCTTTACTGATGAATTATAGGTGTGCTAGCTTCCCGTTGCTTTCCACACCGGTAAAGGATGATGATGACAATGATAAGGATGATGGCGGGATGATTTTCGGGGACCGTTCTGCCCTGACATTTGTCTTGCAGATGAGGAAAAACCCCGAAAAAACCTCACCCTGGAGCCTGTCCCGACCGGTAATCGGAACCGGGCCCGCTGTGTGACATGGCAGAATGCAACCTCGAGACCACAGCGGTGGATAAAGACAATATAAGAGTTTTAAAACGTAGCTCAATTAAAGCAATGTTCTTACAAAAAGTGTAACGAAAACACGAGAACATTTGAACTAGGCTCTACAGATTTCTCATAATATGGACAATAAAATATATACAAACTTAGGGAAAAAATGCTTGGTTACTGAATGTAGAACAAATCTAGTAGTTTTGTTACTCTAAATTATTATTAGATGCAATCTGTTAATAATTATATACATGGACTATTCAAACAAGAATCCTAGTCATGTCAACTCGTTATCGCATTAAATTCGAAAATCATCTTAAGTACATAGAATAGTTTCATTGCCTGACAACCTCTCATAATCCGCCAATAAGTATTCCCTACCATCATCCATGCACTTTATTATTCATTCCACATAATTAAAAATATAATGTCCTTTTTTTTATAAAAACAACAAGAAAATAATAGGATCGTTCCATTGGCATAAAGAGACAGAAAACAGAATGTCTAGTGCTGAACCAAGAAATAACGCATATGATTCCAGACATATCCGTTCAGTTCTCACTATTTCACAAGTCTACATCGAATGAATTTTATTTATATAGCAAAAATAATAAATAATTACAATACTTTTTTTTGTTCAATGCCACTTGTTTGTCATTTGACATTTCAGTTATTCTCTCGTGGCATTGGTGTATTATAACCCACTTCAGAGGTTGGGTCGCCTGGAAGGCGGGGTTACGCCGCCCCAATGATATGATGGGTGATGACGATGGGCAATGATGCGCCAGGAGAGGTCTTAAACCTAAACTTAATCTAATGAGGTGAGTATGATATTGATGGTCAGATGATGTTCGGGGACCGTTTGGGCCTTAAAGTATCCTGACATTTGTCTTACAGATGAAGAAAAACCCCGAAAAAACCTCACCCAGGAAATTTGTCCCGAGCGGGGATCGAACCCGGGCCCACTGCGTGACAAGGTAGCATGCTACCTCGAAACCACAGCGGTGGACATAGTAAATAAGTTTTTAACATAAAATTAATGAAATTATAGCTCCAATTTAACACGTATTCAAAATAAAACCAGAACAACAAAATGGCCACAGAACCTAACATTCCTCTTCACTATATCCAATGTTCCAAGATATTATTTTATTTAAAAAAAGTAGTTTGTTATTGTACTAAGATCCCGTAATATTACGAATTAAGGTAAATAATCTGAAATACTGAATTTTGTTATTTTTTTTTTTTTTGCATTACCTCTGTTTTTTTTAAATATAATTCATCAAATTCGTCTACTCGTGTCCCCTTCACGCGGGAGTTCTCCATTCGATTTACGCAACTATTGGATCAGCCAAATTTCCTACATTCCCTGTACAGGCAAGGGTTATGCAATCCAGAGCCTCTAAATTACTGCATTTACGAAATTAGCCATTAGTGTCAGCATACGGCAGAACGAGACGACAGAGAGAGAGAGAGAGAGAGAGAGAGAGAGAGAGAGAGAGAGAGAGAGAGAGAGAGAGAGAGTCTATACTAGTAAAATTCATGGTAAGTTTTCGTTGAGGTGTTAATTCACAGTATTATAATCTATGATTAAAACTACATGGTTACTATTTTATAGTTTTTAATCATACATTATATTACTGAGAGAGAGAGAGAGAGAGAGAGAGAGAGAGAGAGAGAGAGTCTATACTAGTAAAATTCATGGTAAGTTTCCGTTGAGGTGTTAATTCACAGTAATATAATCTACGATTAAAAACTATATGGTGACTATTTTATAGTTTTTAATCATACATTAGATTACTGAGAGAGAGAGAGACAACAGAGAGCGTTTTCAGAACATATGTCGGCATTATGATGATCTTGAAGAAGATTTCCAGTTCTTGAGGCTTGAAGTTCCCCGAAGTTTCGCCAGAGACTGATCCGGCATCCTCAAGGGTTACTCAACACAAACGACAACCCTTGAGGATGCCTGACGCAGTCTCTGGCGAAACGTTGGGGAACTTCAAGCCTCGAGATCACGGTCTACAGCCCGGAAATCTTCTTCAAGATCATCATAATAACTCCGGCCGTGAAAGCCTAAATCGATATATTTATCGGCGTTCTCACAAGTTGGAAGAGGTAACCGCTATTTACTTGGTCTTCGGCTCTCTGTCTGAGAGCTCTAACTCCAGCAAGTCCCGTTCATATTGAGTAACCAAACATAAATATAGTATGAATTATATTAATGTTAAATAACACAATTTATTGTAATTTTTATTACTTCACATTGAAAATGCTGTATAAAGGTAAAGGAAACCCGGGAGACATGAACTCATACAGAGGCGTTGTACTGGAGAACACCCTGTTCAAAATCTTTATGAAGATACTTACAAACAGATTGATGGACATCACAAAATTTAACATCCCAGATAACCAATTTGGATTTAGGAAAGGAAAATCCACTCTGCAAGCAGCATCCGCATTATTATATGAGATAGAAGCAGCCTTCAACAGACCGAAAGGAAAATACTACGTGGTCTTCATAGATTATGAAAAAGCGTTCGATTACATAAACAGAACAAAACTACTCACGAAGATGAGGGACATGATTGGAAACGAGCACCCCATTGTTGGAATAGTACACGACATAATGAGGCGAAACTGGTTACAAATAACAGATGAGGTTGCGGCATCAGACGAGGTTATGCAAACTAATGGGATACTACAAGGAGACCCCATCAGCCCGCTACTATTTAACATAATGACGGCTGATATTGGGAAAGCAACGAACGGGACCACGCTGGTAATGTATGCGGACGACATGGCCATTGAGGCAGAAAACAAAGAAGAATTGCAAAAAGGCATAGATGGGATACAACGATGGGCTATGGAAAATGAGTTCAAGATAAACAGCAACAAGACCGTACAAATGATTTTCAAGAAAGGAGGAAGAACAGCGGCAAGTGATAATCTAAAACTAGGAGAAGAACCGATAAGAATGGTCAACAAATTCAGATATTTAGGCATAACACTGCAGCCAACAACAAAGTCTTTCAGCGCACATGTGCAGGAGAGAGCAGCAGCAGCTATAAGAGCTATGTGCAGTATCAAAGACATCACATCGTTAAAATTAGTCACAGCCATGAAATTATTCGCATCAGTGATCACCCCGATCGTCACCTACGGGATAGAACTGATATGGGAGAAACTATCGACCAGCGATTTGGAGAGGTTAGAAAAAGTAAAACCAAGATTCATCAAAAAGGCATTAGGTGTAAGCAAATACACACCAAATAGAATGGCCTATATGCTAGCCAGAGAAACCTTCTTCCTAGAGGACCTGAGGCAAAGGATACTACTGCCAGCAACGGAGCCATATAAGAAAGTCATCGAAAAAAAGAAACAGAGGGAAAAAGAGATCGACGAAGATTTCTACGCCTCAGATGCCATGGTAAACAGAGAGTGGACTGGAAGTAACCAACCACAAAGGCACAGAATCATAGGTTTAGCAACACACGGATATCATCACAAAATGTGCAAAAATGCAAAATTCCACCAACCGAGTGATTCGTGTGAATGCAAGATATGCGACCAAAAGTGTGAGCGATACCATTACAAACAATGCAGAATATGGACAGGATCACTGAACGAACTCATAAAAGACAAATCATAAACTTATAACTTAATGCTCTTTCGAGTGCCTCTTACCAATTTATTATTTATTGTTGTTTATTTAATAAATATAAAGGCATAATCTGATTATAAATAATTAACACAAAATTTAAAGGTGAGGTACTTAGCATCCCAATTCTGTCAACCTTATTGGAAGTACAAAGTACCAGGCAGTGATGAAGATGGAGTCGGACTGTTTCATCGTTCTTGTCACAAAATACGCAGATAAGGGTTGGTAAAACTCCAAAACATGATATTTTTAAATTTAATAGTTTATGAATATCTTTGCAGACTGGTTGAATATTTCCATTTCAATTGTCAAGACTAATATGCTCAGTTCCATAAACGCACGGTGTTCTAATATTCATTAAAGAGTTAATGGAATATGATTTTTTTCGCGATAATGCGTTTAGTCGTACTTACAGCAATGGCGACCATGATTGAAAGTTCAATTTCCTACATTTCCGGGTTGCCTACCTAAATAACTATAAGTTACTTTAATAAAATAGCTATACTGTAATATTACATAGGCCTATTACAAACATGCGTGTCGGAAGTAAACCACTGCCTTCTATATACTACATACAATGTATATGCAAAAAATATCCAAAAGATAGTGTTAATATACATTATACGAAACAAATCATTGCATTTTATATGAACTGAAGTTTATTTGAAAGAATATAAAACAATAAATACATACTTACCCCCATTTTATCATTAAATTGGTCTCACGGTCTCCTGTTGTTTCAACTAATAAACATTGTCCATACTGTTAACGTTAATCAATTGTTTATAATTAACGCAAATATTTCCAACAAAGATATTCTTCTTCTTCGTCTTCTTCTTTTTCTTCTTCTTGCATTCATGTGATAGACCTAGCGGTCTGCTACGGTCTCAATCCAACGTTTGAAGGGCCTGCCCAATGATCTCTTGCCTGAAGGCTGGTAATTTAAGATTTGACGCGGTATTCTTGTTCTGCTCATTCTTCTTACGTGAGATTTCCAGTTGTTTCTGGATTTTTGCATATATTCCATGATTAATTCTGTTTGTAATTCTTTGAAAATCCCATAATTCCTTTAATGGTCTGTTCTTGAGTAACCTGCAATATGTCTCATAAATTTCATTTCTGCCACAGTTAGTTTTTGATATTATTTTACTATTATTTATTTTGAAAACACTATCGCGCAAAAAATAATGTACAACGCACATTTGTGAAGTGTTTTACAGAAAAACAGATATTAAAAACCTCGCTATCGCTCGGTTTTTAAACATTATCCTCAATTCTGTAAAAACCACTTCCCAACCTCGCATCGCAATATACTGTTTTTTATAATCTTTATCTTTGTTCGGCATTCCTCGATTTCAGAGCATGTAGGGAGTAATAGTGCCAAACTATTCAATATTAAAAATATAATCATTTTCAAGTCGGTCGCGGTGGGCTAGTGGTTATGATCCTTGTCTCTAATTACGAGGGAAGCAGGTTCAAACCCGGTCGTTTTCAGACTGGAAAAATCCAAGGGACACGTCCTCCGGGAATGACTTTAAACCGTGGGTCCCGAGTCTGAAGATTTCCAGGCTCGTATATAAACCACAAGCCTCAATAAAGAGGTCTCTGTGCAAAATTTATCCTCCCACGTAATACCATAGTTCCTCAATAGCTGTCTCACTGAGGCGATATGTTGACCTCATAGGCCTATCACTTGCTGACATCTGGGGATTAATAAGCGTAATTAAATTAGCTTAGTTGAAACATTCCTACTAGAGAGTACCTAAATTCCCACACGGGGAAGCAAGGGATATACAGATAGCTCATTTTAGTTTAAGCCTAAAATCAAATTTGTTAAGATAAGTCTATACGGTAAGTCAATATAATGCGTATGGATTCTTCTATACATGGTGAATAGTAATTTTACCGACAAACTTCAGGGACTGATTCCTGACTGAAAATAGGTCCTATAAACATGAGTCCGTAAATGAACGATGTGCGTGCAACGACAACAAATCGTCCCGGCACACGGAACATAGCATAATCGCATCCACGTCACAACACATGTTCAAAGTGGCCTCCATGGGATGCAATGCATGCGATCACACGTCGTATAATGGATTGCCTCACTCTTTTGCATGTTCCGGCCTCTCTCCGAATAGCGTCACAGGCGACGTGGACACGCTGTTGAAGGGTATGCACATCAGGAACTGGTTCAGCATACACAACGCTTTTCAGATTCCCCAGAGATAAAAATCCAGGGGTTTAAGTCCGGTGATCTAGCAGGCCATGCAACAGGGCCGAGAGAATAATGCCATTCATCAGTATCATCTACCGTGGCAACGATGCATTAAAGGACACTTATTCATAGGATATTTTTTCCTCCATTTCCAGTCAGGAATCAGTCCCTGCAATTTGTCGGTGTAATTAAAATTCACCCTGTAAACTTCAAGTTATGAGTTCAAACAATAATTATTTGAGGATGTTTGAATTTTCAAACGGTTATAGAAGAAGATATAATTGTGATTAATGTAGGTAAGGCACGTATGCTAAATTTGTATGCTATAAATAAACAAAAGAAAACTATATAGTGTGCATTAAGTTCCTCGTTGATTTCTTTCTTCAATAATTACATAATTACCAGAAATAGCAACTAGTGGTTTTCTGCATTGGATTTGTTAAGTCAAAACGTTTCAAATGTTATAATTGAGGGGGACCAATCGCAGGATATCAAAGAACAGACAAAAAACATAACACAGAAATAAGACAACAACTAAAAACACAGGAATTAAACACAATAATAGAGAAATACAGAACAAACTGCAAAGAACACTTGGCAAGGATGACAGAATACAATACCAAAAGCAGCATACAGCTATTCACCACGAGGAAGAAGAAGTTTGGGAAGACCAAGGAAAAGATGGAAAGAGCAGCAATTTGGAGCCGGAACAGGCTAGTAAATAAGCTTAAACCGTGAAGAAGAAGAAGAAGAAGAAGAAGATAATTGAGGGGTGCTTTCTGAAAAAATCAACTCATTTCACTCGTGTTGTTTCTCTGTTAATTTAAAATATGTTATTCTACACTGTATGGAGAAGGTTTCTCCGAAATTTTGTTACAATATTTTTTTTGTATTGTAGTTTATGATTGTTACAATACCTACGAGTACATCAGATAATTAGTTGATTAATATTAAATCTTGTATTATGTTGTTGAGCAGTATTTGTTGTATAAATCTGCAATATTGAAAGTCTCGAAATGCCTATATTTTGTGAGTACATTCATTGTTTCTCACATAGTAGTAATAAATACCGAGTTATAAAGACTTTCAGTAGAATTTGTTTAGAAGTTGGAATTGGGAATGATTCAAGATCGAGAGGTCTTCCCCCTTCGAGTGCTGATTTGACCCCAAGAGTTCTGCCTGCCTGCCTCCCATTTTCACTTCGATTTTTTCTAATTATTTTTACAGGTGGTATTGGAATTATTTATAATATTTATTATTAGCTTAATTTTATCAATTTTTTAAATGTATCTTTAACTCGTTTTTGTTGGTATAGAGTATATCTATATTTGTCAAATATTTATTTGTATTTGTGCTGATTGAGTGTAAGAGAAGGCATTATGGCCTTAACGCTGCAAGAATAAATAAAACATTATTATTATTATTATTATTATTATTATTATTATTATTATTATTATCATTATTTTAATTATTAACATCCACCAAATTCACCGGGCATGAACCCTTGTGACTATGATTTATTCACAAGGATCAAAGAACCTCTACGAGGCATTCAATTTCAATATAGAGTTGATATCAAAAAAGCTCTCGATCGATCAGATGAGAGAGATATCCAGAAATGGTGCTGCAGATGGAGTGAGACATCTTCCAAAGATTTTGCAACATAGCCTATAATAGACTTGGCAGGAGATTATAAATGCAATTCATAATGCCAAAAAGTAACATATTTTTTGTGATGTTATAGCAGAGTTGTTATTACTCATCGAATGCCCTAAAATAAGAAAGAATACAAAAATGATTGAAACAATTACAGGGGCATCACGTTACTCTAAAAAATTCTAACAACTATAAGTATATTAATATCCAGACTTATTCCCTGTATTGAGTACCGGTGTGTTATAGATGACTATTTAACTCATGCCCCAAATAGGAGTCAATGACCAATCACGTTTCAATGATTTCTGTTTTACAACCAATCAGAGTCGTGTTTCACGAAATATTTATCAGTGTTATAATTACCATATTAAAGAAAGCTCCTCCTTTTTAATATTCTGAAATAGTATGATCTAGTTGCAGTGATAAACAAAAGAAGCAGATGAAGCGCACCTATCGTTTCTCATTTGTTTTCAAACATCGCCATTTACATTAGATATATAAATATTTTAAAATAACTACAGTTAAATAATAATTTGTGAGTAAACAGCTTAATTTTATTCGTTAAATAGTCCTAACAAATGCCACTCTTGATTTCCAAATTCTCTAGATAAATTCACTCCTCACTTCGTGAGTCGTGAATTTATCGATAATTTGGAAATCACTCGTGGCATTACTTATGAAGATATACAAAGATACCAACAAGAATGGAAAAATCATCTGAGAAGAGTGGCAAGAAATAGACTTCCAAAATTGGCATTCCAATATACCCCAACTGGACATAGGGACCCAAGGAAGACCAAAACATCGGTGGAAAGATCAAGACCATCTTCGCTAGGTTTACCGTACAGGCCACATGGCCTAAAACGAATTTGTTCATGATGATGATGATGATGATGAAAGTAGGTAGGCCTATACAATAGATAACACCGTTCTGCATTTTAAAACTTATTTTTTGTTTTTTAAAATATGACAAGTGATTCTAAACGGAATTTTTGTGCTGAATTCAAAAATGTTCTCCATTTACTCCCATCACGTCAGGTTTTCAAAATATTCATGAATAACTAGAAATGAAAGTATAGCTTTGTAAAACGTAATAAAAATTACTTTCAACAAGAATGTTGTATAAAAAAACTAGGCCAGCATTTGTTATTTGCCACTAATTAATCATTAATTAATAATTATGAACATTCCAGGCATATTTCTCTTTTCGACTCATACTATTCTCGAACTGACTGACCATCATCAGTTTTTGAATTTGTAGGCCAGTGAATACAACTGCTTTAATTTTTTCACAGGATAATGAAGGAAATGTAGCGCAAAGGTATTTAGAGCACTCACTATCTTTATCTAAGAGTTTTCACAAATTGTTTCATTAAACCTAATTTTACATGGAGAGGTGGCAACAATGCTTTTGAGAGATCGATAAGAGGTTCATTATACTGTACTAAGAGAGCTGCAGCTGAAAAAATAATCCATTTGGACCGATTTCTACAACACCGATGCCATGATCTCAGAAGACTGGAAGAAGCCGAACTACACCTAGTTACCCGGCTAGCAGTACACGGCTTCCATCACAGACTGTGCAAAACGAAACAGTTTCATGACCCGGGACCAGAATGCGTGTGCGAGCGATGCGGCATGTTATGCGAGAGATACCATGTGCTAAAGTACAAAAACAGAGGGCAATATCTGACAGGATTCTATATGGACAGATAAACTAATATTGATTAACTAATCTTTGCACATTGTACGCTATACTTTATTATTATAAGAGGTTCATTTCTTATATTTTTTCGACCGGTATTAAATTAGTCCTACGTGGTAACTGTTCCCTTTCCCAGTTTCTGGCCTAGTTCTGCTATCCCATTCACATACCAAACAAGGGTATTTTGTGAAACCAGCTTGCTGACAAACTAATAGTCCAATGATCATGAAATCTCCACAGACTAACATAGATGGTTTTCGTACTGCAGTTTTTGTAACAAAAACTTTACATTTTCATACGTCCCCTTTAAAACAAAAGAGTGGGCCACAGGAATGGAAGGATGAATGTTTCTATTATGAAGCAATATCGCCTTTAAAACATTTTTGAGAAGAATTTATGAAGAACCTCCACTCTTTGGAATTATACTTTATGTTATATAATTTTAAGACACCGGGGTTGTCTTGGCAATATGCTAAATTGTATTCATCAGCACAAAAAGGGACAAGTTCCTTCTTACGATGCATGCAACATGAAAAATATCTACTCTCAATCAATATTTTCTTTTTTATTTTAACCTAGAGCCTAACAGTTCTGCTGATTCTTTAAGCAAATTTAAATCCCTCACTAAATCATTAAGCTCACTTTGATTAAAACATCTATCATGATCAGAATTACATGGTTCATCATCCACAGGAGATTCAATTTTAGTGCTACTGGATGCAGACGGCAATGTATCTGATTCAGGGTGAAAGGGAACCGGAATAGCAGGACCATGAGGTACGGGCTAAATGGCAGAGGGAATGTTAGGATATACAATATCTTTGTTGTTTTTAGCATTATATCCTGCTACCTTAATTGTCCAAAAATAACAATCGTCTCCATGATTTGTAGATTTCCCTCAAATCATAGAGATACCAAAGTGCAATGACTTCTTTTTTTTCCATTTTTCCAAGTCCTCAACTCTGCAACAAAACTACGACACACTTTGTGAGGGCACCACGATTTATCCTGGTCTCCTAACTTAATGTCAAAGTATTGAAAGTAAGTTTTCTTGACAAAAGCAGTTATATTCTTTGTTTTATTAACGTATATGACCTATATGATCCACATATATAGCAATACAGATTTGGGTCATTTACACAACCACAAATTTTTGTACGGACCTAAGGCGGATATAGTTAGTAGATTTTAATAAATATAAGCATAATTTAAAATATAAACATAATAATAGTATATTAGTTCACATTTTAAGTTATACATGTCAAAATTATAAACTGTTGGGCCTTTCTAACAAACGATAAGCACACTGTAATGTTACTACAGTACGTACAGTAAGAAAAATATTCAAAACATAAAATTTTGAATTGTAAAATATTCTGACGTGGTACACGAAAACGGATTTCCTTTTTACAATCAGTGTGAAATTGTGATTCATAAAGGCTAATTTATTTAAAAAAAACAAAATCCATGCAGAACAGTGTAATATGTTTAATATTAGCTAAGCCAGATTTTAGAAAAGAAATGGGAATATGATGGCACGTATATTAGCTACATGTAGACGTCAAAATGGGATACGATTCCATTAAGAGGGAGTTGTATAGTATTATGTTGGAATTCGGAATTCCAGAATCATAATCATACTTAATACAGATGGTATAAAGTATAGGGTGCAGATAGGCAAACCGTTTTCAGATACTTTTGAAATTCAGAATCGGTTAAAGCAAAGAGATTTACTCTTTCCTCTGCTATTTAATTTTGCACTGGACCATACCATCAAATCCTTAGATGATAAAGAATGCGTACAACTTATTGGTATTAATAATATGTTGGTATTTGATGAAAATATATTATTAGGTTATAGAGAAAAATACTAAAGCACAACTCACACTTTGTATTATATTACACTAAGAAATTGAGACTGGAAGTAAATATCAATAAAATTAATATTTGATCACACTTAGAAATAAATGGAAATGGTCATATAATAACAAAAAAGAATAGCTGAAAGAAATAGCAGAATACAAATACCTAGAAACAATAATTACAAAAATAGAATGAAGTGTATAAAGAAACCAAACACAACCTCGTCTTCGAAACGTGTACTGCTATGCATTAAAGGGACCTTGTCATCCCAACTTATTTTTAAATAAATTAAAGTAAGAAAAGGTCTTCTAGTTATATTGTATAAATGCGAAACGTGTATTCTTACTTTAATGGAGGAGAAAAAGTTACGAGTAACTGAGAATAAGGTTCTTAGGAAAAAATTTTGGGAAAAACGTACAGTCTGGTGAATGGAGAAGTCTACAAAAAGTGAGCAATATGAACTTTATGGGAAATCAGATGTAATAAGAATAATAAAATCTCATATACTGCAATGGGCAGGTCATGTAGCACGAATGGAGGAAGAGGGACCTGGAAAGACTCATTATAGGAAAACTAGAGGGAAACCGCCCAATCAGTTCAAGAGTGAGGTAGGAGAATAATATTAACTAAGATTTAGGAAGATGAAATTATTATGATTTTAGGAAGGTGAAGCTTAATGTTTAGAATGATGACAAAGTACTATGTTATGCTGACTTTAAACGTTTCTTTCCGTTGTATAAATGGCAGGTATTTCTTGTATTCGCAAATGAGTTTTGCGGTATATAATAAAGAAAAAATGGAGGGTGGATGAGTGTGCTCACTACGCTATCAAGAAGAAACATCAATATTATATTCTATCCATTTTTAAAAGTCGGAAACGAAATATAACAGTAGGTATACTATACTATAGTGTTGCTAAAATAGTTTTTGATAATTTAATATTGGAATATTTAATTGTACAATATTAATTAATAATGTTCAATTCTGAAGGCCTATGTCGCGAAGTTGATGACGATGATCCGAATATAAAAATTATACTTCAATTTAAAAAAAAAATGTATACAAACATTCAACAAGGCACTTAAGTTATTTTACAATATTTTAATAAGGTTAACCGTTAAATATTGCAATAATACAAACACAGTTATTTGTAAAGTTATAGCAGACCGATCATTACATATATAAAAATAACATTTCCTAGATTTTAATGTAATATTTTTTTCTTAATTTGATTTCAATCTCGTAGATAAGCTGTTATAATTTATCTCTAATTGGCACTGATTTTTGATCGGAATATTCCAGTGTTTAAGTAGGATGACGTCACAAATGTGGGATCAGATTTTGTATAAAACCTCGATGGGTGCTGATCTCAATGTGTACTGCAACAGACCACCATGAAGACAGCTTTGGTACTCTTACTGGCCACTGCGGCTCTCGCGGCGGCCTTTCCCAGCTCTTCTCAGGACTACAAAGTTCTAGGTAAGATTACCATTCTATCATATAGCATGCTTTTTTAACTCCTAAACACAGTATATTAATGAATAGGCCCAACAACATATAACAAGTCCAAAACAAAATTATCAATCTTAGAAAAAATATCTACTTTCTCTTACTGCATATATTACATAAGCAGTAAAATATACAGTTGATATAACTAATTACCTGTACCGAGTTGACTGGCAGTAGGGTTTCAGACTCGTATTCGTGAGTTTCCCGGCGCCTACCGATTTGACTGAATCGTTAATGGAAATGATGAGTTGGAATTTCATTTCCAGGATTCAATTAATTATAATCGCCCGGGCTAGTGGATTCTACATCGAACCCTTCAACGAATTCGACCTTACGTTTATTAATTAATTGCTATACGGTATGCCAAGTTTGTGAAGATCTGTAAACAGTTTTCAAAAATATTTTCATGAGAACAATCTCAATAGCTTCATTCTTTCAGAATTCGTTAAAATGTGTTTGGAGTGCGAGCTTTTTCCAGAACGCTGCATTGCCCATGTTGATTTAGCATCCCAGATCATCCGACTTTATGTCCTATTTCCCGCCCCCTTTGGGGACAGGTATAGGAAGTACATGGTTGTTCGTACTCCCATTTGCGCAGGACTTACAGAAGCAAAGGGAGCCATTAACTCTGTAGCCCTACATCAGGTTATGCTTCCACGAGTTTGGCAAGAAATGAAGTAAATTAGAAAGTGTTAGTGTTAAAGTTAAGTGTTATATTTGTATTTCTAAACTACGTTCATTTCATCGGTCATATGAATGTTCCATTTTTATATCAATCATACAATATACTGTAATAGGCTTTGAAAGAAAGGAAAAATTAGAATTTGAAGTTATAAAACTGAAATAAATAATATATTATTTTGAAAAAGAATAAAATAGTAACATTCAGAAAAAATAATAAATCATTACAGAATCGTTTAGTTTAGTATCTAAAAATTCAACTTTATCCTAACAAAGACAACACAAAAACTTTTTAAACTTATTATTTATGTTTCCAACTCAGGTCTTATTTAAACGGTTATATCAAAACCAATAGAAATTTGTATAGCGATAATTTAACAAAACATTATGAAAACAATATTTATAATGACTGTTATTTATGAATATATTAACCTCTATAAATAAAATTTGAAACGAGACAACGATTTTCCATAGTTCAGAATACTAATATTTTCTTGGTGGTTTGATAGAACTAAGAAGCCAAATCCGAAAAATAAATTTGAATGGAGAAGCGAAGATCGTATTGTTGATTTTAAAACGTATTCAGTAAGTAATAATTCAATTTTTTAGGACATTAGATGTGTAATCCGAAATTAAAATGTAATTCTTATACCACGACGGGGAAAAATAATAAAATTATCCAAATATAATATTAAAACGCCCTCAAAATTTTAAAATCACATCACAGAAATCTCAAATTTACAGCTATTAAAGTAGTTAAAGACAACTTAAAAACAAGAACGTGTTGATTACTTTAATTTATAATAGATAACTAGAAAAACATTCTGGTGCAGCCTTTTAAGGCACCGTGACTCTGGAGAGCAACGGGATGCGCACTGATTCTAATCACATGTAGGGAGAAATTCATCATCATCATCATCATAGTACATTCACGAATTTAGGCCATTTGTTGACCTGTTTCGGCCTCAAGAGAAACACCATCCAGAAGTCTTTTGAGTGGACGTCCTGGTCTTCTTCTTCCTGCAGGTTGATATCTTAACATTAGTTTGGGTATTCTGTGATCTTCCATTCGATGAACATGTTGTATCCATCTTGACTTATAATCAGAAATTTTGTTTTCTAAAGATTCCATGTGTAATTCTTCTAAGATGTCTTCATTTTTTTTGTGATCTAGTAGTGTGTATCCTGCAGTCCTCCGAAGATATCTCATTTCAGCAGATCTAAGTCTCTGTATATCCTTCTGTTTCAACGTCCATACTTCGCTACCATACAAAAGAGTTGGAAGAGCCAGTGTTTTGTACACTTTCAGTCTTGAATGCTTTTGGACTAACTGTGGCTTGAAGATAGAATTTATTAACCCTAAAATTCTTAAAAATTTAGATATTTTTGCATTTACATCCTTTCTTCTTCATATGAGATATTGCATCCTAGATATGTAAAATTATTCACCTGCTCCAAAATTTTATTGTCCAGTACAATTTTACTTCTGACAGGATCTACACTTTGAAATGCCATAATTTTTGTTTTTTCTGTAGATATCTTTAATCCATATTCTTCTGTAATTTTGTTAAGTTCATACAGACCTTTCTGTAGATTATCTTCGGAATTTGCTATTATTATTTGGTCATCTGCAAACAATAGGGTGTTTAATTTTCTATTTTCTGATATTCTTATTCCAAATTTATATGTTTTGTTCCAGCAACATATTACTTCATTGATATAAATTGCAAAGAGTGTTGGGGATAGGGGGCAGCCTTGTCTCACACCACGATTTATAATTCCTTCTTCAGAAAATCTGTTATTTAATTTAATCTTTATGGTGTTGTCTTTGTAAATATTTTGTATGTTCTGCCGAAGTAAATTTGGTATATTTCTGTCTTCCAATATATTTAAGAGTTTTGATCTCTTGACTGTGTCGAATGCTTTTTCAAAATCTATGAAAGCAAAATGTGTTTCTAAGTTGAATTCTCTTCTTTTTTCAAGCAATAGTTTAACAGAAAATGCTGAATCAATACAAGATCGTCCTTTCCTAAATCCATTTTGACATTCCATAAGGAATTTTTCACTGAAACTTTTCAATTTTCCATTTAAAATGTCTGCATAAATTTTGTAGCATGTGTTTAACACAACTGATTCCCCTATAGTTGTCCATTTTTCTCTTGTCTCCTTTCTTGAACAGGGGTATAACAATGCTTGTCTTCCATTCTTGTGGTATATCTGCATTTTTGAATACATTATTAAAGAATGACAACAGTCTTTCATGGAACTGTTTGCCTGCATATTTGTACAATTCAGAATTCAAGCCATCTGTGCCAGTTGCCTTCCCATTTTTTAATTTCTTTAAACTATTGTTCAATTCTTCCAATGATATTATGGAATCTGTCTCATTATTATTTCGGAAAATTGTATCTTCATAGCTATTGTCAGTCCAAAGACTTTTATAATAATTGAAAAAATCTTCTTTTGTTACTCCGCAATTAATTTTGGTAGATTCTTTAATATCTTTATTCAAATGTTTTAATATTTTGAAGGCATTAGGTTGGAGCTTATGCAAATCTGATTCTAAATGTTGTAACAAAATTTAACCATGTTTTCCTATGTCTCTTTCTTATTTCCCTCTTAACAATAGCTCTACAGCGTTTGAATTCTATTTCATTTTCTACTTTCTTTGTGTTCAAATATTTTTTATAAGCTGCATTTTTTTCTTCAATCAATTGTTTTATTTGATCATCCCAGATTTTTAGAGTTCTATTTCTTCTTTGTTGTATATTTACTTTTCCTAAAGTTTCATTAGCTGCATTTTGAATTATCATTTTAATGTTTTCCATTCTTCTTCGACATCATTACTTTCTGGAGTTGTAGCCATATATTGCTGAATTCTTCTCGAATATAACCATTTAATGCTGTCATCATAAAATAATTTTACCTTGTACTTTTGTTCTATGCTATGTTGTTGTTTCTTCTTTTTTAACCATCTTGGTGGAAATCTTATTCTTGCTTCTACTAGGTAGTGATCTGAACCAATATCATATCCTCTGTAGGCTCTGACATCGAGAAACAATTTAAAAATCTTATTATTTGCAATGAAATAATCAATGATTGATTTTGAGTCCTGACGATGCCAGGTATATTTATGTATGTTTCTATGATTGTAAAAGGTATTCGTTATTTTCAGTTCATTGTAGATAGCAAAATCTGTTAATCTTGTCCCATTCCTATTGCTGGTAGGTTCGCCAAATGTTCCAATATTATTGTTGACTTGAGCATTGCCCACTCTGGCATTTAAAGGGAGAAATTTCTTCATAAAATTTCGGCAAATATACGGGACCGGTCCCCACCCAACTTTGGATAACTATGATAAATAGCAGCTAGAGAATGAGAAAACAAAAATGTTTAGGAGACTCGAAATGATAAACACATGTAGACGTGAGGCCACAAATAAAAAAAGAATGGATTATATCGTTATTTTAATTTCAGCCTCATCAGCTTTAGGCCTAATTCTAAGAACGCTTATTATCAATATTTATTAAAGTTTATTTAATTTAATTAATCTTAAGAAGATTTTAAGTTAAATAAACTAATAACCTTCAAAGTTATAAATAGAGAAGCTTCTTTAAGTCTTAAGTTCTAGTAGCTTACTACTCCGACAGAATTGCATTCTGTTATCATTTTTGAATATAGAACTTTTCTAGTAGAAGAGTTTTATCCCCTTAAAAGATTTACAATCTTTCACCTTGCCTAAGTGTCTTCTACGCCTTTCGCGATATGGAGTTACCTAATACAGGATATTTAAATGCTCATTATCATCCATATTGGTCTACTAAAACCTAAAATATAACATTCCCATTGTTACAGCGGACAAGACCTTCCTCACCCGGCAGAGGGATTTCCTTCGATTACTGGTTCGCATACAGCAACCGAACTACTATGCAGATCAGTATGAGATCGGAAACGCCTATGATATCGAAGCCAACATTAACAATTACAAGTATCCCTACGTGGTGAAGGACTTCGTGTCCTACTACAAGAAGGGATTCCTACCAAGAGGAGTCCCATATTCACCCTACTACACCACCCAGAGCTATGAAACCAAGCTGCTCTTCGATCTCTTCTACTACGCCAACGACTATGACACTTTCTACAAGACCGCATGTTGGGCCAGAGATCACGTCAACGAGGGTCAGTTCCTCTATGCCTTCTCGACAGCCGTGTTCCAACGTGAAGACCTCAACGACTTCATTCTGCCACCACCATACGAAATCTACCCTTACCTCTTTGTAGACAGCGAGGTCATCCAACAAGCATATCAAACTCGAATGAATGGTAAGTGCTTTATTTTTCATTTTACTTTTTGATTAATTTCAATCATAATTTTTACATAAACTCAAAATGCTAGAACATTATAAAATCATCAAATAATAACGAAATATTATATAAATTATTGCAACTATGAACCAATTTTACTAAATTTAAACTACGATCTAATAAGTATAGATCTTTACGGGCTTATTACTAATTCATTTCTTACTAATTTGATTATTTCTATAAGTCTATAAAGCGTGAAATATTAATTCAAATTTACGTCTACCGTTGCAATGCCAAATTTAATGAATAATATACTAGCTGGAAATCACTAATAGTAAGACACATGTTTGCCTGCAAAGTAACAAATGCCTGATTGGTGAATGTTACTAATATGAGTTAATGATACATGGAAAAAAAAGTTATTAATTTCCAAACGTGTCGACTGATAAACTCTAAATTTTACAAACTCAAAATCGAGAAACGTTAACCTGGTTTCAAGAGCATTTTTTTGGAAAAATATATGAGATTGTTTCAATATGGCTACTATAACTGCTTTGTGTTTGTTTCAGACGTTCATCTCACAGCACCAAAGACATACGTTTTCCCTGTTAACTACACAGTCAACAACCCCGAGCAGGAGTTGTACTACTGGTACCAAGATGTGGGTCTCAACACCTACTACGCATACTACTACTTCAACTACCCAACTTTCTTCAATGAAACCGAGTATGGTGTTCACTTTGACAGACGTGGAGAATTGTTCTACTACACCAGGCAACAGTTGTACGCCAGGTCAGTCCTCGAGAGGCTGTCCCACGACCTTCCTGAAGTCGAACCTCTGCACTACGACAGACCTTTCCAGGTAACTAACCTGTTTCATATTATTTCAATATTGAAAATTTAAAGTGTACTTGAATTTTTTACTTTAATCTATGATTATATACTTTTTAAATTAATTAGTTATTTGGTGTTAACAAACAAAACATTATTTAGAAAGAATAATTACTGCAGATTATTTTGTGCTAAGTGTAGTTTTTCTTAGTTTAAGATTGATCAAAATATACATTTCAAAAACATTGATTTGCTTTTGTCCTTCATTCCTTGATTTTAGAACATTATGATGGCTGCATATGAATCGAAAATATATTGTATCCGAATCTAAAAGCTTATAAAAGTAAAGAGAATATCTGAATGTAATTCACACGAAAATAGATTAATTAACATATGAAAAGATGTCATTTATATTTTTAACTATTAACCATATTTGCATTTTATAAAACGAAAGTAATATTTTGTAAAAACAATGTTGTACACAGTTAATTAAAATTGTCATCTCCATTTAAATCATATGAAGTGGACTATTGAAAAATCAGGTTAAAATCTAATATCTTGTTTAAATTTTTAATTCAAGTTGGTATTTTCTTTAATTTCTTCATATATGTCTATGAAAATTGTTCTTTCCTAACCAACAACTTAGTAATTCTTGAAACGTTTCATTAGCGTAGTATTGTCCAACTTCTCTGATCTACTCACAAAAAATAAATTACATATTTCGGGTTAATCTATATATAATGACGTAGCCCATTATTGAGTCATACCCTCTCCTTTGTCAGGAGTTAAAAAACGAAGTTAACTTTTAGTTACCTGATTTGCTAATAGATGTCATGGATGGCACGCAGTTAACACACCGACCCAATGAGACATCTAACAGGCAACTAAGGTATTACTAGGACCTTTATGTCGGTATATTTTCATTATAGGCCTCTTTATTCAGGCTTAAGGATTTTCACGAGCTTGAAAATCTTCAGACTCGGGACTGACGGCTTAAGTCCCTCCCGGAGGACTTGCTCCTTAGATTTTTCCGTCCAAAAAAATCCATCGGTCCCGGCCGGGTTTGAACCCGCGACCCTCGAAACTAGAGGCAAGGAGCATAACCACTAGTCCACCATGGCCCAATAATACCAAAACCTATTACTGTAAACTATAAATTAAAGATAAAATATTCTTTAAACGCAAAATATAATAATATTTCCAGACTGAATTCTATCCAAGACTGAGGTATTCCAATGGAGAGGAAGTTCCAGCCAGGCCATACGAATACAGTCGTCGCAGTCTCTACTACAGCAACGGCTACAGCTATTACTATGGTAACTACTACGGTGGTAACAACAATTATTACAACGGAAACTATTACACAGGCAACTACCATCCCAGCTATTACTACGGCTATTCCACTAAGTATGACTATTATTATCCTGAAGATCTTCAGACATACGAGAGCCGAGTCCGCGATGCCATCGACTATGGAACTTTCTATTCTGTAAGTTGAACTTCAACATCAATTTTTGACGTTGTTTTACAGTAGCTTAGTTCATTGCTCAGATCTAGTAGACGATTAATTTACTTGATCTTTTTTACTAAATCTGGTATTTTATTACAGTATCCTGAGGTTAAATACCCATTGTACGAGGACTATTACAAGGGCATTGACTATCTGGGAGACGTTATTGAAGGTAATGGCGAAACAGTGAACAAGCGTTTCTACGGTTCTATTTACCACTTCTACCGTCAATTGGCTGGAAAGAGCGTCGATCCTTACAATGATTTTGGAGTAAGTATCAATTGTAAATTGAAATGAAAATACAATTACATTATTTTGGCCGTACAAAATTCATTAATTGATAAATTTAATTTATTCAAGTACCAATTCATTCAAATCAATTTCCTTGTAAAATTATTTGTAATCAAACGTAGAAACCACGTACTTCATGAGAAAAAATTCGGTCTGTGTATCTCAATGGTAATACGCTTGTCAATAGAATAAAAAATATTGAATACTGATTGTAATCTTCTTTCGATCAAAAATCAAAATTATACAAGCTACTGAAAACTATTAAATTTATCTACAATAAGTTTAGTCCTTAACTTTCATGTCACCTCTTTAATAATTTAAAATAATTCTAAACAAGTTGGGAAAATTATATAACATTAAATACACTTTCCCAGAATTATTAGCAGAAAAAATAAATTATGAAAATAAATTATATAAATTATATAATTATGAATTTTCCTACGTAAATTCAATAACTTCAATATTTAAATGAAATTATCCAAAATGATAAATTTCAACTTTTTACAAAAGTTGTATTTTATTGTCATTTTAGTTTGCACCTAGTGCTCTGCAGAACATCTACACTGCACTCAGGGACCCTGCAAACTACCAGATCTTGAAGCGCGTCAACTACTACTTCCAAAGATACAAGAACTATCTGCCACGTTACTCCTATGAAGAGGTAAGTCTCGTGAAGGCGAACTGCACTTTCAAGTCTTGATAGGCTAAGTTACTTTTCTCAAACAATTTCATAAGAGAATGTTATATATGATAATATTAAAATGAAATAAAATAAAACACCAAATAATATTTTGGTCAAATATAAGTTGAAATCTTAACACAGACTTTTAGTTAGTTGTTTTTTACAATGAAGAACTTAATTTCACAATTTTTCTCAGTCAGAAGTCTGTGTCGAAACTATTTTCTTGTCTTCTCAAAGACTGTTTCACTGTATATCAGGCACATTATTCGATTATTACATATAAGCAGCACATAAAATAGGCAATTTCATATAGATTTTTGTATTAGTACCCTTTATACGTAAAGTGATCCCCCACAGGCTATAGCAGACTCGTGGAGTAGTAGGAGATTAAGGCTCCCACTTTTTCTAGATAATCGGCACTTGATGACAGTCGGGCTGTGAGCCCTGTATGACGGCCGCCTATACCCCCAGAACAAGGATATAGTACTCATCCCCGTAAGAAGCTGAGTCGTTTTCAGGACCTTGGTGCCACCAGAAGATTTGGATCAGTTTAAAAATCCTGACCCCACCGGGACTCGAACCTTCAACCTTCCAATTTGTAATGTATTGCCTTAACCAATTACTCTACGGCGTATCCCTTGTACTCTCTATAATTCATTATTTTCTAGAACAATTGGATTTCATATTTTCCACATTCAGATCTGTGCACATAATGATCCGAATTCAATTAGCGATATAAAATGTATTGTGCAATTTCTTGGATACAACATTGTTTTTTTTTCTGTAATTATCTTCTTGTATTATCATACAAAATAAGAAGTACATTTTGCACGTAGTTCACATTGATGAAACATTAACCGTATAAATGTTTTTTTTTAAGAATAGTATACCTATATTCAATCATGAAACATAATGTTGTTCTTATCTTCTGGCTTTCTTTCAAATTTAGGAAGTGGGATTACATTTTTAATTCTAAAAAATCGAACTTGTGGTTCAATTGCGATGAACTATACACTTTGATGTGTTACAGCTCTACTACCCAGGCGTCAAGGTTGAGAATGTTGATGTAGGAAAACTCGTCACATACTTTGACTATTTCGATGTGGATCTCGACAATGTTGTTAACGTGCAAGTAGCTGAGGATGGCAAATACATTGACTACAGAGCTCGTCAGACACGCCTCAACCACAAACCATTCACCTACAATATCGAAGTTAGCAGCGACAAAGCAGCCGATGTGTATGTACGTGTATTCCTTGGACCCAAGTACGACTACCTTGGTCGCGAATATGACCTCAATGACCGTAGACACTACTTCGTCGAACTCGACCGGTTCCCATACAAAGGTAAGTAATTTTCATGTGTTCACACTTTTGATAAACGTTATTGTGATAACTCAAGCGCTAGCACATCTGCATTCTGGCTAGCGTGTCTATGTTTCTTACCCGGCGGGATTGATAATTTTAATATTGTAAAATTTTCAATCTCTAAGCTACGAAGGTTGACGGTTTTCAATCTATAATCGCTAAATTGTGCATCAGATGGCTGGATTAAATTCAAAATCCATCCGCAATACAAATATTGAGAAAGCATGATATAATGTTGAAATATTGATAGCGACTTATCCATCGAAAGGGGGCATAAAAGCCTGGCATTCTCTTGGTACTCATCAACAGACGTAAGCTATGTATCTACACCGGGTATTATCACCTACTTTCTCTTCATCACCATCCCTTATACAACACACCTACACACACAAACCCTTAAACATACATCCTACATACCTCTCTGTACATGTATATGTAGAAATCATCTATGTAGAGAGTCTCCGAAGTGGTGTGTAAATTGAAAGCGGACCACATAACGCCATACATCCTTCAAGTGCGGGACCAGAGGCACGACAAATGTATTGGATACATTAGAAACACACATATTCAAGCATATATTGTATAAATAATTATTTTACTTAAAATCTGCAAGCCTTTGAATGTTCTTACTTAACTTCTTCATCCCTTGGCTCAAAGGTCCTCTAAGAAGCTTGGCCTCCTCCATACCATCTGCCCATTCTTCTCTATTCCTATCTTTCTCTCCATTTTTAATCTTCAGTTGTATTAAGACTTCATCAACCTTATCCACCACCTTAGTGTCTGTTTTCCAAACTTTTTTATTCCCTCAAATTTCCCTACTTGCACTTCCTTCTTGCTCCATCCGCAACACATATCCTACCCATTCCAGTCTCTTTCTTCTAAAATCTCCTACCAGATCTATATCCCTATATAATTATTTTAATTCCTGGTACGTTCTAATTCTCCATGTATATTGTTCCTGTACTGTCTCTAACATAAAAACATTGTCGAAAATGTTAGTTAATGAAAATTGTACAAATGAACGCCACAAGAATACGTTGATCGTTATTTCGTAATTGTAATCAATTCTACATTTTCATCAATTGTTTTATATTCGTTCTTATGTTTCTCATAAACGAAACCATAACGATTAAGAATTTTTTTAAATTTCAGTACAAGCCGGAAAGACCACCATCACTCGCAACTCTCGTGATTCAAGCGTAATATCTCATGACTACCAGAGCTACAGAACTCTTTTCAGGAAGGTGTTCGATGCTTACGAAGGAAAGGAACAATTCTACTACGATAAGGTAAGGAATTCAAGTGAACTTATAAATTATGCAATAGTAAGAAAAAATAATCATAATAAAACCTAAGTCAAAACTCTGGAAATCAGAAACAAAAGACGGTTCCCTTTTATTGTAAGCTTGTTTGTTTCAACTTTCCAAAAATAAAGTATGGAAATTAATTATATTACGATGATCGGTTTCATTCTTGTAACAAATCTAAAAGTATCCACCAAGTGTAATTTATTAAGGTTATAAGTCTCGCATATTCTAAATAAAATTTCACCTTCTTATACAAAACTTTACGAATATCATATACGATGATGGATTGAACAAAAACTTTACAATCTTATTAGGTCGTAGTTTCACAACTAATTATATTCACTGACATTCAAAAATGAAATTTTGCTCATTCAAATAAAACTAATATTAATGTTTACATAATTAACTAGAAAAAGGTAAGGGACTCGGATGGAATTCAATGATATATCGAAGTAAAATTTATTCATCATAAAAAACTAAGTCAACACTCTCGAAATCAAGCTTCATTGTTCCAGCTTTATATCAAAATAATTATAAACAAATATGTTTACATGCAGTATCAAGAAAGCAATAGCCCACCAGAAATAGTAATACCACATAATAAAATGTATAGGCCCCTAAACGTAGACAACATGTCAAATCAATATACTCTAGACAGGTAGTTTTAATTTATGCAAATGTTAAAAATCATCACAATCATATAAAGCACCAAACTTTAAAAAAATGAAACAAATTTTATGTAAATTTTATAGATCACTCTTAGTTTGCTGGATAACAACAAAAACTTCATTAACATAAATATAAAATTAACATTGATTTACGCACGTTCTATAAAATATTACCTTAACTAAGGATTTTCTTGAAATTATTCATAAGCGTTTGTCACGTTAAACTTTCTCAAACTTTAATATAGTAGATAATGTCACTATGACTAACTCGCTGGCTCTATCGAAACCGTAATTTGATGGTCGCTCAGACATAAGCTCTCCATGCATCCCTATACTCAGCTAATGTTTTCTAACCATACCCCTGTATAATCTGCTTCCCTCAAATCATGGTTATTGTTATTACGCGACCTCATTCTTGGTCTACCAATTGGGTGTTTTCCCTCTAGTTTTCCTACAAGAAACTTCCATTTCATTCTCCATTTAAGCTACATGTCCTGCCCATCGCAATCTTCATGACTTAAGTGTTATTATTATATCTGGTTTCCTATAAAGATGATGTAGCTCACTGTTATTAAGTCTTTTCCATAATTTCACTAAAATATAAAAATATAATTTTTGCAGAGTGAACGTTACTGCGGTTATCCCGAGCGCCTGCTGCTACCTAAAGGCAAGACTGGAGGCCAGTACTACACTTTCTATGTTATGGTGACTCCCTACGTGCAACAAGATCAACACGACTTCGAACCTTACAACTACAAATCATTCAGCTACTGTGGAGTTGGTGCCAACCGTAAATTCCCTGATGACAAGCCATTCGGATACCCATTCGATCGTCCACTTTACAGTCAAGATTTCTTCACTCCTAACATGTACTTCAAGGATGTCCTTATCTATCACAAGAAGTACGAAGAGATCAATGCAGCCACAGCTTCATAATCAGACATACTTAGTGCATTTTTTGTGCATTGACGACATGCAGCGAAAAGGATCATGCTACATCTAAATTTTTATATGCAGTACAAATGTATATTTTTTCATAATTCACAATAAACACAAAATAAATTAATCTGGTTTTCTATCAAATAATTATTCCACCTACATATCTGTAACTAACTACTAATTCACTGTCACTATCAAACCTGTAGGTTAATGGCCGCACGGACATGAGCTCTCCATACGTCCTCTACTGCTCTAAAGTGTTCCAATCATCCCTTGTATAATCTACTTCCCACAAATCATGGTTAATGTTATTCTCCCACCTCATTATTGGCCTATCTATTGGGCGCTTTCTCTCTGGTTTTCCTACATTCATGTCACTATCCTGCCCATCGCCGTCTAAGAAACTTAATTGTCATTATATCCGGTTTCCCATAAAGAACACGTAGTTCACTGCATAGGTTATAGTCTTCCCTATTCACCTGTCTGTTCATCTCTCTTTGGTCCAAACAATTTCCTAAGAACAACTATACTCCTATTCAATTTTTAATAAGGCTGCAACTTTAATTGCGACTTTACAATTTGTAAACATGTTTTGTCAGATAATAAAGACAATATAAGAGTTTAAAATGTAGTTCAATTAAAGCAATGTTCTTACGAAAAGTGTAACGAAAACACGAGAATACCTCAAAATAGTCTCTATAGATTTCTCATAATATGGACAATAAAATAAGTTATACCAACTTAGGAAAAAATGCTTGGTTACTGAATGTAGAACAAATCTAGTAGTTTTGTTTCTCTAAAATCATTATTAGATGCAATTGTTCATAATTACTTACTATTCAAATAACAATCCCAATCATTTCAACTCGTTATCGCATTCAATTCGAGAATCATCTTGAGTATATAGGATAGTATTCATTGTCTCACAACCTCTCATAATCCGCCAACAAGTATTCCCTAACATCATCCATTATTCAGTCCACACAGTTAAAAATATATTTGAATTTTTTATATAAAAAGAAGGAGAAAATGATAGAATCGTTCCATAGGCGTAAAGATACAGGAAACAAAACGTATAGTGTTGATCAGGAAATCACTCCATTTGTGTATATCCTAATATGATTCCATACATCTCCGTCCAGTTCTAACTATTGCCCAAGTCTAAATCAAATGAATTTTATTGTTATAGTAAAAAATAATAAATAATTAGAGTAAATAAATTATAATTAGTTTTGAAATCCACAATAGGTTGAAGCAAGGAGATGCACTACCTCATCTACTATTTAATTTTGTACTAGAGCATGCCATCATATCTAGAGGATGAAGGATGCCTACAACTCGATGGTATTAATAAGCTGTTAGTTTATGCTGACGATGGAGTAACATTGGGCGATAGCGAAGAGATACTAAAGGCCAACACGCACACACTATTTAGTAACACTAAGAAATTGGGACTGGAAGTAAATATCAATAAAACTAAATATATGGTCACACATAGAAATATATCATATAATGGAAATGGACAGCTAGTGACAAATGAAGGAAATTTTGAGGAGGTGGCTGAATTCAAATACCTAGGAACAATAATAACAAATAGGAATGAGATGCACAAAGAAATTAAACATAGGCTCAATATTCTGGAAATGTGTGCTATTATACATTGCAGAGACACTTGACGTTCCAACTCCCTTTAAAAAACGTTAAACTGAAAATACATAAAACTATTATTCTTACTTACTTACTCACTGGCACTATCGAACCCGTAGGTTCATGGCCGCACGGACATAAGCTCTCCATACATCCCTATCCTGAGCTAATGCTTTCCAATCATTCCCTGTATAATCTACTTCCCTCAAATCATAGTTAATGTTGTTCTCCTACCTCATTCTTGGTCTACCAACTGGGCGTTTTCTTTCTGGCTTTCCTACAAGAAGTTTCCATGCACGTCTTTCATTCCCCATACGCGCAACATGTCCTGCCCATCGCAGTCTACGGGACTTAACTGTTCTTATTATATCTGGCTTCCTATAAAGACCATGTAGTTCATTGTTATGTAGTCTTCTCCTTTGGCATGGGTTCCCTGAAGTAGTCCCCGCCCGGAGAACCGAATGGGGGACTATTTGACCTCCGGAAAATTTTACCCCAGTAGAACCCATGTCCGCATTTCTTGACGGTTGTATTTTTACGGTGAAAGATCGTCACTCTTTCGACCAAGGTACTTATTTCGTCTGGCTTATCACCTTCGACCAGTCCGGCATGGGTAACCCTATCGGCAGCAATGCTACCGCCGGCATAGCTCTCGGGATCATTTAAGCACACAAGCCACTCCACCACGACAAGGTAAAGATACCATGGAGGGACTATTATTCTACCACTTACATTATATGGGTGCGAAACATGGATTCTTACTTTAAGGCAGGAAAGGAGACTACGAGTATTTGAGAATAAAGTTCTTAGGAAAATTTTGGACCAAAGAGAGATGAACAGGCAGGTGAATGGAGAAGACTGCATAACAGTGAACTACATGGTCTTTATAGAAAGCCAGATATAATGAGAACAGTTAAGTCTCGTAGATGCGATGGGCAGAACATGTGGCACGAATTGGGAATGAAAGACATGCATGGAAGCTTCTTGTAGGAAAAACGGGTGAAAAACGCACAGCTGATAGGCAAAGAATGAGATTGGAGAATAACATTAACTATGATTTGAAGGAAGTAGATTATACAGGAGATTAATGGAATACATTAGCTCAAGATAGGGATGTATGGAGAGCGTATAACCGCGCGCGCCATGAACCTAGGGGTTCGATAGTGCCAGTGAGTTAATTATATAATTCATCATAATCCTCTACACATGTCCCCTTCACGCGGGAGTTCTTCATTCGACTTATGCAACTATTGGATCAACCAAATTTCCCACATTCCCTGTTCAGACAAGGGCTGTCCAATCCCGAGGCTCTTAATTACTGCACTTACGAAATTAGCAATTAGTGCCAGTATACGACACACGTGATGACACACACACACACACACACACACATATATATATATATATATATATACACACACAAACAAACAAACACAACAGACAACAGAGAGAGTTTTCAGAACATTTATCGGCATTCTCACAGTTTATTGTTTCTTGCTTATGAATAGAGAATGGGAAATTACTAAATAATAGTAGAAGTATAGGGATCAAAATAAATGGTAAGATTGGCATTAATTGTATTATCCTTTATTTTTTGGTAGGGAGTGATAATTTAATAATATTAAATTTTTTTATTAGGAAATGTGCACATAGTTGAGCATTAGGGACAGCACACACACCCAGACCCAAATTGCAGATTTTTAAAATCCCCACCCCGCCGGGAATCGAACCCGGGTCGCCGGAGTGGAAGGTAGGGACTCTACCGACTACGCCACGGCGACGGACATATAATATTTAAATTTGGAAGAGGTAACCGTTATTTACTTGGTATTTGGCTATCTATCTGATACCATAACTCCAGTAAGTCCCGTTCATATTGAGTAACTAAACATAAATATAATATTAATTATATTAACGTTCAATAACACAATTTATTGTCATTTTAATCAGTTCACATTGGTGTTTATTTATTGAATATAAATTCAAGTTTTGATTATAAATAATTAACACAACATTTAAAGATGAAGTTCTTAACATCCCAGTTCTATCGACCTCATTGGAAGCACGAAGTACCAGGCAGTGATGAAGATGGAGTCGGACTGTTTCTTCGTTCTTGTCACAAAATACGCAGATAAGGGTTGGTAAAATTACAAAAGTGATGATTTTTTAATTTAATATTTTATGAAGGTCTTTGTAGACTGGTTGAATATTTCCATTTCAATTGTCAAGACTAATATGACCAAACCATCTCCTTGCTCAATTTCATAAACGCGCGGTGTCCTAATATGCATTACAGAGTTAAATGGAATACGATTTTTGCGCGATACTTACAGCAAAGGGGACCATGAATAAAAGTTCAAGACAAAAGACCGCGGCCTACAGCCTGGAAATCTTCTTCAAGATAATCATAATAACTTCGGCTGTGAAAGCCAATCTAACAACTTGGCAGAGGTAACCGTTATTTACTTGGTCTTTGGCTATCTCTCTGATAGCATAACTCCAGCAAATCCCGATCTTATTGAGTAACCAAACATAAATATAATATTAATTATATTAATGTTAAATAACACAATTTTATGTAATTTTAATTATTTCACATTGATGTTTGATTATAAGTAATTAACATAATTAATTATGAGGGTCTTAACATCCCAGTTCTGTCAACCTCACTGGAAGCACGAAGTACCAGGCAGTGATGGAGATGGAGTCGGACACTTTATTCGTTCTTGTCACAAAATACGCAGATAAGGGTTGGTAAAACAACAAAACGTGATGATTTTTTAATTTCATCTTTTATGAAGGTCTCTGCAGACTGGTTGAATATTTCCATTTCAATTGTCAAGACTAATATGACCAAACTTGCTCAATTCCATAAACGCACGGAGTCCTAATATGCATTACAGAGTTAATGGAATATGATTTCGTTGCGCGATAGTGCGTTCAGTCGTACTTACAGCAAAGGGGACCATGAATAAAAGTTCAACTTCCTACATTTCGGGGTTGCCAACCTAAATAACTATAAGTTACTTTAATAAAATAACTATACTGCAATATTACATATTACAAACAAGCGTGTGGGAAGTAAAACCACTGCCCTCTATGTATACTACATACAATGTAAATGCAAAAAATATCCAGAAAGTAGTATTAATATACATTATACAAAACCGTACAGGCCACATGGCCTAAAACGAATTTGTTCATGATGATGATGATATACAAAACAAATCACTGCATTTTATAAGAACTGAAGTTCATTTGAAACAATATAAAACAATAAATATGTATTTGCCGCCATTTTATCGCTAAATTGGTCCCACGGCTTCCTGCTGTTTCAACTAATAAACATTGCCCATACTGTTAACGTTAATCAGTTGTTCATAATGAACGCAAATATTTCCAACAAATATGTTATTATTTTACTATTATTTATTATTTTGAAAACACCATCGCTCAAAAAATACTGTACAATGCACGTTTGTGAAATGTTTTATACCATTTTTCTTAGAATCTTTATCTGTGTTCGGCATTCCTCGATTTCAGAGGATGTAGGGGAGTCATAGTGGCAAACGTTTCAAGTTCACATTATTTTCAATATTAAAAAAATAATCATTTTCAAGTCGGTCGCGTTGGCTAGTGGTTATGATCCTTGTCTCTAGTTACGAGGGACGCGGGTTGAAACCCGGTCGGCGTCCATGGATTTTCAGAATGGAAAAATCCAAGGGCCAAATCCTCCAGGAATTACATTAAACCGTGGGTCCCGAGTATGAAGATTTTCAGGCTCGTAAGAAAACCACAAGCCTCAATAAAGAGATCTCTGTGCAAAATTTATCGACCGTTATCCTACCACGTAATACCATAGTTGCTCAATAGCTGTCTCACGAGGCGATATGTTGACCCCATATCACTCGCTGACATCTGGGGATTAATAAGCGTAATTAAATTAGCTTGGTTGAAACACTCCTACTAGAGAGCACCTAAATTCCCACACGGGAAAGCAAGGCACATATAGATAGACCATTTTCAATTTAGGTCAAAAAATATAATTTGTTAAGCTAAGTCTATACGCTAAGTCAATATACTGTATATGGATTCTGCTATAAACTTTAAGTTATGAGTTCAAACAATTATTATTAGAGGATGTTTGGATTTTCAAACGGTTATAGAAGAAGAAATTATCATCATTATCCGGTACCATGGCAGCTGTCGCCGTCTTCCGGAAACCATATGCCATTCCTCTCTGTCCATCCATTGATCTTCCTCCAATCCTCTCATATTCATAGCTGTTTGTACCCCTTCTATCCAAGTTTTCTTCGGTCTTCCTCCGTTCTATTCGGATCAATTCCATAACAATTTTAGGCAATATTTGCTCTGGCATTCTCTTGACATGGCCATGCTACTGTAATCTTTTCTTTTCTATAATGTCTAATGATGTCCGGCTCCTCTTGTACGCCCATAATTTCCCTTATTTATTTCGTATTCTATTCATTCTAGATTTTCCAGCTGATCTTCTTAAAACATCCATTTCTGTACTTATAATTATTTTTCATTTCCCTGATAGGAATTTGTCAGACTTCAGCACCATATGTTAAAATGCCCTGAATTATGGTTTGATATATTTGTAATTTTCTATTTTTTGTAATATTTTTGCTCCACCAAACAAAGTTTAGAGCATTTATTGCTTGGTTTGTTTGTGCGATTCTATTTTTAATTTCCACTGTGTTACCGCCTGAATTGTCTAATTTTGTTCCTAAATATGTGCATTCAATACTAGGTTTTAGTTCTTCTCCATTGTTGAAATTTATATTTTCCATTTCTTCTCCTTCACACAGATATTTAGTTTTCTCAATGTTTATATAAAGTCCGCATTTTTCATATTCTTCTTTTAGTTTTTTAGCCAAATATTCTATATCTTCGTGGTATCGTGCTAATTAATACCTAGTCATCTGCAAAATTTAGTGAATATACATTTGTATTCTGGATTGGTATGCCCATTTTTTGAATTTTTTTTCTTCCAGTCTCTTAGTAGAAGAAATAATTGTGAATATTCTAGGGAAAACATATATGCTAAATTTGTATGCTATAAATAAAAAAAAAAGAAAACTATATAGTGTACATTAAGTTCCTCGTTGATTTCTTTCTTCAATAATTACATAATTACCAGAAATAGCAACTATTGGTTTTCTGCATTGGAATTGTTAATCAAAAAGTTTCAAAATGTTATAATTGAGTGGTGCTTTCTGAAAAAAAACTCATTTCACTCGTGCTGTTTCTCTGTTAATTTAAAATATGTTATTCTACCTGTATGGAGAAGGTTTCGCCAAAATTTTGTTACAGTATTTTTTTTGTAATGCATTTTATAATTGTTACAATACCTACGAGTACAATAGATAATTGGTTGATTAATATTAAATTAAAATGTTTCATACCTCACCTCATATCAAGTCTTCTAACTAGACCAGTTTCAAAGTCGACGAGAAATTACTGAAGATGAAGCTGCTCAGGCTTCGAAACCGGTCTAGTTAGAAGACTGGATGTGAGGTGAGGTATGAAACATTTTTATTTAATCTTAAAGAAAACCTTATAGTGATGTTTTCTTTTAAAAGTTCAATAGTTCATAATGTTATTTTTTTCTTTATAATCTATCAGGATCCATCTTATCACAGCCCAAAGGCTATGCTACATATCTAATATACCAACAACACTATAGTAATTCACTGAAGACCGTGGATTCCTTACATAAAATCACTGAACAAACCTCCCTGAACAATCTATGGAAGTTTGTCGTTAGAGTGCTGTTCCACTCTGTATATTGGCATTAGTCGATTCTGTGTATGAGAATAAATATATTGAAATGACAAATAATATTATAGATTACAATAATGAATAAGGCAATAAGCTACAAGCCGGAAGGTCCGGGGATTCGAAACCCTGTAGGGTCTGGATTTTTAAACTGGCCTCAACATTCTGGAGACACCATATGGCCATGGGGTCGACTCAGGCCCTAAACGAAATGAGTATCAGACACTTGATATTGGGGTAAAGGCGGCCATCACGCAAGGCTGACAACTCGGCTGACATCAATTGCCAATTGTCTAGAAATGTGGGAGCCTTAATCTCCTACTACCCTAAGGAGCTCCTAAGGTCTATAGTGGGATGACTTTAGTTAAAATAATGAATTATACAACACCAACCATACTATTCAAGGCTGCTCTGTTTCCATAAGACAGATTAAGAGAGAATAATATTTAATTTTATCTTAACTCCCGAAATAAATCATAGAGATTTTTAAATATGCCCTTTATGCAAATTTTTATATTACCGCTTGTCGAAGAAAGAAAATATTTGTATCAAAAATGTTGACTATATGTAAAATTTAATACATAGAGGCTGTACGCTATTTCAATTCTGTGACACCATGCATAAAACCCATAACCCTCAAATTAAAAAAAAAAAAAAAAAAAAAAGAGTTAATATTATTAATGTAATATTGGAGCTGTCATTTATTATCCCTCAAATTTTGATTGCAATTAGTTAAACAGAAGATCCAGAGATGGACAACACATTGCAGGTTCACTTCAGATAGGAAACATCCATGCATGAATCTTCATTTTCCCAGAACTACTTAAATGAGGGTTATTGGTTTCATGCATGGTGCCACAGAATTCGCCTCTGCAGTCCATAAGCACTAAAGATAGGATATAAGAACTTTTTAAATGTCAATTCATGCAATAGTTCAATATTTAACATAATTTATGAAATTTCGATAACTCACTAGTAGATACCATGCTCGTCTCCTGTTTCAAAAATCGCGGGTTCAAATCTGGACTTTTCAGGACTAAAAATCGTATGTCATGTTTTGGAAACAAAGTCATAGTAGTAGATTTACGACAAGTAAAGGAACTCGAGTCTGAAATAAGATATCTAAGAGTAAAATTTGTTGCTCTTTCGCGTCCAGCTTTGAACTGCGACGTTAATGACCTTAATTGTTAAAGAGCGTCATAAAAAATACTACAATTATTAGCACTCTACGATATACTAGTTCATTTTGGAGACAGTTTACTGTTGTTGATAGTAACATCAAATTACATACATGCATAGTGTTCTGCCTAAGAGCAGGTCTTTCACTGCAAACTCAGCATCATCCACCCTTTTCTTAACTCAGCTTTCCTTTTTGTACCCGCATACAAAGCATTTATTGTAATATTGTCTATCATCTGATGTATTTTTCTGCATCCAACTTTCTTTCCGTTGACCATTCATTCTAGAGCATCCGTCAGCAGGCAGTTTCTTTTTAGCCAGTGACCAATCCAATTTCTTTTCCTCTTCTTTATGAGTTCCAGCATTGTTCTTACTTCACCACTCTGTCTAGCATATCTTCATTTTTTATTTTGTCTCTCCATTTTATACGTTCCATCATTCTCCATATCCACATCTCAAAAACTTCCAGTCGCTTTTCCTCATTCCGTCGCAATGTCCAAGTCTCAGCACCATACAATGCTACCTCCACACAAAGCACTTCACTAGCCTCTTCTGTAATTCTTTTGCCAAAGGTCCGCATAAAATGCTTCACTTCTTGTTAAAAGCTTCTTTTGCTGTTGCTATCCTCTGCTTTACTTTTTGACTGCAGTTTATGTTACTACTGATAGTACAACCCAAATATTTGAAGCTCTCCATTTGCTCAATGGTCTCATCTTTAATCTTCAAGTTTATCTTCTTTGTTTTCCTTCCTAGAATCATGGCCGTCTTATTTATACATCAAATTAAGGTATATAAAAATTGCTGAATTCGTCACATTTATTACTATCGGATGACAAATTAATATTGTCGATAATATTCAACGCAACTATAAAAAAATCAACCGAACGAGTTGGTTCAACAGATGTTTGTGAATCAAATTTGGGATCCCCCTTAAAAGTAATACTTTATAAGTACAGTGAAAGTATACGGAACCTATTCAAAAACTCAGTGCCAGTTAACCTAACTAAGGGATTTTCATGGTTTTTCTTATAGAATAGAATAGAATAGAATAGAATAGAATAGAATAGAATAGATTTAGCCTGGTGGAGTTAAGGCCATGTGGCCTTCCCTTCCACTCACCAGAACAAACATATGTTACATATGAATACAAAAAATTACAATAATAGTCTTATTAAACAGGACAAACATATGTTACATATGAATACAAAAAAATTACAATAATAGTCATATTAAACAGGACAAACATATGTTACATATGAATACAAAAAAATTACAATAATAGTCATATTAAACAGGACAAACATATGTTACATATGAATACAAAAAAAATACAATAATAGTCATATTAAACAGGACAAACATATGTTACATATGAATACAAAAAAATTACAATAGTAGTCATATTGAACAATTAATTATCAGTCATATTGAATAATAATGAAATACACTACGGTTGGAATTTCATTACCAGGGTATATTTCGTAGTGTCATTAAAAAAATTGTAAGTGATTTTCCAGACAGAAGACATGACACTCAATACAAACACACAGCTACTAGTTACTCCTAAAGTTCCTAAACAATACATTACCTTAGATATTAAAACTTCTATAAATATGAATGAAATTATTTTTTCTTTCTTTTTGTTAGTTAACCTCGTCCTTTGTAGGTAATTTTACATCCTTGCCACCCGGATCTTATAGAGACGTGAACTGTCGAGAGAGAATTGACTGAATACAAAAAAAAAACTTCGTATCAGGAGAAATGTTAGATCTGGGAATAAGATGAGATGAAACACAAATTTTTGAAGGTCTGTGAAATACAAGAATGTCGGCAGACCAGGTCTGACGCATTATGTTCCAAACAAAGCTTAAGGCCCGAAGCCTGTTATGGTTTCAGTGAAACATTCTCGATCCATCTTTTTCTAGGACGTCACAAAGATCTCTTCCCTTGAGGATGGTATTGGATCTTGACTTTTGGAATTCTATTACGATTAATTCGTTGCACATGAGTTTTCCACTGTATCTGGTATTTATTTATAAATTGTGAGATTGGTTTTAATTGAAGTTCTTGCATAATAGCCTATATTAATTTCTTTTTCGGTCCATAGACTATATCCTAGTGTTGCTCTAAAAATTGTATGAAACTTGAAAGCAATAGGATATAAATTGAACGCTGAATAGGTTGCTAGCCAAGGAGGGTTTAATTGGTGGGATTCTGCCTATGTAGCATTTCCTCTACATAAAATCTTACAGTTATCCCGCTGATTCTCGGTCACCAATGCCTCCATAGTTTAAAACAGAGTGCACCACGCGTAGGTGAGAATACCATTTACATAGTAGAGACTATATGTCTTCGCAATCAGTACCTCTTGAACTCCAGATGAAATGAAATGGAACGAACTGGATTACATGAGTGTAGAGAAGTGTCGGAATGAAATTTTTGGCAGAGGAAAACGGGATAAACCCCCAGAAAACCCTGTTCTGGTTCCACCACGAATCCTATATGGAGTGACCGAGACGCGATATCGGGTCCCAGAGGTGTGGGGGCGAGTGTCTAAAAGCTGCAGCTTAGTCCATGGAACCGCCAATGGAATAGAATAAAATAAAATAAAGTAATTCCTAATATTATAAATTGGATATTTGTAGAAATGATTTAATATTATTTTTGGACTATCAAAGCAAGAGCATCTGTATTATAATGTTAAGAATTGATTTCCCTTGAAATCGTAGAATAACACCCCTGTGTCTATTGGACACACAATATTTATATGTACCTGCTTGTTATAGCCGAGGGATATAGAAAACTCCATATATACGTGGAGGTTGAGTAACCTCGCCTTACCCTGACCTAAAGCCTCATTAATTAAACGGTCACTCAACTACTTTACATAAAAGTTCGAAGTTTAATGATAAGAAATCTCTCATTTTCGCCAATAACGTTACATGACATTTATTTTTACATGATAATCTTTCCTTTCATCGCTCTCTTTGCATCTCCTCATTTGAAATTTATTTTGAATACATTACTTATACGATAAATGAACGAGAGCAGTTGAAAACATCCTCCAAAATATTTCATCCCTGCAATTGATATGTAACAAAATATTGACAAAAATTATACAAACTTTCATGTTATCATTCCTAGAATACAATTAAAATTTAGTCTTAACTTAAATAATTTTATTTAACGTTTCCCAGATAGCTAAGTCGGTATAGCATTGGTCTAGAAAGCCAAAGGTCCTGGGTTCGAATCCCAGTCCGAGCGTATAATTTTTCTCTTCAAATATGATTTATCCATCATTGAGATGGAATAATAAAAACATTCAAAGAAGCCGTACTGGCTTTATAATGTAATAAAAATTCCCAAATAAATGTCCTCTTAATGAAGAAGCCGACATTTGCAAAGATAGAAGCAAAGGTTTCATAGCATTTGGTTCGCAGGAATTGACAACGTATATAATAGAAAAATTTGCATTTATACTGGACCCGCCCAGCTAGCTCAGTCGGTAGAGCATTGGTCTAGAAAGCCAAAGGTCCTGGGTTTGAGTCCCAGTCTGAGCGAATAATTTTTCTCTTCAAATATGATTATGTAGCTTACTGTTTTGTAGTCTTCTCCGTTCATCAGTTTGTTAATTTCTGCTTGGTCCATTTTTTCTATTAACTTCATCCTCAAATAGGCCTACACACAATAATTAAAGTAAGAGTCCATATTTTGCATCCATATAATGTAACTGGGAGAATAACAGTTTTATATATTTTCAGTTTAACGTTTTTGGAGAGGAGATGGGAAGATAAAAGTCCATGTAATGCGCAATAGAATGCATTTCCATAATTAAGCTTATGTTTAATTTCTTTTTTCGCCGTATTCCTATTTTGATTGTTGTTCCTAGGTATTTTAATTCAGCCACTTCTTCAAAATTTCCCTTATTTGTCATTAACATTTATATAATATAATGCATTTGTATATGTGACACATTTAGTTTTATTGAAGTTTACTTCCAGTTCCAATTCCTAACAGATAAACAATATAACTTGCGTGTAGGCCCTCAGTATCCATTCACTATCGCATAATAATACTATATCATCAGTATATGCTAACAGGTTATTAATCCCAGTGAATTGTAGGCCTTCTTTATTCTCTAAAGATATGATGTCATGCACTAGTTCAAAATTGGAAGAGTAGAGTAGATAGGCGTAGAGCATCAACTTGTTTTAACACATGCATTTCAAAAGTCTCTGAAAACGGTTTGCCTACCTGCACCCTACTTCTTTTTGCAATTTAGACACATTCGAACAAGTCTAATATATTTTAGGAATTTCGAGGTTCAGCAAGATTCTATACAATTTCTCCCTCTTAATTGAGTCGTACGCTTTTTTATTTTACATATACTGTCTCACAAGTAGAGCTACGATTTTTATGAACTAAAAGTTAAGATTTCAATATAGTATAATGAAAAGTTAGACTTATGACTGTCTTTTGTTTTGATTTCGCATACAATCAGTTGAATAGTATAATGAAAAGTAAGACTTTTGACTTTCTTTTATCTTGGCTTCACACACAAACAAATGAATAATATACACTAACTGAATTTGCAATCTTATATTTTATTAAATAAGCACCTCCAGCAACAACTTAATAAGACAGAAGAATGGTTAACTACATGGCGTATACGAACTAGTGAAAATAAATCTATTCACATTACATTTGGAACAAGAACTGGTAACTGTCCTACTGTAACATTAAATAATAAAACTCTTCCAACAGATGATTCCGTCAAGTATTTGGGAATACATCTTGACCGTCATTTAATATGGAAGAAACACATTCAACAAAAACGTACAGAATTAAAACTAAAAACATCAAAATTTAATTGGCTCATAGGTCACAAATCAAAACTGAGTCTAGAAAATAAACTTCTAATATATAAAACTATACTCAAACCTATTTGGACTTACGGTATTCAATTATGGGGAACTGCCAGCAATTCCAATATTGAAATTTTACAGAGATTTCAGTCTAAGACCCTTCGTTTTATTGTTGCTGCTCCATGGTATGTAAACAACGCCACCATTCATCATTATTTAAAAATAGCTACTGTAAAAGAAGAAATAGAAAAGTACAGCACTCGATATCTAAGGCGACTAGAAGTTCATCCTAATCATCTTGCAATCAATCTTCTAGACAACAGTCAAGAAATAAAGAAGACTAAAAAGAAATAAAATATTAGAACTTCCTTTCATTTTATTAGAACTTCCTTTCATTTTATTAGAACTTCCTTTCATTTTCACATAAAATGTCTAATGGAGGCTGTCAATGGGCAGTATTCTCCTAACAAGTTATGTATTTTAACAAATTTACTTATTGTCTTTTCAAGATAGATTGTAAATTAGCAATAAAGTTATTTAAAAAAATATTTTATTACATGGTCCACCGCTGTGGTCTCGGGGTAGCGTGCTGCCTTGTCACGCAGCGGGCCCGGGTTCGATCCCCGGTCGGGGCAGTTTTTCTGGGTGAGGTTTTTATCGGGGTTTTTCCTCACCTGTAAGACAAATGTCAGGAAAACTTTAAGGCCAAAACGGTCCACGAAATCATATGGCCATCGCAATTATCATCATTCATATTCATCTCAGGTTAAGCTTAGCATTAGGGACTCTCCTGGCGTACCATTATCATCATCATCACCCATCATATCATCGGGGCAACGTAACCCCGCCTTCCAGGCGCCCCAACCTCAGAAGTGGGTTACAAGTACGCCATGCCAGGAGAGAAACCAGGAATGTCGAAAAGACAAACCTGGGGCATTTGGAAAAAAATATATATATTTTTTATTACATAAAAATCCTAGCCCTACTCATAAGTAATGTTGTTTTTTGCGTGATAGTGCGTTTTGTCGTACTTACAGAAATGGCGACCATGATTGAAAGTTCAACTTCCTACATTTCAGGATAACTATACTGTAATATTACATTTACACCCACGTGCGGGAAGTAAAACCGCCCTCTATATATACTACATGCAATGTATATGAAAAAATATCCAAAAGGTAGTGTCATAATACATTATACGAAACAAATCACTGCATTTTAAATGAACTGAACTTTATTTGAAACAATATAAAACAACAAATACGTACTTGCGGCCATTTTATCAATAATAATGATCTCACGGCCTCCTGTACTTTCAACTAATAAACATTGCCCACACTGTTAACGTCACTCAATTGTTTATAATGAACGCACATATTTCCAACAAAGATGTTATTATTTTACTACTATTTATTATCTTGAAAACACCATCGCGCAGAAAAATAATGTATAATGCATGTTTGTGAAGTGTTTTGCAGAATCTCGGAAATTAAAAACCTCGATATCGTTCGGTTTTTAAACATTTTTCTCGATTCTGTAAATACCACTTCCCAACTTTGTATCGTAATATACTATTTATTAACAACATTTTATTTGAAATGTCTGACAAGAAATTGAAGTACTCAAACCATCAGATTTTATGGTCTTAAGCCATTTTTCAGCGAGGTTTATTATCCCGCGACGATACTAGTCTCTTGTTTTTTTATGTGAAAAATCCATTGAGACCCACTTCCACAGCTTCAATGTTTTGAACGTTTTCGAAATTTCACACAAGAAATGGACCATGGATGGCAATATGAAGGCACGAGGTCACGACTTTAAACTGAGTGTGGTAGCAGTTCCATTCCTCACAATTCTCGAATTTTTGTCATGGTTGTTCGTGTAATATGAGACCTCGGATTGTCCTGGAAGAGAACTATATTTTGGTTAACTATAGTCTGTTTTTTTTTTCTGACGAAGGAAATATTCCGTCACTATTTTCAAACAGTACAACCTCCCTCTTCTGCGTAGCACCGCACGCCGGGTATTAACTATTATAAAATACAGGGTGTCCACAGAAACATTTCCCGGCTATAAACAGTTATAGCGTTGCTGTCAGTTGTTGGATTTACTTGGAACTGGTGGTCATTAGAAAGAGAAACTCAAACAATTTCAGGAGTTGTGCAATTGATATTGTTGACCCGCAAAATATGACAGCACAAGAAAAAAAAATGTAAACAGACGCTGTTTGGATTTCGTTTGCCTTGTTGTTGGTGTTTAATGGTCTAAACGTTACATTTGTCAAGTATTTGTGAATTAACGGTGTTATGGCAAACCCACAGGTGTGTAGAGAACGTAGTTGGTGTGTATTGGAATACCATAGCACACGAAGTGTAGTAAGTGTTCGCAGCGTGCTTTCAGACGGAATTTCCAACATGAGGTGCCTTGTAACAAAACAATTCTGAAATGGTATAGACAGTTTGTTGAGAATGGATGCGTATGTGATAAGAGGAAAAACTATTCAGGGAAACGGCCTGTCGATGTGAAAATTATGGAAAATGTGCGGGAGGCATTTGCATGTAGTCCTCGAATATCTGTACGAAAGGCAAGCCAAGAATTAAAATTTCCTAAATCCACTGTTTCGAAGATCCTACCTTCTACACATTGAGTGTCTTTGAGGTAGGTACTACACTGTTTGAGTTTATCTATCAAATGACACCAGATTCATGAAAATTCAACAACTGGCAGCGACGCTATATCTGTTTATAACCGGGAAGTGTTTCTATGGACATAGTGTATAATTTTTGATGATGCAAGAAGTGAGAGTTTTTGAAAATTCGTTTTAAAAAATATCTCAACTCACCCATACGTCCCCACATTTAACCCTCGTGACGTAAATTATTAATTTAAAGCTTACTAATATAAATTAAACTCTAAGATATTTTGTAACAGTTTTTCATAAAATAAAATAAATTATATTTGTAATAAAAGCTGATAATATTCTTAATACAATCAATTAAACGATCGATAAGTGTACTCCCATTACGATAGCGAAACTTTAACGTAATTTTTTTCTCGTTGGATTCACTACTTTCGATCTTAGTCTTAGTACTTATTTAACGACGTTCTTTAACAACTCTGTCAAGTAACGTCGTAATTCATATCTGACAATTTTTTCTCAGAAGCCTCTTATTCCAGGCATGAGGTTCTTTTATATGCTGTACATCTACGACACGAGATCCTCACGCCTTTAATTCCCTTCCGATAGAAGCAATATTCAAAATTTTCGCCCTTAAACTCAATCAAACTCGCAAACTTAGGAATCAGAGACGTGCATTATAACCAGGATCTAATTGTCCTTTCCGGATCATGTTCAGCAATTTTACGAAATTTGCACACATTAATCTTATCTTGTCCACCGTTGTGGTCTCGAAGTAACGTGCTGCCTTGTCACGCAGCGGGCCCGGGTTCGATCCCCGGTCGGGGCAGTTTTTCTGGGTGAGGTTTTTATCGGGTTTTTTCCTCACCTGTAAGACAAATGTCAGGAAACTTTAAGGCCGAAACGGTCCCCGAAATCATATGGCCACCATCATCATCACCATCATCCTTATTATCATCATCACTATCATCCTTCACCGGTGTGGAAAGCAACGGGAAGCTACCACACCTACACAATTCCCTAGTAAAGCTGCAAGCATAGCATAAAAGTGCTGTGATTGCAGCGAAGGACCTGCCTTCGGGCAGAATTACTATGGAATGGAATCTTATCTCGAAATATATATAAAAATAAAATAACCATAAACTTCTAAATACAATCTAAACCCCAGCTATCACCACTGAAAGCCAAAATTGTCCAAACTCGCCTATATTTTCGGGGATATATGGTATAAGTTGTAAACATCTTAGTTATAAGAATAATTAATCTCTTTATTAGATGTTTTATTTTAATTTGTTTAATTGGCACTGATATTTGTTTGGAATATTCCAATGATTAGATTATATGACGTCACAAATGAGTGATCGGATTTGTATAAAAGGACGGCGGACACTCGCCTCAATGTGTGCTGCAATAGATCACCATGAAGACAGCTTTGGTACTCATACTGGCCACTGCGACACTCGCGGTGGCCTTTCCCAGCTCTTCTCAGGACTACAAAGTTCTAGGTAAGATTATATGAAGTAGCTAGTTTTCTTCTCTTATTTAATCGAAGTAATTATTAAAATTCGACAATTGATATAAGTCCATCAGGAGAAATGGAAATTAAATACATTTTGAACTATTTTACTTAACTCCGAACAACACTTAAAATTATTAAAATTACTTATACAAGACAATATAAAAAAAGGAATTAAGTCTATAAATATAAATTTATATATTTTGTTTTCCCTCTCCCTTTAACTAAAATTTTGTAATGTATATTTTCTATATGTATTATTTCTATAACTGAAATGTATCCGAGCACGAGCACTCGCTCATTCGGGTGCCAATACTATGTACAATAATTATTTGTGAATAATTTTTTTCCTATTCTTAAAAATCGGTTACATTAATAGAACTATTTCCTTACGCCAATTACATAAATATGTTTAAAAATTAATTACGTATTTTACATTTGTTTTCATAAAACAAGCAAAGCGATTTAGTTGGTAATAAATTCGGAAAATGCGAAGCTCATACTCTAAATATATCATAATGGCCAAATGATCACGCTTCAAATTTTATAACAAAATTCCAATTATTTAGGCTTACATATATGTTTTAATTGGATACTAAATCGTGTTTTAAAATTAAGACTTTTCAAGGATTAAAAATGCAATATTTAATAATATAAAGCTATTAACATAACTTTGATACATATTTTAAAAGAATAATCGAAATAAGAAAATGAAAATAAGATTGTATGGAAAAAATAAAAAAACAACTAGGAATACAAAATAAATTTAAAAAATTAAAATAATTAAAATATCAGTTAATCTCATCAGACCGAAAAAAATTAGATCTAAGTCAATTTTTTTTTAATTAATTTCCACTACAATTAAAGTCACAATCTAAGAATAAATTTCAAGCACTTCGTTAGATACTTAAGCAAAGAATGTTTGGATTATTATATTGAATTTTTCTCTTGAGAATATAAAGTAGGCATACAATAAAAGAAAACCTTTCAATATGCATTCAACCCGAATTATTCATAAATTAAGAGCAAAAAATATATGTGGATCAAACAACTAAACGAATAAAAGATCCAATAGCTTCTTTATTTGTTTAACAAATAAAACTAACAGAGTTTTATATGATTTTCATAAATATTAATTTTATTTAACATTAGTAACAGCTGTCACACATAAATAGAAAATGTATTTCTATTTATGGCATTCATCTGAAGAAGACACAGTGTATTGAAACAGCTATTACGAATATTAAATCTAATATATAAAAACGAATGTGTTTGTTTGTTTGTATATTTGTTTGTTTGTTCGTACTTTATGCGAGGCCATACCGTTGATCCGAATGTGATGGGATTTTTTGTAAAGTGTTGAGGAGATTCCCGGGAAGAACTTAGGCTGTAAGAGAGTTTGATACTCAACTCCTACATCCTTAAAAATCGCCCTTTGTAGTGGAAAACGTGAAAATAGTAGCTCTTTGGATGCTTAAATGGCTTACGCTGCCTTAACCATAACAAATACACAAAATTAATGAACAAAGAATTGAATATCTCAAAAAGCTCTACAAAACGTCAGCGACAGCATATATCTATCTCTTATGAATAACTCACAATAACCATTTTTGTCTTGCATTAATGCCAAGAAGATTGAGACAAGTGCGTAGATTCCTGTTAAATCATAACAGCACATGACGGTATTCTTTTACGGATAACTCACAATAACGAATTTTGTTTTTTAGCTCATTTATGCCAAGAAGATCGAGAGAAGTTGATTCCCGGACAACGCCGGGTAATCAGCACGGGATATCTAAAAATAATTACGATATAAATTTTTCCTCAGACATATTTAACTAAACATAAAACACATTAAGTTCGTATTTCAGCTCATTTATGTCAAGAAGATCGGGATAAGTAGATTCCCGGGCAACGCTGGGTAAACAGCACGGGTATCAAAAAAATTTAAATTTACAATTATTTTTCTTCTACTTATTCAACTAAACATAAAAGCACATTCATTTTCATTTCTTTAGGCGTAGCAGCTCACCCCGGTTATTAGCTAGTAAAACATAAAAATCATTTAAAACTTTGATAGTTTCATTTATCATGGATTTTCATCAAATAAACACCAAATCAATTGATTACTATACCTTGTTAATTGTTAATATTTTTTTATATAATAATTCCAAACTGTTACAGCGGACAAGACTTTCCTCACCCGGCAGAGGGATTTCCTTCGATTACTGGTTCGCATACAACAACCAAACTACTATGCAGATCAGTATGAGGTCGGAAACGCCTATGACATCGAAGCCAATATCAACAATTACAAGTATCCCGAAGTGGTGAAGAAATTCGTGTCCTACTACAAGAAGGGATTCCTACCAAGGGGAGTCCCATATTCACCCTACTACACCACCCAGAGCTATGAAACCAAGCTGCTCTTCGATCTCTTCTACTACGCCAACGACTATGACACTTTCTACAAGACCGCATGTTGGGCCAGAGATCACATCAACGAGGGCCAGTTCCTCTATGCCTTCTCAACAGCCGTGTTCCAACGCGAAGACCTCAACGACTTCATTCTGCCACCACCATACGAAATCTACCCTTACCTCTTTGTAGACAGCGAGGTCATCCAACAAGCATATCAAACTCGAATGAATGGTAAGTGCTTTACTTTTAATTTTCTTTTCACTTCTCTTTATTCTTCTCTCTATATTAAATTCTAGAACGTGAATATTAGCATATTACAAATATAATGCGCATATCTCAAATATTACTACTAATAATTGTTTGGAGAAGTATAGTAATAAGTTATATAGATGTATAGTAATGACTTGTCATTTTATAACATACAGTATAAGCGTAAAAACTTTTATCAATTTAAACACTAATGTCAACAACATAATTCCGATTTTTATAAAAATTGTGTTAATTCGGTTTTTGATTATTTTTGGAAGATAAGAACTAGAATAAAACACTTAGACTTGCGCCTAATGAAAATGGTTAGGGATATCGTTGATCCAAAGAGAAATGAACAGGCAGGTATAATCTTAAAGTTCATAATAATATTATAATCTTAATATATTATACTAAGTTATTGTTATTTGTGACTCCTTTAAAAATGAACGAAGTCTAATATAACGGTCATTAATTTCAATAAGCGTGGTTTGGCAGCGTTATCGTGGAAAATGACTGAGGTAAGTAGGGGGATATCGCTGTTTTAATCAACAGCAAAAGAAAGTTATGTATTGCTACTGTTTTACTACATGGGTTCTCTCGCGTTCTATGTCAGTTCCATTCAATTTAAGATCGCGAGCACCATGGTTAATACAATAAATAATATTTTAGGGGACATGGGGAATGATTTGGGACTTCAGGGAGTAGGCCTATTCAGAAGTCACGTTTGACACGTGCTCTCAAAGGACTTACATGGACCTAATACTATGAAAATGGCAATGGCGTTATTAACATTTCCATGAGATATTAAAAAATTAAATTTCCATTGTTAACGTTTCAGATCTAGGTTTTAAATGTTGAAACTTGCTAATTAAGGCCTATGGCATGTGATTTATTGATACAAAATCTTATTAGTAATTAAATAATGGAACCAAACGAGTTGGCTCAGGCGATAGATTTAAGACATCTATTCGGGAGGTTCTAGATTCAACACCAATGCCGACCAACCTCATTTCCTCGATTTATTTCAGTTTCAAAGTAAATTCCGGGTTGGAATTTCACTAATATGATGCATTTCTCCATAATCACTATTTCATAGCGTCAACACGTTGGCCGCGGTGGGCTAGAGATTATGTTCCTTGCCTCTAGTTCCGAGGGATGCGGGATCAAACCCGGCTATAGTCGATGGATTTTTAGAATGGAAAAATGGAAGGAACAATTCCTCCAGGAGGGATATTAAGCCGTGGGTCCAGATGATGAAGATTTTCAGGCTCGTAAAAGAACCACAAGTTTGAATAAAAGGGCCTCTAAGCAAAATTTACCCACCGTTTCCCATCCAGTAATGCTTTAGTTATCCACTAGATGTCTCATCGAGGCGCTGGACCGACCTCTTATCACTCGCTGATATCTGTGGATAAATGGGCGTAACTAAATTAACTTGGTCAATAAGTTTCCCGTTATTGAGCGTCCTAATCCCAGCACAGTCCCGCGCCGTAGCTGAGTGGTTAAGGCAGGAAGCCTTGGCGCAGAGCTACGGGACTTGCGCTGGTTCGAGTCTCCATGGGGGAAGAACTTCTCTCATGGTATTTCGGCCAGTATGGGACCGGTGCCCACCCAGCATCGTGATGCATTTGGTTAGCTACAATAAGTAGCGGCTCCAGGTTGAGAAAACCAGCTATAACGGCTGGGGGACTCGACATGCTGACCACATGTCACCCCTACACTGGCTGATTATCATCTACCTCTGTGATTGACACATGTGGATGTGAGGCCAGCAGCCGGTTGGTAGGTTAAGGGCCTTGTAGGCCTGTCGCGCCAGGAAAAAAAAATCCCAGCACAGGGAAGGGAAGGGCTTAAGAAGATTAAAAGAGAACTCCGTGAATATCTACATTAATTTACGGCAACACAGAATAAGTGTATATTATACTGTTATAGCCTACACACAACCTACTGATACAACAATAAATTCTAGACGCGATATCGCCTCATATGTTAAAAAAGTCTATAAATAACCAGGACGTAAAATGATAATGGAGACAACGTGAACAAAACTTCAAAATTTCGTAATATGAAGGACTATACTCTTGAGTTCTTTTAACGTAAGCCTACATATGTAGGGCTGATTAAAAACAGTCTACAAAAGAATAATTTATCGCAATATGTTATTTTTACAGACGTTCATCTCACAGCTCCAAAGACATACATTTTCCCAGTTAACTACACTGTCAACAACCCCGAGCAGGAGTTGTACTACTGGTACCAAGATGTGGGTCTCAACACCTACTACGCATATTACTACTTCAACTACCCAACTTTCTTCAATGAATCTGAATACGGCGTTCACTTCGACAGACGTGGAGAATTGTTCTACTACACCAGGCAACAGCTGTACGCCAGGTCAGTCCTCGAGAGGCTGTCACACGACCTTCCTGAAGTCGAACCTCTGCATTACGACAGACCTTTCCAGGTAACCAACTTATTTCATGTGTATTTTATTGTTATGTATATAGTCTGCTCTGCTTCTTAAATATAGGTAACAAGTAACACTTTTCTTTCAATTTATTCAAGTCCCTACCAGGTTATAAGTGAAATATTACTTAGAAAAGAAATTTTGCAAAGTATTTATACTATTTGAAGTTCTTCTTAATTAATTATTTAATTTAAGACCCAATTATTAAAAAAATACTTCAAATTCATGGTAGACTACCGTTGAAGTTAATAAGTAAATGTTCAAAATCTTAAAATTAATACATAATATTTCAGTCGTTCTCAGTAAAAACAGTTTTAATTGAAGACGGCTAAAAGATCAGGTACGAATTTTAAGATTCTAACCTTTCATTTTGAGATAGGCCTACATATTGTGATCCTATTCCATCAAATTTTATTGTGATCTCCTAATTTGCCCATGTAAAAAGTAAAGTGATCCCACAACAGGCCCGGAGGCTCTTGGGGTAGTAGGAGGTTAGGGCTCCCACTTTATCTAGACAATCGGCACTTTATGTCAGCCGGGTTGTCAGCCCTGCCTGACGGCCGCCTTTACCCCCAGAACAAGTGTCTGGTACTCATTTCCATTAGAGGCTGAGTCGACCCCAGGACCATAGTGCCGCCAGAGGGTTTGGGTCAGTTTAAAAATCCTGACCCCAACGGGACTTGAACCCTCGACCCTCCGGCTTGTAGCTCAGTGCCTTAACCACTACGCTACGGCGTGCCCCTAATTTGCCCATGCATAAGTTTAAATAGTAAATGCCCTTTATCAGTACTTAAAATAATATATCCATAATATCAGTATACAATCTAGCATTTTAAACTAAAATTTAAATTTAGTACAAATTTTAAATTTAATTAAATAATTCTAATTTATATTTGTCTGTACATATATGAATTTATCTGTGTTCTAATCAGGGACTTAGTAAATCTTGAAACGTTTTGTTAAGGTTGTGGAACCTAGTGTACAATTTGTCCGTTTTTTTTTTAAGTTATCTTGAACCTTTATATAAAAGAAGCCTTGCAAAGAATTACATCTTGCGTGGATGGCAATAATACCAAAACCGATGAGAGAGAACCCTTTTAAGTGCCAACAAAAAGAAAATCGTCACCTTACTTCTAAAACTTCCAAAGTCTAATTTAACAAAATTTTCAGAAAAGCATAAAACTTTTTAACATTTATTTTTATCTTGTAACTACGTTCTTAATGTCCTATTTTGAATGTTTACAATCAAAATAAGGCATTAAACATTTTTATTCATATACAGATTTTCAATTTTTACGCAACTTTGTCGCTAAAGTTTTATTTTCCTTCTCCATTTCTCCCTAATCCATCCACTCTATATCCTCCAGTCGTTGTTCTCATTCCAGTTCTTATTGCTTAACATAATTACAAAATAATAAGCAATGTCAAGAATGTTTTTATGCTCTCTTTAAAAAAAATGTTAAATTAAACTTTAGAATTAAAGAAACTAAATATGAAATACGTCTTCAAATGTAAAGTAAAATAATGCTTTCAGACTGAATTCTACCCAAGATTGAGGTATTCCAATGGAGAGGAAGTTCCATCCAGGCCATATGAGTACAGTCGCAACAGTCTCTACTACAGCAACGGCTACAGCTATTACTACGGAAACTACTACGGTGGTAACAACAATTATTACAATGGAAACTACTACACAGGCAACTACCATCCCAGCTATTACTACGGCTATTCCACTAAGTATGATTATTATTATCCTGAAGATCTTAAGACATATGAGGGCAGAGTCCGCGATGCCATCGACTATGGAACTTTCTACACTGTAAGTTGAACTTCAACATCAAATTTTGACATTGTTTTACCGTAGCTTAGGTTATTCGTCAAGATCTCGTAGACGATGAATTTACTTGATTTTTTTTTACTACATTTGGTATTTTATTACAGTATCCTGAGAACAAATACCCATTGTACGAGGACTATTACAAGGGCATTGACTATTTGGGAGACGTTATTGAAGGTAATGGCGAAACAGCGAACAAGCGTTTACGGTTCTATTTACCACTTCTACCGTCAATTGGCTGGAAGGAGCGTCGATCCTTACAATGATTTTGGTGTAAGTTTACAATTGTTTTCACTATATTCATCTATAGTAGTGCTGTTTTTTTTTACTTTTTTTATTCAATGCCCCAGGTTGTCATTTCGACATTTTTGGTGTTATCTCCTGGTATTAGCTTAATTGTAACCCACTTCTGAAGTTGGGGCGCCTGAAAGTCAGAGTTACGTTACCTTGATGATATCCATCCATCCATAGCAACTCAATTTCATGCTATGCTTGCAGCTTTCCTAGGGAATTGTGTAGGTGTGGTAGCTTCCCGTTGCTTTCCACACCGGTGAAGGATGATGATAATGATAAGGATGATGGTGATGGCCATATGATTTCGGGGACCGTTTGGGCCTTAAAGTTTTCCTGACATTTGTCTTACAGGTGAGGAAAAACCCCGATAAAAACCTCACCCAGAAAAACTGCCCCGACCGGGGATCGAACCCGGGCCCGCTGCGTGACAAGGCAGCACGCTACCTCGAGACCACAGCGGTGGACCTTGATGATATGATGGATTATAAATTATAATGAAGCGCCAGGAGAGTTCTTAACCTAAACTTAACCTAAATTTCAGACCTTGGGCAAGCATGGGAATAATTCCTTAGTTCATGTTATAATTTCACCTATCAGTTAATGGATCATGGTAATATAAAGTGACAGAAGTCTAAGGTTAATACTGTATAAATGGATGGAATACGAAAAGAAGCTAGTAAGTTGGAAAAATTAAAAATGAAACATGCCACAAACTATTTATTGAATGGTTCGTCTCTATGTAAGAAAAAAAACGCGGTGTAAGAATAACATGGGAGGAAGGAATAAATCGAATGATGATAGACCGAATTATTACTTACTTACTTACTCACTGGCACTATCGAACCCGTAGGTTCATGGCCGCGCGGACATACGCTCTCCATACATCCCTATCCTGAGCTAATACTTTCCAATCATACCCTGTATAATCTACTTCCCTCAAATCATAGTTAATGTTATTCTCCCACCTCATTCTTGGTCTACCAACTGGGCGTTTTCCCTCTGGCTTTCCTACAAGAAGCTTCCATGCAAGTCTTTCATTCCCCATACGTGCAACATGTCCTGCCCATCGCAGTCTACGAGACTTAACTGTTATTATATCTGGCTTCCTATAAAGACCATGTAGTTCATTGTTATGTAGTCTTCTCCATTCACCTGTCTGTTCATCTCTCTTTGGTCCAAAAATTTTCCTAAGTACTTTATTCTCAAATACTAGACCGAATTATTTTAGAACAAAAGTGAATGGAATGAGAGTTATGACGAAGGGAAATACAAGTTCACCGCTTAAAAGTGTACAGTTGCTAAAAAATATAGTAAAAAAAAAGTTAATACACATGACGCCAAGAGTCTGCTGTTACCGAACTTCGGGTTATAATAGATACATTTGGGAACGATTTGAGATGAAAATAAAGAACTGAATACATAAATTTTTCACACTATAAAACTTAAGTTCTGTTCATATTTCAGGCAACGTAAGTTATTTTTTCTTAAAACTAAACTCCATGGCATGTCAAGCCTATAAGGTCTTTGGTCTACCAGCCGGCTGCTGGCCTCACATCTACATGTGTTAATCACAGAGGTAGACAATCATCCTGCCAGTATAGGTGTAACATGTGGTCAGCATGTCGTATTCCTCAGCGGTTATAACTACTTTCTCAACCTGGAGCCGCTACTTATTGTAGTTACCCAAATTCCTAACGATGCTGAGTGGGCACCGGTCCCATACTGGCCGAAATTCCATGAGAAAATCTCTTCCTCTATGGAGACCCGAACCAGCGCAAGTCTCGTGGTTCAGATACAAAGCCTCTTGTCTTAACCATTCGGCTACGGCGATAAATTTGGGAACGATCTGAGATAATAATAAAAAAACTGAATACATACAATTGTCACACCATAAAACTTAGTTTCTGTTCATATTCCAGGTAACGTATGTTCTTTCCTGTTAAAGTATATTAATTATATATTTATAAAATAAATATATAATTTATATCTATTAAGATCAATCAAATGTAAAAATGTTAAAGTAATGGTATTAAACTGTATTTTATATCAGGAAAGTGGCATGTGTATTTTTAGAAAGTGGAGATTTGAAGGAAAGTTAACACTTATCTGAAATATATGTAGGTCCAATTGAGCCCGTCTCAATAACATAAAATACTCATAAAAACAGTAGGCTTACAAAATATTAGAATATTGTACCAAAACGCTTTATATTTATATTAGACCTGAAGGATAGACATTACACATAACGCACGAATGCTAAATCCAAGCACTAATAAATATTAGAGATAATTGAGGTTGAGCCTCAATAGTTGTAAAATATTATAATTTTACATGTCTTCCTATTACTTTCAGTTTGCTCCTAGTGCTCTGCAGAACATCTACACTGCACTCAGGGACCCTGCAAACTACCAGATCTTGAAGCGTGTCAACTATTTCTTCCAGAGATACAAGAGCTATCTGCCACGTTACTCTCATGATGAGGTAGGCCACTTGAAAATACGCTTAATTTATTATAAATGTGTTCATTTTCAATATAATTTAACTACCTATTGAACAGATTTTAGAGGCAGAGAGAAACTGTAATTTTATTGTACTTTTTTACAGCTCTACTTCCCAGGCATCAAGGTTGAGAGTGTTGATGTAGGAAAACTCGTCACATACTTTGACTATTTCGATGTGGATCTCGACAATGTTGTTAACGTGAAAGTAGCTGAAGATGGCAAATACATTGACTACAGAGCTCGTCAGACACGTCTTAACCACAAACCATTCACCTACAATATCGAAGTGAGCAGCGACAAAGCAACCGATGCCTATGTACGTGTATTCCTTGGACCCAAGTACGACTATCTTGGTCGCGAATATGACCTCAATGACCGCAGACACTACTTCGTTGAACTCGACCGGTTCCCATACAAAAGTAAGTACTTTTATTTGAGGCTAATTTAATTTTCAAAAATATAAAAATAAACATTGGTATTCCATAATTATAAACCTTGTCACAGCGGCTAAGAATTACCCATACAATAAATAAGGTGAGTCTGATGCATCTTACCTCATAAAAGTTTAGGTCTTCTAGGACATGTTTCAAAATGATTCGGTTTCATCTTCGGATTGTCCAGACTGTTGATTTTTTAAGTTGTCGGCCCTGGATGTCGATCCCTACTCCATCTTTTGGTGGTCTAATGAACTTTCATATCAAATCTCTCTCCCCGGGAATTTTAAAATTCATGATTCTATCCCTTATCTTCTGGACATAGATCTTCTTGCAAATGGTGAATTGTTTAGTATTTTCTAACTATTTTAATAGTTTGGTGTTCACATCGATGTTATGTTTTTTCTCCCTGGACAAGCTGAAGATAAAACAGAATTATTTTGAAACAACTCAGGTAAGATGCAAAAGACTCGCCTTATTTATTAAGAAGAACCTCATAATGTTACTTCCTATTGTAGTTTTATAATAAATTATTCATATAATATTTAATATCAATCAATGTTTATAATAAACATTTCTACAGGAATATTATTACGATTTTACCTATGGGTCACCCAAAAAGTCATAATTTACCTGATTGTTTTCATCTCTTTGCTCTACAAACGCGAATTTCGAACAATTTTGAATTTTAAAGTCATACTTTTTCTCAGATACATGAGCAGTCATGGATATCCAGATATCCAAACTTTCTTCTACATATCGTAAAGAATATATTTACATTTAATCGAATAGCAAGTGACATTTTCTTATGAAATTTCAGAAATAATTTGTATAATATACAACTGAGTAGATAAGAGATTTTAATAATTTAGAGATGTGAGTTATCATTTAAGCTACCTGATAAAAATATAAGTTTCTTCAATTAAAATATATTTTAAATTCCGCATTTACAGTGTGTAAACGCCATAGCTTAGTTGGTAGTTAAGGAAATACACCACAAGCGCTAGGAGGTCATAGATTAAATTTCAGATGTGATGGAGAATTTTAAACTGATCTAAACCTTCTAAGGACACCATGGGTCTTATGTTAATAAAGACTCCAACTTAAATGAGTACCAGACGCATATTCTGGGGATAAAGACGGTCATCACGTAGGTCTCAACTCTCGTATCGACTGTCTCTTACTGCCCCAAGGACATTCCAAGACTCATGTTACCAACTTGCCCTTACTTTAAGATATAAAAAGTAGATCAAATATGAATCTGGTAACGAAGAATGGATCATATTTGAAAATTAATGTACTCATGCGGAATTTATGGTGTATAATAAAATTATGTATTTCTTTATTTCAGTACAAGCTGGAAAGACCACCATCACTCGCAGCTCTCGCGACTCAAGTGTAGTGTCTCATGACTACCAGAGCTACAGAACTCTTTTCAGGAAGGTATTCGACGCTTATGAAGGAAAAGAACAATTCTACTACGACAAGGTAAGTTTTAAAACTACTTACAAATTATATTATCTCAATTTGACTTACCCACGGTATACGATGTTGAAGCTTCTGAATCCATTAGGCTACTTAGAAATCCAAGTCGATTTTTGCTGTCATCACGAAGGTAATCACTGAAAAAATTTAAAAAAAATTAATAATTAAAATATTTTGATCACCATGAAAATACCTTATCCAAATCCAATATTTAATATACCTTCTAAGTTCAATAATTTAATTATTTTAAATAATAAGTTCATTTTTTTCTTGTCACGTCAGAGGCCTATAGTTACTTAATATTCGCGAATAATGTAATGGTATAGGGAAATTGAAAGAATAACATAAAATACAGACTTGAACGCTGGAGAACAGTTGCAGAAGAATTGTTTTAAAAATTAATATCGAGAAGACGGGAGTCATGAAAATATGTGGAAACTAAAACGACGATAGGAACATAAAGTTTCAGGCACACATTTGCAGAAAGTGAAAAAAAAAAAATGTATCTAGGAACAGTAATAAACACAAATGGAAAAATACAGACTGAAATATGTAAGATGTAGAGAGAAGATTAAACGTTTATAACTTAATTAAACAATTAATTTGAAATAGAGATGTGCCCATCAAGAGTAAAACGGCAATGTATAATACGGGCCTACTTATTTCAAACCAGTTTTAACATACGCATCTAAGACTTGGGCACATGCAAAGAAGGAACTGAGCAGAATCCAAGCTACAGAAACGAAATTCCTACGTGGAATGGTGCATAAAACAATAAGAAAAAACAGGGAGATATTAGGTATAGGAAAATTAGCAACAGATAGAGGAAAATAGATTTAAATGGTTTAGACATCTAAAAATAATGAAAGGGGAAAGACTACCATAAATAATGTTAAATCTCAGGGTACATGGAAAAGACCACTAGCATAGGAAGACCACAAAAAGCTTACATAAAAGAGGATACTAATGGGAAGAACTAAAAAGAAGAGGATAGGCATGCGAGGATAGAGACGGATGGAGGCATGTTTTCACTTTTCACTGATAGGAGAACACGATAAAATGATGATAATTAATTCAATTTATTTGAATTTAATTATTTAGAAAAATAACCATAATTCTCAAATTAAAAGTAATTTTACAATATTAACGTAATTTTGTAATAAAAGCATACAGGGAAACTACTACAGTAGAATTTCACACAATGTATCTCAATTAAAACATTAGAACAATTACTTGTATTTTAATTAGGAATTTTCAAGTCAACATTTTCAAAATAGAGTCATTACTAAAATTCGGTAAACCATTATGTATTCCTTGTTATTTATATAGACTAATTGCTTTAACACTCTCTAAGCTTATATTTAATGGACGAAAACAATTAAATGAATAATATTTTGAGTAATCATTTGATTTGCCGTTTACTTGATAAAAATCCAAGAACATTGTAGTTTTATCAAATATTTTGACTATTTATTTCTATGAATACTTTGCACTACCTTTTTTCGGTTCTGTTGCAACAATTGAGGAGTTGAATGGAATATGGGTACAATTAAAAAATATACGTTTTGAGATATTAGCGACTGATATATAACTAAATGCATTACATTGTTGTTTATTTTAATTGATACAATCAGCTGCTGAACCTGCTGTAATCGAGATATCGAAACGAAACTTTTCAGGCTAACCAACTACAAAATGGCGAGTCCAAAAATGCATTGAACGGAAAAAGGGCAAAACTTGAGTTACGCCCATATTCTATTCAACTCTTCAATTTCAATTTAATAGAAAGATGTTTGATGTTTGCATAACGATACGAATGTAATGTTTGCAGAGTGAACGTTACTGCGGTTATCCCGAGCGTCTGCTGCTGCCTAGAGGCAAGACTGCAGGCCAGGCCTACACATTCTACGTAATCGTGACTCCCTACGTACAGCAAGATCAACATGATTTCGAACCCTACAACTACAAATCATTCAGCTACTGTGGAGTTGGTGCCAACCGTAAATTCCCTGATGACAAGCCATTCGGGTACCCATTCGATCGTCCACTTTACAGTCAAGATTTCTTCACTCCCAACATGTACTTCAAGGATGTCTTATCTATCACAGAAAGTACGAAGAGATCAATGCAGCCACCGTTACAAACTAAGATGTCTCCACTATGACGACAATATGCATCGACAGGATCATGCCTAATCTATTTTGTAAATGTATAACAAATGTTTATTTTGTTAATAGCTCGCAATAAATTGAATTAACATTCGCAATTATTTTGTGTTGTAACTACATATACAAGGTGTAACAGTATTCTATCTACAAATGTGCAGGGGTTGTTCAGGGAGGTATTTTCATAAAAGGAACCTATTATCCCCTTATTACAGAATATGTTATTGATGTGTTAGACATATATCACATCTTTTTTCTTTTTCCGATGTACCAGATTGTTATTTCGACATTTCTGATTTCTCTCCTGACATTGGCTTAACTGTAAACCACTTCTCAGGTTGGGACGCTTGGACGGCAGGGTTACGCTTCCCCGATGGTATGATGGGTGGTGATGATAATGGTGTGCCAGGAGAGAGTCCTTAATCCTAAACTTAATCTAGGGCGAACGTGAATGATAATGATGGCAATACGATGTACGGGGACCATTTTAGCCTTAAAGTGTTCTGACATTTGAGTGCCAGCGTGCCATAGGTGCCTAACCCACAATTGAAAAAATATGTTTTTCATGTAATTGCACTAGAAATAATCATCTCTCTCAGAGCCACATTTGCCTATAACATTATGGATGAGTTAAAATTAACACAAAAATGTTATATGCAGATGTGGCTCTGACAGAGATGATTATTTCTAGTGCAATTACAGGGAAAAGCATAATTGTTTTAATTGTGGGTTAGGTACCTATGGCACTGAGGCATTCATTTGTCTTATAAGTGAGGACAAACCCAGAAAAAAAATCCTCATCCAGAAAACTTGTTCCGATCGAGAATTCGGGCCCGCTGCGTGATAAGGCAGCACGTTACCTCGAGACCACAGCGGTGGTGTCTTTTGAATCGTGATAAGATGGATTCTGATAGTTTACAACAACAAAATAAAATAAATAATCAACAGATCATAGCCTAGAGGAAATGTTGTAAAAATCATAAATTGGATTACAAACGATATAAAAATTACATGAATAACGAAACAAACTATGAATAAAAGCCATAGGCCTACTTTTCGTTAAACGCTGTACATTTAATGCTATACGAATCTTTATTAGTTTAAACCAGCTATTCCAAATGTTGACCACCTGCTTCAGGCGATTACTTGATTATTTTTTATTCTTCTTTGTAATCTATCAGAACCCAATTTATAATGAATGGTCTCCAAAGGATATGGTACATGTCTAACATATCAATACATGCACTGTAATTATTAATCCCATAAGTCACCGGAATTCATGGGTTAACACCACCCAACAACCCTGAACAAACTGTGGAAGTTCGTCGGTAGAATTCTGTTTCACTCTATATAAAAAATTCCTTATTATACCTCATCAGTGAATCCACTCATGATCCTTATCTTGTTAACTTAGCTAAATACAATCAGCTGAAAATATACAGAACTTACCGTCTCTTTATATGACAAAGAGGTTTAGGTGGGAAAAATATTCTGACTTCAATATAATTATTTTAGTATAGGTTACTCAACATTTTGCGTACTTTTTTACCCTAATTATAGTTATTTTAAAGAAGCAAAGTATTAAAAAAAAGTAAAACATAAAGGCCGCAAGGAAGCAGTAGCCAAATTCAGACTGATGTTGGGACACGACTGCCTGGCTCACCATCTCCACACGATACACGTTTTCCAATCAGACAGATGCAAAGACTCGGACCTAATCATGGACAAACACCACCATATAGTCTGTCCAGCTTTAAATCCAACTGCGCAACACTCTAAGGACCTTGTTCGCTTGTACTGGGAAGTTACAGAGAAAATGATTTAAGCGTCGATTTTCTCGCCATTAAAAAAAAAAACAGTTATTTTGAAGATAAAATTAATCATCCATAGATTTTCGTATAGAAGAACTTAAGAAAATGTATAATTTTCGGACATTAGAGAAAATATGAGAATTTAGAAATAGTTAAATACAAATCGATAAAATGCATGACGCCGACCGCATCTATCAGTACTAATTTTATTATTTTATTTTGCAAGTAAATACATTTTATTTTAATGTAAATTTATAGCCACAAAAGTTTTAAAATTTTAATTTCACTTAAAATTTCAGAATTAATATTCCTGATATAGAGTATATGGCTAATGCAATCCTTACAACACAGCCCTTCTGCATTTGGTTAAAAAAGTAAACAATAACAGATATCATATTTGAAGAGAAAAATTATACGCTCAGACCGGGACTTGAACCCGGGACCCTTGGTTCTCTAGACCAAGTGCTCTACCAACTGAGCTACCTGAGCAAGTACCGATCTAAACGCAAATCTTTCTCTATATACATTGTAATTCCCATCCACCAAATGCTGTGAAGCCATGCTTCTATCTTGCAAATGGCGGCTCCTTTATTAAGAAGACATATTTGGGAATTATACATTACAGCCAGTACGGCTTTTTCCAAGTTTTTATTATTGATTTCGTACATCTCAATGATGGATAAATCATATTTGAAGAGAAAAATTATACGTATAATTTTTCTCTTCAAATATGATTTATCCATCATTGAGATGTACGAAATCAATAATAAAAAATAACAGAGATAATAAAATGAAATTTTCCTATAAATTTTATCAAAGAATAACTATATAACTTCTTGTTTTCAGTGCCTTTTTTTGTCAGTCAATCTGATTTATATTATTTTATTCCAACTCAACTCTTACATTATTCCACCATCAAAGTAAGAAATATTTTGAACATACATTCCTTGTTCTCATCATCATCATGACAGCTGCCGCCATCTTCCTGAAACCAAAAGCCATTCCTCTCTGTCCATTCATTGGTCATCCTCCAGTCCTCTGATAACATTCATAGCCGCTTGTAAACCTTCTGTCCAAGTTTTCTTTGGTTTTCCTATCTTCCTCCATTCCATAATTTTAAGCAATCTTTGCTCTGGTATTCTTTTGGCATGGCCATACCACTGTAATATTTTCGTTCTATAATGTCTATGATGTCCGGCTCCTCTCGTACACCCATAATTTCCCTTATTTCGTATTCTATTAATTCTAGATTTTCAAGCTGATCTTAAAACATCCATTTCTGTACTTAAAATTACTTTCATTTCCCTGGTAGGAATTTGTCTAACTTCAGCACCATGTGTTAAAACACACTGAACTATGGTTTGGTATATTTTTTATTTTTTGTAATATTCTTGCTCCACCAGAGTTTAAAGCATTTATTGCTTGTTTTGTTTGTGCAATTATATTTTTAATTTCCACTGTGTTGTCGCCTGAATGATCTAATTCCGATTGAGGGTCTTTCCACTTTTCAGCGGTTGCCCTTTTACCAGCCGGCTGCTGGCCCTTCACATCCACATGTGTCAATCACAGAGGTAGATGATCAACAGCCAGTGTAGGGGTGACATGTGGTTAGCATGTCGAGTCCCCCAGCCGTTATAGCTGGTTCCTCAATCTGGAGCCGCTACTTATTGTAGGTACCCAATTGCCTCATGATGCTGGGTGGACACCGGTCCCATACTGGCCGAAATACCATGAGAAAATTTCTTCCCCCATGGAGACTCGAACCAGCGCAAGTCCCTAGCTCTGCGCCAAGGCTTCCTACCTTAACCGCTCGGCTACGGCGCGGGACCTGAATGGTCTAATTTTGTTCCTAAATAAGTGCATGGAATACTAGGTTTTAGTTCTTCTCTATTTTTGAAATTTATATTTTCCATTTCTTCTCCTATACACAGATATTTAGTTTTCTCTATATTTATATAAAGTCCCCCATTTTTCTTATTCTTCTTTCAGTTTTCTTGCTATATATTCTATGTCATTATGACCTTGTGCTATTAATACCTGGTCGTCTGCAAAATTGAGTTAATATATATGCGCATTTTGGATTGGTATGCTCATTTTTTTCCTTCAGTGGTTCTCTTTCAAAATGAACTTTGACTAGAGTTGGAGATAAACCGCAACCCTGCCTTAAACCTTTTCTAACATTAAATCCCTCTGTGATTTTATTTCCAACTTTTAGGTTATATAAACCCAAATACTAGCAATAACTATTTAACTCGCTGGACAACGATTATTATTCCATTAGGCCAATATCATGCTTAGATTTTCTTTAATATGTGGATGTTTTAAGAACAGATGCTTGATTTAAAGGGAAAATTATGATCTACTCGTGCATATGTTAACTAAATTATCAAATCACTCTTTGCAAAAACAATAAAGAGTAAAAGACAAAATATGGAATAACAGAAACAAGTATAAACACATTTGTAAGTGGATTTCCAAGAGAATATGTGAAATATACATATAAATATGCATGTAGCACTATGCTCTATATAACTAAAGAAAAAAATACTGTCTGGACTGGATTTTTCTCTTTAATTGTATTAACTTTTACTCACGGATGCTTCCCTCAATACATTAATTTCAATGTTACGTTCATATATTGTCTATCTGAGAGGAGTTCTTAAAAAAACTAATATATGTTTTATTATGATAGCCAGATGATGTTTGGGGACTACTTATGTCTTAAAGTTTTCTGACATTTTTGTCTTATAGAAGAAAGCCCCAAAAATACCTCACCCAGGAAACTTGTTCTGACCTGTATTTAACCGAGGCCTACTGTGTCTGAAGCAATGACGTTATCATTATTTTTTTAAATTCTATTTCACACTTTTTTATTGCCCTGCAAATGTTATGAATATGCCAGAACTTAATAATTTATGTACCATTATTACAGATATTTAATTTATTTTTCTTTTTCATTTTCTGACCCTTAAACCTTTTGTATGATTTACAATCCTTCCCATGAGACCAAAAAGTTAATGTCCTAAACAGGAAGTAATGTAATTTGAACTACGTAAATTAGACAGATAGGCATATATAGTGGCAGGCCTACCAAGATCTATGGTCAAAGTATAGAAGGCCAATGTCATAAATGGAAGACAGCACAAAATAAGGGACACACACACACTTAAACCAAGGTGGGAATTGAATCCAAAATCCATTGTGGAAAGTAGAATTCTACTAAGCATGCGATATATATATAGTAATCTGAGTTAATATGAAAACAGATTAAAATGTTGAAAAATGTATTGGAAAACAAAAATATAATTAATTTGGCATTAAGATAAAAGTGGAGCACATTATAGCAGAAATACATAGGCAATATGTTACAAACTAAGGATTCAATTGCCAACGAATCGAGATTTTTAAACAGATCTAAAATCTTCTGGCAGCACTTTGGCCCTGGAGTCAACTTATCCTCTAAATGAAATGAGTACCAGATATATACATACAGCCTACTGAGGGTAAAGCAGTTGTCACACAGGTGGGAAACTTAACCTCCTATTACACCAACGGTCTTGTAGGGTCTATAAAGTGGGATCACTTTACACTTTATCAAGATGAAAGTAAGGAAGTTAAAAAGAAGATGAAATGACAGATGGATGAACAATATAAAAAAGTTAGGAATCTGTGTGGAATGGTAAAAGTAAGTACCAGTATAACAGAAATACAATATCTTGATGGCAATTCATTACAAGATCAGACAGATTATAGACATAAAAATTCTTTGAGAGAAAATGGAAGAAGGATGGTGTGGATAATGTCTAAGTCAATATGCATTAGCAACGAAAATAATTTATTATTACAATACTATTCAAACAATTCTATACAAATACAATCATCAATACTAACAATCAGGTAACATTTCTTTGGTCTCCAAAGCACAATAAATAAAAGTTAATGGATGAGTAAATATAAGCAGGATTTTAAAAGAAATGCAAAACTTGACAAATTTACTGTAGATTAGTATAGATTTAAATTTCATAGCAATTATCTTTTTTTTTATTTAATGCCACAGATTGTCATTTCGACATTTCTGGTTTCTCTCCTGGCATTGGCATAATTTCAACCCACTTCTGAATTTGGGGCACCTAGGAGGCGGAGTTACATTACCCCAATGATATGATGGGTGATAAATTATAACAAAGCGCCAGGAGAGTTATTAACCTAAATTCCAGACCATGGCAACCACAAGGAAAAATTCCTATGGTTTGACCAGAAATCAAACCTAATGTCAGTCAAATAATAACAATAACATTAAATTAATTTGGTAAGTAATTAACCCTTATATTGGCAATATATCCTATAAGATACATTGATTCCATTTATTTCATGTTTTTTAAAACAATAGAAAAATAAATTAGTGGAAATTACTTAAATTTTGGTCAAATTACGCAATAATCCACAATAATAACTTACAATTTTAAATGATTGTTTTCATTGCTGTCTAAAACATTTGAACAACTGGCACAAGTAATTATTATTTTGCCAATATAAGGGTTAAACATAAACAGAAAATTATTTTAATTTTATAAATTAATATAATAATAATTCCATGGTGTGACAGATCTAGAAAGCTCTTGGCCTTCCAGCTGGTCTCACATCCATATGTGTCAAACACAGAGATGGATCATCATCCTGCCAGTGGTTAGCATGTTAATATCCCAGTTGTTAGAGGTTATTTTCTCTACTGGGAACCATTATTTAAAGCTACTCAAATTCCTCATGATATTGGGTAGGCACTGTCTCACATTGGCCGCAATTCCATTAAAAAATTTCTTCCCCCATAGAGATACAAATCAGTACATCCTATAGCTCTACACCAAAACATCATGCCTTAGATTTAACTTTTACAGGAATTAATCACTGTGAGGTTTGATTTTACCATGCCTAAGATTGCTCGGTCAAAGTGTGGGACATACATTTAAATATGAAATATGCTAATTGCAAAGACGAAAGTCAAATACAATAGTCTGCAAAAGCATATTTTCGTAGAGCATATCATAATTGCTTATGGTTTATCAAAGAGTACTCTGTCCTAGGGTAGCACTGACCATGCTGTCAGTCGCAAACTCCCTAGCTGAAAAGGCAAATTGAAGCCAAAACAGAGGACCAGAAATCTAAAAACAACAGATTAACATGAGAGAATGACAAACTGGGAAATAATATCATGCCCATTTTGTGCATCAAGCTGACAAACGTCAGAGACCGTCAGTCACTGCCCAAATGCAGGATTTGCTCAAACTTCGAGCTTTGCGTAGGTTTGGTGTTCGACAAAGGTTTTTCCTTTGAATTCAGGAAGATAGCACAAAGTTGTAATAATAAACAAATTTGTCTTATTCTTTGTTGTTCCATCTCTGTTTTGGCTTCAATTTGCCTCTTCAGCTGGGGAGTTTGTGACTGACAGCATGGTCAGTGCTACGCTAGGGCAATAGAGTTTGATAAACCGTAAGCAATCATTTCATATAATAAAGTTGAGAATTTTTACATTATGAAGTTTTCTTAATAAGAATCAAATGAATCGTGAATTCTTCTTTCCTCATACATCTATATTTTTTAATAAGGGATCAGAAAACATCATTCCCATCATCAGTTGTTTTCACGACTGTCAATTTTTCATTATGCCAGTAATTTCCTAAACTGCCATCTGGTGTTGATTTGAAGAATTTTGTAATCAAATTTGGTTCATCGTTATAGGAAAAACAAAAAGGAATTTAGGCACTCGCAAAAAAGAACACTTCAGAAATATAAAAAAATGGTGAAATTGAAAAATCAGCAATAGCAGCACATAGTTTATTAGAAAATCATAGAATTCAAAAAAGAAGCAAAACTTTTGAAACATCTATCTAAACCTTTGGAATTAACAGTTTGGGAAAAGATACACATTCAAAAAAACCATACTGGAACCATGAACTTTGAGTTTCTGGATGAACCAAATTTGATTACAAAGTTCTTCAAATCAACACCATTACCGGCATAATGAAAAATTGACAGTCATGAAAACGACTGATGATGGGAATGATGTTCCCCGATACTGTAGTTCTGGTTTAAAAAATGTAGATGTATGAGGTAAGAAGAATTCACGATTCATTTGATTCTTTATAAGCGATAAAGTTAAATAGTTTATGAAAATCTCAACTGGTACTAACAATACTGTTTTCAGTACAATATCTTCATCAATATCAGCAGAAATCATTGCACAGAGATTGAACAGAGAAATTTACCAAATATATTTTCACATTTTTAGAAACAATCTTTCCAAAAATTATTTAATATTTCATTCATTTTATCTCATGGATTGACATAAACAGAAAAATGCATATCTTGTTAGTAAACAGACGGATTCAGTGTTCAAAAGAAAGAATTGAAAGAAAAAAATAGATGAACATTATCAAAAAAGTTCAATTAACCGAAATCATTATTTTTCCATAAGCTTGATGGTATTAATTACACTTTAATGTAGTGAAAACTATCAGCTATTACTTAAGAAATTATGTGATATTCACTGCAGTTAACTCATCCATCTTTGTAAAAACATGTAACATTAACATAGGCCTACCAAATGGTAAAGAATAGTTGACAAATAATAAAAATAATAAGCTTATGATATTATTCTATTGAAACAACAATGGTCGGACATTAAAAAGTACTAACAGAAAAATATAAAATAATTTTGTATTTTATGTTTCTGGTTAAATAATAAAAAAAATTATGCTTTAAAAATAAGTTTTAGTATTATTATATTGTCCAAAATCTAGACCAGACAATAAAAAAATACCAATAGAAGAACATAAAATAATTACGTACTTTTAAATTTTTATGATTAAATGTAAAAAAGCTGTTTTAAGATTAATAAATTGTGGTATTATTCTCTTGTCCAAAAAAATACCAATGGAGGAACATAAAATCACTCTTCTATCTACTTTTATGTTTGTGGATAAATGTGAAAAAAAAAGAAGGAAAAATACCCTATGTTTTAAAAGTAATAAATATTGGTATAATTCTCTTAGCCAAAATGTAGATAAAAAATACCAATGGAGGAACATAAAATCAGTATGTTCTTCCATGTTTATGGTTAAATGTGAAAAAAAAAAGTTTTGGTATTATTCTCTTTGTTCAAAACATAGCCCAGACATTAAAAGAAAATAAATGGAGAAACATAAATTATATATTTTCATATTTATAATTAAATATGAAAAAAGAAAGACAAATCTAGGTTTTAATACAAAATATAATTCAGGATGATCTGCATTAATACTTTCAACAAAACATTTTGATAAATTACATCTCTGCTCGAACTATTTTCTCTTGAAATATTATTTACTCAAACCCTTCAATTTTCTGGTCTTATTCAAGTTTAATGATCTCTAAGGTCAAAAATACTTGTTATTAAATAAGTAAAAATAATTCTATTTTGCTTCAGAAAGCTTATAAATACATTTTACTGTAAGTACTCAAGGTTAGGATTAAAACTATTTGACTGAAGTCAAATAATTGTTGGGTTCAAAAAAAAAAATATATATATATATATAAATATATTTTAAATTTATTAAGTAGCAGATATTGGGAAGCAAGAAGTACATTGAGATAATAACCAATTGTTAAATTCCTGCCAATTGAAATAAATTAATTTATTAATAAGGCAATGGCCAAAACCAATGGGTTGTGGTGAAATAAAAATATTCTTTTTATATTCCTTGATGAATTTTTGACAAGTCTTTTGGTATGAGTAAGATTTGTGAAACAATTTACCTGAAGAAAAACATTTTGGACACAAAACCAATTGCATCAATATTAAGGTAATATTCTTAAAAGAGAGCTTCTTAGAAAATTTACAGAAGACGTACTTATATTAAGTAATGAAACAAACTTATTAGAAAGTATGTTACTTTCAATAATACTTTTGTTTTTCTATTTTACACCTGTAAAATTTTATATTACATTTATTTTTTATTCAATAAAACAAAGTTAACAATACTTTACTTAAGATAATTTTATAAAATAAGTGATGCAATACTATTGACTAGTAAACCAAATAGAATGGTATAATCCACTCATTGAGATTCAGGTTATAGAGATTCGAATAAACTTCATTCCAAGATACATAAAAGTGATACAATCCTGGTAATGATGTTCAGTCAGCAATTTCGCCTCTCTCCTTGTGCAAACAGAGTTAGAAGCGCCTTATCCTAGCAGCCAGCTGCCATTATAGCTGCCTTTCTCAACTTGGAGCCACAATTTTTATAGCTACCAAAATGTCTTACAATGCTGAGAAGTCATGATCCCATACTGACTGAAAATCCATGAAAAAATTTCTTTTCCCATGGGAACTGAAACCAGTGCATGTTCCATAGTCCTTAAACTGCTTGGCTACGGCACAAGATTATCAAATGGTTACTTTAGTAAAAGCATAGAATTTTAACTATAAATCAAATTAGAATTCACTTATAAAATATTGTAAATTTGCTTTATGTTAATCAATCTCTCTCCTTTTCTTCACTTTCCTTTATCCCACCTCCTAACAATTAATCCCTCTCCCTATCTCTCTCAAATTTTCATTACTGCTCGAGATGAGAATTCACAATTAAACTGGTAGAAAGGTACCTATGTTACAAAAACCACTCTAAAAGTATTTTATCTGGTTTAATATATAATAACATAAAGTAAATAAACTCTTTTACAAAACTTAGGAATGTTTTGTTATCAACTAATATTTTTATTTATACAGGGTGAGAATTCAGAATTTCTATTACATACATGAGGGGTTGCAAAGGAAAGTTTTGATGAAGAACTTATGTCTGGAAAAACACAGTTTTGGTGATGACAAGAATCAAGTTTTCAAATCCGATACTTCTCAGTAAACAATTCGCAGTGACAAAAGTCAATGTGTGAAATCACGTGTTTTCTGTTTACTATGTCATGTAAACATTTGATGGAATTGTCAAGATGAACAACCGCTTGGCTTATTGGCCTATAAAGGTCTAGATTTGATATGATCTTAATATTGTACCATCAAACAGTACATTTCTGGAAACATAGGTACTTGATCAAAACTTTATCTACTAAGTATCCCCTACAACCCCAGAATCTTATATGTGTGTGTATATTTTTTTATACTCACACACACACACACTGCTGATATATTGAATACTTGCTTTTCATTAATAATATTCTAAATTATTATTTTATAATGTGTGATATTTGCAATTATAGATAAAAAATCGAGCCAGTAACCATAATTACACAGAGGACAATGAATTATCACTCAAGATTTCAAAATAAACGTGAAGAGATTGTGTTGTGAGATTGAGATGTTCAGGTAAGCTACGTTCAAATATCTGTACATTTTTTAAAGAAAGAATGCTAGAGTTGATATGCACATGATTAAGTTGCAGAACAAAAATTTGTTTATATATCTATCACATTCAGGTATAAAATTAATTTATTTGTACGAAACATGAAGGAACCTGTTCCATACCGACCAGAATGTGTTTCGAACACATGTTCTGTACAAAATGTTCCTGATACAAACCCGCCTTAAAAGAAAAACAACAAAAAATTGTTACTTACAATGAAAGATTCTTATCTTTTCAGCCAGCTTAGCTGGTGAAACTGAAGATATATATTTAGCTGTTCTCATGCCAGACTGAAAATGCACAAACTTATGGCTCCTGGTCAACATTTCATAACTATGTCATAGAAGGGCAAAAAGTGAGTTCTTTACAATATAAAGGAGATCTTAAGCTAGGAAAGATAATCATTGACCGCCCCCCCAAATATTGCTGGAAATTGGCTTAGGACTAACAAACCTACTTCATAAAAGTCTTAATATTCAGAAATCAAAATATAATTGCCAGACAGATAATTCTAAGAAGAAAATAGGTAGTTGTTTTAAGGGAAGCCAAGGTTTATGAGAACCATAGTGCCAAGAAAAAAAAGAAGCAAAGTATACATTTCCATAATAATTAACATACTGCTGGGTTTGATCTACTATAGGAAGAGGTAAATATACATAGATAAAGCATTAGAAAATAAAATTAACTTTTATTTTTTTATACTGCTGGGTATTTTGAAAAGTCTAGTTTAGAACTTGATCTTATAGTTATTGATTGATTTTGAGACCTCTTGTAAAAAATTTAGCATGTTTCACTATTTCATGGAACAGTTAAAGATCTGATTTTTTGTGAGGACTTCATGTTGCAGTTTCATGTAGTTAGAGATGAAAATTTCTGGATAATAACAGATTAAATAGAATTTGAAAATTTAAATTTTTACCTGTTGCCACATGAAGCTGCAAACAAAAAAACAATTAACAATATCCTCTTTATACATGTCCTTTATGCATTCTTACAACATTCCATTGTATTCAAAAGAGTAGAAGAACTTGAAATCTCACACAATATAAATTATATGGAGCATGTAGGAATAAAATGCAGACATTACTTGAAATACATCTACAGCTTCAATAAAAGAATTAGTCAATATGTTCCTTATTTATGGTAAGTTACACCCATTAAGGAATTGCTAAATCTAATAGAGTATGTCAAGGAAGATAGAAGCAATAATTAAATGAATCGTGATTTTTTCTTACCTCATACATCTATGTTTCTTTAAACACAGCACTGCAGTATCGGCGACACTTTGTCGTCATCGTCAGCTGTTTTCACGACTGTCAATTTTTTCTTTTTGCTGGTAATTATCTAGACTGCCATCTGGTGTTATTTTGAATGAATCATTTCCTAAACTGCTATCTGTTGTATTTTTGAAGAACTTTGTAATCAAGCTTGGTTCTTCCAGAATCTCAAAGTTCATAGTTCTAGTATGGTTTTTTTTGAATATATATTTTTTCCCAAACTGTTAAATCCAAAGGTTTTGATAGATGTTTTAAAAGTTTTGCTTCTTTTTCAATCCTATGATGCTCTAATATACTATGTGCTGCTATAGCTGATTTTTCAATTTCTCCATTCTTCATGTTTCTGAAGTGCTCTTTTTTACGAGTTTCCAAGTTCCTTTTTGTTTTTCCTATATATATATCTTGTTGCAATCCTTGCAATCAATTTGATAAATCCCAGATTTTTTGTCGTCTGGGGTATTACATTTATTATTAGTTAACAGCAGATTACCCAGGCTGAATTTGTTAATTGGAGCTAATGTTATATTAAAGTTTCTGAAAATTTTTTGAAACTTATTATGAACTTCAGGATGGTAAGTGAATTTCTTGAATTTTACATCTTTCTTGGGACCATGATGTAAGGTGGTGTATTCTTGTAACCTTTTTTGTTTGAATTTCTTTAATTTATTCTTTATAATGTCTTCATCGAAATGTGTTTAAAGAAACATAGATGTATGAGGTAAGAAAAAATCACAATTCATTTAATTATTATTAATTGAACCTCATAATGTTAAAAATTCCCAAATTTAATATATAAAGATAGAAGCAGTTATCCTGGTAAAGTACATAGACAAAGCTTAGGAAAGAAAATTAACTTTCTTTTAATGAATTGTTGGCGATTATTGTAAAAAACATGAAAAAAATAGTTTATTAAATATTATCCTTATATTGAGGTGTCTTTATTCCATGTATTAAAAAAATAATTTAATTGCTCTTTTTTAAAGTTGATAAGAGGCAGGAACTTCCTTATACTATGCTGCAAAAAATCAAGATCCCATATCTATAAACTCTCTCAATAAAGAACAATTAAACATATGTGTAAAAAGGTAATAATTGATAATTTTTTAAGGTGATAAATAGGAACTTGAACTTCTTCTTCTTCACTTCACGGGTTAGGCAAATTGCCTGTTCTGCCTCACAGTTGTTCTGTCCATCTTTTCACTGGCCTTCCCACATTCCTTGAACCTCTTGGCTTGTAGTTGAATGCTGCTCTTGGTAATCTTGTTACATTCATTCTTTCCACACGTGTAAACCATTTCTCTCTATATTCTCTGATTTTCTCATCCAATGGATGTATATTTAACTCTGTTCTTATATCTTCATTCCTTATCTGATCCAATCTTGTGCAGCCTTTTGTTCTTCTAAGGAAGTTCATTTCTGCGCTTTGTATTCTACTTTGCATTTTTGGACATTACCCAAGTTTCACTCCCATAAAGTAATACAGGAACTGCCAATGTTTTATAAAACTTCAATCTAGTACTTGAACTATTATAGGAAATACCACTATAACGTTACTTTAAAATAAAATTCTTTTTACCTCACCTCATATACCACCTTCTAATTAGACTGGTTTCAATACCTATGCAATTCATCATCAGTAATTTTATGACCAATGTTCTGTCATCCAGTAGAACTGCTCACCAGTCCAATTAGAAGACAGGATATGAGTTGAGGTAAAAAGAATTTTATTTTCAATTTTAAATGGGAACTCTCTCACATTGTATAGCAAAAATTAAGTTTTTGTAATATGTACAGTACTATCAACAATATGAGAAAGTTCCTATTTTGTTATCAACCTCAAAAAAAATTTATAATATGTACAGTACTATCAACAATACAAGAAAGTTTCTATTTTGTTATCAACCTCAATTTTTTTTTTTGTAATATGTACAGTACTATCAACAATATGAGAAAGTTTCTATTTTGTTATCAACCTCAAAAAAATATTGTAATATATACAGTACTATCAACAATATGAGAAAGTTCCTATTTTGTTATCAACCTCAATTTTTTTTAAATGTGTACAGTACTATCAACAATATGAGAAAGTTCCTATTTTGTTATCAACCTCAAAAAAACTTTATAATATGTACAGTACTATCAACAATACAAGAAAGTTTCTATTTTGTTATCAACCTCAATTTTTTTTGTAATATGTACAGTACTATCAACAATATGAGAAAGTTTCTATTTTGTTATCAACCTCAAAAAAATATTGTAATATATACAGTACTATCAACAATATGAGAAAGTTCCTATTTTGTTATCAACCTCAATTTTTTTGAAATGTGTACAGTACTATCAACAATATGAGAAAGTTCCTATTTTGTTATCAACCTCAAAAAAACTTTATAGAAATGTGTACAGTGCTATCAACAATATGAGAAAGTTCCTATTTTGTTATCAACCTCAAAAAAAAAGAACAATTAAACTCTTTTTTTATGCTGGTGACAAAGTCAGCTCAGTTATGGTATACTTAAAGAATTATCATATTTAACTGATAATATTATTAACGAAATATAAAAAATAAAATGTAACATTTAAACCTTACAAACTTATAATACATCTAACTTTTGCAAAAGAGTTTATTTATTATATGTTTCTGTCATTAAATAACACACCAATTAGAACCAGTCCTAAATATTCTGAAGGCACCAATACTGACATAATTGTCATGTACAAATTCGAACCCTTTTAAACACCAGTAAACAATAATATTCTGACAATTTCAAAGTAATAATATATAGAGATTACAATTCTCCATACTCTCCACCTGTTGAATGACCTTTGTATTTAGGTGGTGCACAATAGCAAGCCTTTGTCTGACAGTCAATATACGACTTGCACCCAAGTGTTAGAGTTCCAGTGAACAGCATCTTTGCTGCAGCCTTACATCCTGGAATATGACATCAATATTCATAACAGAACATGGATATTCACAGGAATAAATGGAAGGGGTTAAATAATTAACAAATATGTGTGTGTGAGAGAGAGAAAGAGATATAGGATGAGGATGAGATGAAGGATTAATGCACTTTCAGTTAAATGGAAAAGGTGTGCAGGTTCCAACAACCAATCCACAGTATATATGTGCTTCGAGTTAATTTAACAGAAAATTTCACTTTGTATCTAAATATAATCTAACATAGATTCAATATATTCTCATTTCAAACTATAATAAATTAAGTTAACTCCTAAATTATTCAAATTACCTTGACAGAATTATTCAATATCTGCAAGATATATAATATATCTATAAACAACTATAAACAATTACGGCCTTTTATTTTGGATAATTTTTATTATAGTACCAATCTGTATCAACTGAAGATGAAACAAAGATGCTTTGAAACATATGTCATACAAGAAACAACGAATTATGAGCTAAGATGTAGACACACCAAAGTTATTTATTATATAATTTCTTCCTCTTAATTGAGATATATGCCTTTTTTGAAGTATACATATAGTTGAAGCACAATGCCATTACATTACCATTCTTTCGTAAAATCTGTCTTATACTAAAAATCTGATCTATTGTAGATCTATCTCTTCTAAATCCACATTGATAATCACCTATAACATCATCAATATAGAGAGTAAGTCTGAATACTAACTTTCTTATAGACTGGTATGATAATTGATTCCTTCCATTCATTTGCAAGAACCTCTTTTTCCCAAAACATACTAAGCAACCGATGATTCCCAATGAAGTTGGGATTTTAAGTCTACACTTCTGGCAACACTATGGCCTGTATCACACATATGTTCTGGGAGTAAATGCAGTCATAACAACTGACTGTCAATTGTCTGAAAAGGAGTGGCTTAACCTTTGTACTACCTCAAGGGACTATTAAGGCCTGTTTTTGGGATCACTTTATCTTTTACATAATTGCACACAGATAACAATAATGTTGGGACACTTTATAATTTTATCTGTTGTTTTTGACATAAATTGTAAGAGTTTGTCTCATTTTCTAATTCTAAACTCATCAGTTTCTTATAAGTGATTCATACTGCTATGAGTTGCCATGACCATGTAGCTCCTTACAATAAATATGACCCTGAATTACATCATTATTCTAGCTAACTAATCATCATCATATTTCATGGATTAGGTCTTTGCCCTGTTCTGATCTCACATCTGTTCAGCCCAGCACTTTCTTAGTCTTACTACCCATCTTCGTCCACTAGGATTATGCAACAATGCAAGCTTTGGTATCCTATCCTCTTGTCACTCTTTGCAGATGCTCTATCCAATTGTTCCTGTGTTCTTCTATTTGTTGAAGAAGTGGTTGTACTTTTAGTTCCTCTCTAATATTCTCATTCCTAATATGTCCTTCTCTCGTACAACCTTTCACAGTCCGTAGGAAGCTCATTTTTACTGCCTAAATTTTACTTTTTTTCTTTTTCCTTCATTGCCATTGTTGAGGAAAATCTTAGCTGTGTATCCTTTCTAACTTTGTTCCTCAGAGTTTGTCTGATATGTTCAAATTTCAGAATTTTCCTATTTATATCTTGTTCTTCTTCATAAGTTCTATCACAGTCCAAATAATGGAAGTGTGAAACCTGTTCCAACACTTTATCTTCATAATAAGTTATTTGGTCTGTATATTCTTACCTCTTAATGTTACTTCCTATTGTATTTTTTAAAAAACTTTATCTTTTATTACTATTTTTATTCTTACTGGCCTTCCATGGAATGTCATTACTTTAGTTTTTTGATTTTCAAATTATCATATTATAACGGGCTTCCAATATAAAACCGGACCGGCCTCACGGAGTTTCACCCGGCACGCAGTGCTGTCTCTTCCTCCCGCAATTCACCCTGCCTGCCACCCGTCCTTGAACTGTTTCTTACCTTATAGAAAATGCTGGAAATGTTGTCCTCCTGCACACATGCTATGGGATCACCTTGGTTTAGACAATGAACACGTGTACACTTGTAAGGTTTGAGTTTTAACAATTTTGTTGCTGTATGTGCAGAAGATACTGAAATCCCAACTTCTTGTGCTAATTTCGGTAATGATTTTTGTGGTGAACGTTCCAAATTTTCGCCAATTTCGTATAATTTTTCTTCAGTGAGAACCGTATGCCTTCACGTGTGTTTCTTATTTTGTACTGAACCAGTGGTCTCAAATTTAGTCACAAGATCGTGGATTGTCGATCTGGAAGGAGGTAATTGTCCAGGGAAGTTCCGAATAAATTCCTCGCGAACGCGACGAGCTGATTCGTATTTATAATAACATTTACACACATAAATGCGTTGCTCTAATGTCAGCTGATGTCTCATCTTGTCGAACGATCGTAAACTGACTAGTTCAAGGATGAGCGGCTGGCAGAGTGAAATGCGGACGAGGAGAGAGCGCTGCCTGACGGGTGAAACCCTGTGAGGCCGGTCCGGGTTTATATTGGAAGCCCGTTATTTCTTACATATATGATTTAATTGATAGACTGCTTTTTGTAGCCTGTCCTCTCTGTCAAAAATTAATACTATATCATCGGCAGAACATAATACATTCAATGTTTAATTTCATCCAATAGCTAACTAATCAACTTCATGAATTCTACACAACACTTACCTTTGCCAACTGTTGCACCAGCTGCAGTCTCATATTTCTCACACATTTTATAAAGACATCGCTTAAATTCAAAGTCACAGTGTTCCTTGTCCTGATTACAAGTATCATAGCAAATGTCATGGTCATTACAGCAGCTGGTCATTTCCCCCACCCATTCTGTGGGAATCTGCAAGAGGGGTGCAAGAAAAAACTTATTTACTTAAGATTCAAATATTTAAACCCTAATTAATATTTATATAGCAAATAACACTATGAGGTTTATTTTAATAAATAAAGTCATATATAAACACCTTATCTCATGATATGTAGAATCCTTGAGAACATGTTTCAGAATGGTCGCATTCATGTTCTCAAGAATTCTGCAAATTATGAGGTGAGGGTGCTTATATCTGACTATGTAATTATTCAAACCTCATTTTTCCAAGAAATTCATATTAAACCCTGAATTTAACAGTTATTTTGTAAAAGATTGTACAACATTTTTTACTTTTCATTGCTGAAATGTAATCTTTATAATGAATACAGATTATTGCAAACAGCAATTTGATAATTTTCACTTAAGAGATAATTAGAGAATGTTTAGAAAAGGACTAGAATACGATATACATGGGCAGCAAAAAATAGCCTATAAAGTAATGAAACATCTAAATAAACAAGAAAAAGATACAATACAGATCAATGTAATTGAGGAGAAACAATGGGAAGAACATTATAAAAAACAGTGGTATAATGAAAATAAAATAACTAAAGATAACATATATGAGTGTGAGATAGGAATATATATGATAACAATGGAAGAATTAGAAGAAGTACCGAAAACAACCAAGAACAGAAAGGCAGCTGGAATAGACGGAATTAATATGGAATTAATAAAATGTGGAGAATTTTTTTTTTAAACTGAGATTATTACATTTTTTTAAATTTATGTTGTAAACAAGCAACAATACCAGAAACCTGGACAACAGCAATAGTACAATCTATTTTTAAGAAAGGAGAATGTAACGACTGCAACAACTACAGAGGAATAAGCATTTTAACTGCAGAGGTAATGTTAACAGAAGAACAAAGTGGATTCAGACCAGGGCGTTCATGTATGGATAATATATTTACAATAAAAGAATGTATAAACAAAAGAAGAGAATATAACAAGGAAACACACATAGCTTTTATTGATTTTGTTAAGGCATTTGATAAAGTAGACAGAGGAAAACTTTGGACAATTTTAAAAGAAAAAATAATTCCGAAACACTTAATAGCAGCTATAAAGAGTTTGTACTGGAACACAAATTTTGTTATAAAAACTAGAAATGAAGTAAGTAAAAATAAAATTCATACTAATCAAGGAGTTAAACAAGGATGCAGTATCTCTCCAGTTTTGTTTAACCAATACATCAATGATATAATAAAAAAATGGAACAAAGAAACAAATAAAGGAATAACATTAGATAAAACACACTACTTGAAAACATTATTATATGTTGATGACCAGGTCATAATAGCAAATACGGAAGACGAACTTCAAAGGAATATTTTTAAATTACATTATACATGTGAACAATATAATCTCAAAATATCCATAGAAAAAACTAAGGTAATGGCATTCCAAGGGAAAAATCAAATCAGATCCAAAATAGTAATAGGAAACAAAATCATAGAAGAGGTGAACTATCTCAATTATCTTGGATGTGACATTTCATTTAATTATGATTCTGTTAAAGGGTGACTAAGGAAGACAGAATCAAGAACACAGAAATAAGACAGGAACTTGAAATATTTGCAATAACTGATAAAATAGATACATATAGACAAAAATGGAAGCAACACATAGACAGAATGAATGAAGATAGATATCCAAAACAAATAAAATACAAACCTAAAGGCACCCGAGATGTGGGCAGACCTAGAAAGAGATGGGCTGAAGTCGGAACGGGTCAACAGACCTAATCCACGAATGCAGATGATGATGATGATGTTTAGAAAAGGTTATATTAAAATCATGAGTGTACTCGTTATTGTTAAAAAAACAAGAAGAATATACATAGAATAAAATATCTTTGAGGTGAACATTTTGAGCTAGATCACTTGCAAAATTGTTTATATTTTTTTTGGTAAACAACAAAAATGAAAGAATCACACCAAATGCTATAAACTCATTTGCTTATAAAAAATAACTACCCATAGACTGCAGCTGGTTAATAGAATGCTACAAAGTAGCTGTGAAACCGACCAATATAGTAATTTCTTGTGCTCTCTTATGGTCACATTTGAAACTAACCAGACACAACAATTTATTCAGGTTTAAATATTTAAATAGGATATTGTCCAGATACAAAAGTAATCTTGTGGTGCTTTTAATTATTTTGACTCACCTCATATTTCTTTCTTGAGTCAAAATAACCATCTCATTAATAATTTAAAGAAACCTCAGTGTTATTTCCTACAATTATTAAATAAAAAAATTGTGCTTTTAAGTTTAGACCTATGGGATAATCTTTCCATTAAGCGCAGTGAGAATTTTTCCAGTCCCAGGCAGACACCACACGCATGCGCCAACAAATGCAAAGCGGTTTACTCTATGGAATATCACAATGCAGCCAACATTATACATGATATTTAACAAACCTAAAAGCTAACCTAATGCAATTTAAGCACTCTAACCTGTGAAAGAATGCAACACCCAAAAATAAATAGTAAGTTTTTTTAATTCTGAAGTACATAACCTATGTTGGCTGCACTGTTGTTGTATAGAATATTCTTTAAAATCAATATATCTGCCATGTCTTCATGTTACATATATAGTTAAATATCATAGGAAAATATGTTCAAATAATCATTAGAAAAAGTGTAAAATTTATTGTAAATGGTGGGAAATAATTTGAAAATAAAACCCTGTTGGTGCATGCGCATGGTGTCTGCCTTGGACTTAGAAAAATTTCTCACTGCGCTTAATAGAAACATCAGCTGGCCTATGTACTAATCAAAATCCCATGCATTCTCAGACTTTTAAGTTAAGGGGTTAAGATTACATATTTATAACAACTTATCTTGTAAGCCCATGTTTTCCCTTAACAGAGATTTAGGCACTCTCCCCTACAGGGAAGAATTTGAACCATACTAATTTAGTTACACTTGTTTTCGTATAGATGTCATCTGAGCGGTACGTGGTAGGCGTTCCGCCTCATACCGACATCTAGGAAACCAAGGTAGTACTAGGACGGGAAAATTTGGTAAATTTTGCTTAGAAGCCTTTACATTCGGGCTTAAGGATCATTTACGAGCCTGAAAATCTTCAGACTCGGGACCCACGGCTTAAAGTCCCTCCCAGAGAACTTGCTCCTTGGATTTTTCCATCCTAAAAAATCCATCGACCCCGCCCGGGTTTGAACCTGCGACCCTCGGAACCAGAGGCAAGGAGCATAACCACTAGTCCACCGTGGCCAATTATAACAACATAACAGAATCAAATATTATATTAATATTAATTAACTTAACAGAATCAAATATTATATTAATATTAATTAAATATATGTATAATTGTGGATATGTGTACTCTTTATTCAACCATATTGATAATATTGTTTAAGTTTAATCTTTTAAGTTAACGTTCCAATCATATAAATTGTTCAATACAACTTTTATCAAAGTTAAATTGACACAGTTCTTGGCAAAAGAAGCACTGTTATCTGGACTGTTACATGCTGCTTGCTCTGTAATTAAATTTTATGATATGGAACATTTTAACAGTTGCATTCTTATTGAAATATGCCCATTCATGCTAATTATGGAAATTTGTTATATAATAGAACACAATCATCTGTCCATAAACTAATACATTGTTGGATAAATCAATGGCAAAATCTAAGCCAAGCAAAGAAATCACTAGCAAAGGCCTGAATACATTTTAGGTGTTTATGGATAGAGCATTCATGCAAAATTTACCACACATAATACGAGGGACTTTCATCTGCACAACCACAAAAGCTCCAACAAACATTAGCCTACCAATTAACTGTTCATGAGTAGAACTACATATTCAAAAGATTCACTACTTAATAATAATAATCATCATCATCATTATCAAGGATTAGACCTGCTGATCTGTTCCGATCTCATGTTAGAATTGGTCTTCTACCATGAGACTTAAAAGTATAAATATTGATGTTCCCTGAAGATGTTATTGGCATCTCACAGGGTAAGATATCTGATGGGGCTGCCATCTACGACTCGATATCAAGTCGTCTGCCAACTTATATAATTAGATTGATTGTAGCTGGTTAAGTCAATATGCTGTAAGTCGGAAAATCAGGAACCCGATTCCGATCTGACCACAATTTTTAAACTGGCATAAACCTTCTGATGACATATGGACATGGGGTGGAACAAATATGAGTACCAGATATCTATTCTGAGAGTGAAGGCAGCTATCACATGATTGGCATCTACAGTTGATTGTCCTGAAAAGGTAGGAATCTCAACCTCCTATTGCCCCAAGGACCTCCCAAGGCCTGTAGTGGAATCATTTTGCTTTATTAGGTTGACATCTCTCGTTTTGGTCTGAACCTAAATTCTGAACTTGTCTCCCAATTTATATTTAAATAAAACTGTGATTGCTTTTGATGGAATTAGTACTTAGTATTCACCAGGGAAGAAAAAAAAAAAGATACATCTTGTTTCAAATAATTTCCAGTCCCATGTTTATTGGAATATTTTTGCTTGTCTTTATTTTTATTTATTTTCACATTTTGGAATCACTTTTGAAATCCCCTGTATAACATGCATTGCAAATGTGTATTAGATGCTGTCATCAATATTGCCACCAACTATGCAAAACCCGGTTATCATAGTGTAGCAGTTTCTTTCATTACTTTTTTTCTTAGATGCAGTTGACAGTGGTTTATAGAGATGCAGACAGTAGTAAATGCCACCAAGATTTATAGAACGCTAAAAGGCAAGTTTATCCTCCAAACTATGCAATTTAACCATAACTGCAAATAGATTGGTTGTGCATGCTACAGATATAACAAGTTCAGAAAGGAAATGTTGGTCCTGGTGGACTAGTGGTACCATGCCCACCTTTGATTCCTAAGTACACAGGTCAAACACAGCCAGCTTCAATTTTTTTAAGGGTGTAAAAAACCTGATAATGGCTTCTTTTGGGAAGGAATTTAAGCCATGAGTTCTGTGTTGTAGTGTTATGGCATGTAAAAGAACCTCAAGCCTGAAATAATGTGTTTCTGAGCAAAATTTGTCAGCCATTTCACGCTCATATTTGAACTGCAATTCTAATAACGTCAGCTGTTAAATAATAAATACTAACTAATAAGTTAAGAAAAAGTGGAAGGGGAAAGGGTAGACAAGACAATAAAGAATAGATTAACAATAATCATCATCATCTTAAGGCATGACAACTTCAAAAGAGAAAGTTTTGGCTTTCTCAACAATACTCCTCCATGCCAATCTGTCTCTTGCCATATTCAAATTAGTCACTTTCATTTTCTTTAGATCATTCATTGTGTCATTCTCCCATCTGATCTTTGGTCTTCCAAAGCTCTGCCTCCTATAGGTTTCCATGTGTAGAGTTTTTGACCAGTCTCTGATCATCCATTCTTATCAAATGTCCAAGCCAACCAATTCTGAGAGATCTTATATGGTTTACTATATTCTGATTTTTTATTAATTTGTTTAGTTCGTTATTTGTTTTGATTCTCCAATAGTTATCAGTTCCTCTATTTGATCCAAATATTCTTCTTAAAATTTTTCTTTCAGAAATTAGTAATTTATATTTTATAAATCTGTTATTATTATGGGCAATACTAAAATGCTGAGGCCCAAGCATAATAACCTATATATATATATATATATATATGTGTGTGTGTGTGTGTGTGAGATAGAGGAAGACCAAAATTAGGATGGGCTGACCAACATCTTGAGATCTCCTAGGAACAGGCTCAAATGACCTAAACCTAAATAAGTTCATGATGATGATATGTGTAGGCCTATCACATAATCATTATTTCATCATGTATTTCTATTACCTCTTCTGGTCGAGGCCTAGCTAAATTTTAAAATTGTTTAGTATCAAATTAAAAAGGTAATAATTTGCTTGGTATTATAGCCTTAAATTATTCAATATGATCAGCTGACTTTTGCAGATTAAGTTACAATATCGCAACTACTATGTTGCTAGGAGTCAAACTGCAATTGAGTATTCTTTTTAGTACAAAAAGAAACGTCTGTCCAAGATGCTGAAGATGATTAGAAGACTAATCGAAACATGTTCAAGAACAAATCAACATTAATATTGAGATAAGATATATTGTATTGTATGTATTGTAAGCCCATGTTTTCCCATTACAGAGATTTAGGCGCTCTCTCCCTACAGGGAAGAATTTGAACCATACTAATTTAGTTATACTTGTTTTCGTATAGATGTCATTTTGAGTGGTACGTGGTCAGCGTTCTGCCTCATACTGACATCTAGGAAACCAAGGTAGTACTAGGACGGAAAAATTCGGTAAATTTTGCTTAGAGACCTTTTCATTCGGGCTTAAGGATTTTTTACGAGCCTGAAAATCTTCAGACTCGGTACCCACGGCTTAAAGTCCCTCCCGGAGGATTTGCTCCTTGGATTTTTCCGTCCTAAAAAATCCATCGCCAGGTTTGAACCCGCGACCCTTGGGACCAGAGGCAAGGAGCATAACCACTAGTCCACCGCGGTAAGATATAACAGACACAAAATAATTTAACAAAAAGGAAAGCTTACAGTCTTAGGACCAAGCTTCTTCACTACTGTTCTGATACATATAAATGTAAAAGGAAACTCACTTGCAATCCTAGAGATCCACAACCATTACTAGTTGGAATGTGATATTTATTTTTCACTGATTTTCCACCTGAAATAATTAAAATACCACCATATTTAAGAAAATTAGTATAATGTACTGCTGTTTTCATACTAAGGTTAGAAGTTACATTACCGTTACAGTTATCAGAGATTGTAGCACACATATCTGGATATTGGATTAAAAGAAAACAGTAAAATAGGTCAAATTACTGCATAAAGTGACTAGTGGCCTGAAGAATGTATTATATGGTTTTTGGTCTCAAGAAAGTACAATATATACATATATATATTCGGATAAGGTGTATAAACCGTCGCACATGAATTCTTGCAAGTTCTATAGAATCGCAGTGTGCATGTGTGAGTTGCTATAATGGTTAATGTAGCTTCAGGTAGATGGCTCTGAAGTCGGCATTACGAACTTTGGGAATAAATTCCCAAATGCTAAAAAAATGGACGTAAACTAACTTCCCATTTCCTAACCTAACAAAACAATTTACATGCATATTATTTAACAAACTATAAACTAATTTTATGTACACTAACACTAAATATGGTTTCGAATTATTTTCAAATGTTGGTAACTGCGATGTGAGAGTCGCCTAGCGGAGCAGATGTTACATGAAGCATTTCTGCACCTGTAGAACTCGATGTACAAAACTCACGTAATTTAGAAATATTTAAAAATTGTAAGAAATGTTTATAAAATGGTTCCAAAATGTTTAAAATAGTACCAAACGTTATTATAAATGGTAGAAAAGTGTTTAGTGCATCAGTGGCATAAGAATATTAGATGGAAAATTGTGTGCGACGGTTTATACATCACAGCCTATATATTCAATGCACCATGTCATTTCGACATTCTGGTATTCTCTCCTGACATGGCGTTATTGTAACTCACTTCTGAGTTTGAGGTGCCTGGAAGGCGGAGTTATGCTGCCCCGATGATAAATGATAGATGATATATGATAGGAGAGGCCTTAATCCCAACTTAATGAAAATTTTAATGATGATAATGATAGTCAGATGATGTTCGGGGACCGTTTGGGCCTTAAAGTTTCCTGACATTTGTCTTATAGATGAGGAAAAACCCCGAAAAAATCCATCATCCAGGAAACTTGTCCTGACCGGATGAACTCAGGCCCGCTGCATGACAAGGCAGCATGCTACCTCAAGACCACAGCAGTGGACATATATATATATATATATATATATAAATTGATATAAAAATAACCCAAATAACACAATATTAACAGGTACTAAACATGGTCTTTCTATCTATAGTGTTCTGCCCAAAGGCAGGTCTTTCACTGCAATCATAGCATTTTCATGTTATGCTTTGCAGCTTTACTAGGGAATTATAGGTGTGGTAACTTCCCATTGCTTTCCACACTGGTGAAATGATGATAAGGATGACAATTACTGCCAGATGATTATTGGGGATCGTTGGGCCTTAAGCTTCCTGACATTTATCTTACAGGTGAGGAAAAACCCTGAAAAACCTCACCCAGGAGCCTGTCCTGACCGGGAATAGAACCCAGGCCCACTGCGTGACAAGGCAGCATGTTACCTCAAGGTACCGGTATTGCAATGTATAATGGGTAGAGCAGGATTAACTTACAAATATGTGATTATTGGCTATGCTAGTTCAGTATTCTGGGGGCACAAGAACTGATAAAACATAGCTTTGTCTCAAAGATAACAAACTAACTCACTGGCATTTTTGAACCTGAAGGTTCATGGCTACACTAATTACAATTTATCCCCACTATAATTTACCTCCCTCAAATAATTGATAATACACCGTGTCCACAAATATAGTATCATACTTTAAATTACTACTACGTCACTTTGGATAATCTTATCTAAATGAAATTGGTGATAATCAAAAAAGAAACTCAAAAAGTTTTGTGCATGTCAACAATCAAGAATAATGGAAAACAATACAGAAACTACACTAAATTTAATCATGTTTTTTGTGGTCGATATGGGTTCATTGTTGGATAATTAGATGTCTGCAGCATCACTCATGGGGTCCACATTCAATGTCTATGAGGTATAGCAAAAACCTTTTTGAGTTTCTCTTTTGACTGTCACCAATTTCATTTAGATATGATTATCCAAAGTGACGTAGGTAGTAGTTTAAAGTATGATACTATATTTGTGAACATGGTGTATAATTTCCACACATTCTTGGTCAATCTACTAGGAGCTTTCCCTCTGGTTTTCCTACAAAAAAAATGCCTTGCCCCTCTTTCATTCACCATTCGTGTCACATATACTGCCCATCACAGTCTATGAGACTTAACTGTTCTTATTACATCACTGTTATGTAATATTCTCCATTCACCTTTTCTCGTCTCTATTTGGTCCAAAAATATTCCTAAGAACTTCAAATACATTTCCAAAATGTCAATTCGGCCTACTAGAATTGGATTCTGCATATGAGGTATAGCAAAAACCTTTTTGAGTTTCTCTTTTGACTGTCACCAATTTCATTTAGATATGATTATCCAAAGTGACGTAGGTAGTAGTTTAAAGTATGATACTTCTTCTTCCTTCCAAGTATTAGGCCAAGGCCTGTTACGATCCTATAGAAAATTTTCCCTCCAGCATTTGAGGGAAATTCTCGTATAAGACTTGAAAGCATAATAATAATAATAATAATAATAATAATAGCTTTATTTTAGTCCCTTCGATTGGTTGCTGGCCAAAGAAAGGCAAGACCAGTGATGGGGCTGCCATCTTATAGCCTCTGGTCAAGCTTTTCTGGAGAAGAAAAGAAAATAAAGGAAAGAAGAAATGGAAGAAAGGAAAGACTCCCTAGCCCTCGGATGCCCTAATAGCATCGGTGTCAAAAAAATAAGAGTTAACCAAGAGAGGTTAGATAGTAAAGTTAAAAGAGTGCAAAACACAAGTAAGTGGAAGAAATGTTTTGCACAGCTTGGGCACCTTGTGGTCGCCATCCACATATCCCCTAGATGAGGACCCCTGAGGGGAAGTATGATACTATATTTGTGAACATGGTGTATAATTTCCACACATTCTTGGTCAATCTACTAGGAGCTTTCCCTCTGGTTTTCCTACAAAAAAAATGCCTTGCCCCTCTTTCATTCACCATTCGTGTCACATATACTGCCCATCACAGTCTATGAGACTTAACTGTTCTTATTACATCACTGTTATGTAATATTCTCCATTCACCTTTTCTCGTCTCTATTTGGTCCAAAAATATTCCTAAGAACTTCAAATACATTTCCAAAATGTCAATTCGGCCTACTAGAATTGGATTCTGCATATGACAATCCACTTTAAAAAATTACAAAATAATATTGTTCTAACTTACAATACCCAGATATCTGTGCTGCAATAGACATGTTCTCTGTAACTTTTCCAAAACATTTATTACTATAAAATAACGTGAAACACTAGTGTACTGTACATCAAAAAACTAGAGTAGAATTCATCTAGAAATGTATAAACGCTTAAGTTCATACCATTTGAACAAGTAAATTTACATTCTTCCTCGACAGCTGCATCAAACACTTCGTGTACTACTTTAAATTTTTTTGCGAGTGTAATGACATTTTCAAGAACATCACCAAACACATGTTCTGCAGCTAATACTGCATCTCTTAAATTACTTATTATACCGGAGCCATAACCACTCCATGCATAACCTAAGAATGTTAATACATATACAAATATCTTCATTTTAGGAATTTCCATGTCCAGCACTTGTTAAATAAACACGGTATAATCTCGGAAGTGCCTTGTTACAATTAACTCACATTACGCTACTACGAACCCAAAAATAGTTTGCTTATAACATGTATGTATATATTTTCATCTTTCAATTTATTTTATCCATTACGAGGTTAATCATCATTGGTGGACAAAACAGGAAACGTGATTTAGTTTGTTTTTTAAAATGAAAACTCGTTCCAGTAAAAGTCGATTTTTTAAGACGAGGCATAGTCGATCCAAACCATAGAGAACCGAACTCTCTAACAGAGTAAAGTTATCGATTATATTGTTTACATATTTATTGTTTACAAACATTCCATTGATTTGTTTATATATCCATTTCAGATTCATTATTAATAATAATTACGCATATGAGAACTGACACCAGGTAATTTGTTAAGATTTAAGATTTAAGATAAAATAAAGGTAGAGAACGAAATATATATTTAAATCTAATATATCAGATAGTCCTAGCAGAAGACATAATTTAAAATAATATTTTTAATTAGCAACTACTCGCTGAATTCCCATTTTATAGTATACGTATATTTTCGTAAACATGATAATTCACTAAGAAAGATGCCCATGTATTGTATTTCTAATCGTTTGATTTACAAACTTAAAAAAAATCTCTGTAGTGTGACAGGCCTAGAAGGCCCTTGGCCTACCAGCTGGCTGCTGGCCTTACATCCAGGTGTGTTAATCAGAGGTAGATCATCCAGCCAGTGTAGGGGTGACATGGTCAGCATCTCGGATTCCCCAGCCATTATAGCTGGTGTTCTCAACCTGGAGCCACTACTTATTGTAGCTACCCAAATTCCCCACGATGCTGAGTGGGCACTGGTTCCATACAGGCCAAAATTCCATGAGAAAATTTCTTTCTCCTTGGAGACCTGAAGCAGCACAAGTCCCGCAGCTTTTCACCTTAATCACTTGGCTACGGTGCAGGACTGGTTGATGAACTAAGCTAACCCCAAAACCTATTTTCTTGGCATTTATTCAGTCTTGGGCATAGAGAACGGTCTTGTGTCAGTATACTTTTTATGTATGACTTTTACACAGTCACAGTTAGCTTCTAGTGTACGCATACAAATTCAATTTGGTTTTCTCTTACATTTTTATTTTTATGTTAAATTTTGTTTTTTCAACATTGCATCATTGTAAATTCTAACTTAGAATCATCCAATAAATTACTTTTTTTTAATGCAAAATTAATAATGTTATTGTCATCATGACCATCACATTTGGAGTAACAACCCTGGTTCAAGTCACAGCCTCCCTAAGAATACTCCTCCATCTCTCTATTTGTGGCAACTGTCTGCAAATTTCAAATGTTAAGCCATTGGAATCTTCCAAAATTCCATCCATCCACATAGCTTTAGGCCTTTCTACATTTTTTTCTTCCATCTGGATGATCCACCTTTACTTTTCAACTTTCTCACTATTATCCATTCTCTATATATGTACCGGTACCCATCTTAATCTATCTATTTTAATATTTGTAACAATCTCTGATGTTTTATGCAAGTAGAATAATTCCTCATATCATATTCACCATTCTCTTTTTTGAATAGGTGCTTATATTTTTCTCAGAATTTTCCTTTCAGAAATTCTTAATTGAGCAATGGTATTTTCAGTCAAGACTTAGGTCTCACTTCCATATATTAGCACTGGCTTTATTAAGATCTTATATAATCTAATTTTTATTTTAAAGGCAAAAAAATTTTATTTAAAATGTAATGTTATTGTGTCGGCTGCAGTGGACCAGTGGTTATCCTCCTTGCTTCTGGTCCTGAGGGTCACGGGTTCAAACCTGGGCAGCCAGGGTCGATGAATTTTTTAGGATGGAAAAATACAAGGAGCAAGTCCTCCAGAAGGGACTTTAAGCTGGAGGCCCTGAGTCTGAAGATTTTCATGCTCATAAAAGATCCTTAAGCCTGAATAAAAATAGCTCTAAGAAAAATTAACTGACCTCATCAGCATAGTTATACCTTAGTTGCTTGCCTGATGTCTCATTAGGTCAGTATATTGATCACATACCATTCATGACATCTATGGGTAAAAAAAGCATAACTAAATTAACTTTGTATAATATTGATGTTTTTATTATTAATTTAACACTTACAACATATAAAGAGAAAAATTTGCAACTCGCCTCGGTAGCTCAGTTGGTAGAGCATTTGGCCTGGAAAGCCAAAGGTCCCGGGTTCGAGTCTCGGTCTAGGAGTAAATTTTCTTTTCAAATATAATTAGTCTAATATCCAAAGGAGAGGTTAGAATATTATTGTAATGAGCGTTAACTTGGTTCTGCTTTTCAATATAGTGTCAAGTGTCCTAAAATCAAAAGTGGTCCCCACTCGACCACCTCAGATTTTGTTCAAAATTTGTGCACATGCATTTGTTAGGTTATAGTGCAGAATTTTGTCTTAATTGATGCAGTGGCTTGAGAGCTAGGGCCACCTGAGTGGACCTATGCCATGACATGAAGTACACGGCGCAAAGAATTTGTCAACTTGGATATAACCTTGTAAAGTTTGACACAGAAGATTTATGCCATACTTTAACCATCATTTCTACAAGGAAAAAGCAGCTGGGACCTTGATTTTCAGGCTGTCAACAAACAATTAGGTCCACATTATACTGAACCAGTGTACTTTTTTATGAGTTAGTAGTTTAGATTTTACTACACTCCTTCTGAGCAAAAAATAAAAAATTGTAAATTTTTAGCTTTTTTCAGGGCCAGTTTTCAATATGTCACCTCAGATGTTATTTTTACTAACACCACTGGAAAGAGCACATTTGTTTCTATAAGGGACGTGAAAAAGTAAAATGGTAATTTTCCATATAAGGTCTTTAAAGTAGCCTTAAATACCCTAGCTGTTCCGCATACCTGTGTGGTATAGGGCAGCTTTTGCTTCATATTTGAAGAAAAAAATTATACACTCAGACTGGGACTCGAATGCAGGACCTTGGCTTTCTAGGCCAATGCTCTTCTGACTGAGCCATCTGGGCCAGTTCCAATATAAATGCAAATTTTTTTCTGTTATATACGTTGTCAATTCCTGCGCATCATATGCTATGAAACCTTTGCTTCTATCTTTGCAAATGGCGGCTTCTTTATTAACCTTTACACTGCTACGAACGGGTATATCCGTTGGCAAAGAAAATGCTTGCCGTGCTATGGGTGTGTATATCCATTCTCAACTCCAAACGCCTGCTAGTTATATAATACATATTGCATTGCTTTCAAACTAAGCAGGCATATACTGCCATCTCTTAGGAACCTAAATAAACTTTTTCCATATTTCTCCCTGCATTGAGCAAGGAGGGTTTTAAAGGCTGGAAATATCTCAGCAGTGAAAAGGTTAAGAAGACATTTAATTGGGAATTTTATATTACATTATAAAGCCAGTATGGCTTCTTTTGATGATTTTATTATTCATTTCATACATATCAATGATGGATAAATCATATTTGAAGAGAAAAATTATACGTTCAGACTGGGACTCGAACCCAGGACCTTTGGCTTTCTAGGCCAATGCTCTACCAACTGAGCCATCTGGGCGAGTTCCAATCTAAACCCAAATTTTTCTCTTATATACATTGTCAATTCTTCTCTCAAATGAACTGAATGGCCTATCGGGACTGAACCAAATATATTTCCATTGTAGAGGAGAACACACTTCAATCTCCGCTATGAGTCGATTAACAGTCGCCATTCAGTTGCATTATAGGCTGAAATTCCCAACTCTTCCATTAAACCATGTATGTTATGGCAATTCACAAATCCATCATCACTTCGAAAGTATTGCAGAAACACACTTTCTCTTGTTCAAAAATAGGTTACAGTTGAGAAGGTTTGTATCGGCCAATAGGAGAGCAATAGTGCTTCTATGATCCATACTTGAGACCGTGGAGAGTGATCATATTATCATAAGGTATAGAGAAAAAACATGACATGGTACAAGAAAAATAAAGCGAGTTTTAAAATCAGCATATCTAATTAACTATAAAAAGCTCAAAAATTAAACTCAACAGAAATTGTGTTACAAATTGTTCCCCAGTGTTATATTTGAAGAGAAAAATTATATGCTCAGATTGGGGTTTGAACTTAGGATGTTTGGCTCTCTAGGCCAATGCTCTACCACTGAGCTACCTAAGAACTCAAATCTAAATGCAATTTTTCTCTTATACATTGTTAAGTCCCGAGCGAAGAATGCTACGAGCATTTGCTCGATGATGCAAATAGCAGCTTCTATTTAAGAAGATATTTATTGAGAATTTAAACATTACTTTTTTTTACTTTACTTATTTTAGGAATTCACACTATGAGGTATATTCATTTAGGTAAAATTTGATCACTCACCTCATATTAAATATATAAAAAATATGAGGTAAGTGATAAAATTTTACCTAAACTACTTTTTTGCTCATAACATTCGGCGTTCAGGAATTAACAATGGTATAAGAGAAAAATATGCATTTAGATTGGAGTTCTCAGATAGCTCAGTGGTAGAACATTGAGCCTAGAAAGCAAAAGGTTTTGAGTTCAAACCCCAGTCTGAGTGAATAATTTTTCTCTTCAAATATATAGTGATCAATAAATTATTTTCTGAAGAGAAATTTTTTTGCCTGAACTGGAATTTGAACCCAAAACCCCTGGTTTTATACACCAGCACACTAACCATTGTGCTTTCCACGCATACTACAATAAGTAAAGTAAAGTGATCCCACAACAGACCCGGAGGTCCTTGGGGTAGTAGGAGGTTAAGGTTCCCACTTTTTCTAGACAATCGGCACTTTATGTCAGCCGGGTTGTCAGCCCTGCGTGACGGCCTCCTTTACCCCCAGAACAAGCGTCTGGTACTCATTTCCGTTAGAGGCTGAGTCGACCCCAGGGCCATAGTGCCGCCAGAGGGCTTGGGTCAGTTTAAAAATCCTGACCCCAACGGGACTTGAACCCTCGACCCTCCGGCTTGTAGCTCAGTGCCTTAACCACTACGCTACGGCGTGCCCCACGCATACTACAATGTTAATAGTAATGTTTTCTTTTAATTTTTTTAACCCCTTTATGTTTTATACTAAGTTATTGATTTGTTCAGTCAACAATTTTTATCATTATTTTTATTTTTATGTAAATATACCCTTATTATTATTGCTGCTCATATAATTCCATTCCTCAATAGTGTGAACAAAACTTTATTCTCAGATACTCATAATCTTTTCTCCTCCCTTAAAGTAAGAGTCCGTGTTTCACATCCGTATAATATAACTGGATGATAACAGTTTTATATTTTTAGTTTAAAGTTTTTTTGTGAGAAGTTGGGATTCCAAGAATCCCTGTAATGTATAATAGCACCAAGAATCCCTGTAATGTATAATAGCATGTTTTTCAAGAATTGAAACTATATTTAATTTATTTCTTCACCTCTTTCCTGTTCGTAATTATTATTCCTAGGTATTTGAATTTAGCCTCAAAATTTCACTTATTTGTCATTAACTGTCCATTTATATTAGATAATGTATCTCTATGTGTCTCTCTCTATATAGGAAAGAATTTTAAGAACTAATCTCCAATTGCAAAAGAATATATTAAATGAAGAAGCATTTTTATCATTATGTTCAAAACTTCATACAGTTCCCTACAATCCTAACATGTTTATATAAATGAATCAGCTATTTATTTAAAAGTTGACAAGTAGTTACCACTTCTCATTCAGTAAAACAACTTCTTCTTCTTCTTCTTCCTTCCAAGTATTAGGCCAAGGCCTGTTACGATCCTATAGAAAATTTCTGGGAAATTCTCGTATAAGACTTGAAAGCATAATAATAGTCCCTTCGATTGGTTGCTGGCCAAAGGAAGGCAAGACCAGTGATGGGGCTGCCATCTTATAGCCTCTGGTCAGGCTTTTCTGGAGAAGAAAAGAGAATAAAGGAAAGAAGAAATGGAAGAAAAGAATGACTCCCTAGCCCTCGGATGCCCTAATAGCGTTGGGGTCGAAAAACAAGAGTTAACCAAGAGAGGTTAGATAGTAAAGTTAAAAGAGTACAAAACACAAGTAAGTGGAAGAAATGTTTTGCTCAGCTTGGGCACCTTGTGGTCAATTAAATTATAATAAAAATTCTAAGAGTAAATAACACTGGTCAACATGATTTTTGTCTCATGAGTAACAATAGTAGTACTTAATGCTGTTTTTTATCGTATTTTCAAATATGTATTCGGAATTCCTCCATCACCCACAGTTTTTTTATTTCAATTTCAATTAATGGATTTAAATAATTATTTTTTAATCAACATTTTTTCATCAATTTGTCCATTGTAAAATAAAATCAAATGAGCTAACTCAAATGGTTTCAGCTATGGAAAAGAGATATCAAGGCAAATGGAATCTTAATATGCTGGCTGATTATTGTTGGACCATCAAGAGGGATGCTCCACAGGCAAAATATAGCAGAAAATCGTCATTTCTTACTTTCTAGGTGAGTCTAAATGTTCGAATATTGTGTAGTTACGAATGTAGAAAATATTAAAGTGTTTGAAATTATAAATTCCTGTCTCTTGGAAACCTTGTGTGATGGAGAAAAACTGATATCATATTTGAATTCAGGAGAAAAAATACTATTAGAACCACATATTTTCTTTCTGAGACAAAAAGAAAGTTTATTTTTTGTTGCTTAGTGTAATCCTTCTAATTCATAAATTAAAATAATTTCATAGAATTAAAGAATGAATCAACACTTTTTGAATGCAAACAATTTTCTAATAAATATGACCTTGAATATTAATTACAAAATGATAAATAACCACAGCAGTATATCAAGAATATGTCTGATTCAGATAACCTCTTCATGATCAATGTGCAATGCACTTAAATGGTTCACTGAACTTAATATTTAAACTTTTTTCAAGAAATTAACTTATTTATAGAACAATAATATTATGCTTTCACTAAGCTATATCACCAAATTACATATACAAAGTGTATGCTACGATATTATCTGAAGGTCAGTACATCTGATGTTTGATATTTTCTATAAAGGTCAGTAAGTTATCAAGTAAAAGTTTATAGCAAACATCGGCCAGTGATCTCAAAACTTCTATCTTAAATTATCTTTTTTTCTCTCTTTTTGTCTTCTCTCTTATTTTTTCACAACTTAATAAAAAATCAATTCCCTGGGTGATAGGAGACATTGAACTTGACACATACACTAGACATACATAAGTGGCAGACCGCCTTGGATCTGCAGACAGCAATATGTTAAATCCAATGCTGAAGACAACACAAAACAAGGGATACATGCCTAATCCAAGGTGGAGGTATAAAATCCTAAGAATCAAATCCAAGAAGTCAGAATGGAAGATGGTGATGATTAATGGCATAGCCCATTATTGAGCCATAGCCTCTCCTTTTTCAGGAGTTCATTTTAGTTACCTTATTTGCCAAAGATGTCATGAGTGGCATGTGATCAACACATTGACTCAATGAGACATCTAGCAGGCAACTAAAGTATTACTAGTGAGTGTAGAATATATATTTTAACGACTCACCTCATATGATTTCAAATTTCTTTGAAACCGGCGGTTTCAGACAATATCTTGTCCCTCTTCAGTCATGGCTTCCACTGATGAAATTCTGTGGTTGTTGATTTCTCTAAGGACATCACCTCTTGTGCTGCCATCTTTCGTTGGAATTATAAACTTTGTAATTAAATTTTTATCCACCGGAATATCGAAATTCATAGATCGATATTTATTCTTCTGAATGAATATCATTTCCCAAATTGTCAATTCCAACGGTTTATCTAATTGTTTCAAAAGTTTTTCCTCTTTTTCAATTTTATGGGAAATGATATTCATTCAGAAGAATAAATATCGATCTATGAATTTCGATATTCCGGTGGATAAAAATTTAATTACAAAGTTTATAATTCCAACGAAAGATGGCAGCACAAGAGGTGATGTCCTTAGAGAAATCAACAACCACAGAATTTCATCAGTGGAAGCCATGACTGAAGAGGGACAAGATATTGTCTGAAACCGCCGGTTTCAAAGAAATTTGAAATCATATGAGGTGAGTCGTTAAAAATATATTCTACACTCACTATTAATGATATAACCTCATAATGTTTACTTCCCAATATTAATTTAAATATAACTAAAGTATTATTAGGATGTTTGAGATCAGTAAATTATGCTTAAATGCCAATTTGTTCAGGCATAACCCATAAATTGGCAATATATCCTATAGGATACATCAATTGTTTTAATTTATTTAATATTTAAAAAAAAAAGAAGAAAACAAACGAGTACAAATGATGATACAATCAAATGTTTTCTACCTCTCCTCATATATTCTTCTAAGTAGATCACGATTTCGAGACCATAACAGTCTCATCTTCAGTACAATCTTGGCGACTGATGTCAAGGGAAGAAGAAGTGTTTCTTCCAATCGACATAACATCAGTCACCAAGATTGTACTGAAGATGAGACCGTTATGGTCTCAAAATCGCGATCTACTTAAGGGAGGAAGAAGTGTTTCTTCCGATCGACATAATATCAGTCACCAAGATTGTACTGAAGATGAGACCGTTATGGTCTCGAAATCGCGATCTACTTAGAAGAATATATGAGGAGAGGTAGGAAACATTTGATTTTATCATAAATTAAACCTCATAGTGATTAATTCCTGTATAAAAGTTAAAAAATAAGTATAAATTACTTAAATATGTGTTGAATTACTCAAGATACCACATAATAAGAGTTATGCATGGTTACTTTTTAGTGCAGTCAACACATTCAAATAACTGACATGAGATATTAATGTTTTGCCAATTTAAGGATTAAGAATCTTTTACGAGCCTGAAAATCTGCAGACTCCAGACCCACAGCTTAAAGTCCCTCCGATAGGACTTACTCCTTGGATTTTTGCATCCTAAAAAATCCATAGACCGTGGCCGGATTTGAACCCACGACCCTCGGAGCAGAGGCAAGGAGCATAACCACTAGTACCCTGCAGCCGATATTAGGAATTCTACTGATCATACTACACAGACATCATGTCCTGTCTAACAAGTATTGGGCTTCAAGGCTTGTTATGGCCTCGCACAAAATTTTCACATCACCTCTTAGCAGAACAACCCACAGATCTTTGGCCATATGGTATATATTTATAGACTGCCTTTGGAATTCTAGTAATATTCATTCTTTCAAGTTGACATTTCCATATAGTCTGATACTGATGGATATACTTCAGATTTGTCTTGGTTTTTGGTTCATTTAAGTCATAGTACTATAATGATAAAATCAAATGTTTCCTACCTCTCCTCATATAAATCTTCTAAGTAGATCGCGATTTCGAGACCATAATGGTCTCATCTTCAGTACAATCTTGGTGACTGATGTTATGTCAATCGGAAGAAACACTTCTTCTTCCATCTGTTGGTGGACCGATGAACCTCTGGATCAGGTCAGGATTTGTGGGAATTTCAAAGTTCATAAGTTTTCCTTTGATTGTACTGAAGATGAGACTGTTATAGTCTCAAAATTGCGATCTACTTGGAAGATTTATATGAGGAGAGGTGGAAACATTTGGTTTTATCATAAATTTAACCTCATAGTGATTAATTCCTGTAAAAGTTAAATCTACTATACTTTATATAACCAAGTACTTCTTGACAACATGTTTGTACTATGAACTTTTTGCTTATATGAAATAGAAATAATGTAAAGTGTTTATAATACATTCCAGCTACCAGTTTCCAAAGATGATGTGTAAGCAATATGTGGTATAGTGCTTTTCAGAAGTTATGGATAATGATTTTAATTTATCTCTTTGAGGGTTTGTAGGACAGCCATACCCTATCACTCAAATTAAATATTTACTAGATTTGTCAATATTCAGTTTTTATTCTTTAATGAAATATACTTAATTTCATTAATTTTCAAATTGAAGTATTGTTTATAATAACAAACCAAATAGAAAATATATTGGGAATCGCTACAGTATGTAAGAAAAGGATGGCTTGGAGGTAAGTGAATGCAAGTGTCCACATATCCTATATCAAAGGACTGGATGGAGATATGGATGGCCTGGGTTCCTAGAAAACAGAGGCTTGGATATTTTTCTTCACTAAGGTCGGTATTCAAGAACCAACTCTCTAGGCCATGCCATCTCTGTCTTCCATAAGTAGAGGCTCTCATCTTTCAATTGTTCCCAGAATTTTTTTAAAAATAAATATCTTGTTAGTACATAATGTTGAATAGAGTGAGCCAATTAGAACAGTTTCTGCATGACCCACATAATTAATCACGGAGAGACAGACTGAGAGTCGCTCTTCGCAGAAGGTTTGGTTCTTGAATACCGGCCTTATTTGTAAAAGGATGGCCTTGAGAACCACTCAGCCCCTTTCCTGAAAGTAAAGCTTCCCAGAGTTTAGACCTAGTCATCAACATCCTTCTTGTCATGTTGTTTCACAATCATTGATTTTTGAATCCACAACCCCTAAAGGCTTTCATGGCCTATTAATAGTATACCTTTAAATTTACTTTATACTAATGATGTTTTTATTATTAATTTAACATTTCTCAATGAAAGATAAATTAAATTTGAAGAGAAAAATTTTCGCCTAGACCGGGACACGAACCCGGGACCCTTGGCTTTCCGGGCCAAGTGCTCTACCAACTGAGCTACCGAGGCGAGTTACGATCTAGACGCAAATTTTTCTCTTATATACGTTGTAATTCCCTATCGCCAAATGCTTTTGAAACCATTGTTTCTATCTTTGCAAATGGCGGCTTCTTAGTTAAGAAGACATTTATTGGAAATTTTAACATTACTTTAAAAGCCAGTAAGGCCTCTAATGATGTTTTTATTATTAATTTAACATTTCTCAATGAAAGATAAATTAAATTTGAAGAGAAAAATTTTTGCCTAGACCGGGACACGAACCCGGGACCCTTGGCTTTCCGGGCCAAGTGCTCTACCAACTGAGCTACCGAGGCGAGTTACGATCTAGACGCAAATTTTTCTCTTATATACGTTGTAATTCCGCCATTTGCTAAGATAGAAACAATGGTTTCAAAAGCATTTGGCGATAGGGAATTACAACGTATATAAGAGAAAAATTTGCGTCTAGATCGTAACTCGCCTCGGTAGCTCAGTTGGTAGAGCACTTGGCCCGGAAAGCCAAGGGTCCCGGGTTCGTGTCCCGGTCTCTAGGCGAAAATTTTTCTCTTCAAATTTAATTTATCTTTCATTGAGAAATGTTAAATTAATAATAAAAACATCATTAGAGGCCTTACTGGCTTTTAAAGTAATGTTCTCTTCAAATTTAATTTGTTGTTGCTGGTACAAACAGTTGGAGTAAACATCACCGTACACAACAACAACAAATAGCAGAAACTCACCCTGCAGAAGATGGAAGATAACTTCCAAAAGTGCTCCAGTTAATTTTATATACAATATTTTAACGAAGTTGAGGACGACGGCACCTACCAACAGATACAATTTAATTTTTAACTTTCATCATTGAAAAGACAGCATTTCAATGAAATCCTTAGAGATAAAGAGGAAAAGGAAGTCCAAAACAAACCTGAGAACAACTGTACAGAATTAAATTACAGGGATAGGAATAACTTGGGAAGAAAAAAAAGAGGATAGAATAGACTAGAATCCTTTGGAGACACTTTGAGGATGCCATATGCTCCTGCTGTGAGATTAAGGAGCAATTGATATATTTACAATGCTTGAGATATATAATAAAGGAACTGGGTTGGTGTCAACTTATTTAGCTTATACACTATACTAATATCTTGTGAAAAATTTTAACTATCTTGGCTCATGTATTACAGATAATAACGACCAACACACTGAAGTACAAAGAAGACTGAAACTGGCAAACAAAGCTCATTACTCAGTTCATAAAATAATGGAGAATAATAACATACACTCAACTAAAATAAGGCTATATAAAATTTTAATAAGAACAGTTTTGACCTATGGTAGTGAGACATGGAGCCTCACTAAAAGATCAGAGGTAGCCCTAAATAACTTTAAAAAAAAAAGTACTCAGGAAAATATTTGGACCGATAAATATTAATGGTCAGTGGAGAATACGATACAACAAAGAACTGTATGACAAATACAATGAACCTGACCTTGTCAATTTTATTAAGTTAAAGAAATTAGAATGGGCTGGCCATGTACAAAGGCTCTCAACAGACCGAGCACCAAAAAAAGGTGCTTACAACAAGTTTTATGGGGAACAGATGGGGTTGGAAGAGTGAAAAAACGATGGTATTAATTAAGGAAGATGCTGCAAAAATGCTTAAGTGTCGCAACTGGAGGCTTGCTGCGCAAAATAGAAATAATTGGAGGCAGAAGTTAAGGGAAGCCAAAGCTCAAATTTGAGCCAATTAGCCATTGGATGGATGGATGGACTACATTAATAATCTGCTCAAAATGCTTATTTATATTATTTAGCATAAAAACTTTTTAGTTTAGGTAAAATTTCATATAGTGTAATATGATTCTCTTTACAGTTACCAACCTATATCATTATATTCTCCTAATTTGCTACCTGGATCATATAGCTTGCAAATAATATCTCCAACAACCCCATTCTGCTCTATCTTCTTTACTTCTTTAAAACTTATTCCATTCTTTGCAGTTTTGTCCTGTACGGTTCTTCTACTAGGTTTGTTTGACCTTCCTCTTTGTCCTGAGGATCCCAATATAACACCACTTTTTTCAAATGTTTCATATCCTTATGTAATGTATATCCTATCCAGTCCCTTGGGGATCCCCATCTAGGGGATATGTGGATGGCGACCGCAAGGTGGCCCAAGCTGAGCAAAACATTGCTTCCACTTACTTGTGTTTTGCTCCTCTTTAAACTGATCTAGTATTTCTTCCTTTTCTAGTACCAGATCTCTCTTTTTACTTTCCTGTCCAGTCTCCCTTGTCTGACCTCTTGTTTTCTTTGATCCTGGTGGTATTAGAGTATTTGAGGCCAAAGGGTTCATTTCTGTCTTTCCTATATCTCTTTCTTCTAACCTCGTGGACACTCACCTTGAATACCCACATAAGCTGCATGTTCAAATGCAGCCCCATTGCAACTTATAGCATAAGTATATAATGGATTCGTGTCATCAACTACACATAATGAAAAAGAAATATATCCTATCCAGTTCCATTTTCATCTTATTATTTATATTTGAATTTATTTTTGGTCTCTTTTTTTCTCATTGTTCTTTGTTTGATATTTTTGGCCATTTGATTTTTAATATTTTTCCTGAGTACTTGCAATTTATTTGTTTCAATAATTTTACTTCTATTCCAACTTTCACAAGCATATAACAAACAGATATAATATTGCAATTAATATATAATTCTTCTGTACGTGTGTCTGTCACTGAACTCTTCTTAAACAACATGACCGATATTGATGAAATTTTTTGTGTGTGACTGATTGGGTCCCTCAATGGTTTAGGTTCACAATTGGACCCTCTAAAACCATTGGGTGTAGGAGTTTATCTGAAGTGAAAATTTAAAAATCACTTTAGCGGTCACATTTTTTTGATATTTCACAACGAAACTCAATATATCATAATAAAATTAATCAAGATAGGTATTATCAAAAAATGAGTGAAATCCAACAAATTAGAAGTGGAGGTTTACTTGAAACCCAAAATTAAAAACTGCCTAAACTGGACCAATTTTCATGAAATATTTGTGTGTGTTTGAGTGGGTCCCTGGATGGTTTAGATTCACAATTGGACCCAGTAGGTGGTGCTGTGATTGGGTTATAGGATTTTTTTTATGTCAAATGTGTACTCATCTGCATTATCGACATATTCTGTGCGAAAACAATGGGACATCATCGTGCACGTTTCTTGGGTCACAACAGATGGCAGTGAGGAGTTTTCTTGCAAACATATTTAATAATATCTAATTAGGTCTTAATTAGTGAATTTTATGGTAAAAACATAACATTTTTATTGTCTGGTCATGACACAAGAATTGAACTTTCGGGCAGGACGTCTACCAGGTCTGCTAGTTTTCATATAAAATGTTTCATAATGAATATAATTTTCTTAAAGATACATTATAATTTTCTTCTTCTTTAAAACTTAAAATTATAATTTTGGTTTACAGATAAGCCACAATGGTGCAGTTAGATTGGAAACGTTTATTATCCCTTTCACCTGAGGATTTATCAGAAGAAGAGAAAGATGACCTATATGGTACTCTTATCTGGTACACTCCAGAACCCAACATTGATGCTGAACACTTGAAAGTTCTGTTTACAGTGACTCAAGATGTGCTCAAATACAAAGGAGAACAGGTACATCCATCACTGTGTTTTTCATCTATTTGCAAAACCATTACTATTTGTCTCTATCTGCCCTTAATTATGTTTTAATACTTTTGAGAGAAATTTACTGAAACAAGTAAAGAGGCCTCATTGTGTCTATGATCCATCCATAGTAATTTTGCCTGAGGACAGGTCTTTCAGTGAAATCATAGCATTTTCATACTATGCTTTGCAGCTTTACTAGAGAATTGTAGGTGTGGTAGCTTCCCGTTGCTTTCCACACCGGTGAAGGATGATGATGATGATGATGGACATATGATTTTGGGGACCGTTTGGGCTTATTTTCCTGACATTTGTCTTATAGGTGAGGAAAAACCCCGATAAAAACCTCACTCAGAAAAACTGTCCTGACCCGGGCCCACCGCGTGACAAGGCAGCACGCTACCTCGAGACCACAGTGGTGGACTGTGTCTATGATAATGTCTAGCAAACTGACAGTAGATTATCATATGCTTTCAAAAATTGTAGAAGCCTCTGAAAGAAATAAAATTATATATACCAGAAATAAATTGAGCAAGTTGGATGGCGTTATGCATCAACCAGCTATATGCCATTATGTAATTTCCGAGAAAAAAAGTTTTAAAGTTTAAATCAATCTTCATTATTTATTGTAATGCCAAATTAACAGAGTTAAATATATATCCATTGGATGAGAAAATCCAAGAATATCGAGAGAAATGGTTTACACATGTGGAAAGAATGAATATATCAAGATTACCAAGAGCAGCATTCAACTACAAGCCAAGAGGTTCAAGGAATGTAGGAAGGCCAGTGAAAAGATGGACAGAACAACTGTGAGGCATAACAGGCAATTTGCCTAGCCCGTGAAGTGAAGAAGAAGAAGAAGCCAAACTAACAATATTGGATATTGCAAGTTATTTTCCTTGTTTGATAGTTATGCATCAACAATCTAAGAATGGAAACATTTAGTGCTTAGCTGTATAATGCAAAATTAAATTAGCATTTATAAAGTTCTGGTTTCATAACTGTTTGTTGCTAAACATAGAATCTCTGATAGGACTGATGGCATTTACATGTTTCTTTAATAATAAGGCTATAGGCCTATTTAAAGATTTGGCACTAAAAGTGTGCGTACACTTATTTCGATCCATTCAAAATCTCAATTTTTTCGATAAATGGCACTCAGCTGCTTGATGCATAAAATTGTCCAATTAGAAAATATTGAAGATGGAGTATTTATTCTGAAACTGGTCTATTAAAAAGACAATATGAGGTGAGGTGAATAGTTTTAGTATTAAATAAATAAATTATATTGATATTAGAAGGAAAATTTCTTTTGGTAATGACATTGCATAGTTGCTAATTATGTTTTATATTCAGGTTGAGTCATTGGTGGTGGAGCTTGATGATTTAGCAATGAGACAAGGGGAAGAAGAAGCAAGAAGACATCAAAACCTTATTGAAGAAATTGAAGAGTTGAAGGCTCAGCTAGTATTATCAAAAAGAAACGAATCACATATATCAGGGGAAGGTCAGAGAATAATTGCTTTTCACTTAAAATATCTTTTTATCTTATAGCTTTTATTTTTATATGGTTGTTTATTTGAATTCTATTCTGAAACTTCACATAGATTGTTGTATATATTCATATACGATTAAGGAAAGTTTGATTTTGACATGATCCCACATAATAATTAAATGAATCGTGATTTTTTTTCTTACCTCATACATCTATGTTTTTTTAAACACAGCACTGCAGTATCGGCGACACTTTGTCGTCATCGTCAGCTGTTTTCACGACTGTCAATTTTTTCTCCTTTTTGCCGGTAATTATCCAGACTGCCATCTGGTGTTCTTTTGAAGGAATTCCTCTTCAAACTGCCATCTGGTGTTATTTTGAATGAATCATTTCCTAAACTGCTATCTGTTGCATTTTTGAAGAACTTTGTAATCAAGCTTGGTTCTTCCGGAATCTCAAAGTTCATAGTTCTAGTATGGTTTTTTTGAATATATATTTTTTCCCAAACTGTTAAATCCAAAGGTTTAGATAGATGTTTTAAAAGTTTTGCTTCTTTTTTCAATCCTATGATGCTCTAATAAACTATGTGCTGCTATAGCTGATTTTTCAATTTCTCCATTCTTTATGTTTCTGAAGTGCTCTTTTTTACGAGTTTCCAAGTTCCTTTTTGTTTTTCCTATATATATCTTGTTGCAATCAATTTGATAAATCCCAGATTTTTTGTTGTCTGGGGTATTACATTTATTATTAGTTAACAGCAGATTACCCAGGCTGAATTTGTTAATTGGAGCTAATGTTATATTAAAATTTCTGAAATTTTTTTTTGCAACAAGATATACATAGGAAAAACAAAAAGGAACTTGGAAACTCGTAAAAAAGAGCACTTCAGAAACATAAAGAATGGAGAAATTGAAAAATCAGCTATAGCAGCACATAGTTTATTAGAGCATCATAGGATTGAAAAAGAAGCAAAACTTTTAAAACATCTATCTAAACCTTTGGATTTAACAGTTTGGGAAAAAATATATATTCAAAAAAACCATACTAGAACTATGAACTTTGAGATTCCGGAAGAACCAAGCTTGATTACAAAGTTCTTCAAAAATGCAACAGATAGCAGTTTAGGAAATGATTCATTCAAAATAACACCAGATGGCAGTTTGAAGAGGAATTCCTTCAAAAGAACACCAGATGGCAGTCTGGATAATTACCGGCAAAAAGGAGAAAAAATTGAGTCGTGAAAACAGCTGACGATGACGACAAAGTGTCGCCGATACTGCAGTGCTGTGTTTAAAAAAACATAGATGTATGAGGTAAGAAAAAAATCACGATTCATTTAATTATTATTAATTGAACCTCATAATGTTAAAAATTCCCAAATTTAATATATAAATGATCCCACATGCCATTATCAAGGAATGAAAGGTCAAGTTACTGGTATAAGTCTTATGTACCTTCAGTGATTGAATCAAAAGCCAGTCTAATTAAACAAATAGATAAACAAAAGGAACTCACAGTTTGGGAAAAAAATCCACATTCAGAAAAACAAAGGAAAATTTATGAAACTTCGAAATTCCCGCAAATTCTGACCTGATCCAGAGGTTCACCAGCAGAGGGAAGAAGAGTTTCTTCTGATCGACATAACATCAGTCGCCAAAATAGTACTGAAGATGAGACCATTATGGTCTCGAAATCACAATCTATTTAGAAGATATGTATGAGGAGAGGTAGGAAACATTTGATTTTACCTTCAGTGATATTTATCTGTCATGCTATTGGACAGGCTAACAATCCATGTGCTGTTGATAAATGCACTATGTTTTCTTAGTGGTCTATTTGGGAAGTTGTACACCCATCTGACAGTTGACCACGTTCCATATTGGTTAACTGTGACTTTTTTTTATCCTCTTTGTTGTTTTGGGGATGACATGGTAAGCAGCAAGAGCAGTTTTCATGCAGATGGTAATCTTTGATCATTATTCCAGGTGTTCTTACAGTATGGTCTTTCCTCAATTTCTATTGCTTTCTATTGTAACTTCTCAAACAGAGTCTAAAAAATGTAGTGTGATTACCATACAGCATATGGATTTCTAGCCAATGTCCTTTAGCATGACAAGTATTGCTGAAGGTATATAAGACCTATACCAGTAACTCAAATATTTCCTTCCTTGATAATGGCATGTAGGATCATGAGAAAACTTGAATCTTTGATGTAGAAAACCCAAAAAACTTTTCTTAATCATACTTATATCTGCAAAAATTTACAATATAACATATATATATATGTATATCCATCCATAGTAATTCTGCCTGAGGGCAGGTCTTTCACTGCAATCATGGTATTTTCATGCTATGCTTTGCAGCTTTACTAGAGAATTATAGGTATGGTAGCTTCCCATTGTTTTCCACACTGGTGAAGGATGATGATGATGGCCAGAAGATTTTCGGGGACCGTTGGGGCCCTAAGCTTCCTGACATTTGTCTTACAGGTGAGGAAAAACCCTGAAATAACCTCACCCAGGAGCCTGTCATGACCGGAGATCGAACCCAGGCCCGCTGCGTGACAAGGCAGCACGCCACCTCGACACCACAGCGGTGGACTATATATATATAGCTTAGTGGGATTCATTTATGCATTGTTTATAATTTTTACAACATTTAGACAATGAATTATTTTATATCTGTAAAATGATTATATTTTAGTTGCTCATGATTTACAGTTATTTGGCCTCATAAGAGAAGAGAAAGAAATTATAAATACTTTCAAAATTTTTATTGGGGAACCCTTGGTGACAAAACTATTAGAAAGGCAAAGATGGGTGGATAATAAAATTGGATGAATCTTAGGGAATTGTATATCAATTCAGTTGGTTGAGGACCAGTTGAAGGGAATGTGAAACTAAAACAATGGATTCCATAAGCAATTGAATTAGTTAGTGAGATAAATAAGTATTGTTTCACAGCATGTTAATTTGACTAATGATGAAAAATGACCATTTAATTTTTACGGAATATTTTTAAATGTACTAGCAAAGAGAAAAACACTTTTTTCTAATAAGCTCATAACTTTTTATTAGGTACTGAGATTGAAGAACTTAGACAAGAACTTGTAAAATGTGAAATGCATAATGAAGAGTTATTAACTGAGCTGAAAGCTCGTGAAAGGGACATTAGTACTGAAAAACGAGAGAGTGAAAAGGTAAGAGTGTTTATTTGAATAATTTACAATCAGTAGAGTGTGCTGCACGATCCTACCTTTTTCATTACATTGAATCTGAAAGTTTTGAGTAACTATATCCACATTCCTTTGCCCGGGTCCATAGAAGACAAAGATTAATCCACCTTTCCTTTGTAAATTATTTAACATATAGTACAGAATGTTAAACAGTATTATAATCGTAGAAGCTAGGAGGAAAAAAAGGGGATTAATTTGGCTTGAGTAAGCTTTAGAAAATATCAATATGAAATAGCCAATGTCATGACTAGCTACACAATCAGTAAACATACGTTAACTAAAAAGTTTTAATGGAAATCATTAGGTCATTGAAATATAAATAATTCAACAAAATTTTATCTTCTTGACCATTGAAAGAAAAGATATGAATGAAATAATATAAATAAACAAAGTCAGTCATCAATAATTAAAAAAAAAGACAATGATAATAATAATATTCATACATACACACACACAATCCAGTCCAGTCAAGGGCTAGGGTTCACAGTCCTGGTTGCCCTACCCTGGCTTGTGGGACTGATGAAACCAAAGAGCTCCATCGAGTTACAGTTAACCTGACCACGACGATCACAAAGTTGATGATGATGACCCTGATACTAACTTGCACAGCTTATTTGAGGCTTTTGATAACGAGGGGAAGATGCGCAGTCACACACAGCGCATAAAGAAGGAAGGGGGAGGTACGTAAGAGAGAAGAGAATGAAGACAGGAATTTGGCACTAAAACCTCACTGTAGAGGGAAGACATGATGACGTAGTTGTTACGTACCGAAAAAGTGATTTCGGTACAAGATTGAACAAACAATATACATTGCTTATTTTTAATTATTTCACTCACCTCATACTTCATAATGCATAGCAGACCCTGGGTCTGCTATGCATTATGAAGTATGAGGTGAGTGAAATAATTAAAAATAAACAATATTAAAGAACCTCATAGTGTTATTTCCTTCTACATAACTTAATATACATTGCACCTCTTATTATATTGTTACACATTGTTGATTCATTGCCTTAACCAAGTACACTACAAAGTCCTTCTTCTCATTTCGCCCATTGTTGGGGGGGGGGAAATTGCATTTAGAAGTATATGTTAGAATAGATTGTAATGAAAAATTAATGGTCAAATTACATATACCCTTTGCAAAAAAACAAAATAGGATTTAATATTTAATTTTAGGAAGTTATATTTTGAGGTTATTTTAATTATATTATTTTTGGTCTGGACATCTTACCTCAATATTAATGTTGATTTGTTCTTGGACATGTTTCAAAACAATTCTCTGTTTTATCTTCAGCTTTCCCAGACTGGTTTTATTTATGTTGCATTATGTTGCACCACCTGGATGTCGATGTCAGCTCCATCCTGTGGTTGGCCAAAGAACCTCCAAACAAGGTCACCCTCCATCGGAATATCAAAATTCATAACTCTGTTTCTGTTCTTCTGAATATAAATTTTTTCCCAAATAGTCAGCTCGTTTGTATTTTCTAACTGTTTTAATAATTTAGTGTATGAATTTATATTATGTTTTTCAGACCAAACATGAGCAGCAACTGCAGATTTTTCAATTTCTCCATTTTTAATATTTCTTATGTGTTCTTTGGTTCTAATTTTTAGGTTTCTTTTTGTTTTCCCTATATATATCTTTTCACAACCCATGCATTCAATTTGATATATTCCTGACTTTTTATTTTTATCAGTTTTTTCATTTTTGTTGGTTTTTATTAGTTTATTTAAACTGTAGTTTAATATTAAATTAGCACCAAAAAATAACTACAGTTTAAATAAACTAATAAAAACCAACAAAAATGAAAAAACTGATAAAAATAAAAAGTCAGGAATATATCAAATTGAATGCATGGGTTGTGAAAAGATATATATAGGGAAAACAAAAAGAAACCTAAAAATTAGAACCAAAGAACACATAAGAAATATTAAAAATGGAGAAATTGAAAAATCTGCAGTTGCTGCTCATGTTTGGTCTGAAAAACATAATATAAATTCAGACACTAAATTATTAAAACAGTTAGAAAATACAAACGAGCTGACTATTTGGGAAAAAATTTATATTCAGAAGAACAGAAACAGAGTTATGAATTTTGATATTCCGATGGAGGGTGACCTTGTTTGGAGGTTCTTTGGCCAACCACAGGATGGAGCTGACATCGACATCCAGGTGGTGCAACATAATGCAACATAAATAAAACCAGTCTGGGAAAGCTGAAGATAAAACAGAGAATTGTTTTGAAACATGTCCAAGAACAAATCAACATTAATATTGAGGTAAGATGTCCAGACCAAAAATAAAATAGGATTTTCCTAACTTGATCTTCTTGCTTTCCCCTGCAAATAGTAAATTTATTAGCTACTTACTTGTCTTTACAAAGCTGAGTAAATACTATATCAATTATATTGAAATTAATATTGGGAAGTAAACATTATGAGATGATAATAATTTAAATTCATCGGAGAACATTTCTTTTAAAAACTCACCTCATACATTACGTACTTTTCACTTAACTATGGTTCCTACATTCACAGAAAAATTGTATATAAACTAATTAACTAACTCACTGGCACTATCAAACCCATAGGTTCATGGCCACACAGACATAAGCTCTCAACACATCCCTATCCTGCGCTAATGTTTTCCAATCATTCCCTGTATAATCTACTTCCCTCAAATCATTGTTAATGTCATTTTTTGGTCTACCAACTGGATGTTTTTCCTCTGGTTTCCTACAAAAAGCTTCCATGCCCCTCTTTCATTTCCCATTTGTGCCACATGTTCTGCCCATTGCAATCTACAAGACTTAACTGTTCTTATTATAACTGGTTTCCTATAAAGTTGCTGCAGCTCACTGTTATTCAGTCTACTCTATTTGCCTGTCTGTTCATCTCTCTTTGATCCAGAAATTTTCCTAAGAACTTTATTCTCAAATACTCGTAATCTTTTCTCATCCTTTAAAGTAAAAATGTCTATATTACAGTTAGATATTGAGCATATTAAAACCAGATATTGAGCTCAGGAAACCTGGCATGCCAGTCAGCATGTTAACCATTCAATCTTATTAATTTTATCACTTCTCACTGAATGACAAATTTTATTTAAGAGAAAAATATACATTCAGACTGGGGTTTGAACCCAGGACCTTTTACAGATGTATGAAATGAGTAATAAAAACATAGAAAAATATATGCCTGAATTGGGATTTGAACCCGATATCTCTTGTTCTGTATACCAGTGTTCTATCCACTAAGCTACCAGACATTACGATTCAAATGCCAATTCAGGCATATATTTTTCTCTTCAATTAAAAAAATGCTAACTATTACATTACGTAAATGACACATTATTAATATTCCTTCAATGTGTGTTATAGTTTGCTGGTCAAGTAGCTCAGCTGGAAAGAGAGAAGTTAGAATTGCAGAGAGAGTTGATAGCGCTGCAGAATGAGAGCACTGAACAGCGCAATACAGTGCAGCACTTGGACTCACCAGAGAAACAACAAGAAATGGCTGAATTGATTCGACAGAAAAATAAACACATCTCTCAGCTTTTAAATGATGTTGAGGTAAATAAATTCTGAATACACAATAGAGATGAAGTATATTACCTAGCTAGAGATTCTACAAATCCAGAACCTTTGCTATTCAATTTAAAAAATTACGATATCCTCAAATATTTCTCACATTTAAGAAAGCGAACTCTTAATTTAATGGACTATTAGAGGTTTATAAAAATGATTCCAAGTTCATTAACCAATAAAATCAAACTGTTTACGAGAGGAGGTGGGGTTAACCTAGATAAAAAAAATTAAATCATTCTCCCTAGCTGTTCTTTGTAACAAAAATTGTTATATGTGACTGAAATAAAAAGAGCAAGTTATTCTCCAAAAATCACCAAATTTGGGTCAATAATAGTAGAGGTTAAGCTGAAAGCTGAAATTTAAAAATTGGTATAGTAATCATAATTTTGCAAAGAAACTTGGTATGTAAATAAAATCTCTGAATGCAGACCAATTAATCAAGGAGTTAGACAAGGATGTGGTCTTTCACCAATGCTCTTCATAATATACATGAACTCAATGATTAAAGAATGGAGACTAACAACCACATGGCAGTATACCACTTAATAGATTATATAATTTAGACACCCTATTATTTGCAGATGACATTGTGTTTATAGCGAATTCAGAAGTTGACCTACAATGTTCAGTCCATTCTTTTTACCAAATTGCAATAAACTACAACATGAAAATCTCAACAGAAAAATATAAAGTCATGGCTTACCTAGGAAAAGACCCAGTTCGAAGTAAAATTGTTATTAATAATAAAATATTAGAATATGCTAACACAGTTAACTTTTATAGGAAATAATCACTATGAGGTTTAATTTATGGTGAAATTAAATGTTTCTTACCTCTCCTCATCTATATTTTCTAAGTTGATCGCGATTTCGAGACTACCAGTCGCCACCAAAGTTTTGATGATGAGACAATTATAGTCTCGAAATCGCGATCAACTTAGAAAATATAGATGAGGAGAGGTAAGAAACATTTAATTTCACCACATTTAACTATCTCGGATATCAAGTTACATAAGAGGAAAAAGATTTTAGTCAAAAAATTATAAAATTTAACAGAGTAACAGGAATTATAAATAATATTTTCAAGCCAAATACAATACAGCAACACACACGAACTAGAATTTATAAAACACTGGCCAGACCCATATTATGTTACGGCATACTGGACAATTTGCAGTGTAGATGAACAAAGACTAACTGTGGCAGAAATGAAATTTATGAGACGTACTGCAGGTTACTCAAGAACAGACCATAAAAGGAATTCTGAGATTCTCAAAGAATTGTAAACAGAATCAGTCATGGAATATGTACAAAAATACAGAAACAACTGGAAATCTCACATAAGAAGAATGAGCAGAACAAGAATACCACGTCAAATCTTAAATTACCAACCACCAGGCAAGAAATCCTTGGTCAGACCCTTCAAACATTGAATTGAGACCATAACAGACCACTAGGTCTATCACATGAAAGGAAGAAGAAGAAGAAGAAGACTTGGTATGTAACATTTGAATAAGAAAAGTAAGATCATTAATAGTGAATGTAGAACATATTTTAATCGACTCACCTCATACATTTTCAAACTTCTTTGATACCGACGGTTTCAGACAATATCATGTCCATCTTCAGTCATGGCTTCCACTGATGAAATTCCGTGATTGTTAATTTATTTAGTGACATCACTTCTTGTGCTGCCATCTTTTGTTGGGATTATAAACTTTGTAATTAAATTTTTATCCACCGGAATATTGAAATTCATAGATCGATATTTATTCTTCTGAATGAATATCATTTCCCAAATTGTCAATTCCAACGGTTTATCCAATTGTTTCAAAAGTTTTGCTACTTTTTCAATTTTATGATGTTCTAGTAAACTAAGTAAGATCATATTTGAAGAGAAAAATTTTCGCCTAGACCGAGACTCGAACCCGGGACCTTTGGCTTGCCGGGCCAAATGCTCTACCAACTGAGCTACCGAGGCGAGTTACGATCTAGATGCAAATTTTTCTCTTATATACGTTGTAATTCCCTCTCACCAAATGCTTTTGAAACCATTGTTTCTATCTTTGCAAATGGCGGCTTCTTAGTTAAGAAGACATTTATTGGGAATTTAACATTACTTTATAAAGCTAGTAAGGCTTCTAATGATGTTTTATTATTAATTTAACATTTCTCAATGAAAGATAAATTATATTTGAAGAGAGGGAATTACAACGTATATAAGAGAAAAATTTGCGTCTAGATCGTAACTCACCTTGGTAGCTCAGTTGGTAGAGCATTTGGCCCGGCAAGCCAAAGGTCCCGGGTTCGAGTCTCGGTCTAGGCGAAAATTTTTCTCTTTAAATATAATTTATCTTTCATTGAGAAATGTTAAATTAATAATAAAAACATAAGTAAGATCAGTTAATTAATAAGCAAAATTGAACAATTAAGAGTGGTGATTAACCTGAAAGCTGAAATTTTAGTGGTAATCTTTTTTTATATTTTAGCAGCCACAATTTTTGTTTTCACACAATAAACTTGTTACATATGATTTAATTATCAAAAGAAAGATTATTCTGTAAACCAGCAAAATCCAATCGTAAATTTGACTATCAATAAATTACAGTAGAAAGTAATATTATGAGGTTCTTCTTAATAAATATATTATAAATTTGACTGCTGAAGAATTTGCATAGTTTAAGCAATTCCATATAACTGACTTTTTGTCATTTATAATTGTTTATATTTCTAATATTTAATCACTAATTTTACAACATATTATTATTTCTGTTTGCAGACAATTGAAAAAGAGAATATAATGCTACGTGAGAAACTGTCAAACCTGCGAGACGAACTTGCTGAAGCTACCAAGCACATTACTCAAATGACAGGAGAACTTACAAGTGTCAGACATACATGTCATGAGCAAGAAGGTTGTATTTATGTTCAATATATAATAAGATATATAATCATTACTATTTTTTATTAATTTCTTATTTAATGTTCTTTCAGAAAAGTTACATGCACTGGAGGAACAAAACATTGCTCTTCGTACACAAGTACAAGAGCTAGTGGAACAAAAACTACGACGTGATAGTCAGTTGGATGATTTTAGTGAAGCTCTAGATTCACGAGTTGAAGAATGGAAAGTAAGTGAATTTTACTTTATCAATAATAATTGATAGGAAGTAATTAATATAATAAATTTGCAGGTTGCAAAAGATAGTGAAGTGCATTCTATATAACCTCTCCTATCTAAATCCCAACCCCACCTGCTCGTGGTACAATCTGCCTAAAACAAACGGGGCTCTGGGGACCAAGTCACGGCGGTATAACCGTTCCATCAAGATACAGAGTAAATGCTGTATCATAATCGCGCTAGAGGCCTAAGGTGGCAACCCCACCACTGGTCTTGCTTACTTCAGGCCAGTATCCTGTTGTGAGGACTTACCTTACTAAAAAGTCTCAAAGAAGATGTAAAAGGACTGCTCTAAATGAAGGCAAGAGATCTTTGGGCAGACACTTCAAATGTTGGATTGAGACCATAACATACCACTAGGTCATTCACATGAAAAGAAGAAGATGAAATTTGGGAATTTTTACATTATGAGATTTTCTTAATAAGAATCAAATGAATCGTGAATTCTTCTTACCTCATACATCTATGTTTTTTTAACACAGATCTGCAGTATCGGGAAATACATCATTCCCATCTTCAGCTGTTTTCATGACTGTCAATTTTTTTATTATGCCAGTAATTTTGTAAACTGCCATCTGCTGTACTTTTGAAGAACTTGGTTCATGTGGAACCTCAAAGTTCATGGTTCTAGTATGGTTTTTATGAATGTATATCTTTTCCCCAACTGTTAATTCCAAAGGTTTAGATAGTGTTTCAAACCTTTGGAATTAATATACTCTCCACACTGCATAGTATGCAGGGACACAAATACGATAATGAACCAGGATCCCTTGATGTTCTGCTCTGATCTTCAGAAAATAGTTAGAACACCATTCCAAATTGCTGAATATTATTGGGAAGCCTGCAAGCAAATGATGACAAATCAAGAGCTTCAGAACATTTGAATACTACTACTATTACCTTTGGAATTAACAGTTTGGGAAAAGATATACATTCAAAAAAACCATACTAGAACCATGAACTTCGAGGTTCCAGATGAACCAAGTTTGAGTACAAAGTTCTTCAAAAGTACACCAGATGGCAGTTTAGAAAATTACTGGCATAATATAAAATTGAGAGTCGTGAAAACAGCTGAAGATGGGAATTATGTATTTCCTGATACTGCAGTTCTGTGTTAAAAAAATATAGATGTATGAGATAAGAAAAATTCACGATTCATTTGATTCTTATGATAGGAAGTAACATTATGAGGTAATATTATTAAGATATTTTTATTATTAATTTAACACTTCTCACTGAAGGATAAATTATATTTGAAGAGAAAAATGTTTGCCTAGACCGAGACTCAAACCCGGGACCTTTGGCTTTCTGGGCCAAGTGCTCTACCAACTGAGCTACCGAGGCAAGTTGCGATCTAGATGCAAATTTTTCTCTTATATACGTTGTAATTCCCTTCAAATATAATATTATTAACCCGTCAGCGTGGAGCGACGTGACGTGTACGCAAGTTGAATTCTTCACCCAATGCGGAACGACGTGACATGTACGCTAGTTACACGCACTGCTTTAAACTGTAATTATGACCTTTGTGTTTACATTAACTATTTACCGTGTATACAAATTTTATGTAGAGACTTCAAAGTTTCTATTAGTGCATATATTAACTGATTACGGCCCTGAGTAACAATTTAAAATAATTTTATATTTGCATTTATTCTTGCGGCCTCTGACATTTTTCTTAAATTTATAACTTGATAAAGGATTTCTTATAAAACTAAATTCGCCTTTTTTTTGTAGATTAGCTTGTCTATCAAATTGAATCTATTTTCAAACCTCTTCATTTTTAATAATAATGTCGCAAAATTCAGTATAAATAAAGGCCCAACAAAGTTATTTTCGATTTACGCTACAGTACAGGACCACAACAGTAAATTTCAGATATATATATATATATATTTCAAATGACGATATCCTTACATTATGGAAAGGTAGTTAGTCTACAATTCAGTCAGTATCTAAAAGGAAAGTGGTCCACTACAGACCTTAGAAGGTTCTTGGGATATTAGGAGGTTAAGGCTCCCACTTTTCTAAAGTATCGGTACTTGATGTAAGCCGAGTACTTATTTCTGTCTGACGGCCCATAACAAGCATCTGGTACTCATTTCAGTTAGAGGCTGAGTCAACCCCGGGTTCACAGTGCCGCCTGAAGGTTTGATTCAGTTTAAAAATCCTGATCCACCGGGACTCAAACCCTCGATCTTCCGGCTTGTAGCATGTTAATCTTTTAAGTCCACACCTCCGGTGAAACTATTATAGTCATATTTCATCAACTGGTTTCAGTTTGGAAACCAGAAGAAAGGCATTGAAATTTAGGGTTGATGAAGGTCTTTTAGTACAACAGGTCTGATGTGTAGAAAGACCATTTTTTGAAGGCACACGACCTAAAATAATGTTTCAAAAGTGTTAGAAAGATACATTTGGAGAAGGCTGTCCCCCCCCCCCTACAAGAAAGAAGGTCAGCGCATAGAAGCAATGTGTTTGTAATAAACATGAACAAAGTAAACACAAGGGGAAAAAAATACACTTATTGTTGCCCGAGTGTCAAACAGCTGGTTTACATTTTGAAGATTTATCACACCAATTTTTGAAGTTCATTTTTTTTTAAGACCCTTCTCTTTGTGTAAATATTTCGTTTTATTGTTAGGTAAAGCCGGTTCTCTGAATTCTTCAAAGAATCCCTAGTGCAATACACTGTGTCACTTATGTGAGAAATTTACAAAAAGGACCTATTTCAACTGTGGCACAACAACCATAAATAAGTCTGCAAAAAATGCAGAGATGTTATGTGAGAACCGTAACAAATTTAATTAATTAAATATTATATTAAGGGTTCACCATAAAGGAATTGCAAAAACATTTAAATTACTGAAGATATATCAATTTAAATGCGTTATTGGAATACTGGCACTGAACGGCTGAGTTTAAATACCGGTGAACTTCCTCCCACATCAGAGTATTCCCGGCCATTTAAATCCATCCACTCTGAAGGGTTAAGACATTGAACAAGGAATGTACAATTGACTTTTCAAAAAATTAACATTGTGAGGTATTCTTTATTTAAGTAAAATGTTGTAACCTTATATTGAACTTTTATAGGAAAATATCACTATGAGGTTTAATTTAAGATTTAGATTAAAATGTTTAATACCTCACCTCATATTCTGTCTTTTAATTATACCGGTTTCGAGGCTTCGGCAAGAAATTACTGAAGATGAAGCTGCCTAAGCTTCGAAGCCGGTATAATTAAAAGACTGAATATGAGGTGAGGTATTAAACATTTTAATTTAAAGGTTATCACCTTACCTCACTTTCTTCTTAAACTGATTTTCGGGATCTTCTTCGGTTCCATCATCAGTATTTTCATGACAGTTGTTAATGTCATCTGGAAGGGCTGCCTCCTGCTTCCTCTGTTGGTAGATTAAAAAAAAAAAAAGAGAGAGAGAGAGAAATTAATGAACTTCGAAATTCCCAGGGAAAATGATTTGATTTCAAAGTTCTTCAGTCTACCAACAGAGGAAGTAGGAGGCGGCTCTTCAAGACGCAGCAACTGTTATGAAAACACTGAGGATGGAACCGAAGAAGGAGCTAAAATTGGTCTAAGAAGAAGAAGAATATGAGGTGAGGTGATAAAATTTTACTTGAATAGGAATTTACACCTCATCTCATAATAAATTTTCTCACCTTGACATGTTTTGAAGACCATTGTCCCCATTTGAAACTAGATTCCAAAATAAATTTGAACATTAGAACAAAGGAACACTTTAGAAAAATGAAATACGGGAAAATCTGCAATAGCTGCTCACAATTGGATGGAAAATCATAGAATTAAAGAGAAGCAAAACTACAAAACAACTGGAAGAAGCAACAGAAATCACAGTAAGGGAAAAAATCTTTATCCAAAAGAATAGGAATAAATTAATAATGAAGAATGAGTCATTTTTATTTCTCTTACCTCATAGTTTATGTTTTTCTTAAACATGGGAACTGCAGTTTTCAAAAGGAAACATCCCTTCCATTTTCAACCGACATTACGACTACCAGATTTTTGTTGGAATCTCCGTCTATAATGTTGGTGTTGATTTGATGAAAACTTCAAGATCAGGTCCCGTTCATCAGGAATTTCGAAATTCATGGATTTAAATTTATTCTTCTGAATATATATATCTTCTCCCAAACTGTCAATTCTAAAGGTTTATCCAAATGTTTTAGAAGTTTGGCCTCTTTTTCAATTTTATGACTCTCCAACAAACTATGTGCTGCAATAGCTGATTTTTCAATTTCACCATTTTTAATATTTCTAAAGTGTTCCTTTGTGTGAGTGTCCAAATTCCTTTTTGTTTTTCCTATGTATACTTTATTACAGTCTCTAGAACTGATTTGATAAATTTCAGAATTTTTACTATCTGAAGTGTTCAATTTCTTATTAGTTATTAGATTACCAAGGCTACATTTATTTATCGGTGCCAATGTAATATTGAATTTCTTGAATTTTTTTTTAAATTTATGTATTTCAGGATAAGTAATTTTCTGGAATTGTTTTCCTTTTTTGAATCAGATTGCAGGGTGGTGTATTCTTTTAATCTCTTTTGTTGTTTAAATTTATTTAATTTATTTATAATTATTTCCTTTCCAAAACCATTTAAATTAGCTATGTTCAAAATGTGATTGTATTATTTCTTAGAATACAGTATTCTTTAATTATTTTTGTTTGTTTTTTTTTTCAGTTTATCTTTTTGTGAATTGAATTTCCGAGGATCCATGCTTTATTGATATATTTATTATATATTCTTTCTCTGCCTTGTAACTTTCTCTGCCCATGGGGAAGATTATCTATCTATGTGTTAGACTATTGAAAACTGTGTGTTAAGTGGTTGAAACCTAATGCTTTTATGTAATTGTGTATCTTTCCTGTGTATGTCAATTTCAATTCCCCCCCCCCTCATTTCTTTCCTGATTAATTTCAACTTTTGTATTCTTCTCTATTGTAAATTTTATCAATTTGTTTTGAATATATACCAAAGGTTTTTTTCCATCTTCTATAAGTTTGTAATTAACAATTGATCTCAGAATATAAAATATGTGATGATTATATTATTAATCCATATTTGGTTCGTCTTCCGGGCTTATAGGCCGTGGTCTGGTTGTCTTCTTACTCGACGTTTCGTCTACTGCTGCGGTAGACATCATCAGGAGATACTGCGTGCTTTCTGTGAACTCCTCAACAGTCGGCTGCAGACTGGCTGGTCGTTGGAAACTGTCTCTCTGTTTATAGCTAAATCCCGGGTGGAGGGGAGGTTTTCTGCGCGCACCGAGTTTTGCGCTGTATTGCCGTGTGCAGAAGTCATAGGCTTCGTTGTCGTGTTATGTAGTGCTGGGATCCAAATTTTGTTTATCTTCAAGGTTTCTTCTTTTTTGTTGAAGGAATTTTTATGTTTATATATTTCTATGGCTTCTCAGTATAGTCTGGTGTAGTAATGTGATGTTTGTGATAATACCTGGGTATCTTCAAATCTTATAATATGTTGTTGGTTGTTCATCAAGTGTTCCGCTACGGCCGATTTTTCATTTTGTTTTAACCTGCAGTGTCTCATGTGTTCTTGTAATCGTGTGTTGATCATTGAAAAATCGGCCGTAGCGGAACACTTGATGAACACTTGCAAATATAAACTGCACCACATTTGACATCTTCAGAACTTAGTAAAAGAAAGCATGACCTATACTTGCATAAATAATATTTTTATTTTTGTTTTTTGCAGAGGGTATTGGAGGAAAAGAATGCAGAAATAGAAGAACTGCAAGCTAGATTGTCTCATCTTGCAGCACAAGCTCCTAATATACAGATTGACACAGAGAGAAGTCGTGTGGCCTTGCTGACCCAAACTCTACAGAAAAGAGAAGATCAAATAGAAGATCTGCAGAAACAGTTGGCACAGGCAACAATTGAGATGAATGAAAGTGCTGCCTTCATTGAACAACTAAAATCTCAGACATCAAAGTAAGAATCATAATTATTCCATAAAATTGTTCCCATTTTTAATTGTGTCATATAAGATTAATTCATGTCCACTGCTGTGGTCTCGGGGTAGCATGCTGCCTTGTCATGCAGTGGGCCCGGGTTCGATCCCCAGTCGGGACAGTTTTTCTGGGTGAGGTTTTTTACGGGTTTTTCCTCACCTATAAGACAAATGTCAGGAAAACTTCAAGGCCCAAACGGTCCCCGAAATCATATGGCCATCGCAATCATTCATATTCATCTTAGGTTAAGCTTAGGATTAGGGACTCTCCTGGCTCACCGTTATCATCATATCATCAGGGCAACATAACCCTGCCTTCCAGGCACCCCAACCTCAGAAGTGGGTTACAAGTACGCCGTGCCAGGAGAGAAACCAGGAACGTCGAAAGACAACCTGGGGCATTTGAAAAGATTAATTCATGTAGCACAAATTAGTTATATCATCAACATCAAAGGTTTCATATATTAGACCTAGTAGTCTGTTACTTTCAATGTCCATACATAATTTTTTAGGTCTCTCCTAGTTCTTTGAATTTCAGAGGGTTTGTTAAGACTTGTTAGCAAGCAGTTGGAAGGCATCCTGCCAAAATTGTTCTTTTCAGTTCAGTCTATTTTGTAGGTACTGCATAAATAGAGTTACTGTTTAATTCTTTGAGTATGTCTTCATTCCTTTTTATAGTCAAGAAATATTATATCATGATTTATTTTAAAATCATTAGGAAGTAACATTATGAGGCTTAATTTAATAATTGAATTTGTATTTTTTAACATTCTTACCTCATATGTTTATTTTATTGGATGATAGAAAAGAAACACACATAGAAAACTACATCAGATCAACAAGTTTCAACCATAATTCACACAAAATGGCAGTCTTCAACAACATAGTACATAGATTGGTAAATATACCTATGAACGATGAAAATTATGAAATAGAAAAAGAACACATAATCGAGGTAGCAAAAGAAAATGGTTTTGAGGAAAAAATTATACACAAAAAAATTGATAAGTACAAAAAAACAGAAATTGAGAAATGAAAGCACTCTTCAGATAGAAAAGTCAAAGGAAAGGAGATACAAGAAATTCACATATCACCCTTGGGCACACAATAAATTCCAAAGAATTTTTGGAAAATTCAACATCAATTTAGCACCAAAGAATGATTATAGTTTGAAAAAACTTATAAAAACCAACAAAAATGAAAAAATTGAAGATGATAAAAAATCAGAAATATATCAAATAAAATGTGCAGATTGTGATAAAGTATACATATGGAAAACAAAGAGAAATTTAAACATTAGAAGTAAAGAACACATAAGAAATGTAAAAAGGGAGACATAGAAAAATTTGCAATAGCAGCCCACGTTTGGACAGAAAAACACAAAATAGATCTAAATACAAAATTATTAAAACAGTTAGAAAATACCAATGAACTCACAATATGGGAAAAAAATCTATATACAGAAGAACAAGGAGAAAATTATGAACTTTGAAATTCCCGGAGAAAGGAGCCTCATTACCAAGTTCTTTGGAACACAGACCCAGGGCCGACAACTTGAAGAAAAGAAAAAAACCAGTTTGTGACAAGCTGAAGATGGAGCAATAAGCTTTGAAATGATTGTCCAACAAAACAAACATATGAGGTAAGAAAGTTAAAAAATACAAACTCAATTATTATATCATGAATCATATTTTGGTTGTTATAAATCTTCTTTCCTTGTCGTGGTGGAGGGGCTCAGTGCCTAATGACCTAGATGACTAGATAGGGAAGTCTGGTTTTTAACTAGCTTGCTATCTAGTAGGAAGAGAAGAGAAGCAAACTAGCTCCAAGCAGGAACCTCAACAGCTTCAATATTGTTCTCAATGGTAAAGAAGGCAGAATAAGAAACCTACAAGACAAGGGGTAGATGGGACTCCAAAGCTTTGGTTAGCAATCCGTCTAGAAGAAGGAAACTACAAAATAAATCCCCGATCCACTAGGGAATGTGTTCGTGCGTCTGGGCTGGTAACCTGATCATGTAAAAATTTCCAAACTCATCTCTCTCACAGTAAAGATGGACAGAACAACTGTGAGGCAGAACAGGCAATTTCCCCAGCCCGTGAAGTGAAGAAGAAGAAATCTTCTTTCTGATGACCCACTCTTTGCTGCTGTATATGAAAACTGACCAATCAAAAGTTTTGTAGATTTTAAAAATGTAGTGTGTAACTTCACTCAAAAAAGGCTTGAAAATCTGCTTGATTATTTATATCAAGGACCTCTAAAGTGAATATCTACCCATGTGGATGTAGTATGAACTAAGAAGGCTGATATCCTGGCTTAAAGGAACAAGAAATATTACCTGATAAATCTCCAATTAATATTTTGAGTTTGTTTATCTTACCTCAATATTAATGTTGATTTGTTCTTGAATATGTTTCAATTGGATATCAATCATCTTCATACTGGGCAATATGCTGAAGATGATTGATATCCAATCAAAACATGTTCAAGAACAAATCAACATTAATATTGAGGTAAGGTAAGCAGACTCAAAATAATATAATCCAATTAATAGCTACATGTGAATATGAGGCCAGCAGCCAGCTGGTAGGCCAAGACCTCCTAGGCTGTTGCACCATGGAGTTTTATTTTTATAGGAGATTCTGAACATTTTGTAGACTACTTTGATTGAAATATATGAAAATGCTCAAAGTGGATCATTTTTAATACCTCTCATAACACCATAGTCACCGACATGCAACCACCATAGTGCATGATGAGAGACTCTAGGTTATTATCACACACAAATACCAGTGGTCAGCTGTGAGTGGTTGTGGCTGCTAGGTGAAATATATGAACACACACATTTATATATATATACTTATAACATCTAAATGAACAAGCGTTACTGTTATAAAGTAAAAATTTGCTTTAAAATGCTTATTTGTTATAGTAGCCACTTGATGTCAGTTCATTCCTTGATAAAGGCATGTGGGATCGTGCTGAAACAGCAGAATCAGTGGCCAGAGGCCGACTTTGAATCCATGATGCAGAAAACCCAAGAAAACTTTCTTAATCATATATATATATATACACAAGAAAAATAAATGTTTGTGCTAGAATTTCTGAGTAGCTCAGTTGGTAGAGCATTAATGTATAGAGTTAGAGGTCTTGGGTTCAAGTCCCAGCTCAGGCATATACTTTTCTTTTCATGTCATATATATGTATATTGATTATTATTATTGTATTATATTTGTTACAGACATACATTCCAAAGTGGTGTAGATCCCACTGCTATGGGTAATCTGAAAAATCAACTCCAACAGGCAGAACAGAAGATACAGCTCTTGGAGAGCAAACTGAAAGATGCAGAGGAAGATGCACATACTAAAGCACAAGAAGTGAGTTGTTTATTATCCAATTCAAAATAGTTGTTACTTTAATATTTTATTGAAAAATTTGTTAATAATATATGGCTTCAAACTCCAGTCTGGGCGTAATATTTTTCTCCTCAAAAATATAGTTTATTCCCTGAGTAAATACTCATATGAACATCTTAGGAAAAAAATGGGAATACTCTTGAAGCGAGATTAAATATTAAGAAAATCAAAACATGTTCCAATAGAACACAACAAGCTATGAGGTAAAAGTCCAGACTGAGTCTGGGAAAGCTGATAATGGTATGCATGGCAAATTGAAACATAATTAAGACATTTTGTCTGTACATTCTTACCTCTTGTGGTTGTTTTTTTTACGAACATATGTTTTTAGGCTTCTGAGCCCCATCGTCAGCAATTACAGACTGAATTTTCTCAAACTTGAGAATAGGTAAGAATGTACAGACAAAATGTCTTAATTATTAAACAAACCTCTTAATTTTAAAATCATTAGGAAGTAACATTATGAGTTATGTAGATAGGAAATAACACTATGAGGTTTTTTAATATTGTTTATTTTTTATTATTTCACTCACCTCATACTTCATGAAGTATGAGGTGAGTGAAATAATAAAAAATAAACAACATTATGAGGTTTAATTTAATATTGAATTTGTATTTTTTAAACATTCTTACCTCATATGATAGTTTTGTCAGACATATATTTCAAGGGTGTTGCACCGTCGTCAGTGTTTCACAAACTTTCACAAACAAGTTTGTGAAACACTGATGACAGGGCAACAGCCTTGAAACATATGTCCGACAAAACTATCATATGAGGTAAGAATGTTTAAAAAATACAAACTCAATATTCAACCTCTTACTGTTACTTCCTATTGTATTTTAAGATAAATTGAAAATATAATCAATTGAGTTGGTGTTTATATTTAATTAATGTTGGGAAGTAAACATTATGAGGTTGGTGTTTACTTGATGAAAATCCATATTTATTAATTAAATAAAAATAAAACGTAGTTTTATTTGATTTTCATATTTATATATATATATAATATGAAAATATATAAATATGAAAATCAAATAAAACTACGTTTTATTTTTATTTAATTAATTGAAAATATGTTCAAATAGAACAAAAGTTATGAGGTAAGATGACTCCAGATTCAACTTATTTATTGAGAAGAACCTCATATCATTTCTTATTGCAATTTATTAATATATTATATTTGTACAGGCTACAGAGATGATTATTCAACTAAGAGAATATGAATCTGGAGAGTATGGTCTGGCAGAGGCTGTGAGTGAGATCAAAGAGCTAAGACAACAGTGTCGTGTTCGAGACAAGCAAATAGAAGAACTAGTTCAAGCTTCAAACAAATTGCAGTCTGAAGCAGGACAATTGGAGGAACAGAACCTAGCTTTCAGGTAACAGCTTATTTTACAATCATAGTTGTTTGTAGATTGTAGTAGTGATGTTGCATGATGTTGATGTTCTGCCAATAGGGAGCAGCTCGGCATGCCTGAAGGTAGTCCTATTCGAGTGGATGGTATTCTAGCTCAGCGCAAGAAAGAACAGTTGTTGATGAAGGTTTTGCAGCAACAAGCTGAACGACTTGAAGAGGAAAAACTGCAATTAAAATTAGAGGTAATGCTAGTTTATATTTAATTAATGTTGGGAAGTAAACATTATGAGGTATAATCATTAAAATTCATCGGAGAACATATTGTTTAAACAACTCACCTCATAGGATTCATGCTTCCATGATATCGCGATTTCAAACATAGTCATGTTCATCTTCAGCCATAACTCCGACTGACGAAATTCTTCGGCCGTCAACTATTCTATTGTCGCCATCTTCAGTGCTGCCATCTATGGTTGAATTTATGAACTTCGAAATCAATGTAATTTCGTTAGGGATATCAAAATTCATTGATCTAGGAAATTTCAAAAAATTTTTGACAAATACAACATTTTTTTTGGCACCAATAAATAAATTTAGTCTGGGTAATCTTCTAAGTACCAATAAAAAAGTCAATGTTCCAGACAGTAAGAAATCTGGAATTTATCAAATAAATTGTGAAGATTGCAATAAGGTTTATATAGGAAAAACAAAAAGGAATTTGGAAATTCGGACAAAAGAACATTTCAGAAATATTAAAAATTGTGAAATTGAAAAATCTGCAATTGCTGCACATAGTTTATTAGAACATCATAAAATTGGAAGAGAAGCTAAACTTTTAAAACAAGTAGAGAAACCTTTGGAATTGACAGTTTGGGGAAAAATATACATTCAGAAAAACAAAAATAGATCAATGAATTTTGATATCCCTAACGAAATTACATTGATTTCGAAGTTCATAAGTTCAACCATAGATGGCAGCACTGAAGATGGCAACAATAGAATAGTTGACGGCCGAAGAATTTCGTCAGTCGGAGTAATGGCTGACGATGAACATGACTATGTTTGAAATCGCGATATCATGGAAGCATGAATCCTATGAGGTGAGTTGTTTAAACAATATGTTCTCCGATGAATTTTAATGCTAGTTTATATTACTAATATTACTTCTTCTTTGTCTTCATGGTTTAGGTCGAAAGGCCTGTTCAGGCATCATTCCATCTCAGTTTTGGTCGTCTGGGATTTTGTCATCCTCTTGGATTAAATGACAGTTTATTTTAAAATACAATAGGAAGTAACATTAAGTGGTTAAGAATTAAATTAATGTTTTTATTACCTCACCTCATATCCTTTTTCTTCTAGACTGCAGTTTCGGAGTTTATCTCCATCATCGGTAGCCTCTAGTCGACCGTTGTTATGTCGTTTCTTGGTGGTTTTCTTCTTCCTTCTATTGGTGGACTGATGAACCTCTGGATCAGGTCAAAATTTGCAGCAGTTTCAAAATTCATGAGAAAGATAAACTCATGAATTTCAAAACTCTCGCAAATTTTGACCTGATCCAGAGGTTCGTCGGTCCACCGATTGAAGGAAGAAGAAAACCGCCAAGAAACGACATAACACCGGTCGACTAGAGGCTACTGATGATGGAGATAAGCTCTGAAACTGCAGTCTAGAAGAAAAAGGATATGAGGTGAGGTAATAAAAACATTAATTTAATTCTTAAATTAAACCTCATAGTGTTTTTTCCCTGTAAAAGTTAAATAATTAAGAGGTTTGCTTGATAATTAAGACTTTTAGTCTGCACATTCTTATCTCTTATGATTGTTTTTGAAACATATGTTCAACAAAAACAACCATAAGAGCTAAGAATGTACAGACTAAGGGCCGCATGTTTGGACGCATTAGACAGTAAAATGCCTTCTCTGCTGAGCAAGTTGTATGCTAATACGATTTTGCTTACTCAGAAATCTGTTCATGCGATAATAATTGGTTAAATTTGTAAGCTACCTGCGGAGGTACCTTACATGAGCAACTCAAATTAAAATCCCGAAGGGAACCGAACGGGAACCGATGGTAATCGATGTACTTTGCTGCTTTATCCAACATTTATCCAAGATGTCGGACCTTTGAAGACTTCGATCATGTTTTCGGTATACACGGAGAAGAGGAATTTGATAGAGTCTACCAAAGATTTCAACTGGAAGAACAGGAGAATCGGCGTAATATTGCGTGTCGCAGACGTGTTTGTATACGGTATTATTTGCGGGATGCAAGCATAAATGCATTCCTCTATAGCAGACGAAAATAACGGAAGTGGTTTTATCGCTGAGAATTCTGGGTAATTCGTTGCCAATATTACGAAAACGTCGACTCTCGTGCATGACCGTTAAGTCGGCCGTTAATTCGTTCTCAGCAATTGCTCACGGTGAATCAGCTCACTAGTGATTGGAAGTAATTTGAGTAGAGAGTAATGTTCTAACATACGACCCTAAATGTATTAATTATATGACAGTTATTTTTGCTATTCTCCTATCATCCATTCTTCCAAATGTTCCTTCCATCTATGTCTATAGTCATCTTTTTTTCTTCATTTATTAGATATATATATATATATATATATATATAGCTTATTTCTAATTTCTTGGTTTTTTTGATTTTATCTAATTTTGCAAATCCTAATAATGATCTAAAAAAATTTAATTTCTGATGCCTGAATACAGCTACAATATTTATTTCTTTATAAATAAGTTGAGTCTATATTTCATCTTACCTCATATTCGTAGGACATATTTCAAAGCATTATCTTTGCTCCATCATTGGCTTGTACAGACTGATGATCATTAGGTTTACTTTTTTAGGAATTAACACTATGAAGTATTTAATATTTTATCTTAGGAAGTAATATTTTGAGGTTCTTTTAATTATATTATTTGGAGTCTATTGAGATAAGATAAACAGGCTCCAAATAATATACTATGAAGTATTAAATTTGAAGAGAAAAATTTTCGCCTAGAAAATAATATACTATGAAGTATTATTTATTTATATACAGTTTTATGACTCACCTCATATTTTTCTTCTTCTTAAACTAGTTTCGTAACTATCTTCTGTTCCATCGTCAGTACTTCATGACTCTCCAAGATGACAAAACAACGGTCATGAAATACTGACAATGGAACAGAAGATAGTTCCGAAACTAGTTTAAGAAGAAGAAAAATATGAGGTGAGTGATAAAATTGTACTTAAATAGATCTTTAGGTTGTTTATTTCTTTATTGTCCAGGACTCGCTGCCATATGCCAAAGCCAGCACTGCCATTACTTTATAGAATTTTATTTTAGTGTTTATTCATGAATAGCAGACATGCAAAAAAAATTTTTTTTTTGCTTCTTTATATCATATGACTAAAAATGGCTGAAGATAAGAATAATTGTTACAGAAACTGCAATCTTGTGCTGTGAAGAACACATAGTTTATGAAGTGAGATGAATAATGACTCACTTTAATTTTATTAATTTTGTGATCGGCCACGGTGGACTAGTGGTTATGCTCCTTGCCTCTGGTCCCGAGGGTCGCGGGTTCAAACCTGGCATGGGTAGATGGATTTTTTTAGGATGGAAAAATCCAAGGAGCAAGTCCTCCGGGAGGGACTTTAAGCCGTGGGTTCTGAGTCTGAAGATTTTCAGGCTCGTAAAGATCCTTAAGCCTGAATGAAAAGGCCTCTAAGCAAAATTTATCAAATTTTCCCGTCCTAGTACTACCTTGGTTTCCTAGATGTCAGTGTGAGGTGGAATGCTGACCACGGACCACTCAAATGATATCTATACAAAAACAAGTGTAACTAAATTAGTATGGTTCAGATTCTTCCCTGTAGGGGGAGAGCGCCTAAATCTCTGTTAATGGGAACATGGGCTTAGAAGATACAAGAAGATTAATTTTGTGCCGGTTCGCTCACGGTAGGCTGATGACATCTCAGGGTTTATAATTTTTTATATAATTTAAAAAAAATTAAAATTATCAATAAAATTTTTAACGAGTGTTAAATTTAATACTTAATATTTTTCTTGATTTTAGAACCACAAACTGAACCAGCAGCTTAGCAAGCTTAGTGTACAAGACTCATTGGACTCCAGCAACAAACAGTTGAGTCGAACTTTGAGTTTTGACCAACCGAGTACAAAACAGATTACACGTACAGTGAGTCTGGATGAACCTAGCAGCAAACAGCTCAGCAGAACAGTAAGCTTTGATCAGCCAGATAGTGTGAAAATTAATGAGGATGCAATGAGTTTACTTAGATTGGACCAGCATGAGGATAAATTAACAGAAGAAGTTGTCAAGGAGTTGAGAATACTTAAGCTTGATCAGGCTGTGGCACAACTGGAGGGAAAGCTCAAGGAAATGACAGATGAGAATGAAGCTTTACGGAAAGGGATGCATGAAATATTGGATAGCATTCACAATCAGGATGAAGTGAGTACAGTGCAGGTGGAATCTCAGAGCCTGGAGAGATTGTTGGAGGCTTTAGATTTAAGACATGTGAGTGGCTGGTACCATCCTGCCATGAGACTGCAGGCACAACTTAATTCTGTGGAAGGTAGCAATGCAGTTCTTCGAGAGCAATTGAGACTCACACGGTAATGTACCACCTACTTTTATATTATTTTTAAATTAAATCTGCTAATCATTAATATTTAAATGAAGTGACACTATGAGATTTATTTTATTTAATAAGTAGAGTTAGATTTAACACCTCACCTCATAATGTAGATTTCTAGAAGACTAGTTTCGATACTTCTTTGTATCATTTTTAGTTAGATAGAAGTTAGATAGAACTGAAAATTATACAAAGAAGTAGCAAAACCAGTCTTCGAGAAATCTACATTATGAGATGAGGTGTTAAATCTAACTCTATTTATTAATTAAGTCTTATAACACTAATTTTTCAAATTTAAAATAAAATTCTTTCCACCTTACTTCATATTCTATCCTCTAATTAAATCAGTTATGTAACCACAAAGGTTATGAAACTAGTCTAATTAGAAGATAGGATATGAGGTGAGGTGGAAATAATTTTATTTTAAATTTTAATTCAAACCTCATAGTGGCGGCTCCATGGCACAAGCAGTTAGATGCTCGCCTCTCACTGCTGGGATTCTCGAGATCGAGTCTTGGTCATTCTATGTGGGTTTCGTGGTGGACAAAATGGAGATTGGGCAGGTTTTTCTCAGGGTTTCTCCCATTTTCCCCTACCACAATTTCATTCCAACATTTCTCCATACTCATTTCATCCATTTTGTTCCATTTTATTCATTGCTCCCATAATGGAGCATCAGATGTGGTCGACCGGCATCCTTGTCATTTGTAGACCTCTATATAGGGGCTCCATCTCATATCATCCTTCAACACGACCCTGAGTTGGACACAGGTTAAGGATATTATTATTATTATTATTATTATTATTATTATTATTATTATTATTATTATTATTATTATTATTATTATTATATCTTGAAAGAGTGAGTTCAAATCGGATCCCCAAAGCTGTTTATAATTATATACCAAGAGGATGAACATCACTGGGCCGTCCTATGAAACGCTGGAGGGAAAATTTTCTATAGGATCGTAACAGGCCTTGGCCTAATACTTGGAAAGAAGAAGAAGAAGATTATTATTATTATTAGTGATCCTCCACCGCTGTGGTCACGAGGTAGTGTCCTGCCTTTCTTGCAGCAGGCTCGGGTTTGATTCCCAGTCGAGACAGGCTCCTGGGTGAGGTTTTTTCCGGGGTTTTTCCTCACCTGTAAGATAAATGTCAGGAAGCTTATGGACCAATGGTCCCCAAAAATCATCCGGCCATCATCATCATCATCTTTATCATTATCATGATCATCCTTCACCGGTGTGGAAAGCAACGGGAAGCTACCACACCTATAATTCCCTAGTAAAGCTGCAAAGCATAGCATGAAAATGCTATAATTGTAGTGAAAGACCTACCCTCGGGCAGAATTACTATGGATGGATGGATGATTAGTGATATTTCCTATAATAGTTCAGTACTAATTTTTAAACTTGTTAAGACCAAGATTCACCAAGCTTCTTTATATTTGCTCGAATAATGGTAACAAGCACATCAAATTCTAAAATTACACATTATCAAACAAACCCTGTTCATTTAATACTTATGAGTGTTTGGTAACAAGAAAATTTCATACTTTCATCTTGCATGTGATATTTTTGATACTGCCTATTTATTGAAATTGCAACTGTGATTGGTGATTTATACAGTAAGCGGTTGTTTGGATGTTTTGTTTGTATTGTTTTTAAGATAAAAATTAAGAATTTATCACCTATATTTTTGTCTGAATTTACATCTCTTAGTTTGTGTTCTTGATTTTATAAAAATTAATGGGAAGTGACACAATGAGGTAAACAGGAATAAAATAAAAATATGAATAATATATGAATCACCTAATAAAGTAAGATCCTTGCATGTGGACATGCTTTGGAGGGTGTCAACTCCACTCTTAACTAGAAGGAACTAAAGATGGTACACAGAAGTATCAAAACTAGTTAAGTTATGTAGGTAGGAAATAACACTAGGGAGACCATTGGACATCAGTTGTGAATGTGATACAGCATTGAGAATGTCACAAATACAGTGAAGAAATCCGGATCTGCGAGGGAGTTAAGAAGTATGAGGCAAGTCGAGAAACAACTGAACAAAATCGAAGCTAGTCTTCGAGAAATCTAGAATTATGAGGAGTGAGATGTTAAATTCTAACTCAATTATTAATTATTATTCATTATTAATTAATTAATGTTTTAATTGAGCTGCCAATGTCAGATGTTCTTTGTGCCTTGAGTGGAAGGTAAATGAACTTCTGGTAATTATGAATTTTGACAGTCCTGGTGAGCAAGTTTTGATCTCAAAGTCATTTATCATCTTCCCAAAATAGAACAACTGAAATTAGAGGTTCAATTCAATCATTCAGAACATAGATGGAAATGATGGCATCCAAAGCATATCCTGTTGAGAGGATATTATTTTATGATGTGAGATGTAATATTTCTGATTTATGTCGTGATTTTATTGTATTAATGAATTATGGGGTATTTTGTGCAGTTCATTTAGTTTATAAGAAGTAATTTACTCTGAATAATTGTATCTTATCATTAAGTTCTAGTTTATTTGTTTTTCCTTTTTTTTTTTTAGTTTGGAAGAAAGTCAGAGTTCCCAAAAACTTCAAAAAGCTCTGTTAAGAATAGAACAACTAGAACAGAATTCAGAAATTCAGAATCCTATGAAGGCTGTAGTTTGTGATAAATTGAAACTTCCATCAGATATTCCTCTTTCAAGTGCAGAGATTATTTCTAAACTCAATATGCATCTTCTTCATGTTATAAATGTAAGTTATTTTTATAATTATTGGGTGTGTGTTTAAAGATAAGTTGTTGTTATGGTCTAATGTTTAGCATTGGGAATGAAGTCATAAGCTCTAGAGTACTCCAGTATTATTCTATGATAGATCCAGCAGATAATGTTTGACAAGTTTGAAGATGTTCTTCAATCATTTCTTCTTCTTTATGACATAGAGGGCAATTTGGTTTGGTATAAATTCCTATTTTATTGAAGTGTTTTGCTAAATAGTCATTATTTTGAAAAGAAAAATTAATCAGGATTTGAAACCAAGACATGTAGCTTTATACCCTAGTGTGCTTCCTCTACTAGTGTTCCGGGAATTTCAAAATTCATTAATTTCTTCTTTTTTTTTTTTTTGAATGTAGATTTTGTTTGTTTTATTAATTTAGCCTTTCTTTTGATTTGATGTTTTTCTAACCATGGGGAAGTAGAAAAATCTGCAGTAGCCATCAATGCATGGCCAGAAAAACATCAAATTGATAGAAAGGCCAAATTAATTAAACAAATAGAAAAGCCTAAAGAGCTCACAGTTTGGGAAATAAATCTACATTCAAAATAACAAAAAGGAGAAATTAATGAATTTTGATAATTCCCGGGAAAGTGATTAGATTTGGAGGTTCTTCAGTCTACAAAGAGAGGTAGCAGGAGGCAGCTCTTCAAAATGACATAACAATGTACTGAGGATGGACCTAATTAGGTCCCAAAACCGGTCTAATAAGAAGGAGGATATGGGGTGAAGTGATAGAATTGTTCTCAGATAAGAAATTCAGTACCTCATCTTCATCAGGAACACCTTTATTTTTAATTACATACTATTATCCTGTCCACCGCTGTGGTCTCGAGGTAGCATACTGCCTTGTCACGCAGTGGGCCCGGGTTTGATCCCCGGTCAGGGCAGTTTTTCTGGGTGAGGTTTTTATCGGGGTTTTTCCTCATCTGTAAGACAAATGTCAGGAAAACTTTAAGGCCCAAATGGTCCCCAAAATCATATGGCCATCATCATCATCCTTGTCATTATCATCATCATCATCCTTCACCGGTGTGGAAAGCAACAGGAAGCTACCACACCTACAATTCCCTAGTAAAGCTGCAAGCATAGCATGAAAATGCTATGATTGCAGTGAAGGACCAGCCTTCGGGCAGAATTACTATGGATGGACTATTATCCTAATCAATATATTATTTCCTTCCCAATATATATATATAAACTTATATTACACACACACACACGCATCACAGGGGCAAGAGATACTATACCAAAATTCTTAACTAAATTTTGGAATTTCTTAGATTTGGACTGAGTGTATCTTTCTAAAATTGCCATCGCTGTCATTAGAGGATCAATTTCAATTTTAAGAAACCATCTTTACAAAATTTCTACTTTATAGAATATACTTAAATCACAATTTGAAATTTTTTAATGTATTTACAAAATGTATTTCATCAATTTCAAAAATTAGTTGTCTGTTTCACTTTGTCTTGTGGCAATCCTCTAATGAGGAAAGTTTTATATAATAAAAAAATGACTTCTCAATTTGAAAAAATGTAAGTTTTTTCTCAGTTGACATTTGTATAGAAGTTTAAAACATGTTTCTATTTTTTTAGGAATATGAAAAAGAAGAAGAGCAAAATAAACAGTTAGAGAAGAAATTGGAAGAATTGAATAAGAACTTCAGTATCATGAGGCATCAAATGGGATTACTGTACAAGCAACATTCTGAAGAAAAAAGTGACTGGAAGAAGTTGCAGACAGATTTGGAAAAAGAGAGAGAAAATCTGAAAGAAAAAGCAGAAACTCTGCAAGTGAAACTGAATGAATATGAACAACACTGGACTGCACTTGGTGAAGGAGAAGAGGACCAAAAGAAACTGATGTCAGAAAGTGCTCAGCAAATTGCAGTTACAATGGCAAACAATGTAGTGCTTGAGAGGAAATGCAAGGCTCTTCAGAACTTGGAAAATCAATTACGCAAAGAAAATAACAAATTAAAAGATGATATAGCATCTATTGAATGTATGGTTACACAAAGAATTGGGGAGCTACAGAGACACAAGGTATATTTGAAATTGTATATCTAGGAATAATTATATATATATATGTCCTTTGCCATAGTCAAGTGGTTAAGGCAAGATGCCTTAGTGCAGAGCTACGGACTTGCACTGGTTCGGGTCTCCATGGGGGAAGAAATTTTCTCATGGAATTTCAGTCACTATGAGACCAGTGCCCACCCAGCATCATGAGAAATTTGGATAGCAACAATAACTAGCCCTCCAGGTTGAGAAAACCAGCTATAATGATTAACACATGTGGATGTGAGACCCGTCCCGCGCCGTAGCCGAGCGGTTAAGGTAGGAAGCCTTGGCGCAGAGCTACGGGACTTGCGCTGGTTCGAGTCTCCATGGGGGAAGAAATTTTCTCATGGTATTTCGGCCAGTATGGGACCGGTGCCCACCCAGCATCGTGAGGCAATTGGGTAGCTACAATAAGTAGCGGCTCCAGGTTGAGGAACCAGCTATAACAGCTGGGGGACTCGACATGCTAACCACATGTCACCCCTACACTGACTGTTGATCATCTACCTCTGTGATTGACACATGTGGATGTGAAGGGCCAGCAGCCGGCTGGTAAAAGGGCAACCGCTGAAAAGTGGAAAGACCCTCAATTGGATGTGAGACCAGCCAATGGCCTTCTAAGTCTTTAGCACTGTGGAGTTTGTTTATATGTTTATATATATATATATATATATATATATTTATTTATTTATTTATTTATATCTGCAATCTAATAAATAATGTGAATAATAAGAACAGTTAAGCCTCAAAGACTATGATGGGCAGGACATGTGGCACAAATGGGGAATGAAAGAGAGAAATAGAAACTTCTTGTAGGGTAGACCAAGAATGAGGTGGAAGAATGACATTATCCCTGATTTGAGGGAGGTAAATTATACAGGGGATGATTGGAAAGCATTAGCTCAGGAAAGGGATGTATGGAGAGCTTATGTTCACATGGCCATGAACTTACAGGTTTGATAGTTCCAGTGAGTTAGTTAGTTAATAAGTAACAATGATAAATATTTAATTTTAGGAAGTTATATTTTGAGATTATTTTAATTATATCATTTTTAGTCTGGACATCTTACCTCAATATTAATGTTGATTTGTTCTTGAACATTAATATTGAGGCAAGATGTCCAGACTAAAAATGATATAATTAACAATGATAAAATTTATCAGTGTTTAGGAACATAAATAGCTCACTGATTATTAACATTAATTGTTAATGTTGTTTATTGGAAACCAGATGTAATAAGAAGAGTTAAATATCTTAGACTGGGCAGAACATGCGGCATCAATGGGAATGAAAGAGGGGTATGGAAATTTCTTGTAGGAAAACCTGAGGGAAAGCGCTCAGTAGGTAGGGCAAAAATGATGTGGGAGAATAACATTAACTATAATTTGAGGGAGGTGAATTATACAGGGATGATTGGAAAACATTAGCTCAGGATAGGGATGTATGGAGGTGGAGCTTATGTTTGCACAGCCAACCTATGTGTTAAATAGTGCCAATTGAGTTAGAAAGTTAGTTATGTACATTAAGGGTCGAATGTTTGAACGCATTAGACAGTAAAAGGCGTTCTCTGCTGATAAAGTTTTATTCAAACACATTTTTCTTACTCAGAAATCTATTCACGCGGTAATAATTGTAAAGCTACCTGACAAGGTACCTTAAGATCGTAGCTCAAGATATAAACTTATGTGAAAATCCCGAAGGGAACCGATGGTAACCGATGTAGTTTGAAACTTATCCAAGATGTCGGACGTTGAAGACTTCGATCATGTTTTCGGTATACGCGGAGAAGAGGAATTTGATAGAGTCTACCAAAGAATTCAACTGGAAGAACAGGAGAATCGGCGTAATATTGCGCGTCGCAGACGTGTTTGTATACGGTATTATTTGCGGGATGCAAGCATAAATGCATTCCTCTATAGCAGACGAAAATAACGGAAGTGGTTTTATCGCTGAGAATTCTGGGTAATTCGTTGCCAATATTACGAAAACATCAACATTCATGCATGACCGGTTAAGGCGGCCATTAATTCGATCTCAGCTCACCAGTGATTGGAAGTAATTTGAGTAGAGAGTAATGTATTTGCATACGACCCTAAGACCAATATCCTATTTCTTTGAAATATTTCAATTTGAATATTTCCCTTAGTGCTTTTTAACAACACTATAAAAATGATTTAACAATTAAATAATAATTATGCATTATTTCAGGAAATATCAAATTTCAAGATATCAGCACTGCAGAGTATGCTTCAGGAATCTGTACCCCTCACAACTATGGAAGTGGCAAATAAACAATACAATGAGCTCATAACTAAGTATAGAGATTTACTTCAGAAGGAACAAACATTAGTCTGTGAGAGTCGCCTGGCTGCACGTCTCGAAGCAGAGTTGGCAGCACTGCAAAAAGACAAGGAAGAACTTCAGAATGCTCTGCAACAAGCCAGAGAAAAAGTTCATTCTCTGGAGATACTTATTGAAGCTGTAAATAAGGATACTGTAACTCAAGATACACATGATAATCAGGTATTTAAATTCATCATCATCATCATCTTTCATACACGTATGAGGCCTGAGAGCCTGTTATTATCTCTAAGTTGGATTTTCAATCCATCTGTTCTTCTCACGGCTCAAAGATCTCTTTCCAACTGGGTGTTAGAGAAGCGTGGCTTTTGTGATTCTATTCTTGGGCATATATTGTGTATGATTTTCCAATTGTATTGGTATTTATTTATAAAATGGATAACTAATTCTTACTAAAAGTTCTTACATGACCTCATCATTTCTTTTGTGATCCCATTCGGAATAATCTGCTGTTAATCACATGAACTTCATCTCAGTATTGTTCACATACTGCAACAATAAATCTTGTTATTTTATTTTAGGAAATAATATTTTGAGATTCTTTTTATCAAGTTTTTTGAGTCTATATATATATATCTTACCTCAATTTAATGTTGATTTGTTCTCGAACATGTTTCAATATATTCTTCTATATCATTGTCAACTATAATAGACTGATGAGTTTTATATTGTGAACCCTGGATGTCGATATCAACTCCCTCTTCCGGCTGCCTGAAGAACCTCCAAACAAGGTCACGTTCAGCAGGAATTTAGAAAAACCTGCAGTTGCTGCTCATGTTTGGGCCGAAAAACAAATGTAAATTCAAACACTAAATTATTAAAACAGTTAGAAAATACAAAGGAACTCGCCATTTGGAAAAAAAATTACATTCAGAAGAACAAAAACAGAGTTATGAACTTCGAAAATCCTGTTGAACATGACCTTGTTTGGAGGTTCTTCGGCCAGCTGATATCGACATCCAAGGTTCACAACATAAAAGTCATCAGTTTATTATAGTTGACGATGATATAGGAGAATATATCGTTACATGTTCGAGAACAAATCAACATTAAATTGAGGTAAGATATATATAGACTCAAAAAAACTTAATAAATCTCGTATTTGAAGAGAAAAATATACTTTTATTCAAAATTAAATTAGTTGGAGTTTGACTGAAGATGAAGTAAAACTATACTTTTGAAACCGGTATCATGAAGACACGCAACTTTATGAGATGAGATGTTAAAACATTTTCTCCAACTCATTCATTAAAGAAAAAATATACACTCAGACTGAGGTTTGAACCCAGGATCTTTGGCTTCCTATGCCAGTACTCTACCAACTGAGCTACCTGAGCACTCCTATCTAAATGCAAATTTTTTCTTTTATACATTGTTAATTACCAAGTGCCAAATACTATGAACCTTTGCTCGATCACGCAAATGGTGTTTTTTTAAGAAGACTTTTTTTATTCAGAATTTAAACACTACTTTATAAAGTCAGCAGGGCTTCTTTCAATGTTTATTCTATTAATTTAATACTTCTCACTGAAGGACAAATTATATTTGAACAGGAAAGTTTAAATTTCCAATAAAAAAGTCTTCTTAAAAAAAGAAGCTGCCATTTGCAAGATTCATCAAAGGTTCCTAGAAGTTGGCGCTTGGAAATTAACAATGTATAAGAGAAAAATTTACATTTAGATTGGAGTACTCAGGTAGCTCAGTCACTAGATCATTGGCATAGAAAGCCAAAGGTCTTGGGTTCAAACTCCAGTCTGAGCATATATTTTTCTCTTCGAATATAATTTATCCTTCAGTGAGAAGTATTAAATTAATGATAAAAACATTGATTAAATTTTGTGTTTTTCTGTTTTTTATTTGAATTTGTATAGTTGGCATGGTGGCATAGAATCCTGAAATCAATACTATAAGATGGTTATATTATTTTTGGTCTGGACATCTTACCTCAGTATTAATGTTGATTTGTTCTTGGACATGTTTCAAAACAATTCTGTTTTATCGTCAGCTTTCCCAGACTGGTTTTATTTATGTTGCATTATGTTGCACCACCTGGATGTCGATGTCAGCTCCATCCTGTGGTTGGCCAAAGAACCTCCAAACAAGGTCACCCTCCATCGGAATATCAAAATTCATCACTCTGTTTCTGTTCTTCTGAATATAAATTTTTTCCCAAATAGTCAGCTCTTTTGTATTTTCTAACTGTTTTAATAATTTAGTGTCTGAATTAATATTATGTTTTTCAGACCAAACATGAGCAGCAACTGCAGATTTTTCAATTTCTCCATTTTTAATATTTCTTATGTGTTCTTTGGTTCTAATTTTTAGGTTTCTTTTTGTTTTCCCTATATATATCTTTTCACAACCCATGCATTCAATTTGATATATTCCTGACTTTTTATTTTTATCAGTTTTTTCAGGAATATATCAAATTGAATGCATGGGTTGTGAAAAGATATATATAGGGAAAACAAAAAGAAACCTAAAAATTAGAACCAAAGAACACATAAGAAATATTAAAAATGGAGAAATTGAAAAATCTGCAGTTGCTGCTCATGTTTGGTCTGAAAAACATAATATTAATTCAGACACTAAATTATTAAAACAGTTAGAAAATACAAAAGAGCTGACTATTTGGGAAAAAATTTATATTCAGAAGAACAGAAACAGAGTTATGAATTTTGATATTCCGATGGAGGGTGACCTTGTTTGGAGGTCCTTTGGCCAACCACAGGATGGAGCTGACATCGACATCCAGGTGGTGCAACATAATGCAACATAAATAAAACCAGTCTGGGAAAGCTGACGATAAAACAGAATTGTTTTGAAACATGTCCAAGAACAAATCAACATTAATACTGAGGTAAGATGTCCAGACCAAAAATAATATAATTAAAATAACCTCAAAATATAACTTCCTAATATTAAATACTATAAGATGGATTTCAAAATAATCTATTGATTACCATATTATTTTCCAGATTTCATTACTCTCAAAGAAACTGGCAACTATTGAACTCAAAGAATTAGGTGAAAGGCAGCGTGCAGATCATGCAGACAAAATGTATAATATTTTAAAAGGTAAACAAAATGTGATTTTACTCAGTGTCATACTCCTTCTTCTTCATCTAGTCTGAAGTTTACAATATTCAAATAAGAGGACATTGAAGATAAAATTAAATGTTTCATACCTCACCTCATAGTGATTATTCCTATAAAAGTTCAAGAGGATATTGGTTTCATTTTACTATTGCAGGTCAACTGACCCAACTGGAAGAACGTAATGCAGAACTTGAATCTCAAAGTAATGCACTAGTACAGCAGAATCTAGAGCTGCAGCAAGTAGAACGAGACTTGAGAGACAATCTGCTCACATTTGTGAGTCGAGATGAGTTGCAGGATGTGCAGAACAAACTCAGAAAATGTGAACAGGAAAAGGTATGTATACCACAAGTACACTTCAATATCATGTTAGTCATCAACAGATCATACAATTTATTAAAATAACATTTTATCACCTCACCTCATGTTCTTCATCTTATTCTTCTTAGATTGGTTTTGGGACCTTATTTGGTTTCATCCTCAGTATTTTCATGACTGTTTTGATTTTACAATATCTGGTTAAGACCAATGCTTGAGGTGGAAGGAAAAAAAGAACCGAGATGGTTAAAGCCTATACCATGCCAACATAAGTAGCAAAAGTTCTTCATAAAATTATTATGACTATTTAACTCATGCCCCAAATGGGAGTCAATGACAAATCACGTATCAATGAATTTTGTTTTACAACCAATCACAGTCATGTTTCACCTCGATAATTATCGAATTTTGATTACCAAAATAAAGAAAGCTCCTCCTTTTTAATATTTTGAACAGGTCAGAGCATTATTTTGCAATGACTGACTCTCTAACATATACGTTGAATATAGCAATTCCATCCTCAGTATCATCACAACCGTTGTTCTGTCGTCTTGAAGAACAGTAAGGCGGAAACTAAAATAATAATGGAATCTAATTTCTTTTTATTTGTGGTTGAAATTCAACTTGAATCTCTTCTTAAAATAATGAAGGATGAGGCCTTTGCTCCTTCCAATGGCAGACTGAAAAACCTCAAAACCAGGTCATTCTCCCCGGGAATTTCAAAGTTCATCAATTTCTCCTTTTTGCTCCTTTGAATATAGATCTTTTCCCAAACAGTGAGTTCTTTTGGCTTTTCTTCTTCTTCTTCTTATTCTTCTTCTTCTTCTTCTTCTTCTTCTTCTTCTTCTTCTTCTTCTTCTTCTTCACTTCATGGGCTAGGCAAAATGCCTGTTCCGCCTCACAGTTGTTCTATCCATCTTTTCACTGGCCTTCCTACATTCCTTGGACCTCTTGGTTTGTAGTTAAATGCTGCTTTTGGTAATTTTGTTACGTTCATTCTTTCTACATGTCTTAACATTTTTCTCTATATCCTTTGATTTTATCATTTAATGGATATATGTTTAACTCTTTTCTTATATCTTCATTCTTAACCGATTGGCTTTTCTATTTGTTTAAATAATTTAGCTTCCTTCTCAATAAGATGTTTTTCAGATCATGCATGGACAGAAAAAAACACTTATTAAATTTTAATTTAATATAATTTATCTTTCATTGAGAAATGTTAAATCAATAATAAAAACTTATTAAATTACTGCTTTTATGTCATGTAGATTGGATTGAAAGTTGAGAAAGATCAGCTGAAAGAAATAAGTGACATAGCACAAGATCAGATCCGCAACTTAGAACTTTGGAAACTTTCTCAGGAATATCAGCTGGATTACATGAGAAGACAGATTCTTGAACTTCAATCTACAAGTGATGAACGATCAGTTATTGGTAAGACTTGTGAAGATAAAATCCATTAAATTCCAATACTCAAGTTGGTTTTACCAACATGTGTATGTGTTCTAATGCTATCCATTATACTTCTCATGCTTCAGGTTCCACGCTGGGTGGATACATGACTTTAATGTGATCTATTTTCAATTTACGCACCACTTCACCATACTACTTTATGTGGTTGATGTATTTTTGCATTTTGTACAGATTGTACAGATCTAGTAGACACAGAAAATTATCATCACCAAAATTTATATATATAAATTTTTGTCATGAACATTTTCGGTGTCCTCTAGATAGGATCGGTGAAGATATAAAATTATGAGGTTTTTCTTATAAATAAAATGAGTCTCTTGCATCTTACCTCATAAAAATTGAGTTCTTTTAAGGACATGTTTCATCGTCAGCTTGTCCAGACTGTTGATCTTTAATTAAATTATTTTTAGTCTGTTCATCTTACCTCAATATTAATGTTGATTTGTTCTTGAACGTGTTTCGATTATATCATAATCATCGTCAGCATCTCCCAGACTGGTTAGATTTATGTTGTACACCCTGGATGTCGATGTCAGCTCCATCCTGTAGTTGGCCAAAGAACCTCCAAACAAGGTCATGCTCCGTCGGTATTTCAAAATTCATAACTCTGTTTTTGTTCTTCTGAATATAGATTTTTTCCCAAATAGTTAGCTCTTTTGTATTTTCTAACTGTTTTAATAATTTACTGTCCAAATTTATATTAGGTTTTTCAGACCAAACAGAGCAGCAACTGCAGATTTTTCTATTTCCCCATTTTTAATATTTCTTATGTGTTCTTTGGTTCTAATTTTTAGGTTTCTTTTTGTTTTTCCTGTATGTATCTTTTCACAACCCGTACATTGAATTGATATATTCCTGATTTTTATTTTTATCGGTTTTTTTCATTTTTGTTGGTTTTTATTAGTTTATTTAAACTGTAGTTATTTTTCGGTGCTAATTTAATATTAGACTTTTCAAATATCTTTTGAAATTTATTGTCTACCCAAGGGTGATATGTGAATTTCCTATATTTTTTCATAGGTGGTTTTTCTTTTTGAAGAGTACTTCTGTTTATCATTTTTTTGTTTCTTATACTTTTCTATTCTTTTGTGTACCATTTTTTCATCAAACCCATTTTCTCTTTTAAGTTATCAGCCCTGAATGTCTACTTCTACTCCACCTTTTAGTGGTCCAAAGAACAGGGATATAATCATGAATTTTGAAATGACGAATTTGATATGCAAGTTCTTTGGACCACCAGAAGATGGAATAGAAGTTGACATCCAGGGCCAACAACTTAGAAATCAACAATCTGGACAAGCTGATAATGAAACAGAAGTGTTTTGAAACTTGTCCTAAAAGAACTCAACTTTTATAAGGTAAAATGGAACAGACTCACCTTATTCATTATCGGTGAAGGTATATAAATATATTTTTTTTTCAAAATTCTTTTCATGAGAACTACCTCAATAGCTTATTTCATTTGGAATTCGCTAAAAGCATGGGAAATGTTTAAAGTGGCCAGAAATAGAGACTGAAGTTTAAAATGGATGTAAGAAAATCAGCAAACTAACGTCATTTTAACAATAATGATTCATATACAAGCAGTCAAAGTAGCCTTTAAGGGTCAAATTTATAAACGCATTACACCGTAAAAGGCGTACTCTGCTGAGAAAGTTTTATCCTAATACGATTTTACTTACTCAGAAATCTATTCATGTGATAATAATTCGTAAGCTACCTGACGAGGTAACTTAAGATCATAACTTAAGATAGAAACTTATCGTGAGAATCCCAAAGGGAAACCGATGGTAACCGATGTAGTTTGAAATCTTGCCGCTTTATCCAAGATGTCGGACCTTGAAGACTTCGATCATGTTTTCGGTATACGCGGAGAAGAGGAATTTGATAGAGTCTACCAAAGAATTCAACTGGAAGAACAGGAGAATCGGTAATATTGGACGATGCAGACGTCATTGTATACGGTATTATTTGCGGGACACAAGCGTAAATGCGTTCCTCTATAGCAGATGAAAATAACGGAAGTGGTTTTATCGCTGAGAATTCTGGGTATTTTCTTGCCAATATTACAAAAACGACGACTTTCACGTATGACCAGTTTGTTAGTAGCTAATTCGATCTTTGCACTTGCTCACGGTGAGTCAGCTCACCAGTGATTGGAAGTAATTTGAGTAGAGACTAATGTATTTGCATACGACCCTAAGTGTAACATGAAAGATTTTAAAAGTCATGGCATTACAGTTTCAAGAAATCTAAGTTTAGGTTTTTTTTTAGAAAATTGTATTAAATATTTCAAGTGTATCTTGTACATAACAATGTTTAATACACCAAAAAACACGGTAATAATTTTTTACTTTATTTGTAGCAAAATTAAATCATGAGTTACTATCATCTAGACTGAGTGAATCAGCTTCTCATAAGAAGGTGCAACAGCTGCAAAATGAAATTTCAAAGCTTCGTTCTCACAGCTTGCGTCAAGAAGTGCAGCTGGATGAGAAAGAACAAGCTCTGAATCATCTCAAAACACAGCTTACTACAAGATGCAGGTAAAGAGTCCCAATCAATAGGTTAAAGTTGACATACACTTTCAGTATTTTATTGTTGCTCACTGCTGTACCACCAGTAATTTGCAAGTTGCTTGATTGATTATTGTTTGGGACCAAGAGGACTTCTTGTGTAGTAAGTTCATTGTTAGAACTTCTATAGGCCTACAGTACAGCATTATACTGCTGTTTCTTAAAGTGATGTCATTAGTGATCATTGTTAGCAGTATCAGAAAAAGACAGGCACCAAACATTTGTCAAGCTAAATGTTAACATAATGAGCAGATAATAATAACTTTCTTTTATGCTTAAGTAGGTACTTATTTCATAAAACTTATGATATTTCTAAAAATGGTGAAATTGAAAAATTAGTAATTGAATCAGGTCCACCGTTGTGGTCTCGGGGTAGCGTGCTGCCTTGTCACGCAGCGGGCCCGGGTTCGATCCCCAGTTGGGACAGTTTTTCTGGGTGAGGTTTTTATCGGGGTTTTTCCTCACCTGTAAGACAAATGTCAGGAAAATTTAAGGCCCAAATGGTCCCCGAAATCATATGGCCATCGCAATCATCATCATTCATATTCATCTTAGGTTAAGCTTAGGATTAGGGACTCTCCCGGCGCACCATTATCATCATCGTCATGATCACCCATCATATCATCGGGGCAACGTAACCCCACCTTCCAGGCGCCCCAAACCTCAGAAGTGGGTTTACAAGTATGCCATGCCAGGAGAGAAACCAGGAATGTCGAAAGACAAACCTGGGGCATTTGGAAAAAAAAAAAAGTAATTGAATCAGTCATTTCGAAAATGGATCATCTACAGCTGATCAAATTTTACAGGAGAGGAAAAAAAAAACTGATTCAACTTGTTCAGGATAAAGCATTGAATCTGAAATTGCTACTGAATAAAGTCACAAAGTGGTAAAGGAATAGTGTAGTTGATCTGTTCTCACACGGAAACTATGGAAGTAGGTATGTAAACATGGAATAATGAAGGAAGTGAATTTCAGAAAAATTGGAGATGATCCCTTTTCGAAATGACTGATTCAATTACAGCTCATATTTGCCAGAGAATCATAAAATTAAAAAAGAAACTAAACTTTTGAAACATTTGGCGAAGTCCTTGGAAACAGTTTGGGAAAATATATACATTCAGAAAAACAAATTTAGATCCATGGTGAAATTAAATGTTTCTTACCTCTCCTCATATAAATTTTCTAAGTTGATCGCGATTTCGAGACTATAACTGTCTCATCATCAGAACTTTGTTGGCGACTGCTGTTATGTCGATCGGAAGAAACTCTTCTTCCCTCTGTTGGTGGACCGATGAACCTCTGGATTAGGTCAAAATTTGCAGGAATTTCGAAGTTCTTAAGTTTTCCTTTGTTTTTCTGAATGTAGATCTTTTCCAAACCATCCACATTCAGAAAAACAAAGGAAAACTTATAAACTTCGAAATTCCCGCAAATTTTGACCTGGTCCAGAGGTTCATCGGTCCACCAACAGAGGGAAGAAGAAGAGTTTCTTCCGATCAACATAACACCAGTCGCCAACAAAGTTCTGATGATGAGACAGTTATAGTCTCGAAATCGTGATCAACTTAGAAAATTTATATGAGGGGAGGTAAGAAACATTTAATTTCACCATAAATTAAACCTCATAGTGATTAATTCCTATAAAAGTTAAATTTAGATCCATTAATTTTTAAATTCCCATTGAGCAAGATTTAATCTCAAAAGTTCATCAAATCAACACTAGATGGCAGTTTAGAAGATAATAGTGAAACAGAAAATTCTACAGTCAAAAAGATGGTTGATGATAGAATCCTGAAACCACGGTCCTTTGCTGTGAAGAACATGGAGTGTAGGAGGTGATATGGATGACTCATTTTAATTATATTAATTTGAAAGCCTCATAATGTTAATTCCTATCACAAGTTTTATGAAATGTATATTTCATCCTAAATTATCATAACAAAGGACATTTTTCTGAAAAAATGTTTTAATGAAAGAAAATACCATAATTAATTTTTCCCTTTTGATAATTTATTAGACGTACTGCAGGTTACTCAAGAACAGACCATAAAAGGAATTCTGAGATTCCCAGAGAATTACAAACAGAATCAGTCATGGAATATGTACAGAAATACAGAAACAACTGGAAATCTCATGTAAGAAGAATGAGCAGAACAAGTATACCATCTCAAGTCATAAATTACCAGCCACCAGGCAAGAGATCTTTGGGCAGACCCTTCAAATGTTCGATTGAGACCGTAACAGACCACTAGATCTATCACATGAAAGGAAGAAGAAGAAGAAGAAGATATTGTAATGTTAAGCTCATGTGTGTATAATTTTTGCAATGTTATCGAACCCATTCGGCACTTCATTCTGTAATTATGGCCATTTAATGATTTTTTTCATATTGTGCATACTTTCCTTTGTTTAGTACAGAACTCAAAACATCCTTCTGAGATCACCAAGGCCAATTTTTTTTTTATTGGCATCGTGATACAGATACATATTTCCTTAGCTCTTGGAAGGGAAAAAGTAGAGAGCAAGCAACTAGGAAAAATATGTTTACAGATCTAAACCTACCTTTGTAGTATAAGATCAACCTAATTTTAAGGCTTATTTTAAAAAGAAGTATCTTAATAAGAATCAAATGAATCGTGAGTTCTTCTTACCTCATACTTCTATGTTTTTTTTTAAACACAGCACTGCAGTATCGGAGAACAATCTTCCCCATTGTCAGTTGTTTTCACTACTGTCAATTTTTTCTTTTGCCAGTAATTATCCAAACTGCCATCTGGTGTACTTTTGAAGGAGTAATTTTCTAAACTGTCATCTGGTGCATTTTTGAAGAACTTTGTAATCAAGCTTGGTTCGTCTGGAATCTCAAAGTTCATTGTTCTTGTATGGTTCTTTTGAAACTTGAATGAACTTCGAGATTCCGGACGAACCAAGCTTGATTACAAAGTTCTTCAAAAATACACCAGATGGCAGTTTAGAAAATTACTCCTTCAAAAGTACACCAGATGGCAGTTTGGATAATTACTGGCAAAAGAAAAAAATTGACAGTCGTGAAAACAGCTGACGATGGGGAAGATTGTTCTCCGATACTGTGGTGCTGTGTTTTAAAAAAACATAGAAGTATGAGGTAAGAAGAACTCACGATTCATATGATTCTTATTAATATGACCTCATAATATTAAAATTCCCAAATTTATTATATTAAAAGAAGTATCTTACTCACCAACAATATACCAATAAAAATAATTCTGTATATTATTAAATAATTGCTTCCCTCATGCAGCCTATATCCCTCCTCAAAGGTTGAGAGAATGGAAACTAGTTTATAATGATATTAAATTTATTCAGTGCTGTGTAGGGTTAAAATTTTATTGTTATATTTTTCAGATCACTTCATCAGGTTATTCAGGATCTGCGACGGCAATACAGTGGATCTGTACCTCTCTCAACACATGAACGTCTTGTTTTTTCTCTACGTAGACTCGGTGATGAGAGGCGTGTTGCCATTGAGAAGATGCATGTAGCTATGAAAACTGCTCATGAAGCTGTGACAGCTAGAGAAGAAGCTGAATTGCTACTTAACTCATTGCAGGAGCTTAAAGCTGCTATTTATTCACCTCAGGAACACAAACAGCTTATTGAGTGGCATAACAAAAATACAGAACTCAGGCTAAAAGTAGGTTCATTTGAATTATTCTTTTTCTTCACTTCATCTCCCTCATTTTTGTCAGCCCTTAAGAACTAGTGGTTGGTATGTTGGTCTCTAGTTTCAAAATTTGCAGATTTGAACCCAACGGGATCAATTGATCTTTTAAAGGCATACAAATTTGGAGTATGCCTTCCTTCTAAAGGGAAGTAGAACTATGAATTCTGTGTCATAGATTTTTTTGGCATATGAAAGAACTTCAAACCTAAAATGAGATGCCTCTGAGCAAAATTTGTCAGTCCTTTCACATCCAGATTAAATTGCAACATCAGTGACTCAAATTCCTAAACATAACCAATAAATATATAATATTAACTTACTTATTGTTTGCTTTTATTTTTATTTTTTAAACCGAGAAGTCTGCAGTTACTGTAGAGATAGACCTTTTGTTGTATAAGTCATAAGTCTTGACTTTTTGCTATTTTTGTTAGCTATAATGAGGATATGCTTTTAGGTAAAGTGATCTGACTGTAGGTCTTTTGAAGCCCTTCAGGTAGTAGGAGGGTAAGGCTCCAAGTATGCAGCCTTTCCTCGCCAGAAAGTCATCATCATCATCATCATCATTTCCTTTTTGTTCCTAGCTGGAACATAGGACTATAATGAAATTTCTCCATCTGCCAACCTCTTCACCTCGAACCAAGTCTTTTCCATTTCATGTAGTCCTCTTCCAAGTAATTTTTGGTCTTCTTCTCTTCCTTGAACCCTGAGGATTCCAGTCCAATGCACATCTTTCTATTGCAGTTTGAGGTCAGCATGCTCATTTTCTTGAAATTCTTTCTTTATCTAATATAATGTTGGCTTCTGTGATGATGAAGCAGTCTATATTGTTTAAATTCATCTGAGAAAATTTTTTTGAAAACTCACTTCATACATTTCATGCTTTTCACGTTACTGCGGTTTCAGACGACACCTCATCAATCATCAGTCATAACTCCGATTGTGAAAAGCATGAAATATATGAGGTGGGTTTTTAAAAAAATTTTCTCAGATGAATTCAAATGATTATTTCCTCATAATGTTTACTTCTCAACATTAATTTTAATATATCTATATTGTTTAACTTTCACAGGAAAAAAATCACTATGAGATTTAATTTAAGAATTATATTAATATTAATACCTCACCTCATATCCTTTATTCTTCTAGAATGCAGTTTTGGAGCTTATCTCCATCATCAGTAGACTCTCGTTGACCAGAAGAAGAAAACCACCAAGAAACGACATAACATCGGTCGACGAGAGGCTACTGATGATGGAGATATAGCTCCGAAACTGCAATCTAGAAGAATGAAGGATATAAGCTGAGGTATTAAAAATATTAATTTAATTCTTATATCTATATTGTGCCTAATTATTATCTGATGTGTTTCCAATTTTTTACCTTGTGTTTTATCATCTGCATTCCAGTCTTGACAATTTGAGATGATTTTGCAAAATTTGGAATTCATTTCATCATACAAAAGTTTTTATTACGTTGTATTCAAATAATTAAGTTGTACTTCTGAATCTTTTTCTATAGTCATATCTTGTATTTAATATGAGTTATTTCATAAATTACAAATTACGAGGTGTGATCAATAAGTTTCCGGAATGAGGCCATAAACACAACAACACACTTCAAAGTTTCTATTCAGCAGTCACCCTCGAAGTAGTCACCTTGGGAGTTGATACACTTGTCCCAGCGCTTCTACCAATGCTGGAAGCACTTCTGGAAGTCGTCTTCTTTAAATGTGTCCAATGCCTTCTGTGATTCGCGCTGGATGACATCAATGTCCTCAAAACGATGTCCTCGGAGCCGAATTTTTAGCCGTGAGAACAGGAAAAAGTCTGCTGGAGCCAGATCTGGAGAATAGGCTGGATGGGGAACAGTACTCATCCTATTTTTGTCCAAAAACTGGCGGACAGAAATTGCTTTGTGCGCGGGCGCATTGTCGTGATGCAGGAACCAGTCACCAGTCCTCCATTCTCCATTTCTCTGGCCGTTTGCGTTGCACACTCTCCCTCAATCTTTGCAACACTTGTTTGTAGTACACTTGATTCACTGTTTGACCCCGTGGTACAAATTCCTTATGCACAATTCCATTAATGTCAAAAAAAACAATCATCATTGACTTCACATTCGATCGAACTTGTCTGGCTTTCTTGGGGCGTGGAGATGCAGGACTCTTCCATTGCGAAGACTGTTGTTTAGTTTCTGGATCGTAGCCATAAATCCATGTTTCATCACCAGTAATAACCTTTTCCATGAACCGTGGGTCATTTTTAAGCTGTTCTTTAAGATCTGTGCAGGCAATCACACGACTTTCCTTTTGGTCATTTGAAAGGAGGCGGGGCACGAACTTCGCAGCAATTCTTCGCATGTTCAAATCGTCTTTCAAAATGCTTTGAACACTTCCAAACGAGAGTGCTAGTGCATCAGACAGTTCTCGTATTGTAATGCGCCTATCATTTAATACCATTTCCCTCACTCGATCGATATTTTTATTGGTTTTGCTGGAAGTTGGTCGTCCCAGACAATTTTCATCCTTAACCGATGTCACATCCCTTTTAAATTTCGAAAACCACTCAAATGCTTGAGATTTGCCCATTGCTTCCTCCCCATAAGCTGTTCTTAACATTTGATATGTTTCTGTTGCAGTTTTACCAAGTTTAAAGCAAAATTTTATGCAAGTTCTTTGTTCCTTGTAATCCCGAATTGTTGCTACACAGAGAAATCGCCACATGCACAAAACACGTCTTCACTTCAGAGCTTTTACCAGCATACTGCAAGGTCAGAGAAGGTCGCGCGACCCCTCAAATTCATCACAAGGAAATTCTGAGTGTACAGCCTGGGTGAAAATTAAAAACTCCTCAATGGCATAATTGTTTTGAAGCCATTCCGGAAACTTATTGATCACACCTCGTATTATCTAATATATAAAAATTAATGTTTGTTTGTTTGTAATTTATGCACTGCCATACCATTCATCTGATTTTGATGGGGCTTTTTGCAAAATGTTCAGGAGATTCCCGGGATGAACATAGGCTATAAGAGAGTTGTGATGCTCAACTCCTACACCCTTAAAAATTACCCTTTGTAGTGAGAAACATGAAAAATGTCCCTTTCTTAATGCTTAAATGGCTTATGCTGCCTAAACCATAACAAATACACCAAATTAATGTACACAGAATTGAAGATCTCAAAAAACTCTACAAAAAAAAGTCCCTGAGAGCATATGTTTATCTTTTATGGATAACTCACAATAACCATTTTTGTCTTTCATTGATGCCAAGAAGATCGGGGTAAGTAGTTTCCTGGGCAAGCGTTGCAGTGCATGGCTGGTATTCTTTTACAGATATCTCACATTAACAAATTTTGTCTTTGGATCATTTATGCCAAGAAGATCTGGATAAGTAGATTCCTGCTGCAATGCCGGGTAATCAGCATGGGGTATCTAAAAATAATTATGATATAAATTTAAATCATTTTTCTTTTTACTTATTTAACTAGGCCTAAACACAGAAACATATTCAATTTATTTAGGCATAGTAGTGCACGCCAGGTATTTGCTAGTTATTTACATATTATACTCAGATTGAGTAAAACATTGTTCCCAGGAATTGAAATCAAGACGACAAGCAGAAATGTTGCAGTCAGAGCTGATGCAGACTGAAGAGAGACTACATCGACTAGAGAATCATGTTGCAACTCTGGAACAACAGCAGATAAGCACAGAAAGAGACTTTGAACAGGCACAGTTGGCATGGGAACAAATGCAGGTATTACTTTACTTCAGGGGGAACTTCTTAAGCATGAACATTTTTAAAAATATGCTGTCGAAAATCCAATTTATATATATATATATATACATATATAAATAAAATAAAGGGAGACTTTTTTATATGGGTAATATGGTGATAATTAAATATTAAAAATACATCTCACCTCATACAGTACAAGTATTTAGTTTTCTTTTAACCTCATAATGTTGCTTCCTACAAATTCTAAATATTATGATAAATTTTGAAAGCCAATCATGGTATTATCATGCTTGGTAGAACTGTAAAGTTAAAATTTTGTGTTCCATGTGGTCTAATTGCAGACTAAGGGAAATAAGTTGGCAGAGAAATAAATATAGGAGTTGGAAAAATTAGTCAGTGCAATATTGAACCTCAAAAATTATCATAATTAACAATCTTACTATTATATTATTTTTGGTCTGGACATCTTACCTCAATATCAATGTTGATTTGTTCTTGGACATGTTTCAAAACAATTCTGTTTTATCGTCAGCTTTCCCATACCTACCATTATATTCTTTGTTTCTACGTAGCAGAACATATTATCACGGAAAAATGGACATTAGATTCTGTATAAGGATATTCAGGTTTTAGACACATTACTACATTACAAAGAAAATCTGCAGTGGCAACATTCAGACTACTAACAGGACACGACTGTCTAAATAAACACCTACACAGGTTTGGTATAGCAAATTTGCCAAAATATTCTTTCTGCAATTTTAATGGAGATATGGAATCATCCATCTCCTCTATTGTCCAGCTTTCATAGAAAAGACCAGCCTTCCTGCTAAATATTGAAGTGCAATAGAGCAAATCATTTCATTATCAAATACTTGACATTAGATACCAACCAACCACATTTTATAATAATGAAAGTGATGGTGTCTTCTACTGTGGTCTCGTAGTAGCATCGCTCTGCCTCAAAAACAGTGGGTCCAGGTTCAGTCTCTGGTTGAGAGACAAATTTCCTGGGTGGTGGTTTTTTTGGAGTTTTTTCCTTACCTGTGAGACAAATGTCAAGAAACTTAAGGCCCAAATGGTCCCTGAACATCATCTGGTCACCATAACCAACATTACCATATTCACCATGTTAATTATGAATGTGTGAATGAATGGTGTGTTTGTCGTAATGCTGTGCATCTTGGAGGTGTCCCTGAATTGAACTTAGCAGTCAAAAATGTATGTGTGATCCATAGTTTAAAATATCTAAGTTAGCCAGTCTTCTAAGTAGACCATGGTTTCAAATCCTTGGCAGATTCATCTTCAGTACCCTCTCTTTGAGTGATGTTATGTCGATCAGAAGAACTACTTCTTCCCTCTGTTGGTGGACCTATAAACCTCCAGTCCAATCAGAATCCACCAACAGAGGGAACTGATCGACATAACATCAGTCAAAGAGAGGGTATTGAAGATGAATCCGCCAGGGATTTGAAACCACAGTCTACTTAGAAGACTGGATATGAGGAGAGATATGAAACATTTAATTTAATTTTAAATTAAATCTCATAGTGATTTATTCCTATAAAAGTTCAATTTAAAATATATCTCTCTCAATACGTCATGCCACTGTGAGGCATGGGTGGCATAGGGCATATAAAAGTACCTAAAAGAGGAAAGGTTAAACTACAATAGAGAAGAAGAAAAAAGTGCTAGTGGCAGTGGATGATGATGATAAGATATGTACAGACTAACATGACTTAACATTACTATTGAAGACAGTTTATTTCACATCTTGACCTGTCTCTCTATTTCCCACCTCTCTTCATCCATATTTAATAAACAGCTGTTATGAGAAGAGGTCATTGATTAGAGAGAAATAGAACATTTAATCAATATTTCTTGTGAGCATTGCAGTGAGTATTTATTGTAAAGTGAAAGAAACCTACAGCTTGTTGTCTGGTTTCAGAGTGAACTGTACAAACAACTAGCAGAATATGAGATGGCTGTTGGAGTTAAAAAATCTCATCCTGAACCTGAACCTGCTGTGATTCAGGCTGACAATCCTGTGGTAGATCAGCTCAAACAGGTATAATCTCATACACATACATAATTAATAATAACATCAGTAGAGTTGGAGATAGTCACATCAGCCTAACTTCAGTACCTAGAAGTCAGCATGTCATTTAAGTCAGGGCTACCAACCTAACACAACAATAAAAAAATATTCTGTGAATTAAAAATATACATTACTCACACCATCAAATGTATTTTTTTTTTATTTTATCATCTTCACATTTTTTGCATGTCCCTGCATTTAGGGGTACAATCTTGGACAGAAGCTTTTATCCATCTTAGTAATTCCTTAATTCCCTCTCTACAGTTTTTTATAATTTATTCCTCTTCTTTCAATATCCTTTCTAACTTGTTCCTCCCATCGATATCTCGGCTAGCCTCTCGGTCTCTTCTTTTACAGTAGTCTTGTGCTTGTCATGGTAACTCCTCAGTATCCATCCTTTTAGCACAGCCATACCATTTTATTCTTTTATTTCCTGTTTCATCGTGCACGGCTTCTAGGTGTTCCAATTTTTTTTATTAACTTTATATTATATTAAATATGTTTCTTGCACTATTCTTCCTCAGTTTCTATGAGAGTTTCATACCAACAAATTCCTTGATGTGACTCTAGAAGAAAATCAGAAGTGTGAGATACAGCAAACTCCCGATCATCTGTGTGCTTATTATCTGGTTTGCAGATTATCCAGGCATGACCCTTTTTACTGTATTTTTTTAAAAAATGAAGATAAATACTGTACTATATTTTGTATTGTTATAAAAATTCTTTATTTTTAAACGTGCTGCTGTAAACTGCGCTGAGAAACTAGCACAATAGAGTAACCTTCTCTCACAATCCCCTCTCCTGATGGATTTAATGGTACCAACCAACATTCTAAGAATACAATACAATTTTGGAAATTTCTGTTGTGCGAGTTACTGAAAGTTTGTTGTTACAGATTGAAACCACAGATATGCTGTGGCAGTGGGTTTATCACTGGTTAGTAGTGTGGTCATTGGTGGTTACTAGTGTGCTTATCGCTGGTTATGATGGTCATTTTGAATAATTGTTGTAACCAGAGTGGTCATGACTGGAAATTGTCCCACTTTTTTTTTCATATTTACGAATAAAATAAATTAATGATAACAATGAGTCATGCCTAAATACATTTTATGAATATTTGTTGCATTTAAGTAGTGTTAAAGTGGGTAAATAAATTTCTGGTCAACTTCCACGGTGCCAATAACTTAATTGGATTATCCGTGTTTTTCGATTTTCCATGCATATCTCGATCCCAATTAACACAGAAAATTGGGAGTTTGCTGTACAGTGATTTAACTAGTCACTAGATGGGACCTCATACTCTTATTAATCATTCTTGTAAAGTTTTAAATAGATGTAAAATTGTAGACTTTCATGGCAGGTATTTTGATTCATGTATTTTATGTCTTTCGGGCTAAATGGCCGTGGTCTGGTTTTATTAAAACTCGACGTTTCGTCTACTACTGCAGTAGACATCCTCAGGAGATTCTGCATGTTCTTTGACTTGTTAACTCTTCAAATGTCGGCTGCAGACTGGCTGTGTGTTGGAAATCGTGTCCTTATTTATAGTTGAGTATTGTGTGGAGATGTTTTCTACACGGTCCGTTACTTTGGAGCTATTTTTCTGATTGGTTATCACTGGTGTAAGTCATGGATTTCCAACACACAGCCAGTCTGCAGCCGACATTTGAAGAGTTAACAAGTCAAAGAACATGCAGAATCTCCTGAGGATGTCTACCGCAGTAGTAGACGAAACATCGAGTTTTAATAAAACCAGACCACGGCCATTTACCCCGAAAGACATAAAATACATTTTAAATAGATGTTTTTAACTAGTAGTTTCCTATATCAAAATATCAGTTTGGTATCCTGTGCAGATTTGACCCAAAAGATCCAAGATTTTTAGTGCTATCAGAATGTCACAAATACAATGACAAAATCTAGATCTGCGAGGGAGTTAAGAAGTATGAGGTGAGTCAAGAAACAACTCAATAAAATTAAAATAAACCTCGTAGTGTTATTTCCTACCTACATAACTTAAATAAGACACTCTTTATGTTCAAACTTATTATCTAATGAGATTTCTAAAACTTAAATATTTTTGTAGGCACTAAGTCTAGTGAGTAGCCAATCCCAAAGTTTGTTGAAATATGAAGCAGAACTGGCACAGCTGAGATCTAAAGTATCATCTCTCACTCAACAACTGGAAGAGAAAGATTTACTTCTTCTTGCGAAAGAAAAAACTCTTTCAGAAATGCAAGTACAGCTTCTTTCCAGCAGACGTACTGCACCAACTCTAGATCATCCACCAGAGGATATCAAGCTTGAAGAAGACAATACCGAGAAACTAGCACTCAAGGTAAGTCTTAACCAAGTATTTAAAACCAATCAATATTGACAATTGACAAAATTAAATGCTGTTTGTTATAAATGTTAAGATTACTTTTTTATAGTGCAAAATAATTTATTTTTAGTTAACCCTATAATGAAATAAGTGCTGATGATAATCTATATATTAATACGTGAAGGAAAAACTTTGTACCCCTTTTTAAGCACATTGCGCGCATGGAGGTGTGTGATGCTTGGCTTAATTAAAGTTCATATAGAGAAGAAGTGCAAAAAAAAAATTGATATGTGTTACAAATAAATTATTCAGTACCGTAAACCAGTTAAGGCGTTTAAAGAGACTATCGTGTATGCGGCCGTCGGTCAGTTAACTCGCTTTACAGCGGGCACGAACAAACCACGTTTATATTCGGCGCCTAAATATTGTGTTGACTTAGTATGTCTTAGTCCCGCGCCGTTGCCGAGTGGTTAAGGTAGGAAGCCTTGGCGCAGAGCTACGGGACTTGTGCTGGTTCGAGTCTCCATGGGGGAAGAAATTTTCTCATGGTATTTCGGCAGTTTGGGACCGGTGCCCACCCAGCATCGTGAGGCATTTGGGTAGCTACAATAAGTAGTGGCTCCAGGTTGAGGAAACCAGCTTTAACGGCTGGGGGACTCGATATGCTGACCACATGTTACCCCTACACTGGCCGATGATCATCTACCTCTGTGATTGACACATGTGGATGTGTGGGGCCAGCAGCCGGCTGGTAGGCTAAGGGCTTTCTAGGCCTGTCGCGTCAGGAGTTTTTAGTATGTCTTGGAGATCATAGATGGCATGTAAATGTACATTTTCTATTCCCGTTTGACACGTTTAACCTTGGTGAGTCCCCTTTTATTTTTAAAACAAACAACACATGGAATTCGTTCACCCAAACTTGCTTCAAGGCTCCAATGCAGTCGTATATGTTTCTCGTTATCGCGCTGTTGTTTGTGCGTGAGTGAAACCATGGCGGAAGAAAAATATCTCACTGAAGAAGAATTAGTGAATATTTTGTATAATGATGACTCACGTGATGAACTGATTCCTGAATTAGAAGATTCACAAAGTGAAAGTGAAGATGAACTTCCACTTCCTGAAATTGATACTCCAATACCATGTGATGTCAATCACCCAAGTTATTTCACCATCAAATCCTACTAGGATATCTCCTTTAGGTATGTACAAAATTTGAATTTTCTAGGACTAATAGTTTGTGAATAATGGTCCATTTTCTGAAGTGCCACGAAAAGGGTAGCTGGGGTATTTAAATGGCTGGCCTGTGGGTTTAAATGCCCTGCTCAGTGCCTGGTACTGAATGTGAAAATAAAATAAATTGTCTCTAAGGAATTTATGTGTATTACTCATTCATTTGTTTACATTCATACTGAAAGTGTGTTGTTGCAAAAAGAAAATTGTGCAGCAGCAATGTGAATTTGACTTACTCTCGCATATTATTAGTGGTTTAAAAAAAGTGAGTACATTTTATTATTTAAATCAAACCCTGTCTAATCTTGGTTTCAGTAGTTTCATTATTTATTTTTTTATATTTAGATATTTGCACCTACTTCCATTATGCCTTGACATAGAACGTTGACAGGTCAGAGTGAGAGACAAAAAAGAAGGGATATATATTCCCGTACACATAATAATAGGCCAAGTGCAAATTTAAATATTATAAATAGTATACAAATGTCAAATGATGCTTAATTATTTTTTAAATATGACTTAGCCAAGCTATACCACATATTTCTATCATTTGTATTTTCAAAATAAATCGAAAATTAATGCATAATGACATATTTGTGACAAACTTGAAAATTTAATGAATTATGGTCAAATTTCGACCACTGGGCGACCTCTAGTATGAACTTATTACTTAAGTCCATATATGCCCTTGTTTGTTTACTTATAAAATGACTGAGTGAACTAAGTGAGGTAGTAGCATTTGAGACTCATATTCTGGAGATCTTAGTTCAATACCTGATACTGAACAATCAGTCATCAAAGCAGATGCTTGGTTAGAATTTCACTACCAGGACCCATTTCATCATATTCCCCATTTCAATAGTACCATTAAAAAATTAGATGCATCATGACATAATATGTTAAAGTGTCTGTAAGTAATGGAATTAAATAAATATTACTAATTAAAAATTTTAATTTTAGTCTTTAATTACTAATAAAGTTTTGATGTTTTTATTATTAATTTCATACATCTCAATGATGGATAAATCATATTTGAAAAGGGAAAAATTCAAGTCCCGGTCTGAGCATATAATTTTTCTCTTCAAATATGACTAATTAAGTTTATTCATATGTTGGTAAAAGGTGAGCCAGTTTTGTAATTTTACAGTGCTTGATGTTTTTTTCTTTTTTTCTAATGCCACCAGGTTGACTTTCATGATATTTCTGGTTTTCTCCCCTGGCATTGGTGGAATTGTAATCCATTTCTTAGGTTGAGGCACCTGGAATGCAGAGCTACGTTACCCCCGATGATATGATGGGTGATAAATGATAATGAAGCGCCAGGAGAGTTTTTAATTTAAATTCCAGACCATGGGCAACCACAGGAATAAATCCCTTTAAGGAAAAATCCTATGGTTTGACTGGGAATCAAAACCAGGACCTCATGAACTGTAATCAGAAACACTGACCATTAGCTCATGAGGCTTGTGAATGTTCCATTTGTTGGTCATTTTACAGGACCATAAAGTACTGAAATGAGAGTACAAAATAATTATAAATTAATGTTTTACTGAAGGTTGCCATTCTCATGATAAACTTTTATAGTATATTCGCAGCTCATAATAAGGTAAAAGGTAAAGTGATCCCACAACAGGCCTCAGGAGGCCTTTGGGGTAGTAGGAGGTTAAGGCTCCCACTTTTTCTAGACAATCGGCACTTGATGTCAGCCGGGTTGTCAGCCCAGAACAAGTGTCTGGTACTCATTTCCGTTAGAGGCTGAGTCGACCCCAGGGCCATAGTGCCGCCAGAGGGTTTGGGTCAGTTTAAAAATCCTGACCCCAACAGGACTTGAACCCTCGACCCTCCGGCTTGTAGCTCAGTGCCTTAACCACTACGCTACGGCGTGCCCCCTCATAATAAGGCTCTTAGACAATATTTAGTGCAGAGCCTCCAACATATGTCTAAACAGTAGATTGTTGACTGAAGATAAAGAAAATCCAAAGAAAAATAGCTAGCTTATATGATATGAATTGTATTACATATCCAAGTTAACTGTTCATGGGCGGAGGGGAAGAGTTTTAGCACTAGTGTCGCCGATCTACTGAATCTGTGGAAGGGATGTAGGAGAAAACTGTTCATCCAATCACATATTGAAATTTTTCAACTTCAAATGTGGGGGGAGAATCTCTAAACATGTGTGAAAGATCTTAACATGGTTATCAAATTAGTCATTTAAGCACGGAACGCTCAAGCGGTCGGATCATTTAAAATCACAGTATTTGTCGTCTCTCTGTTACCAGCCTCACAATAAATCACAAGTGGCAACATGTAATGAGAAGGGCAAGGAAGGGACAGCTCATTCCTAGACATAACCCCAAAAGTAACAGGGTTGTCAAGTTAGTCATTCTGCCACTGACCGCGCAGAACAACTCTCTACCTGCCAATCAAACAACATAATACAAAGGAGAATAAGATTTTTTTACTTTTTACTTATTTTTTTGAAAGAAGTTTAATTCCTACTTTATTTTTAATCAGGAAGTGGCAACATAGTAAGGAAGAGAAAGAGAAAGACAGTTTGTTAGTTAACATATTTTCCACCTACACAAAACACTTGGATGGGTAATAAATATCTAATTACATTTATTTTAAAAATATATGTATTTAGAAAAACAATCATATTTATGTAACCAGACCACAATAAAAAAACTTTGTTAAATTATAATAAAATCTTTCAAAAACAATCAGTAAATTATGAAAATATATTAGGAAGTAACATTATGAGGTTCTCTTAATAAATAAGTTTGGTCTATTTTCATCTTACCTTATAAATTGTTGTTTTTTGTAAGATGCGTATCAAACCAACTGATGATGAAGCACAGAAGCTTTGAAACACATCTTAGAAAAAACAACAATTTATGAGGTAAGACGTATATAAATGAAACTTATATTTGAAGAAAAAAAATATGTGCTCAGACTGGGGTTTGAACCTAGGACCTTTCGCTTTCTATGTGAATGCTCTACGAATGAGCTACCTGAGCACTCCATACTTATCCTTCATTGAGATGTATTAGATGAATAATAAAAACATAGACCAAACTTATTGATCAGTAAAAGTTTCATTTGATTTTCATATTTATTATATAATTCAGTGACAGCTGTTTTGGTACATTGTACTTTCTTCAGACATGTTAACAAATTATGAATTGTGTTATTACATATCAACTGAAGAAGGTACAGTGTACCGAAACAGCTGTCACTGAATTATATAATAAATATGAAAATCAAATAAAACCACGTTTTATTTTTATTTAATTAATAAATATGGATTTTCATCAAGTAAACACCAACTCAATTGATTAAGTAAAAGTTTCATTTGACTGCTATGAATGGATTCTAAAAAAAACATGCACTATGTAAGTCGTATTTTAAAATTAATGATATAGGCCATTTGAAGCTGTTTAATCATGCGTTCATTTGCTTTTGACTAAAAAGGTATCAATATAGATAACTGAAATGTTTTCAGGCAACTATAGAGAGTCTACACAACATTGTAAATCAAAAAGAAGAAACAATAGGACGCTATCAGAAACTTTTGAAGGAAAGTAGAGATGAACATAGCCAAGCTGCAGAGAAATTCCAAGAAGAACTTCACAACTTACACATATCACTGAACACTCTTCAACAGACTCACAGTAAACTCAAGTCTAGGCTGCGGAACACTTCTCCAAGCAGGAAACCAATACAAAACATGGTGGATCAGTATATTTGCCAAATTCAAGGACTTGAAGATGAAGTGGCAGACTGAACACCAGATTAGGCAATCTCAGTAACCAATTGCAGTCATGTCGACAAGAAGCTGATAGATGGCGTACTTTGGCAGAAGATCGTCTAAATAACATGGGTGAGCTTCGCAAAAGGTGAGCTTTATTATACTGTGGATAATTGGAAAATTCTTCGTTATCTTGAAGAAAAATGCCTGGTAGCTTAGTGGTTAAAGCACTGGTGTCCAGAACTAGAGACATCAGGTTCAAATCTCAATTCAGGCATATATTTTTCTTAATTAATAATTGAGTTAGAATTTAACACATTATATATTTTTCTCTTCAAATAAAATTTGTCATTTGAATGATTTGTGATTAATTTAATATTTAAGAACTAAAAGGTTTATTTGGATTTCTCTGTCTTAAAATGTTTTCCATACTCACAACTAAATGGAGCAAAGGTTTAACCCATTGTATTTCTTAAAAAACAGTAACTTATACACAAGAAATTGATATTTAATTTTAAGAAGTGATATTTTGAGATTATTTTAATTTTTATTATTTTTAGTCTGATCATCTTACCTCAATATTAATAAATATTAATAATATTAATATTGAGGTAAGATGATCAGACTAAAAAAAAAAGAAATTGATTTATAGTTGATTGAGTTCTGAAATATATTGACAGGTTGGAGGAACAGCACAATGCAGAATTGGTTAAATACAAGGAAGAATCTCAAAGATATCACTTGGAAGCAGAAAGTGCTAAACAAGATCTAGGATTGGTGCAAGAAGAACTTAAGAAACAGGTGGAAGCAGCCCAACGAGGACCTTCAGCAGTCATGCAGAACTGTATTACCATGCTAAAGAATCAGTTAAAACAGAAAGAAGCTCAAGAACAGTTACTGCAACAAACTATTTCTGATTTGCAGGTTTGTACAAATCATGAATAAATTAACTATTAAAGTTGTATTTGATTTATGCCCCTCGTTGTGGAGACATTTAAAGTTGGGTTTCTCGGTGAGATATCCGAAGTTGAAGATTTGTGATATAACTTAAATCACTTTAAATCTGCCACGGCATTAATAACTCTCTTCAGGGGAATGAGGAAATGTTTCTTACACAAATGACAACACTTTATTAACAGTTGAACGATAAGTTAGTTTATTTAAAACTCTCACTTTGGTCAAGATGAATCTTGTAATTTAAAAGTTCCAAAAGATTCCGGCTTAGGTTGATATTTTTCACTTCTAGAAGATTACCATTTTATGTATTTAATGGATGACGAATGCTAACGGTCAATCCAGTAATTATTATATTTTATTTTCACTTAGAAACTGTTTTTTCACCAAGATGGATGACTATTATATCACTACATAATCTTTCATACTTTTAACACTATTTCTTTCAACCAACATCAATAAAATAAACAATTATTTCCTTATTCTTTAAGGAGCAGTCGCTGAACATGACCGACCATCTTCAAGTATTGTAGCCATCTTGTTATTATGTAATAACCTCTAGGTTCTGATTGGTCCAACAGAAAAGGAAGGAGTATTTTCAAGCTAACTTCTATCCTCTTCGTCCAATCCCATTTATTTCTTTATAAAAATTATCAATTTGAATATTTGAAGTATTTTACATACTGCATCAGTTATAAAAACATCTAACTGTATTAACAGTTTATATTGACCAGTTATTTTTTTTTATATACTTATAAAAAAATATGAATTCTTTAAATAAATCTTATGTCCATTCTTCATATAAATAAATATAATTATAAACAAAACAAAAACCCTTATTATTATTATATGGGGATAAATATCCGGTTTTAAATTGCCCCTGATTTATTTTAATCTTAGCTACAACTAAGTGTGAGGCTAAATTAAAATAAATCACTTTCCCCAAATATCAAGTTTCTTTCTATACAAGATTCATCTGTATTAGAATCAATACAATGTAATACATCACAATTACAATAAATACATGTTACATAAAGAAATAGAAGTATTAATTTTACAAAATTTACATACAATATTTTAAATACACATTGAACTATTTGAAGTCACCAGCTACAACTAATTAATAGGAGTCTGAAATGGTTTCAAAAGTTCTTTGGAATATTTTCCAATTTCTTTTCTGGAGTCTATTTCTATTAGCTCGTACGTGGTATCATTGAAATTTTTAAATATTTCATAGGGACCTTTATACAATAGGTTCATCCTATGATATTGTTTCTTTAAAGCATTGGATAATGAAATATCCCTTATGAGAACTTTGTCTCCAACTTTGGGATTCCACTTCCTTTTATGTCTTTTAACCTTATTGTTGCGCTTTTCTGCGCGACATTCTAACCTTTCAATAACTCTTTTACATATTTCCTCGGATGTCTCCGGGATTTGATTTTTATCAATGATAGGTAATGGTAAATTAGCAATTAACCTGTCAGGTTGTTTACCTGTCATTAGGAATATGGGTGCTTCCCCAGTATTGACATTAATTGAATGATTCATAACATTCTCTATGACGCTGATATGTCTAAACCAGTCAGAATGTTTATGATGGGTCAAAACTCTTAAACTTGTAGTAATTTCCCTATTAACTCTCTCACAGGGATTACTTTTTGGGTGATATTTACTACAATGGTACAATTTAATTCCTATCGCAGTAAGTTTATCTTTAAACTTAGGACTTGAGAACACTGAAGCATTATCACTAAGTAGTGCATCAATAGGTCCATAATTAGGTAAATAATCTCTCACAATTTTACCTAGGCAAGCTCTGCTATTTACACTTCTTAATGGATATATTTTTACAAATTTTGAGAATACATCAGATAATACAAGAATATGCTTGTAACCAAATTGTGTAGTAGGCATTTCTCCATGAGTATCCATTACTACTAAGCTATTTACTTTGTTCCTTAATATGTTTTGTGGAACTATATCATATTTCACGTTCATACATTTGGCTTTTTGACAAGTTATGCATGAAGAAGTAAACTTTCTCAACTTTTTATCTAAATGTTTAACATAAAAAAATTCACTTATGTTGAGAGCTAATTTTTCACAACCTGCATGATTTAAGCCGACATGAAAAGTTCTAAATAGTGGAACTTCCATATTATTAGGAATTATAACTTTCCATTTTTTCACATTTCTCCCATGTAATTTGTAAAGAATGTCATCCTTTATACCGATTTTCTTATTACAATCAATTCCATTTTTGTCATCATTATTCATATCTCTCGCACTATACTTCAATCGTTGTAACTCTATATCAGATTTTTGATGCTCAACAATGTTTTTCATCAACAATGAAAATCCTTTGTCTCTATACAGTTTTACATTAAACATTACTACTTCGTGTTTAGGAGTATGTACAGTTTCAGGTATTTTCCCAACACTTTTCAATCTAGACAGGAGGTCAGCAAACACATTCTGTTCTCCTTCTATGTGTTTTATTTCAATATCATAGGAAATTATTTCCATGATCATCCTACTCAGTTTATTATTTGATAATCTACATTTACTTATAAAACTTAGTGAGATGTGGTCACTATGAACAATAACTTTGTTTTTATAAATATAAATTCATATACTTTATTACGTATAAAAGCTGTATAGGGCCGAACTTTGGGGTCTAGTTCTATCTGCCAAAATGAAGAAGTTAAATCAATAGAACTAATAAATCTACCTGTTTTCATATTTGCTATAGATGCTTCAATTGTCTCGGGCCTATAATTATCCCGGACAGTGAAAGAATTAGTCCTACGACTGTCTAAACACAGGCGAATTTTGCCATTAGGTTTTAACACCCAGCAAATATGGTTGGCGTAAGGAGAATCAGATTTCTGTATTATTCCTTGCATTAACATGTCATCTATCATTTGATCTGCCTGCTCTCTGATGGCAATAGGGATGGGTCTACTTTTAATATTTATAGGTGGATGTTCCATCACTTTAAAGGAATATTTAAAACAGTTGCACAATCCTGGCTTCGAAGAAAAAGAACTCTTATTTTTCATTAAGATGTCATACAACATGCCTTTCTGTTCATTGTTTATGCCATGAGTGTCTTTAACTTTTTCCTTTATCATTTCACAGATGTCTTTTCAAGTTCGTCACTCACACAATATAATAGAGGAATTTCATCATACTCAGTATTGCAAGAGACACATTCTAAATCACAACATTTACATGCGACATAATCGTCAGCACAACCATTTTCATTATTAAGGCTTTCTTCGCCCTCGACACTTTTGTCGGAAGTACAATTAACTGCAATATTATCTTGCATTTGGCATCCACGGCCATTCACCAATTCCTCTCCTCATGAACAACAATATTCTCTATAAAAATGTGTTCTTCAGCAATGTCACTCTCCTTCTTACTTAGATTCTTGTTCTCCTCATATTCATTATCAAATGGGATGACGACTCTCACATTATCTTCATTATACAAGGAAATATTCTTACACTCAAAATTTATTATGGCATTATATTGCTCCAACAGGTCGCAGCCTATTAACATATCACAAGATAAGTATGGAGAAATTAAACATATTGCACTGAAGTAATATCCTCCGATATGTAAATCTAGAAGGCACTGAAGCTTAATTGGCAGTTTCTTCTTGCCTATCGCAAGAGTACAATACACTCCACATATTCTTACAGTCATTATCTTATTCCCTTTGTTGACTAAGAAATTATAAAATTTCTGATCTATTGTTGTGTTTGAGCAGCCACTATCCGCTATGCAAGTAACATCATTGTTAAAAATATTTACTTTAATTTTGGGTGGTCGTCCTATGACATTTAATTCTTTATTAGTAACAGGCATAGCATCCTGATTCTTATAAATATTCAAATGATTATTCAATATTATGCTATCTCGCTGTCTTGAGGTACATAACTTACTATCTCCTCTCATATTTGCTGGTACAATTTCTAAATTTTGAAACCTATCAAAGCATCTATTTTGGACCCCTAAGTTCATAACGATTGAGGTACATTGCGGAGTCTTTAATGTACCTTCTATGCGTTTAAAGCACGAGGTATCCTGTGATTTACTTCATGGTCATTTTCATTACTAGGTATATCTTGACTTTGGTTGTGAATAGTTACAGAGTCTATTCTATTTTGCTCTGTCCTATCACTAGTTTCATTAATTTGACAATTTTGTTGTCGTTGGAAATACCCTTTATTTTCATTACCATAGGTATTCCTTCTTCTTTTACCTCTACAGGGAGAAGTCCAATACCTATTTCTATTTTCTCCTACTCTGTTAACATCCATATAATTAATTTGTCTTTCATTCCTATTTTCATTACGTTTGAACCATCCATTCTGGCTATTGTTACTATAATTATTAGTCATCCTATTTTTATTTGGGCTGTTTCTATTTTGAACAAACCTATTATTATTGTTGCCCTGTTTGAAATTTCTTTCTCTATTCTCATTATGATATTCATCATTTCTTTTAGTTACAAAATTACCTTTCTTATTATAGGGCTCTGCCCCTTCCCCAAATAAATTTCTTTTACTACATTTATCTACTTCTCTTTTATTCTCTAGTAGAGCTAACAACTCTAACATTTCAGAAACATTTTGTGGTCTGGCTACTATCAAATGATATCTAATCTCATCTGGGAAGTGATGCGATAACATAGAAATTAAAGTTTTCTCATCTATTGGAGGCTGTAACAATGATGCCATTTTTGCCTTCTCCAAGAAATAATTAAGATAACCTTGTTTACCATTGTTGGAGAATTTTCCACTAGTTAGGTCTAACCTTAGTTTGTTTTGTCTTTCTGGTCCCCAGTAGTAACCTAAGAAAGCATTTTTAAATGTTTGATAAGTCATTGAATCATGGCAAGCTATCTTAAACCAAGACTCTGCATTGTCTTTTAAACTTTTTCTTATGAAGAACATTCTGAACTTGTCTTCTATTCCTTTGATTTCGAAGTATTCTTCAATTTTCCCTAATGAAATCAGTAGGGCTTTGGCCTTCAGTATCACCAAAATTAGGTAAGTTAATTTCCCCTAAAAGATTAGCAGGAATTTTAAATACATTGTTACTACTACTACTACTAGAAGGAGGATCATTATTAACATTACTAGAATGTCCCTGACATAACCTCAATCTCCTTTTCACTAGTTTTTGACACATATTTGTTTTCAAGTTCGACAATCTTAGTTATCCATCCTTCAACTTGTTCTTTTATAATAATTACTTCATTTGATATCTTTGATTGAAGTTCTTCATTACCTAAGATAACACTTTCTTCGGAAATTTTTAGTCTATCTTCGACTTTAGTTCCTAATTCTTCGATTTTATCTTGGCAACTTTGCCTTACCTCAATCAAAGATATTTCTATTTGATTATGTGTTTCATCAATCTTTTCATTACATTTTTCTACCTCATTTTTACAAATATCTATTTTATTTTCACAGTCTTTAGCTACATTTACTATTCTCTTTTCCAGTTTAGAATTGTTTTGTTTGCATTCTAACCTAATGCTTTCTAATTTTTGATCTAGTTTCAAGTTATTTTCTTTAATTTCTTTACTGAGATTTGAATTGTCTTTCCTAATTTCTTTTAATTCATCACTGTTCTTTTCTAATTTATTGCTAAGATTAGTTACATTAGCTTCTAATTTACTACTGAGAATTGAATTGTCATTCCTAATTTCTTTTAATTCTGCACTATTCTTCTCTAATTTATTTATTAATAATGCTACCCAAGGAGGTGTATCATTAATTTCATTATTTCATTGTTACACAAAATTAAATTTTCTTGGCCTTCACTAATTTGTTCGTTTTCAATATTAACAGTTTTACAAGTTATATTTTCATTATTGGCCATTGTTGGGTATTTTAATATTTTCTTATTTCTTAAAAGCATTAATTGTTATTATCACTAATTCACTTTTCACATATAAATTTTAACTGTACTCACTTTTGAAGATTTTTATTACTTTCCTCATTCTCGTGGTCCTTGGTTCGATTCAGGTTTACATGTCCCTGGTTCGATTCCCATTCGAGCCCTCGTTGATGCGCCATTTAAAGTTGTATTTGATTTATGCCCCTCGTTGTGGAGACATTTAAAGTTGGGTTTCTCGGTGAGATATCCGAAGTTGAAGATTTGTGATATAACTTAAATCACTTTAAATCTACCACGGCACTAATAACTCTCTTCAGGGGAATGAGGAAATGTTTCTTACACAAATAACAACACTTTATTAACAGTTGAACGATAAGTTAGTTTATTTAAAACTCTCACTTTGGTCAAGATGAATCTTGTAATTTAAAAGTTCCAAAAGATTCCGGCTTAGGTTGATATTTTTCACTTCTAGAAGATTACCATTTTATGTATTTAATGGATGACGAATGCTAACGGTCAATCCAGTAATTATTATATTTATTTTCACTTAGAAACTGTTTTTCACCAAGATGGATGACTATTATATCACTACATAATCTTTCATACTTTTAACACTATTTCTTTCAACCAACATCAATAAAATAAACAATTATTTCCTTATTCTTTAAGGAGCAGTCGCTGAACATGACCGACCATCTTCAAGTATTGTAGCCATCTTGTTATTTTGTAATAACCTCTAGGTTCTGATTGGTCCAACAGAAAAGGAAGGAGTATTTTCAAGCTAACTTCTATCCTCTTCGTCCAATCCCATTTATTTCTTTATAAAAATTATCAATTTGAATATTTGAAGTATTTTACATACTGCATCAGTTATAAAAACATCTAACTGTATTAACAGTTTATATTGACCAGTTATTTTTTTTTATATACTTATAAAAAAATATGAATTCTTTAAATAAATCTTATGTCCATTCTTCATATAAATAAATATAATTATAAACAAAACAAAAACCCTTATTATTATTATATGGGGATAAATATCCGGTTTTACTATCTAACTCATTGGCACTGTTGAAGACAAAGGTTCATGGTTGTGTGGACATAAGTTGTTCTGAGGTAATATTTTCTAATCATTCCTGTTCAATTAATAATCGAGTCAGAATTTAACACACCTCACCTCATAATTGTAGATTTCTCAAAGACATGTTTTGATACTTCTGCATATCATCTTCAGCTTAGATGGAGCTGAAGATGATATGCTGAAGAATCGAAACATGTCTTCAAGAAATCTATTATTATGAGATGAGGTGTTAAATTCTAATTCAATTATTAATTAAAATAAACCTCATAGTGTCATTTCTAATAAATATTAATGATCATTCCTATATAATTTATCTTCCTAAAATCATGGTTAATGTTATTTTCCCAAATTGTTCTTGGCCTAACTATGTTTTCCTACAAGAAGTTCCCATGCCCCTCTTTCATTTCTCATTAATGCCACATGTCCTGCCTATCACAGCCTATGAGACTTAACTTTTCTTATTATATCTGATGTTCCATGGAAATCATGGACCTCGCTATTTTGTAATTTTCTCCAATGCAAAGATTTAAATTAAAAATAAAGGATGAAATAACCAAAACTTTACTCAATATATATTAATTTCAGAAAGAAATTCAACAGCTAATGGAAACACCATCCAGAGACACTGCAGATCAAAATGCAATTCCAACTCGGATGTTACAAACTGAAGTGAACAATCTCAAGAAGCAAGTCAAGATGGCTAAGGATGAGGCTAATAGATTAAGAGATCAGCTTGACAATAGGTATGTTTGAACAGTGATAATATAAACATAAATTTATACGAAACAACACTTATGAGGTATTTTATCCAAGAAAGTGAATTTATTCTTCATATTACTTATTTTAGGAATTCACACTATGAGGTATTTTTATTTAGGTAAAGTTTTATCATTCATTGTTGAACTTTTATAGGAATAAATCACTATGATGTTTAATTTATGATAAAATCAAAAGTTTCCTACCTTTCCTCATAGAAAGCTTCTAAATAGATCGTGATTTCGAGACCATAACGATTTAAACAAATAGATAAACATAAGGAACTCATGGTTTGGGAAAAAATCCACATTCAGAAAAACAAAGGAAAACTTATGAACTTCGAAATTCCCACGAATCCTGACCTGATCCAGAGGTTCATCGGTCCACCAACAGAGGGAAGAGTAAGTGTTTCTTCCAATCGACATAACATCAGTCGTCAAGATTGTACTGAAGATGAGACTGTTATGGTCTCAAAATCGCGATCTACTTAGAAGATTTATATGAGGAGAGGTAGGAAACATTTCATTTTATCATTTTATCATTCACCTCATATTTTTCTCCTTTTTTACACACTTTATATTAGCTTGACCTGTATCTATTTAACGGAATCTTTCAACGTGATTTTCACCCACTTAAAATCATTGGATCAACTTGAAACTTTGTACTTGTAAAGGACCAATGACAATACAATAATTTCATAATTTTTTTAAAATCCTGGCCAGAATCATCAGAAAAAAATAATAAATAAAAACCGGTATAATAGGTTGCGGACTTATCAACTTTTTAGTCAATCATTATAAGAGCTCAGTTGGTAGAGCAGTAGACTGTAGTGGTATATAATTTCAGTAATCCATAGGTCGCTGGTTCAAATCCGGCCTGGAGGATTTTTTTTAGAAGAGTATTACTTTTAGCTCATACTACAATAGTATCGAATTTAAAGATATTTACATTTTTATCTTATTCTGTAAAATATTAAAACTAAAAAATAAAAAATAAATAATAGTTTTAAAAACTAAAACAACACGCTTTATTAGAAAACCGAACTAAAAAATGAAAAATAATTTTAATTTCCAACACGCTTGGGATAAAATTAAAGTGGTCAACAAACAAATCATCTCCAACACATTTAGAATAAAACTATAGTTATCTACAAAAAAAAAATAATTTTACCATCAAAAGTGTGGGGTGCTTTTTATGGTTTTTACATTTTCTTCTTAGAGACTTTACTTTTACCAATATCTGTTTATCATAAAATATATTAATTGATATAGAGCACCACACACTTTTGATGGTAAAATTATTTTTTTTCTAGATAACTCTAGTTTCATTCTAGATGTATTGGAGCTATTTTTTTTTTGTTGGTCACTTTAATTTTATCCCAAGCATGTTGGAAATTAAAATTATTTTTCATTTTTTAGTTCGGTTTTCTAATAGAGCATGTTGTTTCAGTTTTTTTAAACTATTATTTATTTTTGAAGAGAAAAATTATACGCTCAGACCGGGACTTGAACCCAGGACCCTTGGTTCTCTAGACCAAGTGCTCTACCAACTGAGCTACCTGAGCAAGTACTGATCTAAACGCAAATCTTTCTCTATATACATTATAATTCCCGTCCACCAAATGCTATGAAGCCATGCTTCTATCTTGCAAATGGCGGCTCCTTTATTAAGAAGACATATTTGGGAATTATACATTACAGCCAGTATGGCTTTTTCCATGTTTTTATTATTGATTTCGTACATCTCAATGATGGATAAATCATATTTGAAGAGAAAAATTATACGCTCAGACCGGGACTTGAACCCGGGACCCTTGGTTCTCTAGACCAAGTGCTCTACCAACTGAGCTACCTGAGCAAGTACCGATCTAAACGCAAATCTTTTTCTATATACATTATAATTTATAAACTAGTTTTGGAACTTTACATATCAGTTCCATCATCAGTATCTCTGCAACCGTTGTTCTCAATCTTGAAGAGCCATCTTTCGCTCCCTCTGTTGGCAGACTGAAAAACCTTGAAATCAAGTCATTCTCCCTGGGAATTTCAAAGTTCATCAATTTCTCCTTTTTGCTACTTTGAATGTAGATCTTTTCCCAAACAGTGAGTTATTTTGGTTTTTCTATTTGCTTTTGTCTGAAAAAACATCTTATCGAAAAGAAGGCTAAATTATTAAAACAAATAGAAAAACCAAAAGAATTCACTGTTTGAGAAAAAATCTACATTCAAAGGAGTGAAAAGGAGAAATTGATGAACTTTTAAATTCCTGGGGAGAATGACCTGATTTTGAGTATGCCAACAAAGGGAGCGAAAGATGGCTCTTCAAGACGACAGAACAACTGTTGCGGGGATACTGATGGAACTGATATTGTAATGTTCTGAAACTCGTTTAAATTTAAAAAAGAAGAAAAATATGAGGTGAGTGATACAATTTTACCTAAAAAAAAATTCTTTATACCTTACTATATATTTTATTCTCCCTCCTGGGACTGGTTTTGAAGGTCATTACCCCCATTCTCAACAGTCTGTTTTGACTGAGAATGGGGGCAATGACCTTCGAAACTAGATCATATAACAGAGAGCAAAATATGAAGTGAAGTGTAAAGAACGAATTAAATTTCAGTGAAAATTTATTTTTCTACCAACAAGGGAACTGTCAACCATTGCATGCTGAAACGTACCTTGAAATTTCTCCTAGAGAAGCGTTGTGATGTACCAAGACCTTATCCAAATAATTAGCTGCCAGAATCCAGCAATGTTAAACCCACTGTATTGAGCAGCTGGACTCCTTGCATGAGTAAGAGCTGTGTGAAGTGAGGCAGAACACAGCATGGACAGCAGGTAGTGAGGGTTATCCAATCTACCAATTCAGGTGTTTTATTACTTCCCTCTAGTTTAAAAGAGAGATTTGGTGTGGGATTTTAGTACCTTGCATTAAAAAAGGCAGATTTTTTTTTTTTTGGATACGGCCTTGTACATCACAAAGCTTCTGTGGAAGAAATTTTAAAATAGGTTTCGGCATACAATGGTTAACAGTTACCTTGTTAGTAATGAAATTCCAACCAGCATTTGCCTTGACAATAAGGAAAACTATGAAAAACTGCTTATGATGATGATGATGATGATCATTTTTTTAACAGCTTTAAATGTATACAACATTTTCCTATGCCCAATATTAAGTTTTGATTCTCTTCCTCCATTCATTTCTATCCTTCCAATCATCATCTTGCAATCCCCTATTCTTCATCAAATTCATAATTCCCTATATCCATGTCTTGTTAGGTCTCCCTCTTCTTTTCCTCCAATTTGGAATCCGCTCCAAACTCCTAACTGGCGGCAATCTGTCTTCATTCATCCTCTTCATGTGTCCATACCATTGTAATTTTTTTATTTCCCACAAATTGTATAATTGTTTCATTAAAGTTAATTTTGCACACTTTTAACTTTACTATCTAACCTCTCTTGGTTAACTCTTGTTTTTTCGACCCCGACGCTATTAGGGCATCCGAGGGCTAGGGAGTCCTTCCTTTTTTCCATTTCTTCTTTCCTTTATTTTCTTTTCTTCTCCAGAAAAGCCTGACCAGAGGCTATAAGATGGCAGCCCCATCACTGGTCTTGCCTTCCTTTGGCCAGTAACCAATCGAAGGGACTATTATTATGCTTTCAAGTCTTATACGAGAATTTCCCATAAGGGAAAATTTTCTATAGGATCGTAACAGGCCTCGGTCTAATACTTGGAAGGAAGAAGAAGTTAATTTTTTCTCGGATAATACGGTTTCTGATTCTAATTTAGAACATCATGCAAATCTTCTTAAAAAATTAATTTCTGTATATTGCAATTTTTACTTTAATTTGGCATTTACAGTCCACATTTCTGCTCCATAGGTCATTAAACTTATTATTATTATTTAAAAAGAAATATTAAGTTGATTTTCATAAAATTCATTAATAAGTTTTGAATGTGTGAATAAATATTTTATGATAAAAATATATAATTCAATAGTGAACTGAAAATAATACCATAATGCAACATTAAGTGAAATTAACTTTCCACACTCAATGTTAAATTAAAAACATCATACAAATTTGATTAAATGTAACATAAAATAAAAAAAGAGAATCTGAGTAAACAATATTGAAGGGTACAATAAATAATTTATTATCTAGGATGTGACATTTCATTTAATTATGATAATGATATAACTAATAAAATAGCAAAATTCCAGGGAATATGTGGTACGATAAAACGATCACTAAATAATAAAACAACAAGAGAGACCCAATTGAAATTTTATAAAACATTGGCAGTACCGGTACTGCTCTATGGATCAGAAGCCTGGATACATAAAAAACAAGATCTAAGTAGGATAACGGCGGCAGAAATGAAATTTTTGAGATCTGTTAAAGGGTGCACTAAGGAAGACAGAATCAAGAACACAGAAATAAGACAGGAACTTGAAATATTTGCAATAACTGATAAAATAGATACATATAGACAAAAATGGAAGCAACGCACAGACAGAATGAATGAAGATAGATATCCAAAACAAATAAAATACAAACCTAAAGGCACCAGAGATGTGGGCAGACCTAGAAAGAGATGGGCTGAAGTCGGAACGGGTCAACAGACCTAATCCATGAATGCAGATGATGATGACAATAAATAATTTACTGAAATAATAATAATATGACAAATTTACATATTAATTTATTTATTTATTTATAAAACTGTAAATAATCTGAGATGTAGGTTATTTCTTAACAGCTCTCAATGTTTTTTTAATACCAATACCTATATTATAGAATTAATTTAATTATAGATAGTGGTATTTGAAGAGAAAAATTTTCGCCTAGACCGGGACTCGAACCCGGGACCCTTGGCTTTCCGGGCCAAGTGCTCTACCAACTGAGCTACCGAGGCGAGTTACGATCTAGGCGCAAATTTTTCTCTTATGTACGTTGATAATTCCCTCGCGCCAAATGCTTGAAACCATAGCTTCTATCTTTGCAAATGGCGGCTTCTTAGTTAAGAAGACATTTATTGGGAATTTAACACTACTTTATAGCCAGTAGGGCTTCTATTGACGATTTTATTATTAATTTAACACTTCTCATAGAAGGATAAATTATATTTGAAGAGATCGTAACTCGCCTCGGTAGCTCAGTTGGTAGAGCACTTGGCCCGGAAAGCCAAGGGTCCCGGGTTCGAGTCCCGGTCGAGGCGAAAATTTTTCTCTTCAAATATAATTTATCCTTCTATGAGAAGTGTTAAATTAATAATAAAATCGTCTATAGATAGTGGTCTTTCATCTTCAATATAATGAGTCAAAATGGAGAGATTTCGGTAATTGTGGAGAAATGATGTATGGCAAACTTGTAACAGTTATACTGTTCATAGCTATGTATGACAAACATTTAATCACTACTGAAGTGATAGTACTTAAATTTTATTATCTACAGAAAGTTGCCCTTGGTCTGGAATAGATTAAGTTTAGACTAAGAACTTCCTAGTGCTTCATTATCATTTATCATCCTTCATATCATCGGGGTAACATAATTTCCAATAAATCATAATCTGATCAGTATTCATATAGTGTAAATTAGCTGATTATGTTATCACTCGGGCTGTAACAATCATCCAGTTGTATCTGTACTGAGACATCCTATGCTTCAATGTTTATAACACTGAACACATCAGAACAAAGATGTTTAGTGTCACTTTGAGTCCTGAGAACATCATAAGATATCTTCTTAGGGTCGAATCTATGAACACATTAGAAAGTTGTATCCTAATACGATTTTGCTTACTCAGAAATTTGTTCGTGCGATAATAATTGTTGAAATTCGTAAGCTACCTGACGAGGTAACTTAGGAGAGAAACGAATCGTGAGAATCCCAAAGGGAACCGATGGTAACCGATGTAGTTTGAAACCTTGCTGCATACCTTGCTGCTTTATCCAACATGTCGGACCTTGAAGACTTTGATCATGTTTTTGGTATATGCGGAGAAGAGGAATTTGATAGAGTCTACCAAAGAATTCAACTGGAAGAACAGGAGAATTGGCGTAATATTGCACGATGCAGATGTCGTTGTATATTGTATTATTTGCGGGATGCAAGCGTAAATGCGTTCCTCTAGCAGACAAAAAAAACAAAAGTGGTTTTATCGCTGAGAATTCTGGGTAATTTATTGCCAATATTACAAAAACGACGACTTTCATGCATGACCAGTTAGTGGGTAGCTAATTCGATCTTTGCACTTGCTCATGGTGAGTCAGCTCACCAGTGATTGGAAGTAATTTGAGTAGAGACTAATGTATTTGCATGCGGCCCTTAATCTGGTTGGAAATACCTATGAATGTCATGACATCCTAAATCTTAAAAGTCCTATAAAAATCAGGATTGATTCAGGGTACTAGTAAATTGTGTTTAGATTGATTCTTTGATTTTCCTAGTACAGAAAATAGGTATAATAAATGGAACATGTGGACTGGAGAAAAATATTTATCACATTTTAATAAAAGAGTGACCTAGATGCTTAAAATATATATACAAGGATAAACAACTCCAAATTTTCTCTTCTGTTACATCCTGCAATAAACTTCTACCCTCAGATTTTGCTTCCTTTATGTTTCTCAGTGAAATGAGTAGGATTTAAGAATTAAGCCTCATAGTGTTTTCTTCCCCATGAAAGTTAAATAAATGAGTAGGATTTTTTATTCTAATTTAAAATTAATGTTGGGAAGTAAACATTATGAGTCAGAGATTTGAGTCAAGATGAACAGGATTCTGTTTGAAACCTGGTATCATGAAATACACAAAATTTGTGAGGTGAAATATTTAAATATTGCTCTGACCATATGTTAATGGATTTTTATTATTTATTATTATTTTTATCATCCCTAATTTTGTTTTTATTTGCTTTTACACTAAAATTTATCATTTTATATAAATTAATCAAAAAAAAAATTATATCTCACCTCATAAAACTCCAATAATTTTCACTGGGACTGGTTTCTGAATTTTTTATAAAATATATGCCTTGCAAATAATTTAAATAAAATACACATTTATTATGAGAAAAAATATATTTAATATTTGTAGGAAATAACACTATGAAGTTTCTTTTAATTATTATGAGTTAACACTTATAAAATATTATTATGAGTTAGTTATTTTGACTCACCTCATTTTTTTTTTTATATATTCTGCAGACTATAGTTTTGTCACTTCTATGTGACATTGTTGATGATGTTAGAATGCATCGACAATGTCGCAAAGCAATGGAACTATAGTCTACAGAATATTAAAAAAATATGAGGTGAGTCAAAATAACTAACTCATAATAATTAGAAAAATATACACCTGAATTGGGATTTAAACCCAATGTCTCTGGTTCTGTACACCACCACTTTATCCATTAAACTACCAGGCATTCCGATTCAGGCATATATTTTTCTCTTAAAAATTTTTAATTCGGTGACAAGTTATAAATTTCATATTTAAGATCAAAAACACACAATATTCAATAAAATGATTAATCAATTGAGTTGGTGTTTACTTGATGAAAATCCATATTTATTAATTAAATAAAATAAATTAAATTAATATTAAGAAGCTAAAGCTGTTCCTATGATTGAAATAAGTAAATTAATGTACATAACTAAATTATTGTAATCATACGGTAAAGAGAAAAATTTATGCCTGAACCGGGAATCGAACCCCGAACCTTCAGCTTTCTGTGCTGATGCTCTATCCATTGAGCTAATTCAGGCTTCCTTCCCATCCAAGCATAAATCCTTCCTTTACCTTACTCTCTTGGTCCCACATTCAAATGCAATGAATCATCATTCACAAATATACAATGAATGGCTTCTACCTGAAGAAGACATGAAGGGACTCCACATAGCTGTGGGACCAAGAGAGTAAGGTAAAGGAAGGATTTATGCTTGGATGGGAAGGAAGCCTGAATTAGCTCAATGGATAGAGCATCAGCACGGAAAGCTGAAGGTTCGGAGTTCGATTCCCGGTTCAGGCATAAATTTTTCTCTTTACCGTATGATTACAATAATTTAGTTATGTACATTAATTTACTTATTTCAATCATAGTGACAGCTTTAGCTTCTTAATATTAATTTAATAAATAATGCTTTAGCTATGTGGAGTCCCTTCATGTCTTCTTCAGGTAGAAGCCATTCATTGTATATTTGTGAATGATGATTCATTGCATTTGAATGTGGGACCAAGAGAGTAAGGTAAAGGAAGGATTTATGCTTGGAGAGGAAGCCTGAATTAGCTCAATGGATAGAGCATCAGCACGGAAAGCTGAAGGTTCGGGGTTCGATTCCCGGTTCAGGCATAAATTTTTCTCTTTACCGTATGATTAAAATAAAATAAAACTTAGTTTTATTTGATTTTCATATTTATATATACATATTTCATATTTATAAATATGAAAATCAAATAAAACTATGTTTTATTTTATTTAATTAATTAATAAAATGATTGTTCATTTATAACATATTAATAAATTAAACTGCTAGCTGTTAAATTGAGAATGTGCAATTTCTTCAAAATACACTTAAATTGACCAGAATACAATACCAAGTGAAACATATAACACTAGGGCTCAAAGTGACTTAACTCTACCTGTCTGCAGAAATCAATATTGCAATCTTTTTAAAAAATTATATTATTCTCTTCTGCAGAGAATTTTCATTAAAATTCATCGGAGAACATATTGTTTAAACAACTCACCTCATAGGATTCATGCTTCCATGATATCGCGATTTCAAACATAGTCATGTTCATCGTCAGCCATAACTCCGACGGACTGAGTCGGAGTTATGGCTGACGATGAACATGACTATGTTTGAAATCGCGATATCATGGAAGCATGAATCCTATGAGGTGAGTTGTTTAAACAATATGTTCTCCGATGAATTTTAATGATTATACCTCATAATGTTTACTTCCCAACATTAATTAAATATAGAGAATTTTCAGTTTAACAATTGTCATTTTCTTCTTCAGAGACCATAAACAGCATACTTGATTCCACAGTTATCCTAATATCAATAAAGTTTTTAAAGAACATGTGCCTTCTGGAGATTCTGAATGCATCTGGTGTGTTGTAACTTTGTTATAAACACTGAAGCATGGAATGTCCCAGTACTGATACAAGTGCTCCAATGTTTCACCCCTAATTAACACAAATATATTTTTATGAAACAGGATGAAAGCATCATCCAAGAGGGAAGCATCTAATGAAAGAAATTCTCAAAATATGCAGAGACGGATAACAGAGCTGGAAGAGCAGTTGAAGGAGGAGAAAGAGAAATTAGAAAATGAAACTCGCAGAATTAAATCAGCAGAGGAAGTGGCAAGATGGGACGAAAGGAAAAAATGGCAGCAGACAATCAACAAGCTAAAGGAAAAATTAAAAGAAAAGACAAATGAAATGGAGAGATTGCAATCAAGTGTTGGATCACTCAGAGATACAATCACTAGACTTGAACGTGAGAAGTTTGTACTTGACAACCGTTTACGAGCTACAAAAAGTGAGTTAAGTTAATATGTAACACAGATTTTTAAATATGATTTAAGTTTCTTAGGTACTGCATTATATCATTTCTTGATGTACCACTGATTAAGTTGTTAAATATAATGATTGAAAATAATTAAATAAAAATAAATGTTCTTCCTTTATTAATATTTTTATAGCCAATTAATGTTTTAAACTCTTTGTGGAGAGTACTAAGCTCTTGGTGGCTCCTTGTTCTGGGGCGAAATGTCACTGAAGTCAATGCATTCCTGTGGTGGACTAGTGGTTATGCTCCTTGCCTCTGGTCCCGAGGGTCGCGGGTTCAAACCCGGTCGGGGTCGATAGATTTTTTAGGACAGAAAAATCCAAGGAGCAAGTCCTCCGGGAGGAACTTTAAGCCGTGAGTCGTGAGTCTGAAGATTTTCAGGCTCGTAAAAAATCCTTAAGCCTGAATGAAAAGGCCTCTAAGCAAAATTTACCGAATTTTCCCGTCCTAGAACTATCTTGGTTTCCTAGATGTCAGTATGAGGCGGAACGCTGACCATGGACCACTCAAAAAAATAACATCTATACGAAAACAAATGTAACTAAATTAGTATGGTTCAAATTCTTCTGTGTAGGGGGAGAGCGCCTAAATCTCTGTAAAGGGAAAAACATAGGCTTACAATACAATACAATATATTTACCTACAGGATGAAGGGGGGATATAAGATAGCTGCTAACCAAAGGACAGTACGGACCTTTGCAGAGCAGAAGGATGATGTGAGACATCATTTCAGCTCTTATAGCCAGATTGATATATTAAACAGTACCAACTAAATTGGAAACACCATCTTGAAAGAATGAGTTCAAATCGGATCCCCAAAGCTGTTTATAATTATATACCAAGAGGACGAAGATCACTGGGCCGTCCTATGAAACGCTGGAGGGAAAATTTTCTATAGGATCGTAACAGGCCGTGGCCTAATACTTGGAAGGAAGAAGAAGAAGATAGCCAGATTGTAAGCGACCTTACCCTTATAACAGATACAGTATATTATTTCTACTTGCTCTTTGGCTCTTATGATATTTAGCCGGTAGACACATCTTTATATATAAACATGAACATCTGCGAGTCTGTCCTTTATGTTCTCAAAAAAGTACTTAACCAATCTGAAAAGTGTTTTTACCAACATTTAGAGAATTATTTAGGGACAATTAACATATATAACAAATACTGTACAAACTACAGGGTCGGAGATAAAAAAGTGCATTGGTACACGAAAAAGTAGCTTTTTTGGAATCTTGAATGGCTTACGCTGCCTAAATCATAACAAATACACCAAATTAATGTACAAAGAATAAAATATCTCAAAAAATTCTAAAAATGTCCAAGACAGCATATATCTATCTTTTACGGATAACTCACAATAACCATTATTGTCTTTCAAAATTAGATTAAAAGTAAGGATTTAATTGCAGAGACTTTTACAAGATAATCTTAATATTTATTTGTGTACATTTTAATAAATTGTTTATACATATTAAGTTATGTAGGTAGGAAATAACACTATGAGGTTTATTTTAATTTATGTTGAGTTATTTAACATTTTCCAATACTGTTATTTTAACACAGTTATATTATAATGATATTGTGAAAAGAAAAATTAATGTCTGGAACTCTAGTTCTCCAGACTAGTGTGCAGCCCACTACACCATTCTTGACCTGGCACAAACATTAACAATTTTTTCCACTTATACAAATCTATAATTCTCGTTTCGTCCGCTGTCAGGTAGGTGACACCATCATCACCAACGGCGGCTTCGTTTAGAAGTATCTATATTTGAGAATTTTACACCATCACTTTTATAAGCAGTAAACGATGTTATTTAACATTTTCCAATACTGCTATTTTAACACAGTTCCAATAATGGATCATATTATAATATTATAATGGTACTGTGAAAAGAAAAATTAATGTCTGAAAATGGTATTGTGAAAAGAAAAATTAATGTCTGAACCAGGAATCGAACCGTGGACCTCTAGTTCTCCAGATTAGTGTGCAGCCCACTACACCATCCTAGACCTGGCACAAACATTAACAATTCTTTCCACATATACAAATCTATAATTCTCGTTTCGTCCATTGTCAGGTAGAATGGTGTAGTGGGCTGCACATTAGTCTGGAGAACTAGAGGTCCACAGTTCGATTCCTGGTTCAGACATTAATTTTTCTTTTCACAATACCATTATAATATTATAATATGTTGAGTTGTTTTTGACTCACTTCATACTTCTTAACTCCCTCGCAGACTCGAGTTTCTCCACTGCATTTGTGACATTCTCAATGCTGTATCACATTCACAACTGATGTCCAACGGCCTCCTCTCTTGCAGACTGACCTCTGCGCCATCCGATGGCTGACCAACGAACTTCCAAATCAATTAAATTTGAAGAGAAAAATTTTCGCCTAGACCGGGACTCGAACCCGGGACCCTTGGCTTTCCGGGCCAAGTGCTCTACCAACTGAGCTACCGAGGCAAGTTACGATCTAGACGCAAATTTTTCTCTTATATACGTTGTAATTCCCTATCGCCAAATGCTTTTGAAACCATTGTTTCTATCTTTTTAAATTTAAATTTAAATTCCCAATAAATGTCTTCTTAACTAAGAAGCCGCCATTTGCAAAGATAGAAACAATGGTTTCAAAAGCATTTGGCGATAGGGAATTACAACGTATATAAGAGAAAAATTTGCATCTAGATCGTAACTCGCCTCGGTAGCTCAGTTGGTAGAGCACTTGGCCCGGAAAGCCAAGGGTCCCGGGTTCGAGTCCCGGTCTAGGCAAAAATTTTTCTCTTCAAATTTAATTTATCTTTCATTGAGAAATGTTTAATCAATAATAAAAACATCATTCCAAATCAATCCTTATCACCGGAGAGGGGATTGATTTGGAAGTTCGTTGGTCAGCCATCAGATGGCGCGGAGGTCAGTCTGCAGGAGAGGAGTCCGTTGGACATCAGTTGTGAATGTGATACAGCATTGAGAATGTCACAAATGCAGTGAAGAAACTCCTGGAGGGAGTTACGAAGTATGAGGTGAGTCAAAAACAACTGAACATAAATTATTTGTACATATCCTGTTTAAATTATTTTGTCCACATGGACAATGTCCAAGTCCCAGTATTATAAAGTGTATGCAAATTGTGTGATAATCCATGAGCTAGATGTATATATGTACTGGAGGGACCTCACCTTAAATCTGGAACATTAATTGTACTAGGCACATCTGTGAATGTATCTCAACAGGACATGTTCTACATCTTCCTCTTCTGCTCAATAAAGTGGGCAAAAAAAAAAAATTGAAATCTTCCAAATATTAGTCTCAAATGCTATCATGTGAACCAACTCTTTTCTTCTGTTTTTCAGATGTTACTGTATCAGAAACTAAATTGGAAGCTTTGGAGGTGCAAAAATGTAAATTAGAGAATGAGGTGGCAAAACTTCGTAATAAATTGGAGATGCAAGAGCATCATTCTGGAGGGATTGGAGTTGCCATGTTGCAGGAAAGGCTAGAAGCCCAACAACGACGTATAGCTGCTTTGGAACTTTCTAAGAAAGTAAGTAACACTTTATGCATGGTTAGTAATGTAATATCCAATTCTCAGAAGAATGAGATAAATTATCACTGATTCAGAACATAACAAAACAACTAAGTATTCTTTTGAAATATTATTCTGCATCATCATCAATATCTTCTAAAGGCAATGCCTTGTCAATGAAACCAATCTTCTCTTCTTTCAGCTATCCTTTTAATTTCTTGATAGGCTTGGCATCCTATAATTTCTGTTACATATTCTTGTCTCTTCATAAGTAATGCCACGAGTGATTTCCAAATTATCGATAAATTCACGACTCACGAAGTGAGGAGTGAATTTATCTAGAGAATTTGGAAATCAAGAGTGGCATTTGTTAGGACTATTTAACGAATAAAATAAAGCTGTTTACTCACAAATCATTATTTAACTACAGTTATTTAAAAATATTTTTATATTTAAAGTAAACGGTGATGTTTGAAAACTAATGAGAAACGATAGGTAGCCTACGCTTCTACTGCTTCTTTTGTTTATCACTGCAACCAGATCATACTATTTATTGCCAAAGGAACGCAATATTGTAAGAATGCTCTCTAGTGGAGAAAAAATGAAACACATCAATCTGTATATTAATTCATTTTTGATGTCGTATACATTTAAGAAAGTGCAAACAGTGGTTTCTTTTTTTGGTGGTATAATCAATTGCTACAAATGTTGACATGTAAGCACTATTATATACAATCTGGTAGCCGTATTTGTTATAGGCTCAGTCACTGCAAAATAACGGTCAGACCTGTTCAGAATATTAAAAAGGAGGAGCTTTGCTTAATATATGATAATCCTAACGTTGATAATTATTTCGTGAAACACGTCTCTGATTGGTTGTAATACAGAAATCATTGAAACGTGATTGGTCATTGACTCCCATTTGGGGCATGAGTTAAATAGTCCCCTTAATTTTTTTCCACAAATTTTGTCTTCAAAATTGTTTTAAGGAAATTATTTTAACGGAAGATGTGACTAAAAAAGGATATTTTTCTACAATTAATTTTGAAGATAAATTACCTATCTTCTCTGTTTCATTTATTTTTTTGTCTTCCAATTTATTACTGTCTAAATAAGTAAATTATTATACACAGCTAAGCGAATACAATAAACAGTAAAGAGAAAAATGTATTTTAATAAAAATTACGATGGAAAGTAACACTATGAGGTAATTTACAATTTATAAATTTAGTCAGTGAAATCTTTTTACATCACAACTCATAAAACTCTTCTTCACAGGTCTGGCTCCTCTATCCTCAGCCAAAATTCTGAATAAGAATCAAATGAATCATGATTTCTTCTTACTTCATTCTAAATGTTGAAAACAGTTGGAATTTTGACTGAGGATAAAATCTGGACCTGTGAAAACAATCAACAGTCAGAGTTTTGGCTGAGAATAGAGGTGTTGGCCTTTGAAACCAAACCTGAAAAATGCAGAATTTTATGAGGTGAGATGAATAAAAAAAATTCTCTTTACTATTAATTATTCTCCCCATAAACTATGTTTCTTTTACTTGCAGTCTCTCTAAGTCACTTTTTGTCAAGATCCAACTTTCGTAGGCATATAACAGCACACTCCAAATATAAGATTTTATATGTTGTTTTCTCTTATCTATACTTAACCTTTTATTTGTAAATAAATTTATCTTCTTGTTAAATGCATTATTAGGTAATGTATTTATTTTATTTATTTCAACTGTTGACCAGTGAATCTACTGCTGAGATAGCAAAATTGTTCTACCCATTATACAGGGTTCCCAAAAATGCTCTGTGTAACTTGCTCATAGTTCTTCTTCTTCCTTCCAAGTATTAGGCCAAGGCCTGTTACGATCCTATAGAAAATTTTCCCTCCAGCTTCTTCCGGAAAATTCTCGTATAAGACTTGAAAGCATAATAATAGTCCCTTCGATTGGTTGCTGGCCAAAGGAAGGCAAGACCAGTGCTGGGCCTGCCATCTTATAGCCTCTGGTCAGGCTTTTCTGGAGAAGAAAAGAAAATAATGGAAAGAAGAAATGGAAGAAAGGAAAGACTCCCTAGCCCTCGGATGCCCTAATAGCGTCGGGGTCGAAAAAACAAGAGTTAACCAAGAGAGGTTAGATAGTAAAGTTAAAAGAGTGCAAAACACAAGTAAGTGGAAGAAATGTTTTGCTCGACTTGGGCACCTTGTGGTCGCCATCCACATATCCCCTAGATGAGGACCCCTGAGGGGCTTGCTCATAGTTAAATATGGGAAATACGTGTAACTTGCGTTCAAATAAATTTGCAAACATGAAACTAGTACTAATGAAAGAGAAACTCAAAAGTTTTGGTTACAGTACCATCCTACTAGCTGCAATGGTTGATTTTTGAGATTCACAAATCCGGTCTACAGTTTCCTCACTTACAGCCGGGCATCCAGAAGATTTCCTCCTACAGATGCATCCTCTTGTTGAAAATCAGAGTACCACTTATGAATTGAAGGACCACTGGGTGGATCTTCACCAAATCTTGTTCGAAAATGTCGTTGAACAACAATTGTAGATTGATGAACATGATAATCGAGAACACAGAATGCTTGCCTATCCTCTATACCAGCCATTTTCTCACTTTCAACAATACGCAATGTTGTATGTAATTATATGTCAATGTTGCCAACTGTGATACTATAAACATAACTTTTTTAGTTTCGCTTTCCATTAATACTAGTGTCATGTTTGTAATTATATTTAATTAATGTTGGGAAGTAAACATTATGAGGTATAATCATTAAAATTCATCGGAGAACATATTGTTTAAACAACTCACCTCATAGGATTCATGCTTCCATGATATCGCGATTTCAAACATAATCATGTTCATCGTCAGCCATAACTCCGACTGATGAAATTCTTCGGCCGTCAACTATTCTATTGTCGCCATCTTCAGTGCTGCCATCTATGGTTGAATTTATGAACTTCGAAATCAATGTAATTTCGTTAGGGATATCAAAATTCATTGATCTATTTTTGTTTTTCTGAATGTATATTTTTTCCCAATATAAAATGACTCATTAATTTATTAAGCCATAATATACATATACACGAAGTTTTCATAAACTGTTTTTCATTTTCTAGGGTAGCAGTGTTGTATCTGAGGAATTAGAGAAATTGCAGGAATCTATAGCTACCCTGCAGAAAAGTAATCTTCATTTAGAGGGTGAGAATCTTGAACTAAGATTAGAACTTGAAAAATACAGAGCTGACACACCACGGCTCAGAGAACAAGTGAGACATCTAGAGGCGTGAGTATAGCCTATTTTTAGTACCAGTGTCATCATGTACTTATTGTATCATCCTTTCCAAAAATTGATTCAAAATATGCCTTCATTCCTCTATATCCTCCCATGATTTTCCTTCTTTTTAATTCTTCCCATTTGCATCCCCTTCCTTGTAAGTTTTTCATTAATTAGTTAATTCATCTTTCCTATGATCTTCTTTGTGGTCGTTTTCCTTTACCTTGAGTTAATGTTCTCTGTGGTAGTATCCATTTTATACTCATTTCATATATCCTAACCATTTTAATCTACTTTTCTCTATGTCTGTTGTTAATTTTTCTACCATGTCTCCCTAATTTCGTCATTATGTATCCTATTTCTTCTCATTATATGTAGCATTTTATATAGGAATTTTATTTCTGTAGCTTGGATTCTACAAGTAGAAATAGAACAATTCCTTCTTAAACACAATATCAGTATATGGTTGATGCGACAATTGAACATGACATCAGAGGAAAGGGGGTTTAGAACAGTTTTCTGTACCATCTGGTTACAGCAACAGTTTAGAATAACCACTTTACACTAGTTATACAGCAAAACGTGTCTATGAAGGAACATGACGGTTCCTTAAATATATTTCCGTCTTGGCAGTTTTCTTTCTTATAAAGTGTTCTCAAATTACAAGCTTGAATTTTCTCATGCAGTGTAAGGGTTTTACATGCAGGCTTTAAAGACATAATGTATTGACTGAAATACAGACAAAATAGTGTATATAACACAGCTCAGTTTACACGGCAATACAAAACAACTTTATTACACAAAAGTGAGAAGGAACTCAACTACAGGAAGACTGAAGAGTTTCCCAACTCCCTCGCAGGTAACGTAAGCAGGCAAGGAAAAGCAAAGGGATTCCTCGCTGTCACACATAAGCAAGGGTGTCCCCGCAATACAATGGCAACACAAGAAGGTAAAATGATATAATGCAGAAAGCGTCATGTGCAGAATTTTCACGTGTGGTCATTAATACTGTAATTAGAACGTGCTTAAGAAATGTTTCCATCTTACTGAGGTTAAAATTAACTATTGGCACTTTAAAAACCATTCCGTTTCCGCATTATGAAGGTTTCCAGCTTATACATGACAATTTTACATATAAAATTGTATCGTTCTGGATTTTTTTTCCATCTCTACAGGTTTCCTTCTTATAAAGGTTCCGGCTAAGACAGGTTTTACTGTTAAGTTATGTAGATAGGAAATAACACCATGAGGTTTTTTAATATTGTTTATTTTTTCTTTCACTCACCTCATACTTCATAACTCCTCACAAACCCAGGGTTTCATCACATCATTTGTGACATTCTCAATGCTGTGTCACATTCAAATATACATAGGAAAAACAAAAAGGAATCTAAATACAAGATTAAAGGAACACCTCAGAAATGTTAAAAATGGAGAAACCGAAAAATCTGCAATAGCTGCACATGCCTGGTCAGAAAAACATAGAATAGAAACCAAAACAAAATTACTTAAACAATTGGAAAAACCGAAGGAACTCACAATTTGGGAAAAAATTTACATATGCAAGAATGAAAATACAACTATGAATTTTGAAATACCCGGTTATAAGGAGAGGGGATTGATTTGGAAGTTCGTTGGTCAGCCATCAGATGGCGCGGAGGTCAGTCTGCAGGATAGAAGGCCATTGGATGTGAGTTGTGAACGTGACACAGCATTGAGAATGTCACAAATGATGTGACGAAACCCTGGGTTTGCGAGGAGTTATGAAGTATGAGGTGAATGAAAGAAAAAATAAACAATAGGTTTTACTGTATTTCACTCCAAATGTTATGAACAGTCAATGTGCAACTTTTATATTCCACCGAAGTATACTTTGTCTTTAATCAAAATTAAAGTGCGAGGTAACACTATGAGGTAATTTATGAATGAGTTGCAGAAAATGTTTTTTTTTTATATCTCACCTCATAAAGTTGCATGTTTACACGATACTGGTTTCAAAAGAAGATGACTGAAGATGAAAGTAAAATAGACTTTTGAAACCGGTATTGTGAAAACATGCAACTTTATGAGGTTAGATATAAAAAACATTTTCTCCAACTCATTCATAAATTATACTTAGTCTGCATGTCTGAATCTTGCTCTTGTTTACATATAATTAGTGTTCAGAGTGACCTCTACTGTATGGTTCAAGATTAGTCAACGTCATGTCATTGGAAGGAGAGGAGAAGTTTCATCTCTAATTATAAGACATTTGTGTTGCAAACATTAATAATGACCATAATAAATTTAAATTTCTATCATTTCAGGTACGTTTCAGTTTTAAAAGCAGAAAATGCTGGTCAAAAAGAAAAAGAATTTGGGGTAAGTAATATAGAAATTAATTTAGAATTAAATAATGGATAATATCATATTTGAAGAGAAAAATTATACGCTCAGACCGTTTAGATCGGTACTTGCTCAGGTAGCTCAGTTGGTAGAGCACTTGGTCTAGAGAACCAAGGGTCCCGGGTTCAAGTCCCGGTCTGAGCGTATAATTTTTCTCTTCAAATATGATTTATCCATCATTGAGATGTACGAAATCAATAATAAAAAAAAAAAAAAAAATGGATAATATATTCATTCATCGTATTGGGAATCAGATTTGCCTAATATTGTTGTTCATTTAGCAATTATACCCATCAGTTTGCCATTAGAAACAACAGCCTTATTTGTCTGTTTAATAGATGCACTTTCTTTACTGCAATTTGGAAACAAAAATCCAGGGTATTATTTTATGCAAGAAATTTTTTTTGACAAAAACTCAGACAGATTAAAGCAAGCACCATCTTAAAATCTTAAAAAATGAAATAATTAACCTTCTTCTTCTTCTTCACTTCACGGGCTAGGCATAAATTGCCTGTTCCGCCTCACAGTTGTTCTGTCCATCTTTTCACTGGCCTTCCTACACACCTTGAACCTCTTGGTTTGTAGTTGAATGCTGCGAAATAATTAACATTGATAACAATAGAATAACTAATAGTAAATACATGTGACATATTGATAGTCACACTACATATGAATACTAAATCAGTAATTGAAGATCTCCCTCGGATAAGGATGTAACCAACAAACTTGTGTGACATTTATTTTATATGGAAAAACTATCTTATAATTAAATTAAATTGTCTGATAAATGAGGTCATGTATTTAGCAGCATTCTACTGAGTAAGTTGAGCAAGATTACATATCGAACAGTGAATATTGCCTTCATTTTAGTATTTTAAAATCACAATTGCATGAATTGATGTTACATTCTTCTACAAAATAACTCTTTAATTACCATATTTATATATGTATAGGCCACACTTTCTTTAAATTTGAAGAGAAAAATTTTCGCCTAGACCGGGACTCGAACCCGGGACCATTGGCTTTCCGGGCCAAGTGCTCTACCAACTGAGCTACCGAGGCGAGTTACGATCTAGATGCAAATTTTTCTCTTATAAGAGAAAAATTTGCGTCTGCCTAGACCGGGACTCTTGGCTTTCCGGGCCAAGTGCTCTACCAACTGAGCTACCGAGGCGAGTTACGATCTAGACGTCCCGGGTCCCGGGTTCGAGTCCCGGTCTAGGCGAAAATTTTTCTCTTCAAATTTAATTTATCTTTCATTGAGAAATGTTAAATTAATAATAAAAACATCACACTTTTTTTACCTAAAATATAAGTTTGAAAATTAGGGTGTGGCTTATACATGAAATAACTAGATAACTGGTACATATCGGGAATTTTCTGCACTACTGATGTACGCTGCCGAATTACAAGGTTGTGACATATCATAAATCACCTTGCCCAGCCATAACTTGCCTTAAATTCATTGCATGGGATTTCCACATTCTTGGCTATCTTAAGGCCTTCAAACTGTATCGTTTCAACAGATACAGAAAATCCATCTGCCCTTGTTTTCTGTACTTAATCCAGGAGAACTCTTTCTAACTGTGGATATTTCACTTTCTTTCTGCTGAAAGATTGTCGATGTTGTGATGTGTTTTCAAGTGCACATTTTGTTTGAAACACCGGTCGCACATTTCTTTCGCCCACATCAAACTTTCTTCCTGCTGTCCTATTTCCATGTTCTGCTGCATAGCGCACCACTTTTAGCTTAAATTTGGAGGTATAACTTATTCTCCACTGACCCACTGAACACAGTGAACAGGAATGACAATGAATACTGTACCTACCAACTGATCATCCCTTTTCCCTTGTGTTAATGATTGAGCTGCAGCCTGAATGTACCGTTGCATAGCCGGCAATCAGAATCTTTGGAATTTACAACATTGCCAGATCTAAAAATGGTGTAGGCCTACTTCTGTCTTTTTCACTGCTTCTTAGCGAAAATGTAATACAAATATTTTTTCCCCAATTTATTATTGCAGAATTTGGATGTGGCCTATACATGCATAAATACGCTACTAGCATCTGTATTACATGCACATCCCACATCGTAGCCAAGTTGTTTAAGGCACTATTCAGAGCTACATGAGTTACATGATTTGAGTCCCCATGGGTAATAAGCTTTCTATATTTAAATTAATGTTGGGAAGTAAACATTATGAGTTTATATCATTAATAGTGAGTGGAGAACATATTTTTAATGACTCACCTCATACAATTTCATAGTCATAACTGAAGAGGGACAAGATGTTGTCTGAAACCATCGGTATCAAAGAAATTTGAAATTGTATGAGGTGAGTTGTTAAAAATATGTTCTCCTCTCACTATTAATAAGCTTTCTCATGAAATTTCGGCCAGTATAGGACCGGTGCGCACCAGCATCATGAGGAATTTGGATAGCTACTATAACTGGCGGCTCAGATTAAGAAAACCAGCTATAATGGCTGGGGACCCAAAATGCTGATCACATATCACCCCTATAATTGCTGGATGATCATCACAGACACTTGATGTTTTCAAACTGATATTCCTTACATTTTTACAATGCAGAATACAGCATGTAATATCATTTTATTCCTTTCTAATGTCAATCATTGTCTTCATCTTTTCCTCTGACCCTGAGAATTCCCAAACAGGCACAACAAATGATTGTGACCAATCCACTGCATAGAATTATATGCATCTATTGAAATCAATAAAGTGGCAAGTTGCATGCATTGTGTCTATCTTGCAACCTTATTCATGCAACAAAAACTCATATAGCATGTAAAGAGCATAATTTAAGTATGACTTAAAAAATTATATTAAGAAAGGATATTATCAATCAGTTTGAAACAATTTTATATTATTTAATTAAGGTAGAATATGTTTATCACTCACCTCATGTTGTTGAACAATATGAGGTGAGTGATAAACATATTCTACCTTAATGAATATACCTCATAGTGAGAATTCCTAAAATAAGTAAGCAATTTTATATTGTTTGTATGCACTGCACTGAATAATACTCTTGCTAGCAATATTTGTCGTGATATATTATACATGTTTAAGTTATATAAGCAGCCATATTTATATAGTTTGTATATCTTGATAAATGCAACAGCAAAGATAAAATAACTTCTTTTAATCAAAATTACAGTAGGAAGTAACAATATCAGGTAGTTTTCATTCTATGATTGAGTTAGATAAAATGTATTGTTTATTTTTTATTTCACTCACCTCATACTTCATAACTCCTAGCAAACATACCCAGGGTTTTGTCACATCCTTTGTGACATTCTCAATGCTGTGTCACGTTCACAACTGACGTCCGGCTGCCTTCTATCCTGCAGACTGACCTCCGCGCCATCTGATGGCTGACCGACGAACTTCCAAATCAGTCCTCTCTCCTTATAACCGATTATAAGTATGTGACGAAACCCTGGGTATGCTTGCTAGGAGTTATGAAGTATGAGGTGAGTGAAATAAAAAATAAACAATATTAAAAAACCTCATAGTGTTATTTCCTATCTACATAACTTAATAGATAAAATGTTTTTACATCTCACCTCATAAAGTTCCATGTTTTTACAATACCTGTTTCAAAGGCCTTTGCCTTCATCTTCAGTCAAACTCTAAGTTGAGTTGAGTTGGAGTTTGACTGAAGATGAAGGCAAAGGCTTTTGAAATCAGTATAGTAAAAACACAGAACTTCATATTCAGTCAAATTACAACTCAACTTGGAGTTTGACTGAAGATGAAGACAAAGGCTTTTGAAACCAGTATCATGAAAACACGGAACTTTATGAGATGAGCTGTAAAAAAAAAACATTTTATTTAACTCAGTTATAGATTAACTTTTTTTTTTGACTGAATCAATTTTAAAGAGAAAAATTTCTGCCTGAACTGAGATTTGAATCCAAAACCTCCAGCTTTACACCCTGGTGCTCCAACCACTTAAGCTGGTCAGGCAACCCCTGTTCTGACACAATTTTTTTCTCTCTTATTGTGTATCAGTAGCAGTGAAAAATTTTCCACAATGCAATTGGATTGTTTCTAAATCAAGAAGACATTATAATTTAATTTTTTTAAAATTCCTCTTCAGAATTGATTCAGACAATTATCCTCAGTATATTAATTTACACTTTAACATCATGACATTTTACGTATATTGGTAACTGAATCCTTATTTACAGTTTCATTTCAACCCTACCACACACTACTTGTGTTCATATTTAAACTCTTGGATTTGGTAATGCAAAGTGAAATGGTAGACAGATGATTTACCATTTTGTTATTTAACCTTTAACATTTTTAAATGCCCATCACTATCAGTTGCCAGAATTTAAATGCCTTAAGGGTTGTATCTATGAATGCATTAGACCGTAAAAGTCATTCTCTGCTGAGAAAGTTGCATCCAAAGCGTTTTGCATACTCAAAAATCTGTTCATGCGATAATAATTGTCAAAATTCCTAAGCTACCTGGCGAGGTGACTTTGCAGAGAACGAATCGTGAGCAACCTGATGGGAACCGATGTACTCTGAAACCTTGCTGCTTTATGTAAGATGTCGGACCTTGAAGACTTTGATCATGTTTTCGGTATAAGCAGAGAAGAGGAATTTGATAGAGTCTACCAAAGAATTCAACTGGAAGAACAGGAGAATCGGCGTAATATCACACGATGCAGACGTCATCGTATACGTATTATTTGCGGGATGCAAGTGTAAATGTGTTCCTCTAGCAGACGAAAATAATGGAAGTGGTTTTATCGCTGAGAATTCTGGATAATTTCTTGCCAGTATTATGAAAAAAACTGCTTTAATGCATGACCAGTCAGCGACTCGCTAATTCGAACTTTGCACGTTCTCACGGAAAACTCAACTCACCAGAGACTAATGTATTTGCATGTGGCCCTAAGACCCTTATTAATAGAGGGGGTATAACGTCTTCATGTATATATGACATTTGTTCTTTAAAGGTTAAAGGTCCAGTGTCTCACTATCTCAGTAAGCAGTGCTGTAGAGTACACTGTGGGAGGTTATATGACAGCGTCCTAAACCCAGTATAAACAAAATCAATGCAACTGTGTTACAATAATATTGGACTGAATATCTCTATTCGCTTTCCAAAAACATTTGAGTGAAACAAAACTTTGTTTTTAATCTGATAATTAGAAACAAAATTTATTATTATTATTTTTTTTATTTATAAATGAATTCGATAAAATGTTTTTACATCTCACCTCATAAAGTTCTGTATTTTCACAATACCTGTTTCATAGGCCATTTTGCCTTCACTTCAGTTGGAGTTTGACTGAAGATGAAGATAAAATGGCCTTTGAAACAGGTATCATAAAACATGGAACTTTTTTTGAGGTGAGATGTAAAAACATATTATCCAATTCATTTATAAATTGAAAATTACATCACAGTGCTACTTCCCACTGTAATTATTTATGAAAAATTTTATTTTATTGTAATTTTTTTAGTTATTTGTCTGATAATCTCAAAATATTTTTGGTAACTTATATAATTTAAACCCTGTATTGCTCTTCATCTTGGATGCATGTTAAATGTTATAGCACAAATCAAAAAAGTCAGTGGTGGAGCTAGAAAAGACTGTAGTAGCTCTGAAGAGGGTAATTGACAAACTGCAGAATGAGAAAAAGAGGATAGAGGATGACCAGAAGAAAGTAGCACAAGAGGTAAGTGACAAATGCTAAAGAACAGTACAGAATGGAATAGAAATTTCACATATTGTTCAGGAATGTTAGATGCGTGTTTTGATATAACGAACCCATGAACTCTGGTGAAGCATTATTGAATTTTATAATACCTTATTCATGTGGTGATTAGTCGATAAATTAAAAATTTTTGGTTAAACTTTACAACCTGTGATGCAACTTTTTTTTTATTCCTTCATAAACTCCTGTCAAATTTTATTCTTAGGGTTTCATTTTTCAGATTATTTCCCACCATTTACAATAATTTTTACGTATTTTCTAATGATTAATTAAACATATATTTTTCACGATATTGAACTACTTAAACACATGGCAGCCATATTGATTTTAACAAATATTCTGTGTTCCAGTGCAGCCAACATAAGAGTCTGTACTAATTAACTAAATAAAACCAGCGTGCATTCTTTCACAGACTAGAGTACGGTAATAGCTCCTTATTTGCGGTTCCCTTATTTGTGTTTTCATTATTTGCAGGTTAAAAAATTGTGACACAGTTCCTGTATTCTCAGGTAAAAATGTCCTTATTTGCGGATCCAGTCGGTATATTAGAAGGATTAGTATCCTTTATTAATGCATTGGCAACTTTTTTACTGCAGGCACGTGTCAAGGTGGCTTTTACAAAGAGTGATTCAAATCAAATGGACAAATTCATATGAGAGTAAAACAAAACCTTATTGTCACTAAGCCTAAAGTTCATTGTTAAAAGCCACCATCACTGTATTTCAAGTGCCACTATGTCCATTGATAAATGCCACCCTTGCCACAATTGGTGATTTATTATTTCAACTTGTCATTCATTGCAATAATTTTGATTGAATAACACATGTCTCTTCTGCTTTGTCACCAATTTATAATGTTGAGTAAAAGGAAAATTGTTCAAAAATCTCTCATTATTTGATTTTATTTTGATAATTTTTATTTTATTTTGGAACCTTGGAGCATATCCCCTATTTACCCATACAAATTACCTTTCCATATTTGCAGTTTCTGTATTCATGGCATATTTGTGGAACATATCCCCCGCGAACAAGGAGCTTTTACTGTACTTAAATTGCATTAGGTTAGCTTTTAGGTTGGTCTTTCACAGGTTAGAGTTCTTAAATTGCATTAGATTAGCTTTTAGGTTTGTTGGCGATGTGAGTTCAAACATCATGTATATGTTGGTTACATACCGTGATTCCATAGTATAAACCTCTTTGCATCTGTTGGCATGTGCATGGTGAATGGTTGGAACTTAGAAAAATTTTTCACGTCACACGTTGTAAAGTATTTCCTTCTTTATAACCCATCAGAACACATCTTATTACAGTCCAAAACTGTATTGTGGATCACCTTGAAAGCTTAACTAAAGTATGTCCGATTGAGGGTCTTTCCACTTTTCAGCAGTTGCCCTTTTACCAGCCGGCTGCTGGCCCTTCACATCCACATGTGTCAATCACAGAGGTAGATGATCAACAGCCAGTGTAGGGGTGACATGTGGTTAGCATGTCGAGTCCCCCAGCCGTTATAGCTGGTTTCTCAACCTGGAGCCGCTACTTATTGTAGCTACCCAATTGCCTCACGATGCTGGGTGGGCACCGGTCCCATACTGGCCGAAATACCATGAGAAAATTTCTTCCCCCATGGAGACTCAAACCAGCGCAAGTCCCGTAGCTCTGCGCCAAGGCTTCCTACCTTAACCGCTCGGCTACGGGACTAAAGTATGTGAGATCTTAAAAAGTGATTGACAGCACACGGGTAATTGTGCATGTGAAGAGGTTCACCTTAATGTTGACCAATCACAATCCATATTTGTCATATGGTATTATGTTAACATAGTTCCTGCCTCGAGATTGTAGTGCAAGGAGACTTCCATCTTAATTGTAACAACAATTTAAATTCATATGACGTCACCTGTATCAAAACATCATTTGCTTGGCATATATGTGATAAATATATCATCGATAGTGAAAAACAAAATAATTTAGGTGTAGCACATTTAGAGACTGACAGCATGTGATACGACATTGACAATGCTGTGCTCTTCGTGCCAACTGGGAGCAGAAATATGAATCATAAAGTAAGATCTCAATTCACTCTAGTGACTTCAATCAAGGAGCTAAATTATATATATAAAGCCAATGGTCCTGGGTTCAAACCCCAGCCTGAGCATATAATTTTTCTCTTCAAATATGACATATTACATGTGTAATACAACAAAAAAACATTACTTTTTAATTGATCATTAAAGACCATGGAGAGTTCCTTATATCAAAACACTCAGCCAACATCCCTCAACAATCTGTAAATATAGTTGTGAATGGGGATAATGATTTCCAAACACATCTAGGTGAGAAGATTATATTTTAGAGGTGATGTGTAAAGTTTCCAGTTTGCAAAATTTTAATCTTATTATTACCTCACAGTGTCAGTTCCCATGATTTTTTATATTCTATGAAAGTTTGTTAGTAGAGTTTTGTACCACCCTGTATATTAATCCAGCTACAAATCAAATATCTTGCATTCTTAAATACTTAAGGGATCACCAATAAACTGAATATATTTTAAATATTGTAATTAATAGTTCCTACACATAGATCTTTGTGATTGTCCAGTTGTCGTCTTGAAGTAGGCCTACCTATCTTTCTGAGGCTTGTTTGTCCTTTGAAAACAGACTATTACCATTATTTACTTGCTAGGTCTGATGTAACTTCACCGGAATGCCTATTAGCAATCTTTTCAGAATTGTTACTGGACCTTTTAAGTTACCATGGCATTACAGATACAAAATGTTTCCTGTACATCACCCAACCACCTTTCACGATGTGGATGTAGGGCTCGAACTTCTGAACTTTTTAAAATAGAAGATAGTTGAATAAGTTGGTAGAATAAGATGGTATGGCCACATTAAAAGAATGAATACTGGAAGGATAAATCATAATCGAAGAGAAAAATATACACATAGACTGGGGTTTGAATCCAGGATGTTTAGCTTTATACGCTAATGCTCTGCTACTGAGCTATCCAAGGCCTCCAATCTAAATACAAATTTTTCTCTTATACATTTCAATTCCCGAGAGTGCCAAAGGCATCTGAACCATTGCCAAGTGAATGGCAGCTTCTTATTTAAGAAGACTTAATGGGAATTTAACATTACTTTATAAAGCCAATAGAGCTTCTTTCGGTCTAGGCATATATTTTTCTCTTCAAATATAATTTGTCCTTCAATGAGAAATGTTAAATTTATAGTATGAACTGGAAGAATAACAAGACAAGCACTGGGATTTAGATCAGAGAACAATAGACAGGAAGAACAAGTTAAGAATATTGTCGAAAAAAAAAGGAGAGTTGAATTGATGGAAGAGGAGACATGGAATGACTAGATAGACGGAAGTTTTTGTCCAAACCTTGACTCCTGGAAAAGACACATGGGACTAGATGATGAAGAGGAAGAATTTCTAAAAGAAACAATTGTATGTGATTATACTGGTCAACATGATTTTTGTCTCATGAGTACCAAAAGTTGTACTTAATGCAGTTTATCGTGTTTTCAAATATGTATTCAAAATTTCTCCATCACCCACAGTTTTTTTTTATTTCAATTTTAATTAATGGATTTAAATAATTATTTTTTTAATAAACATTTTTTGTCCATTTGTCCATTGTAAAATAAAATGGGGAACACTTTCATCAGGAGATTTCAGCTATGGAAAAGAGATATCAAGGCAAATGGAATCCTAATATGCTGGCCGATTATTGTTGGACCATCAAGAGGGATGCTCCACAGGCAAAATATAGCAGAAAATCATCATTTCTTACTTTCTAGGTGAGTCCGAATGTTTGAATATTGTGTAGTTACGAATGTAGAAAATATTAAAGTGTTTGAAATTATAAATGCCTGTCTCTCGGAAACCTTGTGTGATGGAGAAAAACCGATATCATATTTGAATTCAAGAGATAAAAATACTATCAGAATCACATCTTTTTCTTTCTGAGACAAAAAAAGTTTCTTTTTTGTTGCTCAGTGTTATAATAAGCTACTGGGGAGACCTAATACATGGAAATACTGTATGATGATGGATTGTTATCATTCTTCCCATGATCAGGTGGTTACCATGACACTTGCCTTTAGTTTTGAGGGTTGCAGCTGGGGTTGATATTGATATAATTACTGATTTTCACTTTGTTTTGAAGGTTATTAAAAACTGTGGATCCAATGTCACAGATTTATGACATTGTAAAAACCTCAAAAGTAAAATACCAGGCCCTTGAGCAAAATCTGTTGTCCCCTTTCAAGCTCAGATTTGAATTACAACATACATGACTTAAGTTGTTAAAGAGCATCTTAAATAAAATACTAAATGATTTAAAATTACAAATATATCAAACCATAATTCAGAGCATTTTAACATATGGTGCTGAAGTCTGGCAAATTCCTACCAGGGAAATGAAAAGAATTTTAAGTACAGAAATAGATGTTTTAAGAAGATCAGCTGGAAAATCTAGAATGGATAGAATATGAAATAAAGAAATAAGGGAAATTATGGGTGTAGAAGAGGAGCCGGACATCATAGACATTATAGAAAAGAAAAGATTACAGTGGTATGGCCATGTCAAAAGAATGACAGAACAAAGATTGCCTAAAATTGTTATGGAATGGATCCCTATGGAAAGGAGGAAGAGAGGAAGACCGAAGAAAACTTGGATAGAAGGGGTACAAGCAGCTATGAATATCAGAGGAATGGAGGAAGATCAATGGATGGACAGAGAGGAATGGCATTTGGTTTCTGGAAGACGGCAGCAGCTGCCATGATACCAGATGATGATGATGATGATTTAAAATTTAAAATAAAATTATTTTTTACCTCACCTCATATCCTGTCTTCTAATTAGACCATTTTCGTAACCTTCGAGGTTACATCTTCAGAATTTATGTTCTGTCATCCAGGAGCACTGCTCTTACGCCACCTATTGGTGGATCGATGAGCCTCCGAATCAAATCAACTTTCCCAGGAATTTCAAAACTCATTAATTTTTCTACTTTTTTTTTATATGGATGTTTTCTCAAACAGTGAGCTTCTTAGGTTTTTCTATTTGTTTAACTGAACCAGTCTTTCTTTCAATTATATGTTTTTTTGACCAAGCAAGACGGCTACTGAAATTGGAAAAATCAGCAGTAGCCACTGATGATTGTTCAGAAAAATATCAAGTTGAAAGGAAGGCTAGTTTAATTCAACAAATAGAAAAACCTAAATTGGCCACGGAGGACTAGTGGTTATGCTCCTTGCCTCTGGTCCCGAGGTTCGTGGGTTTAAACACAGCTGGGGTCGATGGATTTTTTAGGATGGAAAAATCCAAGGAGCAAGTCCTCTGGGAGGGACTTTGAGCCATGGGTCCCGAGTCTGAAGATTTTCAGACTTGTAAAAGATCCTTAAGCCTGAATGAAAAGGCCTCTAAGCAAAATTTACCGAATTTTCCCATCCTGGTTTCCTAGATGTCAGTATGAGGCAAAACGCTGACCACAGACCACTCAAATGACATCTATACAAAAACAAGTGTAACTAAATTAGTATGGTTCAAATTCTTCCCTGTAGGGGAAGAGCGCCTAAATCTCTGTTAAGGGAAACATGGGCTTACAAGATACAAGACAAGAAGAAAAACCTAAGTAGCTCATTGTTGGGGAAAAAATCCACATTAAAAAAAAAGACAAAAAAATTAATTAATTTTGAAATTCTAGAGGAAGTTGATTAGATAGGAAAGTTCACCAACAGATGAAGCAAGAAGCAGTGCTCCTAGACGACAGAACATTGGTCATGTACTGAAGGTGTAACACTAATGTTACAAAACCTAAGTAGAAGACAGGATATGAGGTATAAAATAAAATAAGTTAAAATATACCTTCTTAGGTAAGATCCGTTGTCCTCAAGTTATACAATTTGTATTCTTTATGCCTGTAAGCCTTTCAGAACATCCGTTCCATCTTCAGCAGGTCTTTGTTCGCTACAATGTCTAGTATGATGGTAGATGCTGCTGGTTGTAACGTGGTGTTGTCGTGACACGACAAATTTTATAAGTTGAGAACGAAGGATCTTACCTAAGAAGGTATATTTTAACTTTATTAAGTTATGTAGATAGGAAATAACTCTATGAGGTTCTTTAATATTGTTTATTTTTTATTATTTCACTCACCTCATACTTCATAATTCATAGCAGACCCTGGGTTTCTTCACATAATTTGTGACATTGTCAATGCTGCATCACGTTCACAACTGACGTCCAACGGCCTTCTATCCTGCAGACTGACCTCCGCGCCATCTGGTGGCCGACCGAAGAATTTCCAAATCAGTCCTCTTTCTTTATAACCGGGTATTTCAAAATTCATAGTTGTATTTTCATTCTTGCATATGTAAATTTTTTCCCAAATTGTGAGTTCCTTCGGTTTTTCCAATTGTTTAAGTAATTTTGTTTTGGTTTCTATTCTATGTTTTTCTGACCAGGCATGTGCAGCTATTGCAGATTTTTCGGTTTCTCCATTTTTAACATTTCTGAGGTGTTCTTTTAATCTTGTATTTAGATTCCTTTTTGTTTTTCCTATGTATATCTTTTCACAATCTTTACAATTAATTTGATAAATTCCCGATTTTTTGCAGTCTTCAATCTTTTCATTTTTGTTGGTTTTTATTAAATTACCTAAGCTGTAATCATTTTTCGATGCTAATTTAATGTTGAATTTGTTGAAAATTTTTTGAAACTTGTCAAATACGAAAGGATGGTATGTGAACTTCTTGAATTTTTTGCCTATATTTTTATCTGTCTGAAGAGTACTTTCATTGATGACTTTTTGTTCTTTGAATTTATTTATTTTCTTGTGTATCATTTTCTTTTGAAAACCATTATCCTTAGCAATTTGTATGATGTGTTCTTTCTCTTTATTGTAATTTTCTTTGCTCATGGGGACATTCACAAGTCTGTGTGTTAAACTATTAAATACTGCCTGTTTGTGTGAAAAATGGTTAAATCCAGTAGCTTTTATATAATTGTCGATGTGAGTTTCTTTTCTGTAGATTCCAAATTCTATTTTCTTTTTTTCTTCATTCCTAATCAATTTAAGGTCTAAAAATGGTATTTCATGATTATTTTCTATTTCCATTGTAAATTTGATTGTTTTATTTTGAATATTTAACAGTTTAATGGCATCTTCTAATTGTTTCTCTTTTACTATTGCTATGATATCATCTACGTATCTTCTCCAAAATTTAAACATCAAAGGATGTGCTTTGGTTACATGACATTCAAAATTCCCCATAAACATGTCTGCTAAGAATGGTGATAATGGATTTCCCATTGCGAGTCCTGATTTTTGTCTAAAGTATTTTCCTCTAAAGGTGAAGAACATTTGATTTAAGCATAATTTTGTTAGTTTTATGTATTCTTTAACGCTATCATCATCTAATTTGTTTTCTTTCAACCATTTTTCTAAAATTTTCAAAGTTGTGTCAGTCGGTATGTTTGTGAATAATGAAGTAACATCAAATGAGACCAATCTTTCTGAAGGTTCTATTTCTACATTTTCTAATTTCTCAACTAATTGGTAAGAATTTTCTACTGCTAAATTTTCAAATTTTTCCATACCTTTAAATTTATTGTTAAGCCATTTGGATATGTTATATGTCGGTGAGTTGATATTGTTGATGATAGGTCTCATTTTCTTTCCGTCTTTGTGGATTTTAGGAAGACCATGAATGTTGGGGTTTCTGGGATTTGGTATTTTTAATTTAAACTTTTCCTTTTGTGTCATAATTTTTTTAATTGATTTTAGGCTGGTTTCAACTTCTTTAATTGTTTTTGCGAGAGGATTTGTTTTAATTTCTTCATATTCTTCCCCCTTTAATAAATTCTCCATCCTATCATTATAATCGTCTTTATCCAAAATTACCAAATTATTCCCTTTGTCTGACTTTGAAAAAACAACATTTTTATTATTAATGTTTCTTACTTTCTTCATATTTGTTTTGCATATGTTTTTTATTTTTGTGTTTTTAATTTTTTCAATAATAACTTCCCCACATTCTTTTCTGATTATTGTTTGTTCTTCAAAATTCATGTCATCTATAGCAATTTCAATATCAGCTATGTAATCTTCTAAATTGTTAGAGTAACTAATGCATGTTTTCAATCCCTTGTCCAAAATAGATATTTCTTCTTTTGTAAAGTTTTCAGATGATAGGTTAGTTACATTATTCTCAATTTCTTTATCCCTCCCTAATGTAGTGGTTATACTTTTTGTACTTGTATTTTTCTTCAATTTTTTTAACTCAGGTTTTAAATTAATTATCTTTTTCTTTTGTACATCAAATTTTTTCTTCATTTTGAGGTTCAATTGGTTACAGCTTAGGTAATTTAATAAAAACCAACAAAAATGAAAAGATTGAAGACTGCAAAAAATCGGGAATTTATCAAATTAATTGTAAAGATTGTGAAAAGATATACATAGGAAAAACAAAAAGGAATCTAAATACAAGATTAAAAGAACACCTCAGAAATGTTAAAAATGGAGAAACCGAAAAATCTGCAATAGCTGCACATGCCTGGTCAGAAAAACATAGAATAGAAACCAAAACAAAATTACTTAAACAATTGGAAAAACCGAAGGAACTCACAATTTGGGAAAAAATTTACATATGCAAGAATGAAAATACAACTATGAATTTTGAAATACCCGGTTATAAAGAAAGAGGACTGATTTGGAAATTCTTCGGTCGGCCACCAGATGGCGCGGAGGTCAGTCTGCAGGATAGAAGGCCGTTGGACGTCAGTTGTGAACGTGACGCAGCATTGAGAATGTCACAAATTATGTGAAGAAACCCAGGGTCTGCTATGAATTATGAAGCATGAGGTGAGTGAAATAATAAAAAATAAACAATATATTTTAACTTATTTTATTTTATGACTCTCCACCTCAATGGTTTTAATAATGAATTTTATTAGTATTGAGGATATGAGATGAGGTAAAAAGAATTTTCTTTTAAATTAAACCTCATAGTGATATTTCCTATAATAGTTCAACTAAATGGTTTGTTCAATCACATAACCAAAATTAGAAGCGAAATAAATTGCTAAAATGTGATTGGACTCAAAAAATATAAATTTATCAGGGATTTACACTGAAATTATTTCTGAAAATTCAAAGATGAAGGCATTTGAAATGACCTCTTAGTTTCCATAGACATATTCTTTAAATTGGAACAATTAAAGATGTAACAACATTTCAAGTAATATTTTAATAAAGACTGCTGTTTTACAATAATTTATGTTCAATTTCAATCATAACAATATTCCATTATATTACTTTGACAGTTTCAAATTTTTTACCATAATTTGCTTATTTCAGTTTTATAATTTTCTTAGCCAAAAAAGGCACAACAATCCTACAGACTAACCATAATAAATTAACATTCCATTAGGCAAAACTAACATAGAAAAAAGTCTATAAGAATATACAAGAACAAATTCACAGTAAAAGTACAACTAAACAGTGGAAATATATGCTGGAAAATAAATGGCTGATTCCTGATGCCACACGAATGAAAGCTATTGCCCTCTTCAGACTATACACATGACATGATTGCTTGACTGCCCATCTACTCTGAATGAATATATACAGCTCCCCAAACTATGTGCTCTGCAATGAACCAAATTCCACGATGGACAGAAGATACCTTCTACAGTGCAGTGCCCTTGGAAGAACATTAGACTTGACTTCATGCTACTCAGATGCAAGATGGCAAATGGAACCAACCAACCAATTTTATAATTCTATGCCTGTTTATCGTGTGAAGTTGTTTTAAACATATGTTGTTTCTTTAATTACTTTATAATAATTTAAGTAGTATTTTTTTTTACTTTTTATAACTTTTATGTCATTAATGTTTTAACTTCTAATGTTCTTGCAGAATAAAATCAAGTAGGTGATTGTGTTTTCTTTTTCATATCATAGATCTCAGGCATCTAAACAAAACAGAAGAAAATTATATATTATTACTAGAGACCGCATTATATGCATTTGCATATTTAGACCTTTTTCACCTGATATTGCATATTTTAACTAAAAACTAGTGATAATGCATATTTTCACGCTATATTTACAACATTTTAAAAATCTGTGTTGTTTTACAATGAACATTTCAAGGCTATGAAATTAATAGTTTTATAAATGGGAAGGGCCAGCTTTTGCCAGAAACAATAAGTGCCAAAATAGCACCCAAATTCAAATGCTGCCCAGTTACTTCAATTGACGTAGAACAGACCTTTTCTGTTTACAAACATATTTTGAGCAATCGAAGGCACAACCTTACTACCGAACATTTTGGAACAGTACCTGATCATTTCATTTATCAATGATAAATGATATTAATAAATTGATCATAAAAATACTAATTATTATGTTAATTTAGAAATAGACTATCTAGTAAAGTAATAATTATCATCATCTTCAAGGTATGGGCCGGTTGGCCCGTTCCGCTCCCCGGTGCACTATATGCTGCAGGTGCAGGTCATCTTTCCGACGTTTTGGTCTTCCTACATTTCTTTGGCCTAGAGGCCTATAATGAAGCAGCTGCTTTGATAAACAATTATTTGGCATTCTTTGTATATGTTCAAACCAATTACGTAATTATTATTATTTTTTAATATTTGATATTGCATATATTGACATTTTTTATGCATACTTCAAGCATTTTTCATGCATATTTGCATGCATATTTCGAGCTTGTTATGTTGCATATAATCCGGTCTCTAATTATTACATTAAGAAATATGTCTGCCATGCTAGCTCAGATCTGCTTCCTGTCTAGCAGATCTGGGTTCAATATCAGAGGAGAGTTGCAAAATTTTAATTGTTAAAAATTTTCAATCTCAGGACTGTGAGAGGTATGTGCCAGATATCTGGATTAAATTCCAAACCTCTCCACAGTACATTATGTTGACTATTTAACTTATGCCTGAAATAGGAGTCAATAACCAATCATGTTTCAATGAATTTTGTTTTACAACCAAAGACAGTCGTGTTTCACCTTGATATTTATTGAAATCTGTTTACCATAATAAAGAAAGCTCCTCCTTTTAAATATTCTGAACAGGTCGAGCATTATTTTGCAGTGACTTACTCTCTACCAAATAATAAGTTGAATATAGCAAATAATGAACAGATTCCTTTGACCTACACATTTGATATAATCAGTGTTCAATAATTGTGTTTTTAAATTATGATTTTACTCAGTTGTTTCCTAAAAAAATTAATTGATAACGTATAATATTGGTTATAATATACAGTTTGATGCATTTAATTTATTTTTGCCACTAGGGTGCATTCATACAATATTGTGATCTTATTTGGCAATAAATAATATGATCAAGTTGCAGTGATGAACAAATGAAACATAACCAAACATTTCTCATTTGTTTTCAAACATCGCCGTTTACATGAAATATATATTACTTTTTTTTATTCAATGCCCCAGGTTGTCATTTCGACATTTCTGGTGTTCTCTCCTGGCATTGGCTTAATTGTAACCCACTTCTGAAGTTGAGGCACCTGGAAAGCAGAGTTACGTTACCCCAATGTTATGGTGGGTGATAAATGATAATGAAGCGCCAAGAGAGTTCTTAACCTAAACTTAATTTAAATTCGAGACCATGGGCAACCACAGGAATGATTTCCTTTAAGGAAAAATTCCTATGGTTTGACCGGGAATCGAACCTGGGACCTCATGAACAGTAGTCAGAAATGCTGACTGCACTAACCCATGTGGCTGGTCAAATATTTTAAATAACTATATTTAAATAATGATTTGTGAGTAAACAGCTTAATTTTATTCGTTAAATAGCCCTAACAAATGCCACTCTTGATTTCCAAATCCTCTAGATAAATTGGAAATCACTCGTGGCATTACTTATGAGAAGGCAATGACTGGGGGACCAAAATGCTGTCCACATGCCATTTTTACATTCAGCTGGTAAACCAAGGGCTTTCTAAACCTGTCATGCCATGGATATATATAGTAAACTCAAAAGTGGTTCAAAATTACTTTTAAAATAACACTGGTCAACATGATTTTTGTCTCATGAGTACCAATAGTTGTACTTAATGCAGTTTTTTATCGTGTTTTCAAATATGTATTCAGAAATTTCTCCATCGCCCACAGTTTTTTAAATTTCAATTTCAATTAATGGATTTAAATAATTATTATTTTAATTAATGTTTTTTCATCTATTTGTCCATTGTAAAATAAAACCAAATGAGCTAACTCAGGAAATTTCAGCTATGGAAAAGAGATATCAAGGCAAATGGAATCCTAATATGCTGGCCGATTATTGTTGGACCATCAAGAGATGCTCCACAGGTGAAATATAGCAGAAAATTGTCATTTCTTACTTTCTAGGTGAGCCCGAATGTTCAAATATTGTGTAGTTACAAATGTAGAAAATATTAAAGTGTTTGAAATTATAAATTCCTGTCTCTTGGAAACCTTGCATGATGGAGAAAAACCAATATCATATTTGAATTCAGGAGAAAATATACTATCAGGATCACATATTTTTCTTTCTGAGATAAAAAAAAAGTTTATTTTTTGTTGCTCTGCGTTATTGTACTTGATATTAAGAAGATTATATATATGTATGTATACACTGCTGTTAATCAACAGGATTTATCAGAGGCGATGCAAGCAGAAATGAGAGCATTGCAGTCTGAGAACAAGGAACTACGAGATGACCATCAACATTCTCGGCAGAGAATTGCAACTTTAGAGCAAGAGTTGCATGCAAATCAAGGTAGGTGTACCACCATTTGTACCAGACTTAAAGTTCTTGATGTTCTGTGAACTAAACCTTGTCTAATCATTACAGGAAAAATCTTTAAGCTTTTTTCTAAATCTTCTATCTATAATGGCATAGTCCAGTTCTGAGCCATAGCCTCTGCTTTGTTAGGAATTACTAGACCAAGTTAATTTAATTACCTTACTTGCCCATAGATGTCATGAATGGCATGCAGTCAACATATGACTCAATAAGACATCTAGCAGGCAACTAAGGTATTACTAGGATGTTCAGATTGGTAATTTTTAGAGGCCTTTTTATTCAGGCTTAGGGATCTTTTACGATCCTCAAAGTCTTCAGACTCAGGACACACGGCTTAAAGTCCCTCCCAGAGCACTTACTCCTTGGATTTTTCGATCCTAAAAAAAAATCTATCGACCCCAGCTGGGTTGGAATCTGCGACCCTCAGGACCAGAGGCAAGGAACATAACCACTAGTCCAACATGGCCGACTTCCTAAATCTTAATTTTTTAATTTATAAAATTAGATTTAGAATTAGCCCATTAACATCCCAGCGTGGGCAAGGGCCTTCTGTTATATGGTGACTTAAAGAAAATGCCTTGGACCAACATGTTAAGAGTTTTTGATGTTATGTTAAACATGTCCCAATTCTGGACAAATTTATTTTTTAAAACAAAAATTATCACCTGAACTGGGAATTGAACCATTTCCATGGCACTAAGATTTCTTCATGCAGATCTCTCAATTTTTATAGTTTTCTTCCACTTTTGCCTCTCTGGTGCTATTCTAGAATACATGCTCAAATTCTTTCTATCTGTTGAATTGACAATAAGACAAAGTGTTGAAACCCTGGGTCTTCAAAAAGTCTACAAATATGAGGTGAGTCATGCATTTTCTAACTCCTATTATTTAAAATAAACCTCATAGTGTCACTCTCTTTAAATATTAAATAAAGAATAACTTATTTGAAAACTGCCCCTGAAATATTGAGAACTGAAAAATTTGTTATCACTAATGAGTGATGATCTAATTTCTTCCTGCTATCAATTTTCATGAACATTTTTCTAATTATATCATTGTGTTTCTTTCCCAGAACAAATACTGCAAAAAACTCGTCTTCTGGATCAAGTCAAAACATTATTAAAACGAGCTGCTGACAAAGAAAAAGCACTTCATGAGAAAGTAACTGCATTACAACAACTTCATTCTGATGATCTCAATCATTAATTCTCAATAAATATTTATGTTCTATAATTGTTTTTCTTTTACTTATTTAGTTTGTTTATACCACACATGTACTTATTTCCAACAATGGAACATTCAACAATAGAACATTATATTAAATTAATGTTGGGAAGTAAATATTATGAGGTATAATCATTGAAATTCATGGGACAACATTTTTTGACAACTCACCTCAGTCAAAAAAATGTTCTCTGATGAATTTGAATGGAAGGTTACATAGGACACACTTATTTAGGCCTATATAAGACTTATTTTAGGAATTTAATATATTCAATTTCACTGTGATAATACAAAAATATGTACTAAATTGACTGCTCATGTTGTAAGAATGGACCTATCCATACTGACAAATTATCATTATTATTTATTATATCTCCCATCACATCTTACAAGAGAACTGTCAATTAACTGCATGCCGAAACCTACCTTGAAATTTCTCCCACAGAAGCATTGTGATGTACCAAGGCCATGTTCAAAAAGTTATCAGCCATTTTTAACTGCAAGGCACAGAAATCAAAGCCGGAATCCAGCAATGTCAACCAACTTTGTGGAGCAGATGGATATCCCTGCATAAGTAAGAGTGGAGTGATGTGAGGCAGGATGCAGCACAGACGGCAGGTAATGACAGTTATCCAGTCTACCAATTCAGGTGTTGTATTACTTCTCTGAAGTTTAAATGAGAGATTTGGCACTGAATTTTAGTGCCTTGCAGTTAAAAACGACAGACTTTTTTGGACACAGCCTTTGTAAATCACAATGCTTCTCTGGAAGAAATTTCAAGCTAGTTTCGACATTCAATGGTTGACAGTTTCCCTGGTTATAAACAGGAATGACCCAAAAGATGGAAAATGAACTCTTTTGAGAGCAGAATAAACCCATGAAGAGGAAGATACAAAAGATATTGTGCCAAAAATGAAAAATGTAAAAATAAACCATAATTATGATATGCATAGCCCACCACTGTGGTCTCGAGGTAGCATGCTGCCTTGTCACACAGCGGGCCCGGGTTCGATCCCCGGTTGGGGCAGTTTTTCTGGGTGAGGTTTATATCGGAGTTTTTCTCACCTGTAAGACAAATGTCAGGAAAACTTTAAGGCCCAAACAGTCCCCGAAATCATATGGCCATCATCATCATCCTTATTATTATCATCATCATCCTTCACCGGTGTGGAAAGCAACGGGAAGCTACCACACCTACAATTCCCTAGTAAAGCTGCAAGCATAAGCATGAAAATTCTATGATTGCAGTGAAGGACCTGCCTTTGGGCAGAATTACTATGGATGGATGATACACATACAGTATGGTTAGTCTGTGAGCATAATACTGTCAATTTTAGAGAGAGGTAAAAGCCAGAAGGTTGTGGTTTTGAATCATGATGTCACAATTTTTAAACTGGCCTAAACCTTCTGATGGCACCATGGTCCTGGGTCCAACTCACCCTCTAACTGGTATGAGTACCAAGTTAGGGATTAAGGTGGCCTTCTTGAAAGTCTGATAACACAGCATGCCAATTGTCTAAAAAAGATGAGAATCTTAACCTCCTACTACCCTATGGGACTCTAAGGCCTATATAGTCCAAGATCCGGCTGCAAGATTATTATGTTCATCGAATGTATGAACAAAATTGATTTTTTTCACAAAATTATGAATTATTGAATACATTTTTGCCGAGTTGCCTATTAAAATTTGGCCACCAGTATGTTTAATTAAAATATAATTAATTTCTTTATTCGAAATAATTTGATTCACTTGTTATTAAAATAAATTATAATCCAGTTTGCAGAAATCGATGTACAGAGCTTGAAAAGTTTTGGTTGCCATTGCACACTTGGCTATAAACCTCCTCATGGCTACAGCAGGCTGTGACACCAATCAGTAATAAAATGGCAGTAAGTACGTATTTATTGTTTTATATTGTTCTCTCACAGCAGGAAGTAAAACCACTGCCCTTTATGTATACTACATACAATGTATATACAAAATATATCCAAAAGGTAGTGTTAATATACATTATACGAAACAAATCACAGCATTTTAAATGAACTGAACTTTATTTGAAACAATATAAAACAATAAATACGTTATATTTGAAGAGAAAAATTTTCGCCTAGACCGGGACTCGAACCCGGGACCCTTGGCTTTCCGGGCCAAGTGCTCTACAAACTGAGCTACTGAGGCGAGTTACGATCTAGACGCAAATTTTTCTCTTATGTACGTTGTAATTCCCTCGCGCCAAATGCTTGAAACCATAGCTTCTATCTTTGCAAATGGCGGCTTCTTAGTTAAGAAGACATTTACAACGTACATAAGAGAAAAATTTGCGTCTAGATCGTAACTCGCCTCGGTAGCTCAGTTGGTAGAGCACTTGGCCCGGAAAGCCAAGGGTCCCGGGTTCGAGTCCCGGTCTAGGCGAAAATTGTTCTCTTCAAATATAATTTATCCTTCTATGAGAAGTGTTAAATTAATAATAAAAATCGTCAATAGAAGCCCTACTGGCTATAAAGTAGTGTTAAATTCCCAATAAATGTCTTCTTAACTAAGAAGCCGCCATTTGCAAAGATAGAAGCTATGGTTTCAAGCATTTGGCGCAAGGGAATTACAACGTACATAAGAGAAAAATTTGCGTCTAGATCGTAACTTGCCTCGGTAGCTCAGTTGGTAGAGCACTTGGCCCGGAAAGCCAAGGGTCCCGGGTTCGAGTCCCGGTCTAGGCGAAAATTTTTCTCTTCAAATATAATTTATCCTTCTATGAGAAGTGTTAAATTAATAATAAAAATCGTCAATAAATACGTACTTACTGCCATTTTATTACTGATTGGTATCACAGCCTGCTGTAGCCGCGAGGAGGTTTACGGCCAAGTGTGCAATGGCAACCAAAACTTTTCAAGCTCTATGCATCGATTTCTGTGAACTGGATTATAATTTATTTTAATAACAAGTAAATCAAATTTTCAAATAAATTAATTATATTTTAATTAAACACACTGGCGACCGAATTTTAATAGGCAACTCGGCAAAAATGTATTCAGTAATTAACAATTTTATGAAAAAAATTGATTTTGTTCATACACTCAAACGTAGTAATCTTGCAGCCGGATCTCGGACTATAATACATGATTTAAAGAAGTATACAGAAGAAAATTTCAGCTTTCTTAAAATGTGATAAAATTGATATGGCCCATTTTATTACTCAAGAACTCAAATATATTGCTATATTAATAACATTCAAAGTGCCTTTAAGTTATCTTATAATTAAACATTTTTTTCATAAAAATCTTGTTATAAATATGACCTTCTTTCACTGTATGAAGTTTGATGGATTCGTGGCATAATTACCTGACATCCACGATACAGAACTCCACAGTCAACACCTGCCAGTCCTGCTGTGCCTGCGTCTGACACAACACGAGCCCAACGAGAGTCCACAGAACGTGCCATAAATTTGTTGAGGTAAGTTCCTAGTAATGTTCCTGCCACACCCAGTTCTCCCGAGAGCTGTTTGTTTGTACTGCACACACTATGTTGAACACATCGAACCTGCCTGTCTTCCAGCAGACCATCTAAATCTCTGCGCTTGCGTGCTGTTATGATTCCTACCATGTTAGTGTTTTTAGACAGGTTGATCAGAGCGCTCTGTGAAATGTTAACACAATGTACATTGTGAACACACAACATGCCAGTTAATAGTGTATGGTTTAAGGGCCGCATGCAAATACATTAGTCTCTAATAGTGAGTGAAGAACATATTTTAATCGACTCACCTCATACATTTTCAAACTTCTTTGATACCAACGGTTTCAGACAATATGATGTCCTTCTTCAGTCATGGCATCCACTGATGAAATTCTGTGATTGTTGATTTCTTTAGTGACATCACCTCTTGTGCTGCCATCTTTCGTTGGGATTACAAACTTTGTAATTAAATTTTTATCCACCGGAATATCGAAATTCATAGATCAATATTTATTCTTCTGAATGAATATCATTTCCCAAATTGTCAATTCCAACAGTTTATTCAATTGTTTCAAAAGTTTCGCTTCTTTTTCAATTTTATGATGTTCTAGTAAACTATGTGCAGCAATTGCTGATTTTTCAATTTCACAATTTTTAATATTTCTAAAATGTTCTTTAGTGCGAGTTTCTAAATTCCTTTTTGTTTTTCCTATGATTGTAGCAAAGTATACATAGGAAAAACAAAAAGGAATTTAGAAACACGCACTAAAGAACATTTTAGAAATATTAAAAATTGTGAAATTGAAAAATCAGCAATTGCTGCACATAGTTTACTAGAACATCATAAAACTGAAAAAGAAGCAAAACTTTTGAAACAATTGGATAAACCGTTGGAATTGACAATTTGGGAAATGATATTCATTCAGAAGAATAAATATCGATCTATGAATTTCGATATTCCGGTGGATAAAAATTTAATTACAAAGTTTATAATCCCAACGAAAGATGGCAGCACAAGAGGTGATGTCACTAAAGAAATCAACAATCACGGAATTTCATCAGTGGACGCCATGACTGAAGAAGGACATGATATTATCTGAAACCGTCGGTATCAAAGAAGTTTGAAAATGTATGAGGTGAGTCGATTAAAATATGTTCTCCGCTCACTATTAATGATATAACCTCATAATGTTTACTTCCAATCACTGGTGAGCTGACTCACCGTGAGCAAGTGCAAAGATCGAATTAGCTACCCACTAACTGGCCATGCATGAAAGTCGTCGTTTTTGTAATATTGGCAAGAAATTACCCAGAATTCTCAGCGATAAAACCACTTCCGTTATTTTCATCTGCATCGCGCAATGTTATGCCGATTCTCCTGTTCTTCCAGTTGAATTCTTTGGTAGACTCTACCAAATTCCTCTTCTCCGTGTATACCGAAAACATGATCGAAGTCTTCAAGGTCCGACATCTTGGATAAAGCAGCAAGGTACGCGGCAAGGTTTCAAACTACATCGGTTCCCTTCGGGATTCTCATGATAAGTTTCTATCTTAAGTTACCTCGTCAGGCAGCTTACGAATTTCAACAATTATTATCGCATGAATATATTTCTGAGTAAGCAAAATCGTATTAGGATACAACTTTCTCAGCAGAGAACGCCTTTTACGGTCTAATGCGTTCAAAGATTCGACCCTAGGGTCAAATTTATAAACTCATTAGACCGTAAAAGGCGTTCTCTGCTGAGAAAGTTTTATCCTAATACATTTTGCTTACTCAGAAATCTATTCATGCGATAATAATTGTAAGCTACCTGACGAGGTAACTTAAGATCATAGCTCAAGATAGAAACTTATGGTGAGAATCCCGAAGGGAACCGATGGTAACCGATGTAGTTTGAAACCTTTTCAGCTTTATCCAAGATGTCGGACCTTGAAGACTTCGATCATGTTTTCGGTATACGCGGAGAAGAGGAATTTGATAGAATCTACCAAAGAATTCAACTGGAAGAACAGGAGAATCGGCGTAATATTGCACGATGCAGACGTCGTTGTATACGGTATTATTTGCGGGACGCAAGCGTAAATGCGTTCCTCTATAGCAGACGAAAATAACGGAAGTGGTTTTATCGCAGAGAATTCTGGGTAATCCGTTGCCAATGTTACGAAAACGTCGACTTTCATGCATGACCGGTAAGTCGGCCATTAATTCGATCTCAGCAATTGCTCACGGTGAGTCAGCTCACCAGTGATTGGAAGTAATTTGAGTAGAGGCTAATGTATTTGCATGCGGTCCTAAGAGAGCTTGAAAATCTTCATCGGGGCACACGGCTTAAAGTCCCTCCCAGAGGATATTTGATATTTCCATCCTAAAAAAAAACCAGCGACCTTGCCCAGGTTTGAACCTGCAACTCTCGGGACCAGAGGCAAGGAACATAACCACTAGTCCACCACAGACTGTTAAATTAAAAAACTATGATTAAACCACTGAAGTTAGTATTTTGACATCTAAATAGTTTTGATGAGCAGAAGGGAGTTTAGTTTATACCTGAATGTTTGCCCTGATAGTTTTCAACTTCCAGTTAAAGTGGAATGTGAGAGTTATGCATATCTGTGTAGAACTTTGTGATGTCTGGAATGTATGAAATCTGGAAGATAATATAGAAACTGAACCGCAATTTGCATATACAAAAACCATCATGCTATTTACCACCAGAGAGCACGTCCAAATTATTATCTTAAAAAATTGCACCTGGGCTCTAGTTTCCAAGAAAAATTAGGATAAAATTCCATATATGACATTATTGAATAAATGGTAGCATGGGAGTAGAATGGTTCCAACATCAATGGTCCATATAAGCCATTCGTTTCATAGCTTCATGGTAAAACAAACATCTTCAAATTGAAGTCAGGAAGTGTATTTCAAATCTCCACCTCTTCACTTATCATTTTTTCACATTCAAAGTTGTATTTAAAATTCCCTCTTTTCATCAAATGGAGGGAGGATCACAGGATATCCAAGCAAATGATAAGCTATCAACCTGCAGGAAGAAGATCATGACATCTACTCAAAAGACTTTTTGGATGGTGGCTTTCTATTGAGGCCAAAACAGGTTAATAAATGGTGTAATCCATAAATTAGCTATGATTCTTCTTCTTCTTCACTTCACGGGCTAGCAAATTGCCTGTTCCACCTCACAGTTGTTCTGTCCATCTTTTCACTGGCCTTCCTACATTCCTTGAACTTCTTGGTTTGTAGTTAAATGCTGCTTTTGGTAATCTTGTTACATTTATTCTTTCTACATGTCTAAACCATTCATCTATATATTCCTTAATTTTATCATTCAGTGGATATATATATTTAACTCTGTTCTTATATCTTCATTCTTTATCAGATCCAATCTTGTGCAGCCTTTTGTTCTTCTAAGGAAGTTCATTTCTATGCTTTTATTCTACTTTGTAATTTTTTGCCATTACCCAAGTTTCACTCCCATAAAGTAATACAAGAACTGCCAATGTTTTATAAAACTTCAATCTAGTATCTCTCCTTGTTTTGTTCTTTTATGTTTTATGTGCAGTTCTTCATATGATTTGAAATTTTGACAGTTTCAAATCTATGACTCTCTAAGTTTTGTGTCAAAAGTAAAATTCAACAACCGAAATAATTAAAATTTGTTACTTGTTCCAGAGGTTTGTTGTCTATTATGATTTTTGATCTTACATGTTCATTTCCCCAAAAGCCATTATTTTTGTTTTTTCTTTTGATATTTTAAAATTATATTCTTGGCTTAACTGATTTAATTGATGTAAAGCGTACTGCAAATTATTTTCATTTGCTTGAATAATAACCACATCATCAGCATACATTAAAATGTTTAATATTTTAAAACGGTTCATTCTTATACCTATATTAACACGTATTTTCCAATTTCAGTCTGTATAGGGCCATTGTCAGCATATTGCAACCTCCAGCTGTTATAGCTATTTTTATCTGGATCTGTTTTAAATTAAAATTCATGTTGCATCAGGCCTAATGAGTCCTTGGCCTACCAGTTGGCTGCTGGCTTCGCAACTACATGTGTCAATCACAAAAATGGATGATCATCTAGTCAGTATAGCATGACATGTTGTCAGCATATCTGATCCCCCGGTCATTATAGTTGGTTTCATCTCTTTGAATCTGGTACTTATCGTAGCCACCCAAATCCCTCACTAACCTGGGTTGGCACCAATCCCACACCGGCTGAAAATTTCATCCCTCCCTTGGGGACTCCAATTGGCATATATCCTGTAGCTCTGCCCCAATGCATGATCTCTTTGACTTCTCTGCTACAGCGTGAGACAATATCAATAAAACAATACAATTACTATAAAATTTAAGTTTGTAATAATTACAATGAGTGTAAAAAGTGATCTACAGAGGGAAATTTGATCCATTAATTAATTTATTAATTTTTAATTAACAAAGTACTTCCTTCGGGCCATCCTTCCATGGTAACCATTTTCTCTTGGGAAATTTCAAACTGTGGGATCTAATTCACTGGTACTACCGAATCTGGAGGTTCGTGGCATATATATGTATATATATATGTATATATATATGTAAGTCCACCGCTGTGGTCTCGAGGTAGCACGCTGCCTTGTCATGCAGTGGGCCCAGGTTCGATCCCTGTCAGGGCAGTTTTTCTGGGTGAGGTTTTTATCAGGGTTTTTCCTCACCTGTAAGACAAATGTCAGGAAAACTTTAAGGCCCAAACTGTTCCCGAAATCATATGGCCATCATCACCATTATCATCATCCTTCACCGGTGTGGAAAGCTACGGGAAGCTACCACACCTGCAATTCCCTAGTAAAGCTGCAAGCATAGCATGAAAATGCTATGATTGCAGTGAAGGACCTACCTTCGGGCAGAATTACTATGGTTGGAGATATATATATATATCATTCTTCTGTAGGCCTATGTCTGTGTGTCACTGAACTCCTCCTAAACAACTGGATAGATTTTGATAAAATGTTTTGTGTGTATTCAATTGGGTCCCTCGATGGTTTAGATTTACAATCAGACTCTCTAAAACCATGAAGTGTAGAAGTTCACCTCAAGTGAAAATTTAAAAATCGTTCTAGCGGTCACATTTTCCAATGTTTCACAACGAAACTTAGTATATTGTACTAAAATAAATTGAGATAGGTATTATGCAAAAATGAGCGAAATCCTAAAATTAGAAATGGAGGTTTAATTGAAACCCGAAATTAAAAACTGCCTAAACGACTGGACCGATTTTAATAAAAATGTATGTGTGATGTGTGTGTTTGAGTGGGTCCTTGGATTTTTCATGTGAGATATGCAGTCATCTGTATTATCGACAAATTCCGCGCGACAACAATGTGACGTCAGCATGCACGCTTAACATATGGCAGTGAGGATTTTTCTTACAAACTTACTTGATACGTCTTAATTAGTGAATTTTATTATAAAAAAGTAACTTAAGTTTTTATCGTTCGGCCATGACACGAGAATTGAACGTTCGGATACGACAACATCTGCCGGGTCCACTAGAGTATATATACAGGGTGTAACAGGACCTCACCGACAAAATTATAGGGATGATAGGCCACTGCAGACAGGATAATTTTTGTGAAGGAACATATCATCGCAAGCACGTCGTTTATGAGTTATGCGCAGATGAAGGTGTTAACCCGTAAGGGTCGGAATTGAATACAAACAATTGTACACATATAATTTTATTGAAAACGGCATGTTTTCATAATAAGTGTTTAGATAATAAGTCAAAAAGAATCCTGCCATGCTCGGCCGTGCTAACCGATCGTTGCTGCGACGATATCAAACATGCGCAGGGTCGACTGTTTGAACACTTATTGTAAAAATATGTATTTTTCAATAAAATGATACGTGACCATTGTTTGTATTCAATTCCGACCCTTACGGGTGAACACCTTCATCTGCGCATAACTCATAAACGACGTGTTTGCGACTATATGTTCCTTCACAAAAAATTATCCTCTCTGCATGACCTATCACCCCTATCATTTTGTCGGTGAGGTCCTGTTACACCCTGTATGTATATATATATGTTATGTTGCAGATTTTCGCGGATATAAGTATGAATATGAAAGTTTTCTTGGGTTTTCCGCGTCTTGGATTCAAGTTCGGCCTCTGCCACTGATCCCGACGTTTTGGCATGATCCCACATGCCATTATCATACGCGGAAAACCCAAGAAAACTTTCATATATATATATATATATATATATATATATTAATATATTCATTTGTGTGTGTGTGTGTGTGTATGTGTCCGTTAACACTCTAGTGGCCGCAATTTTTGTTTCATTGTGGCACGTAATAGTACATAAACAGCGTCAATGGAATTGAGTAAAAATGTATAACTGTATGATCACTTTTACACTCATTGTATATTTATGAGAGTATTTTCTTTCGGGGTTAAGATCCGGAAGTCCCAAAGAATGAAACGTCACTTATAGAGAACAAAACAACTAATAAACTTAATATAAAATTATAGAATATTCACCTGAAAGGTCCGTCTCCTCAACTTAATTATCATTTAACTGTAGCGCTTTAGGGACTTGTCCCATCATCGGCAGGATTCAAAACTGGTGTTTCACTGAAGATCTGGTAGAGGGGGTTGCATGTATTGGGTTCGTTTTCGTTTATCAGGCTGTCGTTGTTGTGAGCTGCTTTCATGATTTCCATCTCTTCGAGTACGTTTATCTTCGCTGGATTATTTTCTCTGTGCATTACTGTTAGGGTGTTTTCAATATTTAACATGCGATGTCCTTCATGGATAACGTGTTTTGCATAGCTTGATTTACCTTCTGCGTGAATGAAGTCTCGAAAATGTTCTTTGAATCTGATGTTAAAACTCCTGTTTGTCCTTCCTATATAAAATTTGTTGCAGTCCTTACATGTCTTACATAAACTGACATGTAAGGACTGCAACAAATTTTATATAGGAAGGACAAACAGGAGTTTTAACATCAGATTCAAAGAACATTTTCGAGACTTCATTCACGCAGAAGGTAAATCAAGCTATGCAAAACACGTTATCCATGAAGGACATCGCATGTTAAATATTGAAAACACCCTAACAGTAATGCACAGAGAAAATAATCCAGCGAAGATAAACGTACTCGAAGAGATGGAAATCATGAAAGCAGCTCACAACGACAGCCTGATAAACGAAAACGAACCCAATACATGCAACCCCCTCTACCAGATCTTCAGTGAAACACCAGTTTTGAATCCTGCCGATGATGGGACAAGTCCCGAAAGCACTACAGTTAAATGATAATTAAGTTGAGGAGACGGACCTTTCAGATGAATATTCTATAATTTTATATTAATTTTGAATAAACCTCAACGGAACACATCATGAATCTTATAAAAGTTAACTAATAAACTGTTAACTGGAAAGTTTCCTAAAATCACACCACAAATAACGTTCAGTTATTGATACGTGATTGTTTATTTCACTTACCTGTAAATTTGAAAGTATAATGAGGAACGTTAAAAAACCAAAGGCTACATCTTTAGGTGTAACTTTGTAGTCGTCATTTGAAGGATGATCTTCGGAGTGAGCATGCAGGTTGTGATCGAAATGATCATAGTGGCCGTGAGCGTATTCGGAAACAGGGTACGTATAAGCGTAGTCGGAGGCGCTGGCTTTTAAGTCGTACGGGTTCGACGGAGGTGGAGGCGGTGGTGGTACAGGCGTGTTTGTACGAGCCACATCGGTCGGCACAGGTGGCGGCTGAGCAGTAGAAGAGATGCCCTGCGCACTGACATGCGTTGCAACCACAGCGACTAGCAGTGCGCGCCAAAGCATTGTAAACTCTGCCTACTCGATACGTGCTTGCCTCGCTTATGTATCGACACGCTCCGACTCCCACATTTATTCTGCTCTAATGCATTGCCAATTTTATGCTAATTTCAACTAAAATTATTTCCATTTCACTCTTTTATCTTATTTTCTAATGTACGCTAATTTTTAATTTAGCCACAGACATAAAGACAAAGAGCGCAGCATTTGATGAAGTTGAGGCTGAAGTTCGCTTCTGTCGCCATTTTGAGAATCTGGGTTCATAAAATAAAATAAAGTTAAAATATGTATCTTCTTAGGTCAATTTTAACTTTATTTTATGACTATCCACCTCAACGGTTTTAAACAATGCATTTTATAATTTCATAAAATAAAATAAAGTTAAAATAAGTAACTTCTTAGGTTATATTTTAACTTGATTTTATTTTTATGACTATCCACCTCAACGGTTTTAAACAATACATTTTATAATTTCATAAAATAAAATAAAGTTAGAATAAGTACCTTCTTAGGTCAAACTTGATTTTATTTTATGACTATCCACCTCAACGGCTTTAAACAATGCTTTTTATTAGTATTGATCTGGGTTCAATTGAACACATTTTAAGAATTTTTTTTATTAATTTCACATTATTAGGAGTAAGTTCTGAAGAGGAGTAAAAAGTAGCTCGTACGAAAAAAAATCGTATTATAATTATTATCTGACGTTTTTAGTGTTAAATGAGAATATTTTAGTTTAAAAAATACGTGTATAGAGTGATATTGAACAATGCAAGCTTAATATGACATAAAAAAATATATGAAAAATTAATGTTTGTACTAGGCTTCCTCGGTAGCGCACTGGGGTATCAATCCAGAGGGCCGGGTTTAAGTCCCGTCCGAGCATTTATTTTTCTTATCATGTCATATATATATATACTTTTCTTAACCCAACATACGATGAGAATTTTTTAATTCCCTCATAAACGCCTGTCAAATTATGTTCTTACAGTTTCATTTTTCAAATTATTTCCTACCATTTACAATGATTTTTACATTTTTTTCTAACGATTATTTCAATATTTTTTCTACAATATTTAACTACATACGTAGCATGAAGACGTGGCAGCCATATTGATTTGAATGAATATTCTATGCAACAACAAAGACATGTTCCAGTGCAGCCAACATAGAGTATATATTACTCGACCGCGTTAACTTTTTAGCTAGTGAGGGGAAGCAATGGCGCTAGTGGTGAAAATAGGGAAAGCATCTCGTTCTATCGTGCGTTGGTACAAGCGAATGACTGGGGAAGTTGTATAATCAATGGCAAAATATAGTGATAGACTTATTTGAATTAAGAGATGGAGTTAATGAAAGATCGTGGGAGTCTATATGCCTACGGGTTTCTGGATAATGTGACGTACAGAGAAATTAAATCAGCACTGGCACTGACTTCCAACTACTGTCAGACTTAAATGTTTATGTATATAACCTACTGTGAATACAGGATCTAACTTTCGCACTTGACATTGTCAGTAACAAGTGACTATACACGACGAACAGAAAATAAACACTGTCACTGCAACCTGAGACAAGGGTCTACTACCTCCAACCCCTACTCACCCTCACCACATTCTTTTAGTTCACAATTTTTCCGCATTGAAAGTTAACGTTTTCGAGTAATAATACTACTTAACTACACATATACTTCAGAATTTCAGAACTTACTATTTATTTTTGGGCGTTGTATTCTTTCACAGGTTAGACTGCTTAATTTCGTTAGGTTAGTTTTTAGATTGATCTTTCACAGGTTAAGAATACATATATTGCGTTAGGTTAGCTTTTAGGTTCGTTAAATATCGTGTATATGTTGGCTGCATCCCATGATTACATAGTGTAAACAGCTTCTAGTTTATTGGCGCATGCGCATGGTGTATGATTGGAACTTAAAAAAATTCGCGTCACATGTTGTAAAATATTTTCAATGTTTTTAATAAAATAAAAGAAAGCGAACGAATAACAATTACTTAAACGTGTGTCGAATTAAACAATATAAACCTAATAATAACAGTTACGCATGATTTCGTTTTCACTGCGGTCCGCCACATTTAAATAATTGACACGAGAAATTATATTAGTAAAGCACTGCAACAATAATATTGATAAAAGTCTTGGATAAGCACTGATACAAACCACCATCATCAACAACATCAAGACTTCCGACTTCAAGAGATTTGGTCTTTCCTTGTAGCAAATGGTCTTCCTTGACTTCTAGATCCTGTGGGTCTGTAGTTTAAAATAATTTTAGAAGATCTATCATCTGGCATTCTTAGCAGATGTTCGTACCAATTTTGTCGTTGTTTGTCAATTTTATTCGTCAATTTAAACATATTTAATTGGTATCTTATCTCAGAACTTCTTTTCTGGTCCAAAAGAGTGTAGCCTGCCGTTGGCCTTAAAAATTTCATCTCCGCTGCCTCTATTGTTTTCCTTATCTGAATGAGTCAAAGTCCAATTTTCACCGCCATAGATAATAATAGGAACGGCCATGACTTTATAAAATTTCAGTTGAGTATCCTGAGTTGTTTTATTCTTTAGAGTTCTTCTTATTGTTCCACACATTCTTAGAAATGTCTGTATTTTTATACTTATATCTTCTTCTTGGCAGTGTGATACATTATAACCCAAATAATTGTAGGATTTAACTTGTTCAATTTTATTATTTATCACAATTTTGCATCTGAGATGATTTTTTCCTTGAAATGCCATTGATTTTGTTTTTGTACATTAAATGCTTAAATTATATTCCTTGCCTACTTTTTCTAATTGGTTTTCAGCTCTCTGGAGATTATCTTCTGATGAACTAAAAATAGCCTGGCCACCTGCGAATAAAACCGTGTTTAAAACTTTGTCATTTATTTAAAATTTTCAAAAATTAAATGATACAAACCATAAATCACTTAATTTCTATATCCATAAAGGGCGCGTCTGGTCTCATAAACTGTCTTCCTCTGGTATCAAACAACATCAAATGTAAAACTAAAAACAGACATGTCAACAGTCAATGATCAGATCTCTGCTTCCAAATCTGCGGTAGGTTACGAGCGGCAGCTGGATTATCCCTCTACCATTAACTCAGAAATAATATTTATGGGCTGAAAAGGGCGTTTAAGTCCCTAACGCAACAGGAAGAGAGAGGCCTCGGGCCCTGATCGTTGATTCCATCTGGCAAACTGAGTGTAAACTCGACGGGCCAGGGGACAATGAGTATGGGTACATAAAGGGGGGCACTGCTCTTCCAACCCAAAGTCTAGTCTAGTCTAGTCTAGTCTGTTTTCTCAATTTAAGAATTAAACAACAACAACAACAACAACAACTGATGGCTACGTTCCAGGCTTGTGATATGACACTCCTACCCCTACGACCTACACATCACACTCATCACTCTGAGACGTTACTTGACTTAATTGCAACTAATAATCCAGACAGAGTACTTACTCACGGGCAACTGCCAGCCCCGGGAATATCAGCACATGATATTATATTCTTAGCATATTCACTGCAGTGCCCTAAACCGACTCGAAAGACTATTACGTATAGATACTTAAAACATATAGACAATGCAACCCTAATTGAAGAAGCTATGCAGATGCCGTGGCATTCAATATGGACGCTGCATTCTGTAGATGAAAAAGTTGAGACACTAAATGACTTTATACTACAATTATACAACAGACATGCCCCACTAAAAACTAAACTCGTGAAACGACGCCCTGCACCCTGGATGACTCTTTCAATTCGTAACTTGATGACTGATAGAGACGCAGCACATAAGAAATATAGACTCAACAAAACAGACACAAGTCTCACTCAATATAAACACTTACGTAACAAGACAAATCAAGCTATAAGAAACGCCAAACTTAGACATTTATACAACCTAACAAATACCAATACTTCAGAAATCTGGAAAAACTTGAATAGAATGGGAATTGGGAGAAAAGACACACAGGTAGACAAATTACCTGTTTCCCTGGACACACTCAATAATCACTTCACAGGTATAACTACTACTCCAAAGGATAAAGAACAAACAATAAATGAATTATCACTGACAAATCAACCCGACAGAGAACATTTCCACTTCTCATATGTTACAGACTACGACGTAAAGAAAGCCATCATGCGAATAAAAACCAAAGCAGAAGGAACTGACCGTATAAATATTACTTTACTGAATAAAATAATCGAAGCTATACTACCTACTATAACTCATATTTTTAACTCCTCACTACAAACTTCTACATATCCCTCATTGTGGAAACAAGCCCTCGTACGTCCACTGCCTAAAGTTAAAACGCCCTCAACCCCGAACGACTTTCGACCCATTAGCATTTTACCTACTCTTTCAAAAGCTCTGGAACGATTAGTCCATAAACAACTGACTGAATACCTAAATGATTACAACCTTCTAGATCAATTTCAGTCAGGCTTCAGGACAGGACACAATACAAATACTGCTCTACTAAATATTTGCGAAGACATACGCGAAGCTGCTGATAATCGAAAACTTACCATTCTTACATTACTGGACTTTAGTAAAGCATTCGACACGGTAGACTTGGACTTATTGTTGCATAAACTTAAAAACCTCTTACTCTCTGATAGTGCCACGAAATGGTTCAATTCCTACCTTCATGAGCGCCAGCAATCTGTTATAGGAAATCATACATTATGTTCTTCTTGGTCCTTCCGTAAAGCTGGGGTTCCACAGGGTTCGGTACTTGGACCTTTGCTTTTTTCAATCTACATAAATGACATATCTAACTCCCTAAAGCATTGCAAACATAATTTATTTGCAGACGACATGCAAATCTACATCCACACAGACAAATATTCACTAAATGACGCTGTTGCCAAAATTAACGAGGATCTTGACTCACTAATGACTTGGACAGTTAAATATGGACTGCAATTAAATCCTACAAAGTCACAATCAATCATTATGGGTCATCAGAGACTATTATCTACAATTAACCTAAACACAGTTTCGCATGTGTCACTAAACGGAGTTCAAATCCCTTATAGTGAGACAGTAAAAATTCTAGGAGTATTTATTGACAAAAACTTAAATTGGAATACACAAATAAACCATACATGCAAAACAGTCTTCTCAATAATACATTCATTAAATTGTGTACGAAATTGTTTGCCATTCGCCCTTAGGAAAATGTTAGTAGAAACACTTGCAATGCCCCATTTTGATTATTGTGACACTCTTTTTACAGACTTAAATATTATTTCCACTCAAAGACTTCAACGTGTTCATAATTCTTGCGCACGTTTTATTTGTGGTATTCGCAAATTTGACCATGTTACACTGTCCCTGGAACAATTATCGTGGTTTCGTCTAAGAGATCGTAGAACTGTCCATTCCCTATCCCTTCTCTATAAAATACTTCACACATCATCGCCTAATTATTTATCACGCCGCTTCATCAGACTATCCGACACACATAATCTTGACACTCGATCCCATCAGCACATTGTCCTTTATATCCCGCCTCATCACACTGTATATTATTCATTATCTTTTACGGTGTCACTTACCAAAACATGGAATTCCCTTCCACCCTATGTCAGAGACTGTCAAACTATAACATCCTTCAAAAACAAACTAAAGAATTATTTAATAACAAACTAACTTATACACCTCACTGATAGTATTCTTTTAGCAATATTAATATACTTAATTATTTATGTAAATAATATTAAGAATAACAAATATTTTTATTTGTTTTGTTTTAAATATTGTATAATCGTAAAATTAGTTTTCTATATCTCATTATTTTCCTGTGCTTTTTATATACACTAGACAGGGACAATTTAATATGTCTTGCTTGTATACATTTTATTATTAGTTTTAGTCTTAATTTTAACTAATATTAACTGGTTGTATTATAGATCGTAATATGTATATTAGATATTATCTTTTGATCAAATTTTTACTTAGTGTTTAATATTAGAGTTAATTAATATTGTTATATTCTTATGTAATATATGTTTGTCCTGGTGAGTGGAAGAGAAGGCCACATGGCCTTAACTCCACCAGGTTAAATAAATAAATCTTAAATAAATCTTAAACCATTTAGATAGATAGATATATCATCGGTTGATTAATGTCTTTGACGTCGTCCGATTCCTAATAGCCAGTTTTGTCGGTCCATCCAATCTCCTGGTTGTAGATGTTTCTCCTTCATATATAAACATTTTCCCTGACTCCAGGAGGTTTTAGGTCTTCATTAAACCATTTAGTAAATGTTAATATTTAAATGTATTTAAATAATTGAAGTTTGGTGGAGGTACAATTTTCTTTTTCTCTCTTTACCTTCCCTATCTCTTAATAGGATCTTTTTTTATGTCCCAGGCCACTCGGGCTTTACGGAGACACGACAGACGGGAGAAGAGTTTAAATCCTAGATCACATACTAATAAAAAATGAGACGAATATGGCACTGATGATTGTGATCAGATAGTGTACGGAAACTTTTTGGGCCTTAAAGTTTCAAACAGTCCATCTGAGTTAACTCATTATTATTGAAAATACATTTCGATTGTTTATATATGCAGACATTCAGATCAATATGAAATACACGAAATCCATATATTAACGAAGTGACTCACAGAAAATTACGTTCCTGACTAGTGAAATAAAGTTCAGATAAGGCAAAAATATAGGAGGGGATGTAGACGATAAAAGCGAGGGGAATACGCAATAATAAAGAAAACCGGAAAACATTGCTTCATTTCTATATTCCTATGGTGTTTTTTTTGCTTGCGTGTAATCAAGGCTGGTTCCGGGGTTACATCTAACATTCCAAAGTAGATTATAACCTGAAAAATAAAGACTTCGCGTCTTGTGGGCTTCAAATAAACTTTTGAAGAATCACCAACTGACTCACTGGTCGCTTAGGTTCAGGTCGCGCGGACATAAACTCTACATATAACCCTATCCTGAGCTAATGTTTTCCAATCATCTTCTGTAAAAGTAAAGAAAAAAACATCACCCAGGAAACTTGTCCCGACCGGGGATCGAACTCGGACCCACTGCACACGAGGCAGCGACGATACCCGAGAGCACAGCGGAGTACTATTCTGAAAAACGAGAATCTGAACATAAAATATATAATCATCATCATCATCATGAACAAATTCGTTTTAGGCCATGTGGCCTGTACGGTAAACCTAGCGAAGATGGTCTTGATCTTTCCACCGATGTTTTGGTAGCAGCCCTACCACTAGTCTTGCTCTGCGGATGGCTGGTAACCAACCCAGGGGACTTCCTACTACTCGAAGAAACTTAAGCAAAATATATAATCATCATCCCTAAATATACTCTCTACGTTTGCAGATAGGATTATTTTCTACTCTGTGTGCAATAATAATAATAATAATAATAATAATAATAATAATAATAATAATAATAATAATAATTCGTTGGTCATCAGTGGTTTTGTTGCCCTTGATATAAGATTAATTTCGGATATATTTATGCTCACAATTCATGAAACTATCAATGATTTTGGAAGATTTGCTCTGGTTTTTTAAAAATCTTTATTTTTATTTTAAACTAAAAAAATCGGAAAATATGAAATATATATATATATATATATATATATATATATATAACAGATATATTTATAATGCCATTTAAAAAAAATAGTATGCACTGACGTAAATAGAAAGAAAAATATAGAAACCCCATGTTATACTTCAGTGAAACGCCTTTTAAAAGATTTTCTTCTATAATTTTTTAGGGGACAATCTCTTTTTAAAGACTAGCAGTAATCTGCCATCATGTGATTGTCCCATCTACCCTGATACCTTTCCTCCATTGCTTTTAGTTCCTAGTGAAAGCGCACTCCTTGTTCGTCGCTATAATTTCCTAAATTATCCGGAAATCTATCCAGGTGACTGTGGAGAAAGTGTAATTTTATACTCATATTTGCTCCCAGAATCTCGAAGCTTATAAAAATGTTTTGCACAATTTCTTTATAATTTGGTGCTTTATAGTTACCTAGGAAATTTTCTACTACCAATACAAAACCCTTCCAAGCTTCACTTTTCGGAACAGTCATAACTTTGATAAAATTTGCATATTTCATCAATTGCCAAATTTGAGGACCATCAAATATTCCGCCTTTTAACTTTTACATACTGAGCTTACAAAATTTTCTACAAATGTATTTGAAACATTTCCTTCCTTATCCAACGCTTTGACGAATTGTTTTATTATATCCAGATACACATCGTGAGTACTTTAATTTTGTCAAATAACTGAGATCACGGCCGATGTGCGGAGTGAGGGGTGTGAGAGTGGGGATCACGTGATGTTTGTATACGCGAGAAAAATGCGCAGAAATCAAATCATGACTGGAAACATAAATTTTATTAGTAATAAGCCCGTTTACTGTTTAAGATATAAGATACGCAAAAATCATAAAAACTAGAGCACATTCAGCACTTTCATTAACATATTCGTAAATTGTGCACTTGAAAACATAGAAATTCGCTGAGATATCCAGGGCAACATTTTTTTTAGAGCTGTATAATTAATTTTATATGATTTTTCAGTGATATTACAGTATTTATTAAATGCATAATGTACAATGCATTGCGAATAATACACAGTTAAAACTGAAAATGTACAAGTGAGTGAGTTGGGTTTATTTGAATTGCAACATCCTTTGAGATAGAATCAAACGGCTCGAACTGACGTGAATTGATTTCCGTTTCTAATATCCTTATTTGTCCCAAATAAAAAACAGGATGAGTAGAATTTCCTTTCTGAAATAGTTCTACAGATTACAGTCTTGAGTCATCTAACAAAAAAAGTACGATTATTTTATTTTTATTCTTATAATTTGTTGGACTAAATCTTAAAAAAAAATTCTATAAACAAACTCTACGCTTCAAATATAATTAAAACATCGGATAGTGGATTTACGAAGAAAAAATTAATTAAATTCTTTATCCGACTTGTATATTCTATGAAACACCACTACACCAGAGGTAACATTTCCCCCTCCCCCTCATGTTTTACATTTAGCTAATACTTGTTTAAAGAGATTCTATACCATCTACAAAAAACGGAACAGTCACAATATATTAGAGTTGGAATTTAAACGACTCACCTCATATTTGTAGATTTCTTGAAGACTAGTCTCGATACGTTACGTATCATTACGCTGAGCAACAAAAAAGAAACTTTTTTTTTTTGTCAGAAAGAAATACATGTGATTCTGATAATATTTCTACTCCTGAATTTAAATATGATATCGGATTTCTCCATCACGCAAGGTTTCCAAGAGACAGGAATTTATAATTTCAAACAGTTTAATATTTTCTACATTCGTAACTATACAATATTCGAACATTCGGACTCACCTAGAAAGTAAGAAATGACGATTTTCTGCTATATTTCGCCTGTGGAGCATCCCTCTTGATGGTCCAACAATAATCTGCCAGCATATTAGGATTCCATTTGCCTTGATATCTCTTTTTCATTGCTGAAATCTCCTGATGAAAGTGTTCCCCGTTTTATTTTACAATGGACAAATGGACAAAAAAAAGTTTATTAAAAAAATAATTATTTAAATCCATTAATTGAAATTGAAATAAAAAAACTGTGGGCGATGGAGAAATTCCGAATACATATTTGAAAACAGTATAAAAAACTGCATTAAGTAAACTATTGGTACTCATGAGACAAAAATCATATTGACCAGTGTTATCAATTCTTTCTAACATCTAAGAGTTAGAAGGGAATTTATAATAATACGTAACGTTTGAAACTAGTCTTCGTGAAATCTACAGACATGAGCGAGTCGTTAAATCTTAACTCTCTGTTAATTTAAATAAACATCATAGTGTCACTTCCTTTAAATATTGACACAATATATTTTTGCAGTGTGAATAATTACCTGAGAGAAATATATAGGTTGATTTTTTCCTTTAAAAAAATGAGAGAAATGCCTTAAAGTAATGTGAGATTTGAGCTCTAACTAACCTATAATTTTTAATACACAAGTGATCTTCTTGGTGATAAAATATTAAAATATATATACAGTCAATATGCCCATTTTACCAATTAATGTTTTAAAATGGTCAACAAGTTTCCACAGCCAAGCTGTCATTCTCAAGACCAGATATTATTATCAATTTTGTCTTCAGTCAATATCTGGTCTTGAGAATGACAGCTTGGCTGTGGAAACTTGTTGACCATTTTAAAACATTAATTGGTGAAATGGGCATATTGACTGTATATATATTTTAACCTATAATTACCATATTTGCAATGTAAAATATGTATTAGTAAGACAGTGTAGCCAACTTATCACAAACATCTGCTTACTAACTAACTAACTAATTCACTGGCAATATCGAACCCATAGGATCATGGCCGCGCGGACATAAGCTCTCCATACATCCCTATCCTGAGTCAATGTTTTCCAATCATCCCCTGTATAATCTACTTCCCTCAAATCATAGTTAATATTATTCTCCCACCTCATCCTTGGTCTACCAACTGGACGTTTTCCCTCTGGTTTTCCTACAAGAAACTTCCATGCACGTCTTTCATTCCCCATTCGTGCCATATGTCCTGCCAAAAATCTGCTTACAAACAAGTGAATGCTAAACTGATCTGTTGTACTAACTCACATATTTTCTCACCCTAACTTGCCCAAACCAATGCTAACTTCCCGATCTAACACTAACTTGCCCATTTTCTCACCCTATCTTGCACATGTTGACAATTGGCTCTAGAGGTAACGTTTGTTATCACATTGACCAACATAACGCTAGCAGTCACTTTTTCTCCGATCGAATATTGACAGGTGCCACTGTGGCACAGAATAGCCCTTATTTAAATTAAATTATTATATTTTATTGTTTATTATACTGTTTTTATTTATTTAAGATAGATTGAGCATTCTAATTAAATCGTTAAAGCTGTTTGTAAATTTGTTATTCTTAAAATTATACTGGTCAACATGATTTTTGTCTCATGAGTACCAATAGTTGTACTTAATACAGTTTTTTATCGTGTTTTCAAATATGTATTCGGAATTTCTCCATCACCCACAGTTTTTTTTTATTTCAATTTCAATTAATGGATTTAAATAATTATTTTTTTAATAAACTTTTTTCGTCCATTTGTCCATTGTAAAATAAAACCAAATGAGCTAACTCAGAAGATTTCAGCTATGGAAAAGATATATCAAGGCAAATGGAACCCTAATATGCTGGCCGATTATTGTTGGACCATCAAAAGGGATGCTCCACAGGCGAAATATAGCAGAAAATCGTCATTTCTTATTTTCTAGGTGGGTCCGAATGTTCGAATATTGTGTAGTTACGAATGTAGAAAATATTAAAGTGTTTGAAATTATCAATTCCTGTCTCTCGGAAACTCTGCGTGATGGAGAAAACCCGATATCATATTTGAATTCAGGAGAAAAAATACTATCAGAATCACATATTTTTCTTTCTGAGACAAAAAAAAAAGTTTATTTTTTGTTGCTCAGTGTTATCTTTGTACATATATAAAAATGAGTGTGAGTCTATTTGTTTGTCCTTTATGGACTAAAAAACTACTTGACCGGTGGTTTCACCATCAATCAGAGAATATTTCTGGTGCACTTAACATATATAACATATTACCGTACGCACCCTAGGGCCGGAGCTAAAAACAAAAAGTGAATCGTGACACTACAAAGTCTTTTTGGACGCTTAAATGACTTACGCTGCATCAACCATAACAAATGCACCAAATTAATGTACACAGAATTGAATATCTCAAAAAATTCTACAAAAAATTCCGCGACAGTATATGTCTATCTTTTACGGATAACTGACAATAACCAGTTTTGTCTTTGAGCTCATTGATTCCAAGAAGTTCGGGATAAGCAGATTCCCGGGTAACGCCAAGTAATGAACACGGGGTATCTAAAATTGCAGGGGCAATTGCTATTCTATTAACCCTTAAATTGGCGAAACAATTTTTCGTGCCATTTAATCAAAGTGTTTCGGACCGCAAAGAAAACAAAATCATATACTTATCAAATTCATTTCCTTTTTCTTATTATTATTTTATATTACACCATTGAGGCTATATTTTATTATAAATAAATTTTATATACTCGTATAGTTTTTTTCTTTTGTATTTTTACACTCCGTCTTCCTCAATATTTCTTTATTATTCCATGTATCTTATTCCTGTGAAGCTTTTCGAAAAATTTATTTCATCTTCATGTTGTATTTACAACAAATTTCATGAAGATGAAATAAAATTTTCGAAAAGCTTCACAGGAATAATATACATGGTATAATAAAGAAATATTAAGGAATACGGAGTGTAAACATACAAATGAAAAAAGAAAGTATATACAATTTATTTATAATAAAACAAAATCATATAAATCTCTAAGTTATTATTGTAGGATACATTATTACGAAATTTGATACAAACTTAATTTATAATCATTTGTTTTTTATTGTTTTATAAAAAATAATAAATAAATAAATACCATATTACGATGCGAGGTTGGGAAGTGGTTTTTACAGAATCGAGGAAAAATGTTTAAAAACCGAGCGATAGCGAGGTTTTTAATTTTCGGGATTCTGTAAAACACTTCAGAAACATGCTTTGTACATTATTTTTTGCGCGATGGTGTTTTCAAAATAATAAATTAATAGTAAAATAATAACATATTTGTTGGAAGTATTTGCGTTCATTACAGACAACTGACTAAGGTTAACAGTGTGGGCAATGTTTATTAGTTGAAACAACAGGAGGCCTTGAGAATAATTATTGATAACATGACCACAAGTACGTATTTATTGTTTTATATTGTTTCAAATAAAGTTCAGTTCATTTAAAATTCAGTGATTTGTTTCGTATAATGTATATTAACACTACCTTTTGGGTATTTTCTGTATACACATTGTACGTAGTATACATAGAGGGCAGTGGTTTTACTTCCCGCACGTGGGTGTAAATGTAATATTACAGTATAGTTATTTAGGTTGGCAACCCCGAAATATAGGAAGTTGAACTTTCAATAATGGTCGCCATTACTGGTAAGTACGACAAAACGCACTATCGCGCAAAAACATATCTTAAAAGACACATTGTGAAGTTAAGGGTCAATAGATCGGAAGTTAAATACATCATTCTTTGATCAAAAATAATTACGATATAAATTTATAATTGCTTTTCTTTTTCACTTATTCAACTGAACATAAAAACGCATTTCATTCATTTAGGCGTAGCAGCGCAAGCCGGGTATTGGCTAGTGGGTAATAAAATTTAACATCTGGATTCATCTTAGAATCTGATTTGAATGAAGTAGTCTAAAATCGAGAAAATAATAAACGAAAGGAGAAAAATCATCGATATGTTAAACTCAATCCTATAGAACAAGAATATGTTAAATAATAGAAAGAAAACTCATTTAGGTCAATAAATAATTTTCGCAAAGTTTAATGCAGAGAGAGAGAGAGTCAACCTGATCTCTGTCGCCCACTAGCGGGTATTCCAGTTTTCATGGTGGGCGCTAGGGGTTTTAAAAACATTCTCGTTAGGTTTTCACAAAATTCCTCGTGACAATTTAAATTTCAGAAAATATACTTTTTGCATCTCCCGCGCGTATGTTTAGTTCACGTTACGCATTTAGTTTCACAGCATCAGCCCCAGGGATCTCATTAATAATTTAATATTTTAATTAAGTAAGTGTAATTTCATCAGACTTTATGCTTCTATGTATGCAAAGTATAAATAAAAAGATATATTTAACTGCAGTAAGTTGTTTTATAAAGATTTATTCTGCTAAATTTAGCGTAAATCCGACATGAAGTAGTTAATAATAATAATGATTATAATAATTACTATCTTCCTCTTCTTCTTCTTCTTCTTCTTCACTTCACGGGCCCGGCAAATTGCCTGTTCCTCCTCATAGCTATTCTGTCCATCTTTTAACTGGCCTTCCTACATTCCTTGAACCTCTTGGTTTGTAATTAAATGCTGCTTTTGGTAATCTTGTTACATACATTCTTTCTACATGTCTAAACCACTTATCTTTATATTTATTAATTAAATAAAAATAAAACGTAGTTTTATTTGATTTTCATATTTATTATATAATTCAGTGACAGCTGTTTCGGTACACTGTACCTTCTTCAGACAAGTTAACAAATTATGAATTGTGTTCCAACTGATCTAAGCAACAATACAACAATATTTATTTAAATTTTTAAATTTAACAAAGGGGATTCATTCAAATCAAGTTGAGAATTTAACAGTTTTTTACTACTTTTAAACTTATTAATTTCTACAGCCTCCAAAAGATCTAACTTCTTACCCTTATCACAAATATGTAAAATTTCAAAATTTGGATCGAAACAATGATTAAATTGGAATAGGTGGTTAGTATAGTTTGAATTTTCTAAATTTCTGTTATATGCTCTCATGTGTCCCTTTATCCGAGATATAAAAGGTCTACCAGTTTGTCCTATATAGACATTGTCACATGTGCCAAACAAAAAAAGAAAAATTATCAGGTGTATATAAATTGAAGTGTGGCATATGTGACAATGTCTATATAGGACAAACTGGTAGACCTTTTATATCTCGGATAAAGGAACACATGAGAGCATATAACAGAAATTTAGAAAATTCAAACTATGCTAACCACCTATTCCAATTTAATCATTGTTTCGATCCAAATTTTGAAATTTTACATATTTGTGATAAGGGTAAGAAGTTAGATCTTTTGGAGGCTGTAGAAATTAATAAGTTTAAAAGTAGTAAAAAAACTGTTAAATTCTCAACTTGATTTGAATGAATCCCCTTTGTTAAATTTAAAAATTTTAAAAAAATTGTTGTATTGTTGCTTAGATCACTTGGAACACAATTCATAATTTGTTAACTTGTCTGAAGAAGGTACAGTGTACCGAAACAGCTGTCACTGAATTATATAATAAATATGAAGATCAAATAAAACTACGTTTTATTTTTATTTAATTAATAAATATGGATTTTCATCAAGTAAACACCAACTCAATTGATTATCTTTATATTCTTTGATTCTATCATTCAATGGATATATTTAGCTCTAATGACAATAATGATAATTTTTAAATAATAATAATAATAATAATAATAATAATTATTATTATTATTATTATTATTATTATTATTATCGGCCGCGGTGGGGTATCCCCGCTAGACCTAAAAAATGTTGAGGAAAAAAAGTTAAATTTACTCCTGTGAATATAATTATAAACTGAACCTTTAATCACTTATGCTCCTTGCCTCTGCTCCCGAGGATCGCGGGTTCAAACCCGGCCGGGGTCGATGGATTTTTTTAGGATGGAAAAATCCAAGGAGCAAGTCCTCCGGGAGGGACTTTAAGCCGTGGGTTCCGAGTCTGAAGATTTTCAGGCTCGTAAAAGATCCTTAAGCCTGAATGAAAAGACCTCTAAGCAAAATTTACCGAATTTTCCCGTCCTAGTACTACCTTGGTTTTCTAGATGTCAGTATGAGGCGGAACGCTGACCACGGACCACTCAAATGACATCTATACGAAAACAAGTGTAACTGGATTAGTATGGTTCAAATTCTTCCCTGTAGGGGGAGAGCGCCTAAATCTCTGTTAGGAATTATTATTATTATTATTATTATTATTATTATTATTATTATTATTATTATTATTATTATTATTATTATTATTATTATATGCTTTAACTTGTTGTAAATCTGTTTTATAAATTTCATAAACCACTGTTACATTCTTACATTATAAATCACCATTACTGTGGAACCGTCCCACAACGTAGCCGAGTAGGTTAAGGCAAGATGCCTTGGCGCAGAGCTACGGGACATGCGCTGGTTCGAGTCTCCATGGGGGGAAGAATTTTCTCATGGAATTTCGGCCGTATGAGACCGGTGCGAACTCAGCATTGTAAGGTACTTGGGTAACTATAATAAGTAGCAGCTCCAAGTGGAGAAAACCAGCTAAAATGAATGGGGGACCTGACAAGCTGACCACATGTCACCCCTACACTGGCTGGATGATCGTCTACCTCTGTGATTGATACATGTTGGTGCGATGCCAGCAGTCGGCTGGTAGGCCACGGGCCTTCTACGTCTGTTACGTCATGAAGTTTTTTTCATTACTGTAGAACCGGTAGGCGGTTAGAAAATGTTACTACGAACAGAGAGGCGAATGGGAAGGGATTACATAACAGGAGCTACCTGATATGATAAGAAGAGTTATGTCTCGTAGATTGCGATGGGCAGGACATGTGGAACGAATATGAAATGAAAGAAGGACATGGAAGCTTCTTGTAGGAAAACCAGAGGGCAAATGCTCACTTGGGAGGCCAAGAATGAGGTGGTACAATAATATTAACCATGATTTGAAGGAAGTAGATAATAAAAGGACGAATGGAAAATATTAGCTCAAGATAGGGATATGTGGCGAGCTTATGTACACGCGGCCATCAACCTAAGGGTTCGGTATTGCCAGTGAGCGAGTTAGTTAGTTACAGAGATACAAAAGTGGGCGGTGGATATGAAAACGTTGACTATTCCTAATGCATACACTTAAATCCCTTTGCCACTAAATTAAATTATGTTTCAAGGATATAATTATGCAACAAAATCGTTTTTTTTTTGCGAAAAAATCGCACAACTTTGTTTCTAACCGCCTGATTTAAGGAAATGCCTTAAACTTAAATTACGTAAGTGTTTCGGAAGCGACCATTATCCAACTAGTAGAATATTGAATAACTTTTAAAGTAGCGGACAGAATCGAATCGCATCACTCACCTATCGAAATCCAATTAGAATTTGAAGAAGAGGAATGGGAAGTGGGAAGCTTTAATACGGGAAGGAGGGGAGACACTAGAACTGTTAGGCGGTTCTGTTGGAGAGAGGATAAGACACAAGAACTGCTTAACAAACTAGATTCTTCGACACCAGATGTAATAGGCGATGTGGAGGAAGAGGTGAAAAAATTAAGATTACTAATGTGGGAAGAGGGGAAAAATATGCAGATTAGAGGAAAATCAGGACAAAAACAATATGGAGGCTGGTACGATAATGCATGTAGGGAAGGAAAAAGACGAGCGGAGAGGGCTTTAGTGAGGTTCAGAAAGGAGGGTGGCGACTTCAATCGGCGGGTGTACATAGAGGTGAGGAGACGATATAAAGAGATAACGGCTAGAACCAAGGAGAATTGGGAGGGAAAAATCTTGGAGAGAATTAATCAGGCTATGAAGGAACGGGATGTTACCAAAATTTGGAAAGTAATTAGGGAAATTAAATATCGTAAAAAAGTAAATCAAATTTCTCCAGAAACTTGGGTACTTCATTTCGAAAGGGTGTTTACAGGAGGGGGGAATTGGAAGGGACCGCGGCTAATATTAGTTGGTCATGACGTACCAATGCTAGACTCGGAGATAACAAGAAGAGAGGTGAGGGATGCAATTCGATCCATGAAAAATGGAAAAGCTCCTGGTCTAGACGGTATACCAGCCGAGTTCTATAAAGAAGCCTTGAATGTTTATTATCATACGGCGAGAAACTTATCTGTGATCGCCTTTAAAGGTAATTCTGACATCATACTAAATAGGCCTACCCACTGTGCAAACCACCAGGAGTAATCGTCTCTTAAACCAATTTATAGTAAATTAGCGATTACTTCTGATTATGAAGAATTAGTTAATTTTATAACATTAGGGTGTCAATCTAAAATAATCATTTTATGATATTCTTCTATCCCTCAAATAATACCGTTAAGCTGATTAACCCTATTTATATTCTTTATTACTATGCTATCTTCTCATTTATAAATTATTCTTTTCTTCCCTCTCCATTTTTATGAAAAAAATGGTAAGTTCTAAAATAATAATAAAGGAGAAATGCGCACAAACCGTGCAGATATTACATGTGAAGTGCTTAATTGTCTTTGCTATAAGCACTGATTGATTTAAGTCGTTTTTTAAAGAAAAGTAAAGTTATCCCACAACAGGCCCGGAGGCCCTTGGGGTAGTAGGAGGTTAAGGCTCCCACTTTTTCTAGACAATCGGCACTTTATGTCAGCCGGGTTGTCAGCCCTGCGTGACGGCCGCCTTTACCCCCAGAACAAGCATCTGGTACTCATTTCCGTTAGAGGCTGAGTCGACTCCAGGGCCATAGTGCCGCCAGAGGGTTTGGGTCAGTTTAAAAAATCCTGACCCCAACGGGACTTGAACCCTCGACCCTCCGGCTTGTACAATTCAGAATATGGTACTTTTCACATTTTTGTGAACACAAAACACATATACACTTGTCGTTAGGTTCATGAAATGTCTTGTTGCAGCATATCTTGTGATGGAAGCCATGGACTGCCAGTCTGGTAGTGACATGACGCATTTCACAGTTCGATTCTGTCCATCGTCTGTCTTGCATCGCACAGGTCGCATAGAATGATGATGGTATGTCCTTCTTCTTCCCTTGCAGGGTCTTGCAAGAGTACATTATAGGCCTTACTAGATGACAGGAGTAGTGTTGTCCGCAGATCTTCTATTAAAAACGTCTCTCTGGTGAGTTCGTAAACCAGCCTCGATCTGGTACTCGGTGATACTCCTAAGAGTCTCTTGAGGTATCTTGACTTCACTTTCTCCATATCTTCCAGTTGCTTATATGTGAGGTATTCCCATATCAAGTCGAGTCCATACACAAGTACGGGTAGTACCTACAATCTGAACAAGTCCATAGCGGTGCTGATTGATAGTGGACTGATATTCCTAATTTCATTCATTGTCCTTATTGCTGTCACCGCTCTTGATCTGATATGTAGCCTGAAGTTCTTCCCTGTTGTTTGTATCGTGAGGCCCAAATATTTAAAGTTGTTAACTCTGTTGAGGATTTTTCCATAATAATAAACTGAAAATGATCTATCTATCTTCGGGTTTTTACAGCTGCTGCCGTCTTCCCGTGCCAAACCTCCAAAGCCTACGGTCTTGGGCATCTTCGATGTTTAGCCCTCTAGCTTGCATTACTGTCTTCATGTTTTCCTTCCAAGTTAACTTTGGTCTTCCTCTTTTCTTCTTTCTGTTCGGATGCCATTCATATAGTTGCTTGGGCCATCGCTCATCTTCCATTCTTAAAACATGTCCTAACCACTTTAATTCCTTCTCCTCAATTCTTTCAATTATGCTTTCGTCTGCTTCCATTATGTTTCTAATTTCCTTATTTGTGACACGTTCTAATTTAGACTTTCTGACACTTCTTCGTAAATAATCCATTTCTAGAGCTATTAGTCTATTCTTGTAGTACTTATTGATTGTCCATACCTCACTTCCGTACATTGCAAATGATAACAAATCTATTCTCATAGGAAAGTAGGTAGCGAGTTCTATTATAAACCAGGTTCTGCGATATATTATGCTACATGATAAAAGTAAATGTCAAATGGCCATGTACTTTTCCGCATTTGTTATTTATAGTGAAAGATCTCACATTGCTGATTATATAATTTTACTGGTAGGGAAAAGTATATTAATTTTAGTATCCATGCTATATAGGAGTTTTCTTTCTTTCCTTGTTGTGATGTATTCTACTTTCTCCCTAAAATATTGTTTTAAGAATATTCTACGTACCTATTTATTTATTTATTTATTTAGCCTGGTGAGTTATGAAGAGGAAATAAGAAATACAAATAATAAAGGAAAATTTGCAATTGCTTGCCTCAATGGAATATTGTGGGATAAAAATATAAGTAATAAAAATAAAATGAATATATATCATACAATTGTTAAAAGCATCATTATTTATGGAGCAGAACTTTGGCCATTAACAACAAAAACAAATAAGTACCTTTTGGCAACGGAAATGGATTTTATATGAAGGGCCGCAAGAATTTCAAGAAGAGAGAAAATTAGGAACTCAGTTATAAGGGAGAAAATGAAGATTGAAGACACTATTTTAGATTATATTAAAACTCAGCAATTAAGATGGTACGGACATGTCCAGCGAATGGAAGAGGACCGACTACCAAAATCTGTTTTGGAATGGAAACCTGAGAGAAGACGAAGCAGAGGAAGACCTAAAACCTCCTGGAGAAACATCTACAACCAGGAGATTGGATGGACCGACAAAATTGGCTATTAGGAATCGGACGATGTCAAAGACATTAATCAACCGATGATGTATCTATCTATTTAGCCTGGTGGAGTTAAGGTCTTGTGGCTTTTGTTCCACTCACCAGGACAAACATCGGAATAAAGCAATCACAATATTAACTTTTATTTGAAAATTTGACCATTAATGTAATATCTATAAGAATAAGATATATAACATAACTAACTAACTCACTGACACTATCGAATCTGTAGGTTCATGGCCGCGCGGACATAATCTCTCCATACATCCCTATCCTGAGCTAATCTTTTCCAATCATACCATGTATAATCTACTTTCCTCAAATCATAGTTAATGTCATTCTCCCACCTCATTATTGGTGTACAAACTGGGCGTTTTTCTCTGATTTTCCTACAAGAAGCTTCCATTCACGTCTTTCATTCCCTATTCGTGCCACATGTCCTGCCCATCGCAGTCTACAAGACTTAACTGTTCTTATTATATCTGGCTTCCTATAACATAATAATGTTAATGAAAATTAAAATTAAAAATGGAACTAATTTTAAAATTTACATAAGCAAGGCAAGTTAAATTGTTCGGTAGACTGTCCCTATCTATTGTACATGAAAAAAAGTACAAAGGAAAAATAATGAGGTATTATAAACTAACTTCTTGTTGATCAATATTTTAAAACACCAACTTAAATTATTTGTTAATCTTAATACTATTTTTATAAATTAAATTAAATTATTATTAATTGCTAAAATAATACTATCAGTGAGGTATGTAAGTTTGTTATTAAATACATTTTTAGTTTGTTTTTGAACGAAGTTATAGTTTGACAGTCTCTCACATAGGGCGAAAAATAATTTCTGGCAAATCAAACTATAAAAGATAGTAATACATGTAATACACAGTATATAAAGGACACAGAGAGATATAAAGGACAATGTGCTGATGGGATTGAGTGTGTCGGAGAGTCTAATGAAGCGGCGTAATAAATGTGTGCAGTATTTTATACGGAAGGGATAAGGAATAGACAGCTACGATCTCGTTTTCGAAGCCACAACAATATTGTTCTAGAGACGGTGTAACATGATCAAATCTGCTAATACCACAAATTAAATGTGCAGAAAGAACTATGGAGACTAAGTTTTTGAGTAATAAATAATAGTTTAAAAAAACTAAAACAACACGCTTTATTAGAAAACCGAACTAAAAAAATGAAAAATAATTTTAATTTCCAACACGCTTGGGATAAAATTAAAGTGGTCAACAAAAAATCATCTTCAACACATCTAGAATAAAACTAGAGTTATCTACAACAAAAAAATAATTTTACCATCAAAAGCGTGGAGTGCTTTTTATGGTTTTTACGTTTTCTTCTTAGAGACTTTACTTTTACCAATATCTGTTTATCATAAAATATATTAATTGATATAGAGCACCACACACTTTTGATGGTAAAATTATTTTTTTTTCTAGATAACTCTAGTTTCATTCTAGATGTATTGGAGCTAATTTGTTTTGTTGGTCACTTTAATTTTATCCCAAGCGTGTTGGAAATTAAAATTATTTTTCATTTGTTTAGTTCGGTTTTCTAATAAAGCGTGTTGTTTTAGTTTTTTAAACTATTATATATTTTTTAGTTTGGTTTTTTAAAAATGTAAATATCTTCAAATTCGATACTATTGTAGTATGAGCTAAAAGTAATACTCTTTTAAAAAATCCTCCGGGCCTGATTTGAACCAGCGACCTATGGATTACTGAAATTATATACCACTACAGTCCACCACTCTACCAACTGAGCTACCAGAACGATAGACTAAAAGTCGATACGTCCGCAATCTATTAAACCGGTCTTTATTTTTTTGATGTCCTGAAGATCCTGGCCGGGATCTTAGAAAAAAATTATAAAATTATAGTATTGTCATTGGTCCTTTACAAGTATATATATTTTCAAGTCTATCCAATGTTTTTAAGTTGATGAAAATCGTGTTCAAAGATTCCGTTACATGGATAGATACAGGCCAAGCTAATAAAAAAAAGCGTGTAAAAATACACCGTGTCTACAGAAACACTTCCCGGTGATAAACAGGTATATCGTCGCTGTCAGTTATTGGATTTACAAGAATCTGGTGTCATTAGAAAGGGAAACTCAAACAGTTTCGAAACAATGAATTTAGGAATATTTAATTCTTGCACAGATTTTCGAGGACTACGTGCAAATGCCTCCCGCACATTTTCCATAATTTCCACATTGACAGGCCGTTTTCCTGAATGTGTTTACCTCTTATCACATATGCATCCATCCTCAACAAACTGTATATACCAATTAAGAATCGTTTTGTTACAAGGTGCCTCATGTTGGAAATCCCGTCTGAAAACACGCTGAACACTTACTACACTTCGTGTGCTATGGTATTCCAATAACACCAACTACGTTCTCTACACACCTGTGGGTTTGCCGCAACACCGTTAATTCACAAAGACTTGACAATTGTAATGTTCAGACGATTTAATACCAACAACAATGGTAAACGAAATCTAAACTGTGTCTGTTTACAACTTTTTTCTTTCTCCTTGTGTTGCCATATTTTGCCGATCAACAAAATCAATTGCACAACTCCTGAAATTGTTTGAGTTTCTCTTTCTAATGACACCAGGTCCAAGTAAATCCAACAAATGACAGCGACGCTATAACTGTTTATAACCGGGAAATGTTTCTGTTCATCCCATGTAGTATTTAAGTCTATAAAAAGAGTATCACAATAAGCAAAATAGAAATTATGGAAAATGCTGAAGTAAATGTAATAAGTATAGATTCCTTTGGAATGTGTGCTTTATAGATTTATGGCATGTAAAAGAACCTCAATCCTGGAAAAAAAGAGGCATGCGCAAAATGTATTGGACTTTTCACATATAAATGTAAATACCAGTAGCGACTCTAATAACCTGAGTAATTAAAGGCGTCGTTAAGTAAAATACTCTCTACTTGCAACTGGATAAGTGGTATGCCAGTCACATCAACTCATTGTACTATTTGTGATGTGGGGCGAATCTCTATTTGTCTCGGAATCAGCTGACCTAGAAAAGGCCTCGGCGCATCAAATTACAATAAATTTTGTTGGCATCCACCTAATGTTTCATCCCATCACTCATACAATTTGTCCTCATTTTCTAACCACATTCCATTATTCTGGATTAGAAAACACTGTATCTGATACAGATTTCTGACAATGCGTATTCATTACCATTTAATGCAATGCGTACATGACGTGCTAAATGATAATTCTGATGGATGGCCCTCATCTCTGCAGTATATGGTTCTATACATTACAGTTCTTTCCCTCTCCACTTTAGTTCAAGGGAACAAGGTAGTGGGCGTATGGAATTTACATTTAGACAACATTAATCCTTCATATCTCAGGAAGTGCTTAATGAATTTTCCGGACTATTTAACTCATGCCCCAAATGGGACTCAATGACCAATCACGTTTCAATGAATTTTGTTTTACAACCAATCAGAATCGTGTTTCACCTCACTCTTTATCAAATTTTCTTTACCAGCTCCTGCTTTTGTGATAAAGAAAACTCCTCATTTTTAATATTCTGAACAGGTTAGATCATTAGTTTGCAGTGACTGACTTTCCAACAAATACGCACATTGAATATAGCAAATAATGAACAGATTCCTTCGAACTACACATTTGATAATTGTGTGTTCAATAATTGTGTTTTAAATAATGATTTTACTGAGTTGTTCACTAAAAAATAAATTAATAACCTATAATTTTGGTTATAATATACAGTTTGATGTGTTTCATTTTTCTCCACTAGGGTGCATTCTTATAATATTGCGATCCTAGTGGGTTATCGCTGATTGCGATCCTATTTGGCAATAAATAATATGGTCCAGTTTCAGTGAATAAACATAACCACACATTTCTGATTTGTTTTCAAACATCACCATTTACATTAACTATATAAATATTTTAAAATACCGGTAACTATATTTAAATAGTGATTTTTGAGTAAACAGCTTAATTTTATTCGATAAATAGCCCTAACAAATGCCACTCTTGATTTCCAAAGCCTCTAGATAAATTGGAAATCACTCGTGATATTACTTATGAAAATTATCTAGGATATATGTTACCATTCTGCAGTTATGTGGTGAAAATTTTGTGTCCCTATCTCTTAACTAGATTTAAAGAAATTATATTGTAGAAGAATTTAAATTTTTTATTATAAAAACATGCGTGGCTTCATGTGCCTTTCATGTTGAAACCACTCGTAGTACAGTACTCGAATTTTTGGTAAAGATATAAATATTTTCTGTTCACTTATGACTCCTTAAAGCTCATGTAGAGGCTCCTGTAAGAGGATAAATAATTTTGGCGGAAATTTTATTGGAGTTGGGAGGATACGGTTTACTTCGAGTATTTTTTTAATGCAGGTTGTAATTATAATTATATCTTCTCTCTGCCAAAACCAGAAGGATATGCCTTCTAGAACAAGATTTAAGAAATACAACATTAGTGCAAAAAAGAGAAGAAAAATTATCTCGATTTTCACATTCCAAAAAAAATAGTCTAGTAGGGACGTCCAACTGCTACGCACAGCGGGCTGCCATTGTTGGATTCTGACTTTGATTTCTGTGCCTTGCAGTTAAAAACGGCAGATATATATATATGTATATATTTTGGACACGGCCTTGGTACTTCACATCGATTCTCTGGGAGAATGTAGACTAGGCCTATATGGTAATGGAATTTTATTGACATTTCGAAAAAAAGAAAATACCTTTCATTTACATTGCACACGGGTCTGCTTTGCTGTAAGTGCATTTTTTCATGAATAAAAGTAAAAAATAAACATCCATCCATAGTAATTCTGCCCTAGGGCAGGTCTTTCACTGCAATCATAGCATTTCCATGCTATGCTTTGCAGCTTTACTAGGGAATTATAGGTGTGGTAGCTTCCCGTTGATTTCCACACCGATGAAGGACGACGATGATAATAATAATAATAATGATAAGGATGATGATGGTGGTGATGATGGCCATATGGTTTCGGGGACCGTTTCGGCCTTAAAATTTTCCTGACATTTGTCTTACAGGTGAGGAAAAACCCCAATAAAAACACCTCACGCAGAAAAACTGTCCCGACCGGGGATCGAACCCGCGCCCGCTGCGTGACAAGGCAGCATGCTACCTCGATACCACAGCGGTGGACAAAATAAACATAAGAATATAAAAATAAATATATACATGGCTACACGCCTACACTGATACGAAAAGAAGGCATAAACAATGAATATACGTAACTCTACTTCCACAGTACATACACCATAATACACATCTACACTCGTACATAAAATACCACGTGTATGGATACAAATATAATCTCTCGTTTTGTACAATAATAAAAAATATTGCTACAGAACACATTTAAATAAACTACATGACACACACATATACCTACACTCAGACACGCGCGCGTGCATACCACCTCCGCGTTGATTCAGGTTTAATGGTTCCGATAATGTTACATGTGTATGTGCAAGTGTTCAGTGATAATATATTAGTAATTTAGGACATATTAGTAATATAAATGTAACTTGTAACTAATATGTAAATGTAACTAATTGTAAAATATCAATAAATAAGTCAAAAGTAATGACATTTATTGGTAAATATAGAATTAGATCAAAAACTGTACTGGATAACAAAATAATAGAACAAGTATCACATTTTCAATATTTAGGATGTGATATAACTTATAGAGAAAATAAAGATATAGAAAATAAAGTAAATACATTTCAGGCTATTTGTGGAACTATAAAAAGAAACTTAGGTCGGAAAACAAGGAAAGATACGAAACTTAAATTATATAAAACAATGGCTGTTCCTTTGTTGTTGTATGGAAGTGAAAATTGGATAATGAAATCAAGGGATAAAAGCAGGATACAGACTGCGGAAATGCTGTTTTTACGTAATGTGAAAGGATGCACAAGAGCGGATAGAATAAGGAATGAAACTATACGAGAAGAATTAAATATATATAAAATTGAAGATAAAATCAGCGAAAATAATAAGAAATGGACAGAACACTTAATGAGAATGAACAACGAAAGAATACCAAAAAGAACCTTCCTGTATAATCCCAGAGGAACAAGAGATGTTGGCCGACCACGTAGAAGATGGACTCCACTTTTAACTTCGCCGGAACAGGCTGCATAGCCTAAACCTTGTAGTAGAAGAAGAAGAAGAAGAACTTGTGTGTGTGTAAGCCCATGTTTTCCCTTTACAGAGATTTAGGCGCTCTCCCCCTACAGGGAAGAATTTGAACCATACTAATTTAGTTACACTTGTTTTCGTATAGATGTCATTTTGAGTGGTCCGTGGTCAGCGTTCCGCCTCATACTGACATCTAGAAAACCAAGGTAGTACCAGGACGGGAAAATTCGGTAAATTTTGCTTAGAAGCCTTTTGATTCAGGCTTAAGGATTTTTTACGAGCCTGAAAATCTTCAGACTCGGGACCCACGGCTTAAAGTCCCTCCCGGAGGACTTGCTCCTTGGATTTTTCCGTCCTAAAAATCCAGCGACCCCGACCGGGTTTGAACCCGCGACCCTCGGGACCAGAGGCAAGGAGCATAACCACTAGTCCACCGCGGCCGATTAAAATGTAACTCAGGTTTAAAATAATTCATGAAGATCCCTTCGTATGTGTGAATCGGAACGACGTGCAACCAATTTGGATTCTAAACTGTTATTGATACAATTTTGCTCTTTAAGAACTTTGAATATATTTTTATTTTATTTTTATTTATTTATTTTTTATAGAATATTAATTTCTATATTTTTTAAATTTTATCTTCTCGATCGAACTATATTTTCTATGCTAATATGACAATTTATTAAAACAACAAAGGCCATCTCCGCCTTGCAGACATCAAATACACTATTAGGCTTATCAACTTATTAAGATTACTTATTATATAATAGGTCCACCGGTATGGTCTCGAGGTAGCGTGCTGCCTTGTCACACAGCGGCCAGGGTTCGATTCCCGGTCGGGACAGGCTCCTGGGTGAGGTTTTTTCGGGGTTTTTCCTCACATGTAAGACAAATGTCAGGAAGCTTAGAGCCCACGGTCCCCGAAAATCATCCGGCCAAAAACCTCACCCAGGAGCCTGTCCCGATAGGGAATCGAACCCGGGCCCGCTGCATGACAAGGCAGCACACGATACCTCGAGACCACAGCGGTTGACACTACTATATAATAATACCGGTATATAATAAATAATTATCATTCTGTTTTTAGGGAAGCAAGTAGAATTTACCCGAGAGGCCTTGGTATCCAATCCATTAACAACGGCATGTAAGAGCTCATCTTACTTCCCTAGGGAAGAAAAGTAATTGACTTAATTAATAATGTAAACATGTTACCTAATTATAATTTTATTAAGTAATATAATACAATTTTATTGCATCACATTTCTCACTTTGATAATTCAAATTTATAGTGATTGAACAGTTGTTACAATAATATTATTAACATTAGCCACAAAATTTGCTAGTTAATATACAGCCTGAAACTGTTATTTAAAATGTCTGCCACTACAGGGCTTTATGCCTTGACCACCTGGGCAAGAGAAAACGGCCACAATGGTCTTTAGGAAAGGAGGTAGAGTGAAGACCGGAGACTGCATTAGAACAGATCAAGGAGAGTTAGAAAAAGTCAGCCATTATAAATATCTCGATATTATCTTTCACACCTCTGGCACCACCTTCAAGATACACGTTAGAGAAAGTGCAGCAGCAGCTGTAAGCGCCATGAATGAAATAAAATCACCTGCCCTACTATCAATAGACACAGCTGTGCAACTCTTCAATGCAAAAATAATGCCAATAATCGCATATGGGATAGATATAGTTTGGGAACATCTGAAGCTAAATGACTTAAAAATTTGGGAAAGTGTCAAGGCCTCCTATCTAAAGAAAATTCTAGCAGTCTCTAAATTCACTCTTTCGAGACTGGTCTATATACTAGCAAGAGAACAGTTCTTCCTGGAAGACCTCAGAATGCGCTAGTATATACCTGCCATCCACTAAAGCTTACGAACAACAGATGCAAGAGAGAAGACAGAAACGGGATGTCATTCTTGAAGAATTCTACGGTACGCCTGCCATGACAGATAGGAGCTGGTGTGGACCAAACAAGGAACTAAGGCACCAGATAAACCGCTATGCAGTCCACGGCTTCCATCACAAAGTGTGTGTGATTGTCACTTACCATCAAATCGAAGACAGTTGCAGATGTAAACTGTGCGGACTAAAGTGTACAAGATATCATCTGGAATTCTGTTCCAAGATGACAATGTCATTAGCGCAATAGGCCAATTAATTAATTTTGCACGATTGTGCGCAATTATTATTATTAAAATGCCTGCCACTAATTCAGACAACAATAAACAATCGCAGTTGTTTTATGAACATTCCCTTGCTATCAAACAATTGAACTCTTCAAACCATGATATAAAATCACACGAGATATAAAAAAAATGAACATAATTATTAGTATAGGAGTGAACAAAATTGTATACGCAATTCGGGAAGTAAGTAATACATTACTAGCCTGGAACTTATTTGCTAGCTCTCGCTAAAGCTCGGGCTCAAACGCGTCCTCGACTAGTAATGTACTACTTACTTCCCTTGTTACGCACTTAACTATTTCCTCATTGATCTCCAATTTTGCTATCCCTCATTTTTCTTGCCGTGCCCAAAAATTTGGACGTTTTCACATCATTCTCGACCCGTCCTAAAATATCCCAACACGCCACTCTTCCACTATCCGATCTGAGAGATATTTCTGGCAGCACACGTCTCTAGGAAAAATTTCAAGGCAAGTTTCGACATGCAATGGCTGACAGTTCCCTTATAAGAGCGATGTTTGTAATATCAATATGGTTGACATTATGCAAATACGATACTCTGTATCACAGACATGTAGTCTGCTTACCGAAAGCAATGAACAATGTTTTATTTATTGTGAATGGATCCACGTGTCGGGAGAAAATATGGCGCAGTTATTGACTCGTGACAGAACAATGGTGGAATCGCTGGCACCTGTATTACAATTCACATTGGGAAGGGTGGAGAGTAATCAAGGGTGAACGGGAAAACAATATGAGTTCTACGTAATAAAGTATTCCAGTAACAAACAAGCAACTGAACTCAGCTATTGAAACAAAACTGATTTAATATCAAACGCAACTATTTTCATATATCGTGTGATAATTAATAAAGTAAGTCCTACAAAAAAATCCGTTAAACAGCATTTTTATCGTGGTATCGTTAAATATAATGAAAAAATAAGAACCTAATTAAACATCTTACGGTATCCATCCATAGTAATTCTGCCCGAAGGCAGGTCCTTCACTGCAATAATTTGCAGCCTTACTAGGGAATTGTAGGTGTGGTAGCTTCCCGTTGCTTTCCACACCGGTGAAGGATGATGATGATGATGATTATATGATAATGATAAGGATGATGATGATGGCCATATGATTTAGAGGACAGTTTGGGCCTTAAAGTTTTACTGACATTTGTCTTACAGCTGAGGAAAAACCCCGATAAAAACCTCTCCCAGAAAACTGCCCCGACCGGGGATCGAACCCGAGCCCGCTGCGTCACAAGGCAGCACGTTACCTCGAGACCACAGCGGTGGACTCTTACAGTATAATAGATAAAATTCAAGATCTAACTGACTCCAACATAAAGAAAGAATGATACCAAATAGATTTTCACAAATTTTGCTTCACTACCAATCCAAAGGAAGAAGAAATATTGGGCACCCCATAACTAGATGGAGGGATACGGTCTCTTGATGTGGAAACAGGCCTATGTTCTAATTCCAAGACGTAGAAGAAGAAAAAATCCGTCACCAAGGAATGAGTAAAATAAACGATTTCTTCAACGATTGACAAGTGTTTAGCTCATCGCCTTAAAAAAATCTTAACAAGGGAACTAAGGTATTACTTGAATGGGAAATTCTAATAAATTTCATTCAGAGGCTCTAATTTAGGCTTAATGTCCCTCCGGGAAGACTTCTCCCTTAGGTTTTTCCATCTTATGAATCTATCGAGATCGAAACCGGGTCTTAACCCACAACCCTCGGGATTAGAGACAAGAAACTTAACCCGTAGACTACCGAGGTCGATAAGTTGTCAATACTTAACCCAAATGTGACCTAAGTAATAAATCTACGCTTGATAGAAAACAAGGTAATACTAACGTCATGCATGATTTTATTCTCCACAGTTCGAACTTTTGAATACCTAACTAACTCACTGGCACTATCGAACCTGTAGGTTCATGACTGCGCGTACATAAGCTTCCAATCATCCCTTGTATAATCTACTTCCCTCAAATCATAGTTAATGTTATTCTCCCACCTCATTCTTGGTCTACTAACTGAGCGTGTTCCCTCTGTTTTTCCTATAAGAAGCTTCCATGCTCCTCTTTCATCCCCCATTCGTGCCACATGTCCTGCCCATCGCAGTTCTACGAGACTTAACAGTTCTTATTATATCTGGTTTGCTATGAAGATCGTGTAGCTCAATGTTATGTAGTTTTCTCCATTCTCCTGTCCGTTCAATTCTCTTTGGTCTAAAAAAGTTTCCTGAGAACTTTATTCTCAAATACTCTTAAACTTTTATTTTCCCTTAAAGCAAAAGTCCAGGTTTCGCATCCATATAACTGGAAGTATAATAGTCATAAATTTTCAGTTTAATAAATATTCTTCGAGAGAATTTGGGAAGACAAGAGCCCTGTAATGCATAATAGTATGCATTTCCACAATTTGAGCCTTGGACATGGATTCCCTAAAGTAGTCCTCGCCCGGTTTTAAATAACCTGTTACCAGAAATTGAGTTTCTCCAATTTAACAATATAAATATATATTCCGTATACAGCAAAATTCAACCTTAGTTTTCGCAATTTCAGAGTGACGGAATTTTCTGAACTTAGATTGATATTATGCTTTTTTTCAATGTCTTTTTAATCATATTATTAGGTAATTTTCTTTGGGTTATATAACGCCAATGAATATAAAATTATCCAGATAAGAGAAAACATTTAAACGTCTAATTTCCATATTAAAACTGTGTATTATCCCCTTTAACACTGTCCTATTTTTATTATAATATCGTTATATTATTTTCTATAGCTATTCGTAGCATAATCTGTTATAGAGTTTTGCTATCTCCTGAAAATGCAATGCCTGCTGGGAAACAGTTGCAAACTGGCGCAGCTCTATTGAAAGCGAATGTTGCTCCAGGAGACTAACAATTTAATGTGGTAACATTGCCCTCTGAATTGCCGGCAAAATTTCGTCACAGACAAATCAATAGCGTATGACGTCACCACAGTGTATTTCCATGGAAACCGCGATGACGTAGACTTCAACCCCTATTGCCGATAAAGTCGTGAATTTGACCACCCGCGTTCTGTACTGTCATGCGCTTTGCTAACTACGTAACTAGAATTAAAATCTCACCCATTGCGTCTTGATGTAGCTTTTGTTTTGCTCAGCAATCACAATGGAAAACGCTAGACTGTGTGTTTAATACTATTTCTCTTTATTAGGGCACGGATTTTTATGACCTTAAAATCACCGAAATATGCAAAAAAATGCAATCATGACCTGGAATTTACAAAAAAAATATGCACTGTAACATACAAATATGACCTAATAATATTATAATTATGTAATAATTTAAGTTGTAAAATCAATTAGTAAATCGGTTTATGACAATTAACTATTTATTTAATAATAACATGCAAATGAGAAGCAAAATAAAGTATTTTTCTCAGACGTTTAAAGAAATTTCTCCCAGTTGCAACAAATCCTTGTGCAGAATCTTGTGTTGCCACACTTCGATTATTGTGACATTGTATATAATGATCTAAACCATGACTTGTCGCAGAGATTGCAGCGTGTTCATAATGCTTGCGTTCGATTTATTTTCAATACCGCCGTTATGACCATATTTCCGAACACTTTAATAACCTCCCTTGGTTCCGTCTTGCTGACAGATGTAAATTGCACTCTCTTTCCCTACTTTTCAAGCTTCTGAATTCCTCCTACACTCCTACTTACCTGGCGTCCAGATTTGAGAAGTTATCCTCTTACCACAATATTGACACTAGGTCACAAGATAACAGTCTGCTAACAATTCCTCTTCATAGCATTTCCTCTTATTCTACTTCCTTCACAGTAGCTTCTGCCCGACCATGGAATTTCCTTCCTCAAGATATCAGGGGTTGCCGCAGACTTGGCACCTTTAAGTCACGCTTTTACAGTTACCTGTTGTCTAATAATTAATTTTTCCCTACTTATTTAAATGTATACTGTCACTAATATTTTTTTCTCGATTTTTATATATCTTGTACATATTATGTATTTAATTCGTTAAATCTACAGTACATCAAAATAAATTATAAATATTAATTGTATTGTATTTATAACATGTAATCGTTTATGTATATTGTAATTTAGATGTAAGATTATTTTTTATTGTATTTTGTAAAAACCAGGTTGAGTGGCAGACAATGCCTTAATGCCTTAACTCTGCCAGGTAAAGTAAAGCTATTATTATTATTATTATTATTATTATTATTATTATTATTATTATTATTATTATTGTAGCATGATTTTTTTATTAAAATTTGCGATGGGCAGGACATGTGGCTCGTGTGGGAGATGAAAGAGGTGCATGGAAGCTTGTTGTAGGAAAACCAGAGGGAAAACTCCCGGTTGGTAGACCAAGAATGAGGTGGGAGAATAACATTACCCTTGATTTGCGGGAAGCAGATTATATAGGGGATGATTGGAAAACTTTAGCTTAAGATGGGATGTATGGAGAGCTTATGTCCGCGCGGCCATGAATCTACGAGTTCGATAGAGCCAGTGAGTTAGTTATCAGTAGTTACCTGCTTGCCGCGAGACTATACATAAATATTTGCTCGGGTATATACGTAAGGAAAAAGTTCATACTGTGTACTGAAATGAAATAGGAGAGGAAGATAGATTTTACAAGAAACAAAATTCTGAAAATTTTAATAACTCAAACACGAAAGAAAGAAATTGTACGATAAACGTTCTTTAATTCTTAAAAGAGTGAAAATATGACGAATATGATCAATAAATTCCTGAATATGCTCTGTCATATATAAATGGTAAAATATGCATAAGTTAAATAAGACTTAACGAAGTACATTGCTTGAATTGGTTTTTATATAAAGAAGCGTTTATATATATATATATATATATATATATATTCCATTCCATAGTAATTCTGCCCGAGGGCAGGTCCTTCACTGCAGTCATAGCATTTACATGCTATGCTTGCAGCTTTACTAGGGAATTGTAGGTGTGGTAGCTTCCCGTTGCTTTCCACACCGGTGAAGGATGATGATGATAAGGGTGATGATGATGGCCATATGATTTCGGGGACCATTTGGGCCTTAAAGTTTTCCTGACACTTGTCTTACAGGTGAGGAAAAACCCCGATAAAAACCTCACCCAGAAAAACTGCCCCGACCGGGGATCGAACCCGGGCCCGCTGCGTGACAAGGCAGCATGCTACCTCGAGACCACAGCGGTGGATATATATATATATTTTTTTTTTGACATTTGGCAATGAAGGCAAATATGATATGAAAAGAAAAATGAATGCTTGAGTCGGGATTTGAACCAAGCATTCATTTTTCTTTTCATATCATATATATATATATATATATATATATATATATATATATATATAAGAAACATATCACTTTTACAAAAAAATATATGCTGTATTATAAAATTGCTAGGTATCTGGATCGTGCTCCGCAATTGCAGCAGCTTTATAGGTCAGTTATGGGGTTGCCTTGCGCAGTGCCTTACTCGTTATGAGGTAATGTATGTTACAAGAATTAAAATGTGTTTTACTGATGAGTTCAGATTAATATAGGCGAAGTGTAGCTGAGATTGGAATATCGAAACGAATAGTAAAATATTTTCAATCCTTATAATGTACTAAGATGTTAATTATATAATTTTTACCTGGTAAGTCAGTCGTCCTCAACTAAATTATTAAACTTCAAATTATTCTATTATGGAGGCCTTTAGAAAACAATGTTTCATCTTCTGCGTTTTAACTGGAACTGAAGGTGTTATATAGGTTGTATAACGGGTTTATGTCTGCGGTTATGTTCTTAATGAGTAGGTCTTTATTCCTTGCTTTTTTTAGAATCTCTATGTCTTCAAGGATGCTGATTCTGTTGTTATTGTATTCTCTGTGTAGTATTGACACAGAGTTATCGATTTTTTCAAATTGATGACCTGTTTCTAGTATATGTTTGGCAAAACTTTATTTTTCTTCATTATTAATAATTTTTTTTTAATGTTCGGAATATCGTGTGTGAAAGTTTCTTATTGTTTTGCCTATGTAGAATTTTTCCACAACTATTGCATTTTAGTGTATAGATGCCTTTACTTTCGTACTTATTTGTTGTTTCTGTTTTGTTAGAAATTATGTTACTGACTTTATTATTAGTTTTAAAGGCGATTTTAATGTTTTATCTTGTTTCTTGATCGAATTAGCTAATTTGGTCGTTTCATTTCCAGTATAAGTTAGTGTAATCCATTTGTTTGTATTTGTGTCAATTCTTTTCTAGTTTTGTTATATTTGTTAAATTGATTCTTATTTTTTATTTTCTGACTAATTTGTTGATCATTTCTGCTTTGTATCCATTGTTATGTGCTAGGGATTTTATATAGTTTAGTTATTTTCTGTAGTTTGTTTTGTTTAATGGTAGCTTTAAAAATCTATTGATTAGGCTGATGAAGGTACTCATTTTCTGTTGTATTGGGTGGCTTGATTTTTGGTGTAGGTTATAGCTATTGTGTTGTTTGTTGGTTTTCTGTATATGCTTATGTCTAGACTGCTGTTAGTAAAAATTTTTGGAAAATGTTAAGTCTAAATTGTTTATGGAGTTATTATTTTCAGTGTCATCTGTGAATTCAATTTTGTTGTGCATTTTGTTTAATTCATCTTATAATGTACATACATTTATGTAATATCATGTTTCCCTCCGATAGCATCTTTACCTCGTCGTAGTATAGTGTCTTGCAATTAAAAGATCTCGAAAGCTATGACGGCGATAGCATTAAGGGTTAACCATCCCGGACAGATCAAATGCGATAAGCCAGACAAAAATAGTATTTTAGTAGAAAGAGTGACGATCTTTCACCGTAAAAATACAACCGTAAAGATACGAGGGTAAAATTTTCTGGAGATACATCATGCCCCATTCGGTTTATTTCCGAGCTGGGACTACTTCAAGGAACCCAAGCCGAAGGCTAAGAATGAGATAAAATAGAATTAACCATGGCTTGAAGGAGGTGAATTATACAGGAAATTATTGTAAAACTGGCTCAGGATAGGGGTGTATGGAGAGCTCATATCCTCCCAGCTATGTACCTCCGGATTCGGTAATGCCATGTGAGTTGGTTATTATGTCGAATTTATTTGTTTTTAATAAATACATAGATATTAACCAAGGAAGATCAAGAAGGCGGTGAAATGAAGAACAGACCTATACCGTGAAGTAGATGATAAGTGATTCTAATATAGGTCCTTAATCGAAACGTGTTCCATGGCCATAAACATATGGACAAACTGCCTGTAAACAAGTGGAATATTAGCAAAAGACTATCAAGAAGAAATTAAATTATTTACCTTGTAGGATGTAATTTGATGCTTTCTTCAACTGTTAAAATGGAAATTAATTTTAAAATGTGTATAATACGCGCTAAGAACTTTTGACTCTGAAACTTTTTATATAATTCGGTTACAAATAGTTATTAAATTAAAAGTCGCTTTATAGAACGATATATCAACAGCAGTAGACATTCATTTAATCAAGATAGCAATACTTCGACCTTCTCTTTATCCGTTTCCCAAGGGTGTGAATGCATTCACCCCAGAGAGGCAATAATGTCTTTAAAAATAATGTAAACGTAGCAATTCATTGCTTCATTACTTCACTTAAGTTATCAATCACATTTTAGACAGCTCCATTCCTACAAAAGTGGATATAATAGAGTGTAGGAAAATTTATATTGTTCCTTCCATACTAGAAGTGAAAATGTGAGAATGTTTAAAAGAAAAAGGAATTAATACGTATCTAGAAATGTGATATTTTCTCATGTCTTCCTTCTCAATTGTTTACAATTTGACAAATAATTATTTTTATATTAACAAATACCACACATAAAGTATCAAACAAATAATACTAGTACATCTAATATATAAAAATATTTGTTTGTTTGTTCGTACTTTATGCGCGGCCATACCGTTGATCCGATTGTGATGATGTTTTTGCAAAATGTTCAGGAGATTCCTGGAATGAATATAGGCTATAAGAGAGTTGTGATACTCAACTCCTACACCCTTAAAAATCGCCCTTTGTAGTGGAAAACGTGAAAAAAGTAGCTCTTTGGACGCTTAAATGGCTTACGCTGCCTAAACCATAACAAATACATAAAATTAATGTAAACAGAATTTAATATCTCAAATATCTCTATAAAAAAGTCCTCCACAGTATATGTTTATCTCTTACGGATAACTCACAATAACCATTTTTGTCTTTCATTGCATGCCAAGAAGTTCCAGACAAGTACGTTGATTCCTGTGCAACCATAGCAGCACATGGCGGGTATTCTTTTTACGAATAACTCACAATAACGAATTTTGTCTTTTAGCTCATTTATGCCAAGATGATCGAGATAAGTAGATTCCCGGGCAACACCGAGTAATCAGCACGGGGAATCTTAAAATAAGTACGATATACATTTATAATTATTTTTCATCTCACTTATTCAACTAATCATAAAAAAGTACATCAATTTTTTCTTTCAGCTCATTTATGCCAAGAAGATCGGGATGAGTAGATTTCCGGGTAAACAGCACGGGTTATCTAAAAAATAATTACGATATAAATTTTTCCTTTTACTTATTTAACTAAAAATACATTAATTTTCGTATTTCAGCTCATTTATGTCAACGGACAACGCCGCGTATCTAAAAATATAAATTTATAATTATTTTTCCTTTTACTTATTCAACTAAACGTAAAAGCTCGTTAATCTTCATTTATTTAGGCGTAACAGCGCACGCCGGGTATTACCTGATTATTTATAAAAAAAAGTGGCACTGATAATTTAAAATGAATCTTAAGAATAGGTAATAAGATGGAAGCTAAGTATAGAATGGCTTCTATTTGCAAGAAAGCGCAGAAATAAATTAAACAAGAAAATAATAACTTTCTATCAAATTTAGTTAAGAACGAGAGAGTTTTTTGTTAATAATTTTACGATATCAGTGATAAACAAGATATTCATATTATCAAATTGACAATCTAGTTACTTCTAAATCTTTTCCACTTTTATATAAAATTGATTTTATTTTAACTAAATAAAATTACTCAATATATACCAGGATATTATTATTAAATATACTAATTTGCATTAGGTACCGTAACTCCCCGATTTCTTGTAATATATACATTATTCGAAAAACAGTTTTGAAACACGTAAAAAATAAAAACAAATAAAACTATATGGTATTAATTAAGTTACACTGATGAAATTCCCATTTTTTTCCATTCTCCAGACGCTTTATATATATTATGCCATATGATGTATGTGATCTTTGGGTGTACCAACCGTCTATGACTGAGTAATGTTTTTTATAAGTATATCTATATTGGCTTTGTCAATACGCACTATTTTTTATAGTAGCAATATTGCTCATGCAGTCTAAAGTCATGATGTCGCATTCTGGAGACGCTCTTTTTTATATTTGAAGCCAATTAACCATTTTTTTTTTGTTTGCTGACAGGATATTTTTATTTGTTTCCGAACTTTTTTTCTATTTTTTTCAAGGTACATACCTAGTCAGGGCGATCAAATTTGGCTCTGCCATGTGCATTACTAGCACTACTAGGTTTGTTGGTATATTGGGTATCAGTGAATTCATGTATGATTTTACATTTGAAAAATTGTATTTAGTTCATTTGAGCACTTATTAAAGGCTATTACAGCCATACGATTTTCTATCATCCATCATTCTATCTTAAAACAAAGATGAATACTAAATTCTGATATTTAAAATTGCAAATTTAGGACGTTTATTCAAGATCAAGACCTTCATAACTATTGCCTACTTGCAGAAATTGAGAGAGAACGGATGCTTTCCTTGCTAGTAGCCTATATAGGTATAATGAGACTATTTGATAGAAAAAATAATCTAGCAACATATAAAATAATAAACATACATAGATTAACACAAATTATAAGAAAGTTAAAATGAATCAAAACAAAATCATTTGAGAAAACTATTGTAGATGAAAGATAGAATTTTCTATTTAAAAAAGCTAATGTCTGGCAGCCTTTAATGTAATTAATTTGTAATCTTTTTTACATTTTTCTCTCAATCTTAATGATATTAAAACACGAAATTTCCAAAATAATGTTAATCATTATTAGTATTAACAGTCAAGTTACCTAATGATGTATGGAATTAGTCTGGCACAAATTAGTCCTACACTAATACTTCACTTTGAGATTGATGACAAATCAGGATTACACTTACATCTTCTGTACTTGAGATGATTACCTGACCGTCTGCAAAAATAAAGTATTTAATAATTTTCTGGTTACGATTTGGATGCCTAGCGTTTCTTTGTTTTGCCGTTTTGTGATTATTTCGTTCATATACAGGCCTATGTTGAAGAGAGTAGGTGAAAGGAACATACTTGTCTTACGCCTCAGTTAATACCTGCACAAATTAATAATTTGGAATTATATTTTATTTTTATTCTCTTATTGTTGTATACATATTTTATTGTTTATGTTATATGCCAAGGGACGTTTCTTAGTTCCATGATTGCAAACAATTTTTCTAGTTTTACACAATCTAATACTTTTTTATAATCTATGAGTAACAGATGAGAATCCTAGTTGTATTCTCTTCTTTACTCTAATAGCAACATGAGGCAGAATATTAGGTCTACACACGACCAACCCTTCCTAAATCCATTTTGAGTTTCCATTATATAGTTTTCTGAGTAAACGTGAAGTGTATGTTGATATTCGCGAAGCGCATTTAAAATGTTTACAGCTCTTTTCTATCTCTTTCTTATACAAAAATAGAATTACTGTATTTCTCTATTCATCTGGTATATGATTGTGTGAATAGACTTAGTTTAAAAAAGTTTAATAAACGTTGCTTGATAATTTTTGGTACATATTTATAAACTTCTGAGTTTACATTATCTTCATTTTTCAGTGATTTGAATAGTTGTCCTATTTCTACCAGAGCTATGAAATCTTGATGATAGCTCCCCTCGCTTATTGCATCTTCGTCTTCTTCTTCATCGTCATCTGCATCATCTATATCAATTTCTAAGTTATCCTATGCTGTATTTTAAATATTCTATTTTTTTTTTCCGATTGAGGGTCTTTCCACTTTTCAGCGGTTGCCCTTTTACCAGCCGGCTGCTGGCCCTTCACATCCACATGTGTCAATCACAGAGGTAGATGATCAAAGCCAGTGTAGGGGTGACATGTGGTTAGCATGTCGAGTCCCCCAGCCGTTATAGCTGGTTCCTCAACCTGGAGCCGCTACTTATTGTAGCTACCCAATTGCCTCACGATGCTGGATGGGCATCGGTCCCATACTGGCCGAAATGCCATGAGAAAATGTCTTCCCCCATGGAGACTCGAACCAGCGCAAGTCCCGTAGCTCTGCGCCAAGGCTTCCTACCTTAACCGCTCGGCTACGGCGCGGGACTTCTATTTTTTTAATATTCTAAAAATTTGCATCTTCCTTTTTTCACTTTATTTATTGACTTCAAAATGTTATAAGAGTTTCAAAAAATATTAAATTAAATTATAATTGCATCAAAAAATGATTAAGTAACTCTTTCTCTTCTACACGGTAGTGAATCATGGAGTATCAAAGTAGCTGACGCCTCAAGAATAAGAGCAGCAGACATGAGGCATATGTGAAAAACAGCAGGATACAAAAGGTCGGACTAGAAACATAATACAGAAATAAAAGACGAACTAAAAATTCCCGTGTTAGAAAAAAAATTGAAAATGACAAAACTGAATGATTACAACATGTCGATTGAATGGCAAACGTCAGGCTACTAAAACTCCTGATGCCTTACAAACCAATTTGGAAAAGACGATGAGGACATCTAATGAAGAGTCTTCTGGACTAAGCCTAAAGTGAACCGGAGCAGGCCAATAAGTGTCCTAACTCCATGAAAGGGAGATTATGATGATGATATACATGCTTTGTAACTTTTAACTTCAATTTGCAGTCCAGTCCACTCATTTCCTACTTCATATTTTCTGCGTAGAAAACTTCGTAAGCAGTTAAAATTATATGGTGTAATATAATTATACATAGCATACTGGAAATACGTAACATTTGTAAATTAAACCATTTATCCTTACTATAACACAGCTATCAATGCTCAGTGTTTTCAAAATATTTACAATTTGTTATCTGCTTCTAACGTTGATTCTAATAAATCTGATAATTTCACGACGAACATATTGGTATTTCCAAATGAACTAATACAGTGATCCCCAAATATTTCAGCGAAATGCCATGTAACCCACTGTGATTTTACAGTAGCTGTAAACGCAGGCCTATGCTTTCGTTTATGCGCAGTTTCATGTAGGCCCTACACAAAAGGAGTTGTGAATAGAATTTTTCTTGGTAAATACTGAACATAACAATATAGATAATAATAATAATTCCGATTGAGGGTCTTTCCACTTTTTCAGCGGTTGCCCTTTTACCAGCCGGCTGCTGGCCCTTCACATCCACATGTGTCAATCACAGAGGTAGATGATCAACAGCCAGTGTAGGGGTGACATGTGGTTAGCATGTCGAGTCCCCCAGCCGTTATAGCTGGTTCCTCAACCTGGAGCCGCTACTTATTGTAGCTACCCAATTGCCTCACGATGCTGGGTGGGCACCGGTCCCATACTGGCCGAAATACCATGAGAAAATTTCTTCCCCCATGGAGACTCGAACCAGCGCAAGTCCCATAGCTCTGCGCCAAGGCTTCCTACCTTAACCGCTTAATAATAATAATAATAATAATAATAATAATAATAATAATAATAATAATAATAATAATGTGATTCCACTAGAGACCTTAGAAGGTCCTCGGAGTATTAGGAGGTTAAAGTTTTCATCTTTCTAGACAATTGGCTCGAGATGCCAACCGGGTTGTCAGTGTTGAAAATGCGGTTGATAAAAACTTAAATGTATTTCATCCAATCCCAATTAAGGTCTTAAGTAATTCGTCTCCATTCTAAATTGTTATTTCTCTTTAATAGTGAAATGGTCATTTCTATTTCTCTTTAATATGAATAACATATGAGGCGTTGCGGATATTAGGGGTGAATTACCTCGGAGACCCTTTATAGTTTTAATACGAGTAAGTAAGTCGAGTTCGATCTTAATATCCGCAACGCCCTATATGTAAACAACTTAAACAAATGGGACTCAGTTTTCTTATATGTTATTTATAGCTTTAAGATAGTTTCATCTTTATTAATTTAATTTTAATATTTATGTAGCCTTAAAGACTAAAGTAGACACGAATAACAAATGTTTAAATTTTAATATATAATTATATTTTCTAGGGTACATTTAATTATTTTGCCCCCGGCATAAATTTAAATAAATATTTATTCTTTAATTAAATGAAAATTAAACTTAGATTTTTTTGTGATTTTCATATTTATTAATATATAAATTAGTAACAGCTGTTTCGGTACTTCGTACCTTCTTCAGACATGATTACAAAAATAAAAATAAAACTTAAAATTTTATTTTCATTTAATTAAATGAATTATGGATTAGATAAACACACTAAAATTCAACGATTCAATTATCTATGTGGCACAATTAAACGCACTTTATTGAATAAGACTAGAAAAGAAACTATTTTGAAGTTTTACAAAGTATTGGCAGTTCCATCTCTTATCTATGGATGTGAAACCTGGACATTAACAAAGGCAGATAGTAAACAAATAGAGGCTGTTGAAATGAAGATGTTGAGAGCAATAGCAGGATACCAAAGGACCGAAAAAAGGAAAAACGAAGATATAAGAACAGAACTTAATATATTTAATTTCTGTGAAAGAATAAAATATTACCAAAATACTTATCTTCAGCACGTATTACGAATGAATGAACAGCGCATACCAAGAAGAATGTATAATTATAAAGCAAAAGGGAGAAGAATGTTGGGAAGACCATTGAATAGATGGAAGGACCAATTCGATCTATAATGAGATCGGAACAGGCCATTGGGCCTAATCCTTGTTGTTGATGAATTATGGATTTTCATCAAGTAAACGCCAATTCAATTGATTAAATATTTATTAATTAATCTTTGTCTTAGGAAGTAATATTTGTTCCATATCTCAATATCTTATCCGCAACTCCTTTATGATCAGATAGATTTATTCCATCTACAATAGTGTAGCCCATTGTTGAGCCATAGCTTCTCCTGTAAGGAGTTGTTAGAGCAAGCTATTCTTTAGTTACCTTATTCACTCGTAGATGACATGGATGACATGCGGTCAACACACCGACCCAATGATACATCTAACAGGCAACTGAGGTATTGCTAGGACGTTGATGTCGATAAATATTGTTTCGAGACCTCTTTATTCAGGCTTAAGGATCTTTTACGAACCTGAAAATCTTCAGACTCGGGACCCACGGCTTAAAGTCCCTCCCGGAGGACTTGCTGCTTGGATTTTTCCGTCCTAAAAAAATCCATCCACCCCGACCGGGTTTGAACCCGCGACCCTCGGAACCAGAGGCAAAGAGCATAACCACTAGTCCATCGCGGCCGACTGATACATTTATTGGGGTTTAATTTATTTAGATTCTATAGAGTTTCTATTAAACAAAACGTGAATGTTCAATCTTCAATCGTGGATTTCACAAATGAAACAATTAAAATAGTATGATTATGTAAAAAGAATGATGGAAGACAGACTCCCAAGAAGAATACTACAATTGGTGGTAGAAGAAGAAGAAGATGAGGACAACCAAAAATAACGTGGATTGATGGTGTTTCGAATAGCACGAGGAAAAATAATTGGACGATGGAGTTGGAATAACAGAGAAGGAGAATGACAGCAGATTAATTAGTGGCAGGAAGATGTGAAACCTGTTAAATGAAATAAACATTAAATTAAATAAATTTTATACAATGTGTGACACTATAAAACGGACACTGAAAAATAAAACTGTGAGAGTACACAATTAAAATTTTACAAAATTGTGGCAGTGCCTGTCTTAACATATTCTAGTGAAGATTGGACCGTTCAGACAGAAAAAAATAGAAACTGCAGAAATTAAGTACTTACATTCTGTAGCAGGTGTGACGATTTTGGATAGAAAAAGAAATGAAGATATTAGAACAGACTTAAATATTTTTAATTTTACAAATAGAATTAACAATATGAGAAACAACTGGTATGAACATGTAAAAGAATGCCTACAGTTAGAATCCCCCAGCTGTTATTAAAGTACAAACCAATAGGACATACAAATGTTGGACGCCCATTTACTAGATGGGAAGATTCATTAAATCCCACTTGATGTGAAAACAGGTCAAAAGGCCTAATTTCACGAAGTAGAAGAAGTAATAGAGTTTCAATTTACGAAAAATGTTTAAACTGAATCACATCTATATTTATAAAACTTGCTTAAATAGTAACTTTAGTACGTAATTTTAAGAATAGAATGTCTTTTAGAGATGTGTAATAATTTTAATTAAGTCAGAAGAAATATGACACTATAATTTGCAATGGCTGAAATTTCATATAAATGTATTGGTCTGGATGGACTAGTGCTCAGCGTTTACCATGCTAAGCTCTGGTAGAAATGTTCATGGGTTCAAACCCGGCTGGGGTCGATGGATTTTTAAGGCATAAAATCTTGAACGTTGGGAAGAAAAATAAAGCCGTGGTATCCGTGTCGTAGATTTCCGGCACGTAAAAGATCTTAACCTGAAATCAGAGGCATATGAACAACATTTATCGGCACTTTCACGCCCAGATTTCAATTTTTCTTCCAGTATTTATAACCCCTAGGAGATTCTTTACTCCTTTTTGTGTACAATCTTCTGAAAGATACTTACGATCTATGCATTTTTTACCCCAGCTGTATTAAACTATGAAAAAAGTGTATTTATTTATTGTGCGAGATTATTTATTATGATGCAGAGACCTGGGCTTTAGGTAGACAACAAGGAAAAAAGTATTGACAACAGAGATGGATTTTTGGAGAAGGGCATCAAGAAAATCAAGAAATGAGAAAATTCTGAACCAGAAAATTAGAGAAATAATGAATGTAACATAATATTATAGAGGTATTAGAAGAACGAAGATTGAAATGGTATGGACATCTGAAGAGGATGGAGAATAATAGAATCCTAAGAATGATGCTGGATTGGTATGCTGAAGGCAGGAGGAGGAGGGGGAAACCCAGGGAACAATAGATGGATGAAGTGAGAAGAAACATGATCAGCAGAGACCTCAAAGAAGAAGATGCTGAGGATAGAAATCTGTGGCGGAACAAAATACATTTGGGCTGAAGGATAACTATTGTATTGTAGAGAAAATCCTTAATGAAAAAAAAAGGTTTATTTGACTCTAGGAAAACGTGGACTCTAAAGAAAACGTGGACTTTATGGAAAACGTGGTCTCTAGGAAACGTGGATTCTAGAAATCTGAGACGAGAATAGAATCCACTTATCGAATAACCGGTAAGGTAATGACCGATGACTGGACGTGACGTATTAATTACATTGTTCGTCCCTCTTTCAGACACGGACAATATTTTGACATTCGGAGAAGTGTTTTGTTATCGTGAATCAACCCCCGTTCCGGACACCCTTATGACGGCGGCGGCAGAGGTCACATCTTATCGAGCGGGTGTGGGTTGTAGTCTACCCTTCCAGGCGCAATCAGCGGGTCACGTGATACGAGTGAATATCGACCAGCGCCGTTGCTAAGGGCGACGCAAGCACGGGGTAGTGGCTGTGTAGGGGCTGGGTTTTTGGACTTCACTAGTATCCGAGCGATCATGGTGGCATGTATATGAAAGTACGCTATAGATACTCAACATGGGGACCGTACTCAGCTTCAGCCCGCGAGAGAGGCGCCCCGTCTACACTAGCAACAGTGGGGGTGAATTCACCCTCAATAACTTTAGCTACGAGCAGCTTAATAATGCAAAGAACCGGGAGAACAAGGGAACAGCGGCCGCTAACTCCAACCACAACAATATAAACAATAACAATGAAAACGCGAGGATCATCTCCGAGAAAAATGCTCTGGAGAAGAACTTCAAGAAGCACTCACTGTTCATTAATGCACTCAGTTGGAAACGATTCTCCACAGCAAACAACAACAAGAAAAAACTGGACAACAAAAACAAGAACTTATCCGCGTTCCGACAGCCGCTGGTGGACAACATTCATCCCCTGGTGGTGGACAAGAACAAGAATATCTCATGTTACTACCCTGCCGCCTCCAACAAAACTTCAACCGCCTCCACTACAACCACCACCTCCAGCACTGCGACCGCTGCAGTGGCCGGAAGTCTCGACATAGTACGGGCCAACAACACCAACAATAACAACACAAATCATTGCGACAAGCTGGCGCCAAAGGCAGTGCTGCTGCCCAACTTGAACCAGCACGCGCCGCCCAAGAAGACGGTCATCCAGGCGTCCACTTCCGAGTTGCTCAAGTGCCTGGGCATCTACCTGCACTCCAAGTGCTACAGGCTCAAGGACTTCCAGGCAGGCGACGCCGTCATGTGGCTCAGGACAGTGGATCGTAGCCTCCTACTCCAGGGCTGGCAGGTCAGTCTTCATATAGTTCTCAGCTCAACATGCAATTTTTCACAGTGCAAAGAATCATTACAATTGTCATCAGTGCTTTTATATAAATTCAATAGCACTACATGTTAAAAATTAACTTGTTAAAAAACCAATCAGAATCTGATGTTCAATGAATTTAGCATAAAAGTCAGTTCCATGCGATATATATTTTGTATTTATTCGTATTGATGCAATTTATATGACTTAAAATACAGTTCATTTTAACTAAACATAATTATAATGAATGGATTTAACATTCAGCACATTCTATATAAAAAAGTTAGAATGTTAAAACTTGTACCTGGAATATTAGTGGTCCTCAACAAATTAAAATTCATTAAAATAGTGAAGGTCATTCAGAATATCTTGTTCCATCCTCAGCAGCTGCTAGTACGTACCCAGCTGCTGAGAATGAAACAAGAGGTTCTGAAAGGCCTTCATTATTCCAATAAATTTTAATTGTTGAGGATGAATAATATTTCAGGTACAAATTTTAATATTTTAATTTTTTACATAATAACCTCAACGTGGTTCAGAATGAATTATGTAAATATTGATCCTATGTAACACTGTTTGAGAGTTTTTTTTTAGAATACACATTCATTAGAAATTTGCATATTTTTGCCAAATATTTTGTTTAAAAATACATATTATTTAATACATTTAATGTAAAATTATTTCTAGAGCAATAAATTAGAAAAAAAAGGTATCGGGAACTGAGCAAGGAAAACATTGCAACAGCAGTGTACATTTTCATATGTTATTTTTAACTGATGCTTTTGAAAATAGGTCATATTCTTGGCAAAACATGTATTATAGAAGTAACTGCGATGTTTCTCAGTTTAGGATAAAAAAACAACGTAATTTAGCATAAACGCAGACAACAACAAAGCACCTGGACATCCCACCCATAGTGAAGCGCATGGACATTTTGTGAAAAGATTTTTTGTTATGACTGTACATTGTCCGACAATATGGCGACACAAATTGACGTAGTTTTAGTCGTAACAAGATTTAATTAGTTCAGAAAACTTAATTGTTTTCTAACACTATAAAATTAAAAATACTATGCAAAATATTTTTTAATACACCAAATGATACTTTAAAATTGGATGCCAACATATAATTCACAAAAATAAATCAAAATAGTTTATCTTCATGTTTTATGAAACAATGTTACTTTCAACTGTAACTATAAGAAAGTATTTAAAAGCTTGCGCATATCTTTATAAATTATGTTTTGGTTGTATATTTTAAGCTATATTTGAAAATGCACTGAATTACGGTAAATTCGTTTCATATATTGCATTATATTTCATTTTCACTTAAAGGTATTTGAATTAAAGCTAATTTTTTGCCTTCAAATACTTCAATATGGCAGCAATGATAATATCTGGGCTGAATGCGACGCTAGCGCCATGCCCAGGTAACCAATATTTTTAATATGAGTGGAAATATGGCGATTTCGCAAAATGATAATTCAAGCTACAAATTTGTTGACACAAATAACTTCAAATTTAATTATAAATAAATAAATACTTTAGTAAATATTTACTTGTTTTAAGAAAAGTTACGTAGTATGAAATAATCATTTCAATACTAATAGCTAACTTTATTACTATTATTATTATTATTATGTCCACCGCTGTGGTCTCGAGGTAGCATGCTGCCTTGTCACGCAGCGGGCCCGGGTTCGATCCCCGGTCGGAGCAGTTTTTCTGGGTGAGGTTTTTATCGGGGTTTTTCCTCACCTGTAAGACAAATGTCAGGAAAACTTTAAGGGCCAAAACGATCCCCGAAATCATTTGGCTATCATCATCATCCTTTTCATTACCATCATCATCCTTCAACGGTGTGGAAAGCAACGGGAAGCTACCACACCTACAATTCCCTAGTAAAGCTGCAAGCATAGCATGACAATGCTATGATTGCAGTGAAGGACCTGCTTCGGGCAGAATTACTATGGATGAATTATTATTATTATTATTATTATTATTATTATTATTATTATTATTATTAACTAACTCACTGTTCGAACCTGTAGGTTCACGGTCGTGCGGAAATAAGCTCTCCATACATTCCTATCCTGAGTTAATGTTTACAATCATCTCCTGTATAAACGACTTCCCTCAAAACATGGTTAATGTTGTTCTTCCACCTCATTCTTGACTCATCACCTAGTTATGTACCCTCTGGTTTCCTACTAAAAGTTTACGTGTCCCTCTTTCATTTTACAATGTCACATGTCCTGCCCATCGCAATCTACGAGACTTTACTGTTTTTATTATATCTGGTTTCCTATAAAGATCATATAGCTCACTGTTACGAAGTATTCTCCATTCGCCTGTCTGTTCATCTCTCTTTGGTCCAAAATATTTCCCAAGGACCTTATTCTCAAATACTCGTAATCTCCTTTCCTCCCTTAAAGTAAGAGTCCATGGTTTTCATCGATAAAACTGGGAGAATAACAGTTACATATAGGCTATTTTGAGTTTAATGTTTTTGACAGAAGTTGGGACAAGAGTCCCTGTATTGCATAATAGCATGCTAGCCTATGTTTAATTTCTTCGTGTACCTCATTCATGTTCGTAATTATTGTTCCTATATATTTTATTTCTTCAAAATTTCCCTTATTTGTCATTAAAGATCCATTTCCACTATATATTTCTATGAGTGATCAAAATATTTAGTTTTATTGATATTTACTTCCAGACACAATTTCTTAGTGTTACTCAATATAGTGTGCGTACTGGCTTATTATTATTATTATTATTATTATTATTATTATTATTATTATTATTATTGTGATGGGATAATAACATTAAGCATGGTTTTAAGAGAGATGAATCATACAAGGAATTATTTGAAGTCATTAGCTCAGGAGAAGAATGTTTGGAAAGCTTATATCCGGACTGTTAAACCTTCGGTTTCAGTGGAGTTAGTTAATATTACAACTAACTAACTCACTGGCTCTAACGAACCCGTAGGTTTATAGCCGCGCGGACATAATCTTTCCATACATCCATATCCTGAGCTAATGTTTTCCAATCATTCCCTGTATAATCTACTTCCCTCAAATCATGGATAATGTTATTCTCCCACCTCATTCTTGGACTACCAACTAGGCGTTTTCCCTCTGGTTTTCATACAAGAAGCTTCCATATACCTCTTTCATCCCTCATACGTGCCACATGTTCTGCCCATCGCAGTCTACGAGACGTAACTGTTATTATTTCTGGCCTCCTAAACATAACATGTAGCTCACTATTATTATAGTTTTCTCCATTCACCTGTCTGTCCAATCTCTTTTTAGCCCAAAAATTTCCTAAGAACTTTATTCTCAAATACTCGTAATCTTCTTTCCTCCCTTAAAGTATTATTATTATTACTATTATTATTATTATTATTATTATTATTATTATTATTATTATTATTATATCACCACTATTATCATATTGAATGCTATCTCTCTTATTAAATATTACCATATAATATAGAGTTGACCTTTGCACAATGATATAGTAGGAAAACTTTGCTCTCACAAGGGAATGTTGCGAACAGTTGGCGTGACATGAACAACGCCTGATACGCCATTTGATAATATACAAGAAATAATAGAAAATCACTAATTTTTAGGTGCAATGGATGAGAAATTAAGCTAAACAACACTATACTAGAAAAACTCAACTATACACATTGCTCTGGTTTAGTCGAGACTAAACTTATGTAAGTATGTAAGAAAACAATGATTCAAACACAAGAATTTCTCATAGTGAACACATTTCATATCTATAACATTCCTCAAGGAGGCTCGATTCAAAGCAACATTGGAGAAGTGATAAGAACTTTCCAGGATGAGTAGTCATATAACCACATTGATAAAATGCAAACCTGACGAGATTCTGAAATCGAGGTGATGAAAACTGGTAATGGACAAAATACTGTAAACCAAGAAAGTTGTTTCTGTGCCAAAAGTTAATATCTGATTTCACTAACACAGTGTCCGTTATGTATTTCACCATGTTCTTATAGGGGCGGAAGGAGTACATATCTGCCAGTTGCACAAATCCATTAAATGGAATTCGAGATGCTTATGTATATGGCTATAGCAACTCTGCCTGTTGTCCATTGCATCTTTAAGTTCGTATATCAACTGTTCTGATAACCTACTTTATAATGCACATACTGTGATTTTCAAACCAGAGATTACCATTTGTCCTATATTGAGGAACTGTTCCCTTTTCAGAATCTTGAAATCCTAATATTCCCGATATATCAATTTTATAATAATAGTCAAAATTAAAAATGATTCTCATCCATAAGCTGATTTGAACTGCATATTAAAAACATGTAGTCATTAACACGTAATTTAATGAGAAGGGAAATTTTAAATCTTATCTTGGCAATATGTATACATAAAACATTAAAGAACAAAACAAGAAGAGATACTGGACTGAAGTTCTATAAAACATTGGCAGTTCCTGCATTACTTCATGGGAGTGAAACTTGGGTAATGACCAAAAAATTACAGAGTAGAATACAAAGTGTAGAAATTAACTTCCTTAGATGAACAAAAGACTGCACAAGAATGGATCGGTTAAAGAATGAAGATATAAGAACAGAGTTAAATATATATCCATTAAATGATAAAATCAAAGGATATAGAGAAAAATGGTTTAAACATGTAGAGAGAATGAACATAACAAGATTACCAAAAGTATCATATAACTATAAGCCAAGGGGTTCAAGGAATGTAGGAAGGCCAGTGAAAACATGGACAGAACAACTGTGAGGCGGAACAGGCATTTTGCCTAGCCCGTTAAGTGAAGAATAATAATAATAAGAAGAAGATCTTGACCATATAGTGTACAAGATATAAAATCTATTGACTGATACACAATTTTAAACCACGAATAGTGTATCTGAAAATGTATTTATCTTTCCAGATATAACTAATATGTGTACTTTTTTACACATAAGGCAATGCTTTAATCAACAAACATATCATTTTAAGTTTCATTTTTAAAAATACAAATCTTGCACAATATGCTTCTTGCCAAATTTATTATTATTATTATTATTATTATTATTATTATTATTATTATTATTATTGAATCAGGGGGCACGCCGTAGCTTAGTGGTTAAGACACTGAGCTACAAGCCGGAGGGTCGAGGGTTCAAGTCCCTTTGGGGTCAGGATTTTTAAACTGACCCAATCCCTCTGGCGGCACTATGGCCCTGGGGTCGACTCAGCCTCTAACGGAAATGAGTACCAGACGCTTGTTCTGGGGGTAAAGGCGGCCGTCACGCAGGGCTGACAACCCGGCTGACATAAGGTGCCGATTGTCTAGGAAAAGTGGGAGCCTTAACCTCCTACTACCCCAAGGGCTTCCGGGCCTGTTGTGGGATCACTTTACTTTATTATTGAATCTTCAAATATTTTGAAACCCTATTTCGCCACCAAGGCATGTTAGGGTTGTAGCTTACTATAACAATATTATACTATACAATGTAAAACAGCTTTATCTTATGGTTTTGAATGGGTGTTATGATTTATGAATTACATAAATTGTCTATAAGTGTCTTAGAAAATATTACATATTGTTAGGAATGTTTGTTAAGAAGTTCGAATTTAAGGATTATGTAATTGAGGTAAGAATCATAGTATATCTGTGGCATTAGGGGAAAAGTACAAAGTCCGATTTTAATTATTTGATTTTGTAGATTAATACGTCAGAAATGTAGCATTTCCCCCCTCGATCATGAATGAAGATAGCTAATTCCTTGGTGAATAGTAATGCAAATATCCAATAATTAATAAGTTATTTGAATATTATTCCATCCATTGTAATTCTGCCCGAAGGCAGGTCCTTCACTGCAATCATAGCATTCCCATGCTATGCTTGCAGCTTTACTAGGGAATTGTAGGTGTGGTAGCTTCCCGTTGCTTTCCACACCGATGAAGGATGATGATAAGGATGATGGTGATGATAATGATGACCATATGATTTCGGGGACCGTTCGGGTCTTAAAGTTTTCGTGACATTTGTCTTCCAGGTGAGGAAAAACCCCGATAAAAACCTCACCCAAAAAAACTGCCCCGACCGGGGATCGAACCCGGGCCCGCTGCGTGACAAGGCAGCACGCTACCTCGAGACCACAGCGGTGGACTGAATATTATTAAGCTTATTAATATTAATAATATTAATAAAAGTTATGTTTTCAGACAATTGTTTTGCCTTAATTTAACCTCTCCCTCTATAGGTACTTTTACATGCCCCACGCCACGTGAGACTTTCACGGAGACCTGTCGAAAGTGGATTTGTAATTTTGGATCTCACAATCCTTTTTTAACCACACAAGGTCATGGAGGGCCTGCCTGGATAAGTGATCAGCCCATTGCCTGGGTCAAATTCGAGTCAAACGAATATTTAGGATAAAATACACCATTCATTCATTCCTTCATACTAATCAAGGACATATGATATGGATGATGATGACATGATGATCATCGGGGAACATTTTGTTCATAAAGTTTTCTGATATGTCTTTCAGATGAGAAGAAACACTCTGAAAAAACCTCACTATGAAACTTGGTACGGGCTAATAATAATTAATAATAATACTCGTAATAATAATAATAATAATAATAATAATAATAATAATAATAATAATAATAATAATAATAAAATCCACTCCAGGGAGTAGGCGCCCCTGCCCTTTAGTGAGCTCCAGGTCCCACTCGCCCAGTGGGTAGTATCTGGGTAGGACCCCGTCCACAGGGTTACGTGGGGAGAAGTGAAGTCCCCAAAGCCGTAGTGAAGGCAACTTCTCTAGGAGACGAACACTCCGAAATTGTAGTTCCCTGCCCTCCAGGAAGAAATGGTTTGGTTAGAGGCTGGTAACCTCTGCTAGTAAAAAATAACTTACTCATAAACTTCAGCAGAAGAGGGCTGAAGTCGGAACGGGTCAACATACCTAATCCATGAATGCAGATGATGATGATGATAATAATAATAATAATTATTATTATTATTATTATTATTATTATTATTATTAGTAGTAGTAGTAGTAGTAGTAGTAGTAGTAGTAGTAGTAGAAGTAGTATTATCATCATATTATTATTTACATATACAGATTTTCAATGTTCACATATCTTTCTGTGCCTAAAGTTTTGTTTTCTTTCTGCACTCGACCCTATCCATCCACTTCATGCCCTCCAGTCCTCTTGTTCTCATTCCAATTCTTATTTCTTGCATCCAAAAGTTTTTTTTTCTTCCTGGTGGACACCATACCATTGTTTTTGGGTAACCTTTCTTCTTACATTCGTCGGTACATGCCCATACCAGTTTAATTGCTTATATCTTACATAATACAAATTGAATATATAATACTCATTTTTTCCCATTTGGCTTCATTTCCTTTTTTTTTTTTTTTTTTAATTTTTGAACATCTAGGTGCTCTCCTCGAGAAATCCATTTCCATCGAGATAAATTTCTGTTCTAAGTTTTTATTGAATCTCTATTCTTTAGCTCCATATGTGACTACTTCTCACTATTGAATTACATACTTGTAACTTATTTTTCCTGGTTATATGTACGTTCCATAGGATACCACTTAACATTGCTGTTATTGTTATGCCTTTATTTATTTTGTTCTTAATGTCCCTTTCTTGTCTATTCTCTTTATCTACTTTTACCCCCGAGTACTCAAATTCTTCACATCCTGTAATATACTCCTTCAGATCTTTAAATCTTCAGTTTAAGCTCCACATACCATATATTTTTTTTCAAATGATGATAATAATAATAATAATAATAATAATAATAATAATAATAATAATAATAATAATAATAATAATAATCCGGTATCATTGCAGCTGCCGCTGTCTTCCGGAAACCAAACGCCATTCCTCTCTGTCCATCCATTGATGTTCCTCCAATCCTTTGATATTCATAGCTGCTTGTACCCCTTATATGCAAGTTTTCTTCGGTCTTCCTTTCTCTCTTCCTCCTTTCCATTGGGATCCATTCCATAACAATTTTTGACAATAATAATAATAATAATAATAATAATAATAATAATAATAATAATAATAATAATAATAATAATAATAATAATAATAATAACAATAACAATAAAAATCACACCTAAATTGGTATTTTTACTTGTACTAGGCCTCTATTTCATCTGCATTTATGAATTTAGATCTTATGACAAAAAAATGGGAAGTCTCTAGATGCTAAGTGCCGTTCCGCAGATTATGGGGAGCCGAGAGCGCTCACATGCAGCTGCATTTACTCTAAAACGTTTTGTACTTCTCACTGATATCTGCGGACAATCTCATGCCTAAGATACGCATGCAAAATCTCGCTTCAAAAGTCTTACTACTTTATTTATACGGTGTACTTGACTTCCATCCACACGAAATCACGGCCGCATTTGCATTTGATGCCTCCAATCAAGTAAACAATATTGGATTATTATGTGTTCTAGAAATATGGTGCGTTTTATATTGATGGGCATCTGGTCTGTCATATTACTTTGTAACATCGGTAAATGTATATATGGATAATAGCGGTATTTTTCTTTTTACCTATATTTAGCAAGCTGTACTGGTTAAATTTTGGTAATTGTGAAGAAATGTTGTATGAACTACATAAGAATTAGTTCATTTTAACTGGTGAACGATGTTTAATATTCATGAAACCAACTATTGTTGGTTAGATTTATCTTCAATATGGCGGAGAACTAGTTTAGTATATTTAATTTTTAGTTGATATTTACATTTTTATAGTTTTTTAATCAGATTGGGGGATTGAAAGGGGTCAAGCCTCCATTAACGTTATTCAATGGATATTGATTTTTAATGAATTATGTAACGATGATTGGATCGTGGAAATTAAATTCCGACACAGCATTTGCCATGACAACTGACGAAAACCATGAAAAAATTAGACAAATGATCGAGCCCACTTCGGGAGCTCTCGAATGTGAGTCTAAATGCTATCTCAGCCAATAATTCCAGGTTAGATTCCACTAATAATGATCCGATGAGGGTACGTCGCGTCGTAGCGCAATTGGCTAAGCCAACAAGCTGAAAATGCTAAGTTTCGGGCCCCAGTGGGATGAGAATGTTTAAACTGGTCTAAAACTCTGGCGGCACCATGACCCTGGAGTTGACTCGATCTCTAACGGAAATGAGTAGCGTACGCTTATTCTGGAGGTAAAGGCGGTCGTCATGCAGGGTTGACCATCCAGCTGATATCTAGTGCCGAATGTCTAAAAAAAAAAGATGGGTTACTTAACTTCCTACTACCCTAAGGGTCTCTTAGAGCCTGTAGTGGGATAACTTTACTAGGTCTAATGGCCCCATTGTTTTATTAATGAATTCTTAGCTTTTCTTATTTAAATGTGTAAGTAGTAGGGCTTTGTTAGACCAAAAGTAAGATACATATAATGTTATTTACAAATATAGGTCGCACGGGCAGTAATCTGTATGTACTGTTAATAGTCCGTAACAATAAAATAATGTTTGGTAATAATATAGCCTAACGTAAAAAACAATAATATTACAATTAGATAATAATACAATTACATTATACATTTATTAGGTTATATAGAATTATTAAGAATTAATGATATTACATTTTGCTAAAATGTTTATTTATTCACGAATGAGTGTTGTTCTTATTTTCCACGTTTTGTCCAGAAATTTAGAAGTTTTATAATGTTTCGTTGCGATGAAAGAAAAATGGTCGCTGGTAGAGCGATTTTTAAATTTCGGCTTTCTGGTAAGTTCCCTCATAATGGTTTGAATTCGCTGATTTTTTGGGAATACATTTCTTGTTTATTTCAATGTCATATGCCGGATTTCGTTGCCAATAATCTAATATTACGGCCGCTAGAGCGATTTTTTTAATGTTTGTTTCAGGTTAACCTCCACTTCTAATGGTTCGATTTTGCTGGTTAATGAACTCAATCTAACATTTTTTTAAATTTTATAAAACAGAGTGTTAACAGACACACACACACATATACATACATGCATGCATATATATATATTCGTGTCTGTTAACACCCTGTTTTTATAAAATAAAATAAATGTTAGGTTGAGTTCATTAACCAGCAAAATCGAACCATATATATATATGATGTGTGTGTGTGTGACATGAAAGGAAAAATTAACGCCTGGACCGGGATTTGAACCCGTGATCTTTATACGTTAGCGAGGTACCATATCCTCCACTCAGGTTTTCAGTGCAAACATTTTTTTTTCTCTCTTCATATATATAGTTCTCTAACATAAGAGGAAGTGGGACATCGCTCGCCTGCCATCTTACGGCAACTATAAAAGGAAAGCATTTTTTTTTATTGAGAATAATTTAACTTTATAACATATTTGGCCTTGATTGCAAAATCTAAAAAAAAATTCTCAATGTCACCAGACTGTTCAACGATATCTTCGGTATTCTCTCCTGGCATTGAAGTAATTTTAGCCCACTTGCGGAATTGTATTACCCCGACGCGACGATATGATGTGTGACAAATAAAAATGAAGCACTAGGAAAATTCTTACACCTAAGTAAAGTAAAGTAAAGTGATCCCAAATAGGCCCGGAGGCCCTTGGGGTAGTAGGAGGTTAAGGCTCCCACTTTTTCTAGACAATCGGCACTTTATATCAGCCGGGTTGTCAGCGCTGCGTGACGGCCGCCTTTATCCCCAGAACAAGCGTCCGGTACTCATTTCCGTTAGAGGCTGAGTCGACCCCAGGGTCATAGTGCCGCCAGAGGGTTTGGGTCAGTTTAAAAATCCTGACCCCAACGGGACTTGAACCCTCGACCCTCTGGCTTGTAGCTCAGTGCCTTAACCACTACGCTACAAACTTAACTTAAATTATAGACAACGGGCAATCATAGGAATATTCCCTTTAATGAAAAATTGGTATGGTCTGACCAGGAATCTAACCCGGGAGCTCCTGAAATGTAGTCAGAAACACTGCTAAAAATCTACGATTAAAGACAGAGTAAGGTCAAAGTGGCATAAAATGAGAAAGTTTCACTATCCATCGCTTCGTATTGATGATGGTAAGACAATAAAAAAGAAAAATGAAAAAGAAATAGAATAAAATTGTATTTTTTGCAATATTCAGTTGTAGGTTTCATTTTTAAAATTTTGTTCCAATTCTTCCATTCCGAAAAAAAGTAACAAAATAGGTTTTAATTTTTTTTAATAGCCTGCCACATCCATGTCTTATAGTCTGTAAATAGAAACTAATTATACAAGTGTACTATCAGAAACCTGACAACTGCAGTAGTACGTGACGTCAAATTCTCGTGTTTAGAGCGTAGGTACCCTTGTTATTTCTACAAAAACATGAGGAAAAACTCTTGGTTACTTATATAAAAAGCGATAGGTCTATCATATACATTCGTATGTTTTAATATTTAATAAAGGTAAAGTAATCCCACTATAGCCCTTAGGAAGACCTATGCAGGAAATTATATGAAGGCTTATCAACTGAGTTACTAAGGAAACGTCTATTCTCAAATATTCCACGATTACCATCAGGGCATCATCACGATATCATATTATTCTTGTTTAGTAAGAATGTGTGAGTAAATGCCGTGTCTTGCCTTAATGTTTGTGTTGTTTCAGAGGTGGCCTCACATTGAGATGATCCCTCATTTGGGAACAAAAGAAATGTATGTTATCCAAAGTTTAAACATCATGCCCCGACAGGTTGTGTTACTGTAAGGCCCAGGTAGCATGAAAAAACTAAAAGTGCCTAAAAGGGAGAAATTACACTACAAATAAGTAAGAAATAACCAAGTATTTGAGAATAAAGTACTTAGGAAAATTTTTGGACCAAAGAGAGATGAACAGACAGGTGAATGGGGAAGACTACATAACAATGAACTACATGGTCTTTATAGCAAGCCAGGTATAATAAGAAGAGTAAAGTCTCATAGGCTGCGATGGGCAGGATATGTTGCACGTATGGGGAATGAAAGACGTGCATGGAAGCTTCTTGTAGGAAAGCCAGAGGGAAGGCGCCCAGTTGGTAGACCAAGAATGAGGTGGGAGAATAACATTAACTATGATTTGAGGAAAGTAGATTATACAGGGAATGATTGGAAAGCATTAGCTGAGGATAGGGATGTACGGAGAGCTTATGTCCGCGCGGCCATGAACCTAAGGGTTCGATAGTGCCAGTGAGTAAGTAAGTAAGTATAAGTAAGAAGAAATTATTATTATCATCGTTATCAAAATATATTTTGAGGTACTTTTGGGATAGCTTTCGAAATTCGCGGCGATGACAGGAATCAAGACCGATCTTATACGGTAAAAGGGGATTTGTAGATTGGCGACTCTTGAGTTAGGAGGCCCACTGAGAACTTTCTACGTGCATCTATTCAGCAATTCTAGAAGAATCGGCCTCTCGAAGTTTCTATTTCAGACAGGTCCAGACTGGAGTCAAGATGGTTTCAATCCTCGCGTATATAAAGAGATGCAACTCGGTTAACCGGCCAGTCATGGTCTAATTATACACGAGTGAAAGTGGCATAAGTGCGAAGATATGTAAATGTTTTAAGTGAAGACATCAACGAGAATGAATAACCGAATTATAAAATAAACTGTGAAGAAGAGTTGTTAATAGCAGAAAATTATGTGTGTATACAGTGAAGAATTGTAAAACAAGTAAAGATAATTTGTAAATTTGATGTAAACATTTCTGAAGTTAAATTAAATAAACTTGACCTATACCTAAGCGCCGCTTCTATTTAAATATAAAATTATGTATATAGGGCTATTCAAAAAAAAGAAGGAACATACTTCAAACATTTATTTCTTCCAAACTACAAAAAATAGAAACACAATTCGAACGTTCCTGGAAAGATAAAAGTTCAAATTTCACTATCTTATGCATTCAATATGAGCATCATGTGTTACATGACAAATATCAAAACGGTGGCTCATTTGTTGCCACACACGAATCAGCTGGTCTCTAGTTATCGAATTCACAGCTTCAACAATTCTATATCGCAGATTTTCAAGGGTTTCAGACATAGGGGGATAAAAACACGGTCTTTTATGTATCCCCACAGATAAAAATCACACGGGGTTAGGTCTGGTGACCGGCGATGAAGTTGATATTCTGTTCCTCCTCTTCCAATCTAACATCCTGTTGTGTCGTCATTTTAATACAATCAACATGACAAGCAACAGCGCCAATGCGGCCGTGATCAGAAGTTCAAACTTTTCTCTTTCCAGGAACGTTGGAATTTTTTTTATATTTTTTCTAGTTTGGAAGATATAAATGTTTAAAGTCTGTTCCTTCTTTTTGAATTGCCCTGTATTTTAAAAGGATCCAGCATTCACTTACATGTAATTTCTGTAATTATATGATGGTAATTCAGAAAATATACGTAGTTTCTCTAATTAAATTTAATTTCCATTTTAATCAGATCGAGAATGGACATAGATAGAGTTCAAAGTTCTCCTTAATATGTTATATAATACCATTAGTCATTTCTCTATTGATAAGATAAATGTATACCGTTATACAATTCATAATTATGTAAATACAAAACGAGTGTAATGTCCTAGAAAACTTTCGGACAATTGACAGCTCTAACACGTGACATATAATTAATCACCCTGATAGTTATATTCTCCAGAATGTTGGTTTATTTCAAACTTTTAATTAGAAATTGAATTTTCTTAAATTATAAGGTTTTCACACATTTCTGAAAATTCAATTAAATCGGTGAATTCGCAAAGAAGCCATCTGGCATTTTCAACTAATTTATATTTTAACAGGGTATAATGAAACATCAGCGGTATGAGAAAGGACTTTTTTTTATATATAGCCTGCTTTCTGTACTTCGTGGCATTTGCATCTATAATGAGTGTCGTGGTTAAATGCATATGGAGGCAGGCAATGTTGATGGTGTTTCTTCAGGAAAGAACCATTTTAATAGATTATTTTGGACCTGTAGGCTACATACCATATATCACCAAAGGAGCAATGTCTGGCACGTAAAGAATAAAAAAAAATTCATTTAAGTGACTCTTTCTTGAAAAAACAGCTTCAACATGGCCTCCCTCCATATACCTTAAACCGTGGCACTCGCCATAGATTCAAAGAGTGGTATCTGATGTAGTTAACATCTTTCCTAATCATGTATCGATATGATATGACTATAGATACGTTAAATATAATATTACTGTTCTTCTATTTATTAACATACTATACAAAATGTGCTGCCATCTTACAGTACAAAATAAGCATGTTTTCCACAACTGAAGTTATGGTAATTTTATTCATAAAGCAGAAATAAATGGAAAAATTGAAATTTACGATTTCATTGAGAGACTGAATAAATTTCAGCTCTCATTGTGGAAACTATGAACGGAAATCTGATTTTTCTAATGTCCTACTATCCATTAGGTAAGTTGCCATTAATATTTAGAAGATGGAGGACATTAATAAAGTTATTCAGTACAAACTAGTTACGTGTATGAACGTTTACTATATATATATATATATACACACACATACACTAGTGTCCAAAATTAAAGCAACAAACTGAAATTTCATCTTTGTGGGTTTATTTTGCCAGAAAATAGTCTAAACAAGTGATACGAAAGTATAAACAACCAGAAGAATAAAGAAAGTAAACAACTGCAACATTCGTGCATACCAGTAAAACAAAATGTCCTTTTTTTTTCAAAATTAGTGAATATCAAACATATCCAGAAAACAGGTTAATGTGTTCAGTGTTGGGTGTGACCACCTCTAGGCAGCAATACAGGCTTCACAACGGCGTGGCATGCTGCGAATAATGTCATCAATCTCATTTTGAGGCAATAACGCCCATTTTTCCTGCAGAGCAACTCGCAAGGCCTGGTGAGTGGTTGGTGGATGTTCACGTGAAGCAACTCGTCTCCCTAGTGCATCCCAGACATGCTCTATAGGATTCAAATTGGGAGAGCGAGCAGGCCAGGAACTCATCAACCACCTGTGCTCTATGAGGACGAGCATTATCATCCATCAGTAAGAAGTCTGGGCCCACAGCACCGCGAAACAACCGCACATGAGATGCCAAGATCTCGTCACGATACCTGACAGCAGTTAAACCTTGTCGATGTACCCGTACAATTTCATGAAGAGGTGTTCGAGTAGTCAACAGAATTCCTGCCCAAACCATTATTGAGCCGCCTTCAAATTGGTCTGTTTCCACAATGTTTGAGTCTCGAAATCGTGTTCCAGGTTCTCTCCAGATGCGAATTCGTTGATAATCATTTTCAAGACTAAATCTGGACTCGTCTGTGAAGAGAAGATTGGCCCACTGTTCGATCGTCCAGTTGGAATGTTGATGACTCCACTCTAGACGGTCTCTTCTGTGAATACGCGTCAGGGATACACATACAGCAGGCCTCCGACAATAAAGACCTCTCTGTCGAAGCCGTCTATACACTGTTTACCACGATACAACTGTTCCAGTGGATGCTGTGAGGTCAGATGCCAGTTGTCGTGCAGTACTACGGCGGTACCGTCTTGCCCTTAGAGCCAAATAACGGTCCTCTCTTTCCGATGTCACTCCTGGTCGTCCTTGCCCTGGTCTTCGGGATAGATTTTCGGACTCTAAAAACTGTTGTCACATCCGAGAAACAACAGAACGATTCACATTAAGCCATCTGGCCACATCAGCTTGACTCTATACTGCTTCCATTCTTCCTATGGCCCTCCAACGAGAATCTTCTAGGCGGCTTCTCTGTGCTTTACTCTACCTGCAGTAAGTGTTTATACAGCAAACATTGATGTTTGACTAAGCAATACACACTATACTGTGAAGCTGTATTTAATTTTGTGCCCCTCGTTGTGGAGACATTTAAAGTTGGGTTTCTCGGTGAGATATCCGAAGTTGAAGATTTGTGATATAACTTAAATCACTTTAAATCTGCCACGGCACTAATAACTCTCTTCAGGGGAATGAGGAAAAGTTTCTTACACAAATAACAACACTTTATTAACAGTTGAACGATAAGTTAGTTTATTTAAAACTTTCACTTTGGTCAAGATGAATCTTGTAATTTAAAAGTTCCAAAAGATTCCGGCTTAGGTTGATATTTTTCACTTCTAGAAGATTACCATTTTATGTATTTAATGGATGACGAATGCTAACGGTCAATCCAGTCATTATTATTCATTATTTTCACTTAGAAACTGTTTTTCACCAAGATGGATGACTATTATATCACTATATAATCTTTCATACTTTTAACACTATTTCTTTCAACCAACATCAATAAAATAAACAATTATTTCCTTATTCTTTAAGGAGCAGTCGCTGAACATGACCGACCATCTTCAAGTATTGTAGCCATCTTGTTATTTCAGTTATAATCTCTATGGTCTGATTGGTCCAACAGAAAAGGAAGGAGTATTCTCAAGTTAACTTCTATCCAATTCCACCAATCCCATTTATTTCTTTATAAAAATTATCAATTTGAATATTTGAAGTATTTTACATACTGCATCAGTTATAAAAACATCTAACTGTATTAACAGTTTATATTGACCAGTTATTTTTTTTTATATACTTATAAAAAAATTTGAATTCTATAAATCAATCTGATGTCCATTCTTCATATAAATAAATATAATTATAAACAAAACAAAAACCCTTATTATTTTTTATATGGGGATAAATATCCGGTTTTAAATTGCCCCTGATTTATTTTAATCTTAGCTACAACTAAGTGTGAGGCTAAATTAAAATAAATCACTTTCCCCAAATATCAAGTTTCTTTCTATACAAGATTCATCTGTATTAGAATCAATACAATGTAATACATCACAATTATAATAAATACATGTTACATAATGAAATAGAAGTATTAATTTTACAAAATTTACATACAATATTTTAAATACACTTTGAACTATTTGAAGTCACCAGCTACAACTAATTAATAGGAGTCTGAAATGGTTCAACAGTTCTTTGGAATATTTTCCAATTCTTTTCTAGTGTCTATTTCTCTTAGCTCATATGTAGTATCATTAAAATTTTTAAATATTTCATAGGGACCTTTATACAATAGGTTCATCCTATGATATTGTTTCTTTAAAGCATTGGATAATGAAATATCCCTTATGAGAACTTTGTCTCCAACTTTGGGATTCCACTTCCTTTTATGTCTTTTAACCTTATTGTTGCGCTTTTCTGCGCGACATTCTAACCTTTCAATAACTCTTTTACATATTTCCTCGGATGTCTCCGGGATTTGACTTTTATCAATGATAGGTAATGGTAAATTAGCAATTAACCTGTCAGGTTGTTTACTGTCATTAGGAATATGGGTGCTTCCCCAGTATTGACATTAATTGAATGATTCATAACATTCTCTATGACGCTGATATGTTTAAACCAGTCAGAATGTTTATGATGGGTCAAAATTCTTAAACTTGTAGTAATTTCCCTATTAACTCTCTCACAGGGATTACTTTTTGGGTGATATTTACTACAATGGTACAATTTAATTCCTATCGCAGTAAGTTTATCTTTAAACTTAGGACTTGAGAACACTGAAGCATTATCACTAAGTAGTGCATCAATAGGTCCATAATTAGGTAAATAATCTCTCACAATTTTACTAGGCAAGCTCTGCTATTTACACTTCTTAATGGATATATTTTTACAAATTTTGAGAATACATCAGATAATACAAGAATATGCTTGTAACCAAATTGAGTAGTAGGCATTCTCCATGAGTATCCATTACTACTAAGCTATTTACTTTGTTCCTTAATATGTTTTGTGGAACTATATCATATTTTACGTTCATACATTTGGCTTTTTGACAAGTTATGCATGAAGAAGTAAACTTTCTCAACTTTTTATCTAAATGTTTAACATAAAAAAATTCACTTATGTTGAGAGCTAATTTTTCACAACCTGCATGATTTAAGCCGACATGAAAAGTTCTAAATAGTGGAACTTCCATATTATTAGGAATTATAACTTTCCATTTTTCACATTTCTCCCATGTAATTTGTAAAGAATGTCATCCTTTATACCGATTTTCTTTATTACAATCAATTCCATTTTGTCATCATTATTTATATCTCTCGCACTATACTTCAATCGTTGTAACTCTATATCAGATTTTTGATGCTCAACAATGTTTTTCATCAACAATGAAAATCCTTTGTCTCTATACAGTTTTACATTAAACATTACTACTTCGTGTTTAGGAGTATGTACAGTTTCAGGTATTTTCCCAACACTTTTCAATCTAGACAGGAGGTCAGCAAACACATTCTGTTCTCCTTCTATGTGTTTTATTTCAATATCATAGGAAATTATTTCCATGATCATCCTACTCAGTTTATTATTGGATAATCTACATTTACTTATAAAACTTAGTGAAATGTGGTCACTATGAACAATAACTTTGTTTTTATAAACATAAATTCTAAATTTATTATGTAAAAATGCTGTATAGGGCCGAACTTTGGGGTCTAGTTCTATCTGCCAAAATGAAGAAGTTAAATCAATAGAACTAATAATCTACCTGTTTTCATATTTGCTATAGATGCTTCAATTGTCTCGGGCCTATAATTATCCCGGACAGTGAAAGAATTAGTCCTACGACTGTCTAAACACAGGCGAATTTTGCCATTTAGGTTTTAGCACCCAGCAAATATGGTTGGCGTAAGGAGAATCAGATTTCTGTATTATTCCTTGCATTAACATGTCATCTATCATTTGATCTGCCTGCTCTCTGATAGCAATAGGGATGGGTCTACTTTTAATATTTATAGGTGGATGTTCCATCACTTTAAAGGAATATTTAAAACAGTTACACAATCCTGGCTTCGAAGAAAAAGAACTCTTATTTTTCATTAAGATGTCATACAACATGCCTTTCTGTTCATTGTTTATGCCATGAGTGTCTTTGACTTTTTCCTTTATCATTTCACAGATGTCTTTATCAAGTTCATCACTCACACAATATAATAGAGGAATTTCATCATACTCAGTATTGCAAGAGACACATTCTAAATCACAACATTTACATGCGACATAATCGTCAGCACAACCATTTTCATTAGTAAGGCTTTCTTCGCCCTCGACACTTTTGTCGGAAGTATAATTAACTGCAATATTATCTTGCATTTGGCATCCACGGCCATTCACCAATTCCCTCTCCTCGTGAACAACAATATTCTCTATAAAAATGTGTTCTTCAGCAATGTCACTCTCCTTCTTACTTAGATTCTTATTCTCCTCATATTCATTATCAAATGGGATGACGACTCTCACATTATCTTCATTATACAAGGAAATATTCTTACACTCAAAATTTATTATGGCATTATATTGCTCCAACAGGTCGCAGCCTATTAACATATCACAAGACAAGTATGGAGAAATTAAACATATTGCACTGAAGTAATATCCTCCGATATGTAAATCTAGAAGGCACTGTAGCTTAATTGGCAGTTTCTTCTTGCCTATCGCAAGAGTACAATACACTCCACATATTCTTACAGTCATTATCTTATTCCCTTTGTTGACTAAGAAATTATAAAATTTCTGATCTATTGTTGTGTTTGAGCAGCCGCTATCCGCTATGCAAGTAACATCATTGTTAAAAATATTTACTTTAATTTTGGGTGGTCGTCCTATGACATTTAATTCTTTATTAGTAACAGGCATAGTATCCTGATTCTTAGAAATATTCAAATGATTATTCAATATTATGCTATCTCGCTGTCTTGAGGTACATAACTTACTATCTCCTCTCATATTTGCTGGTACAATTTCTAAATTTTGAAACCTATCAAAGCATCTATTTTGGACCCCTAAGTTCATAACGATTGAGGTACATTGCGGAGTCTTTAATGTACCTTCTATGCGTTTAAAGCACGAGGTATCCTGTGATTTACTTCGTGGTCATTTTCATTACTAGGTATATCTTGACTTTGGTTGTGAATAGTTACAGAGTCTATTCTATTTTGCTCTGTCCTATCACTAGTTTCATTAATTTGACAATTTTGTTGTCGTTGGAAATACCCTTTATTTTCATTACCATAGGCATTCCTTCTTCTTTTACCTCTACAGGGAGAAGTCCAATACCTATTTCTATTTTCTCCTACTCTGTTAACATCCATATAATTAATTTGTCTGTCATTCCTATTTTCATTACGTTTGAACCATCCATTCTGGTTATTGTTACTATAATTATTAGTCATCCTATTTTTTTGGGCTGTTTCTATTTTGAACAAACCTATTATATGTTACCCTGTTTGAAAATTCTTTCTATTCTCATTATGATATTCATCATTTCTTTTAGTTACAAAATTACCTTTCTTATTATAGGGCTCTGCCCCTTCCCCAAATAAATTTCTTTTACTACATTTATCTACTTCTCTTTTATTCTCTAGTAGAGCTAACAACTCTAACATTTCAGAAACATTTTGTGGTCTGGCTACTATCAAATGATATCTAATCTCATCTGGGAAGTGATGCGATAACATAGAAATTAAAGTTCTCTCATCTATTGGAGGCTGTAACAATGATGCCATTTTTGCCTTCTCCAAGAAATAATTAAGATAACCTTGTTTACCATTGTTGGAGAATTTTCCACTAGTTAGGTCTAACCTAAGTTTGTTTTGTCTTTCTGGTCCCCAGTAGTAACCTAAGAAAGCATTTTTAAATGTTTGATAAGTCATTGAATCATGGCAAGCTATCTTAAACCAAGACTCTGCATTGTCTTTTAAACTTTTTCTTATGAAGAACATTCTGAACTTGTCTTCTATTCCTTTGATTTCGAAGTATTCTTCAATTTCCCTAATGAAATCAGTAGGGCTTTGGCCTACAGTATCACCAAAATTAGGTAAGTTAATTTCCCCTAAAAGATTAGCAGGAATTTTACATACATTTTTACTACTACTACTAGAAGGAGGATCATTATTAACATTACTAGAATGTCCTGACATAACCTCAATCTCCTTTTCACTAGTTTTTGACACATATTTGTTTTCAAGTTCAACAATCTTAGTTATCCATCCTTCAACTTGTTCTTTTATAATAATTACTTCATTTGTTATCTTTGATTGAAGTTCTTCATTACCTAAGATAACACTTTCTTCGGAAATTTTTAGTCTATCTTCGACTTTAGTTCCTAATTCTTCGATTTTATCTTGGCAACTTTGCCTTACCTCAATCAAAGATGTTTCTATTTGATTATGAGTTTCATCAATCTTTTCATTACATTTTTCTATCTCATTTTTACAATCTTTGGCTATATTTACTATTCTCTTTTCCAGTTTAGAATTGTTTTGTTTGCATTCTAACCTAATGCTTTCTAATTTTTCATCTAGTTTTAAGTTATTTTCTTTAATTTCTTTACTAAGATTGGAATATATTGTATCAATTTTATTGCTGAGATTCGAATTGTCATTCCTAATTTCTTTTAATTCATCACTATTTTTTTCTAATTTATTACTGAGATTTGAATTGTCTTTCCTAATTTCTTTTAATTCTGCACTATTCTTCTCTAATTTACTTATTAATAATGCTACCCAAGGAGGTGTATCATTAGTTTCATTATTTTCATTGTTACACAAAATTAAATTTTCTTGGCCTTCACTAATTTGTTCGTTTTCAATATTAACAGTTTTACAAGTTGTATTTTCGTTATTGGCCATTGTTGGGTATTTTAATATTTTCTTATTTCTTAAAAGCATTAATTGTTATTATCACTAATTCACTTTTCACATATAAATTTTAACTGTACTCACTTTTGAAGATTTTTATTACTTTCCTCATTCTCGTGGTCCTTGGTTCGATTCAGGTTTACAGGTCCCTGGTTCGATTCCCATTCGAGCCCTCGTTGATGCGCCATTTGAAGCTGTTTTTAATTTTGTGCCCCTCGTTGTGGAGACATTTAAAGTTGGGTTTCTCGGTGAGATATCCGAAGTTGAAGATTTGTGATATAACTTAAATCACTTTAAATCTGCCACGGCACTAATAACTCTCTTCAGGGGAATGAGGAAAAGTTTCTTACACAAATAACAACACTTTATTAACAGTTGAACGATAAGTTAGTTTATTTAAAACTTTCACTTTGGTCAAGATGAATCTTGTAATTTAAAAGTTCCAAAAGATTCCGGCTTAGGTTGATATTTTTCACTTCTAGAAGATTACCATTTTATGTATTTAATGGATGACGAATGCTAACGGTCAATCCAGTCATTATTATTCATTATTTTCACTTAGAAACTGTTTTTCACCAAGATGGATGACTATTATATCACTATATAATCTTTCATACTTTTAACACTATTTCTTTCAACCAACATCAATAAAATAAACAATTAGTTCCTTATTCTTTAAGGAGCAGTCGCTGAACATGACCGACCATCTTCAAGTATTGTAGCCATCTTGTTATTTTAGTTATAACCTCTATGGTCTGATTGGTCCAACAGAAAAGGAAGGAGTATTTTCAAGCTAACTTCTATCCTCTTCGTCCAATCCCATTTATTTCTTTATAAAATTTATCAATTTGAATATTTGAAGTATTTTACATACTGCATCAGTTATAAAAACATCTAACTGTATTAACAGTTTATATTGACCAGTTATTTTTTTTTATATACTTATAAAAAAATTTGAATTCTATAAATCAATCTGATGTCCATTCTTCATATAAATAAATATAATTATAAACAAAACAAAAACCCTTATTATTATTATATGGGGATAAATATCCGGTTTTAACTGAAGTGCCCTGTTTGATAGGTACACTAACGTCATCGTTTGCATGGTTGTAAGATTGCTAAAATGCCATCCGCTGTTCAGAAGAGGACTGTACTGACATATGTTTACGTTTTACGAGTATATGAATATATAGTGAATTAGACATAAGAAGGAGAAATACCAGTTTGTTACTTTAATTTTGGACACTAGTGTATATATATATATATATATATATGTCCACCGATGTTATCTCGAGGTAGCGTGTTGCCTTGTCACGCAGTGGGCCCGAGTTCGATTCCCGGTCGGGACAGGCTCCTGGGTGTGTTTTTTAGAGATTTTTCCTCATCTGTAAGACAAATGTCAGGAAGCTTAGGGCCCAACAGTCCCCGAAAATCTTCCGGCCATCATCATTATCATCATCCTTCATGGTGTGGAATGCAACGGGAAGTTACCACACCTATAATTCCCTAGTAGAGCTGCAAAACATAGCATGAAAATGCTATGATTACAGTAAAAGACCTGCCCTCGGGCAGAATTACTATGGATGGATAGATGGATGGATGGATGGATGGATATATATATATATATATATATATATATATATATATTAGCCTATATTGGTTCATGGAGACGAATGCTGAAAATATGGATGATAAAACTAAATCAATGCCACGAAAATATGAGACACAAAAAACATTATTCTGAACACGAAAATCGAGTTTAAGAACACTCGTAATACTGTTTGTTGCTGAAGGACCAGTGCCTATAAGGCGAGATGTTAATGGAATAGAACAATAAACTGTGAAAGTCTTAATAACGTTTCCTAATTAAAATTAATCGAAATACATCTTTATTAATTGTATGTGAATACTATTTTGCACTACGAGTACCGACAAAACAGCTCAAAATGTAAATCAACACAAACTGAATTTCAATCATTTATAATAATTTACTTTGAATTTTAGTGTAAATTTAATGTATCGTATCGTTACTACCAATAAATGATCAAAAGTTAACTTATTTTATCTTTTAGCCATTGTGGTCATTACTATGACTATTTAACTCATGGCCCAAATGGGAGTCAATGACCAATCACATTTCAATGATTTTTATTTACAACCAATCACAATCGTGTTTCGCCTAAAATTTACCAACTAAAGTTTATCATAATAAAGAAAGCACCTCCATTTTAACATTCTGAATAGGTCATAGCATTATATTTCAGTGACTGACCCTCCAAGAATTACGGCTACCAGATTGTATAAATAGTGCATGAATGTCAGCAGAAAGCGAATGCCATAGATAATATAAAAACATTTGTAACAATTGATTAAACCACAAAAACAAAACACTGTTTGAATTTTCTTAAACGAATTATTTTCCAGCAAATGACGTTGCAGAAAAATATAATTGACATATTTATATCATAGGACATCAAATTAATTAATACCTATAACGTTGGTTATAAATTTCTCCACTATGGTGTATTCTTACAATATTGCTATCCTTTGGCAATAAATAATATTATGATCTGGTTGCAGTGATGAACAAAGGAAGGAAATGAAGCGTACCAATCGTTTCTCATTTGTTTTAAAACATCGCCGTTTACATTAAATATGTAAATATTTTAATATAACTATAGTTAAATAATGATTTGTGAGTAAACAGCTTAATTTTATTCGTTAAATAGTCCTAATAAATGCCACGAGTGATTTCCAATTTATCTAGAGAATTTTGAAATCACTCGATGCATTACTTATGAGAAGGTGATCATCTGCATCACAATTTATTTGGCATTTTAGTAAACAGAAGGGAGATGAAAGTTGCAGATTTACAAAGTTAAGTTCAACAAGAAGACATAGTGCGGAGATTGTGTTCAAAACTCAATTATTTTCATGTTTATCTATAAGAAAAAACGGTGTTAGCAAGTCATTGGATCATTATTTACCAGAAGCCATTCCTGCTAATTCACTGACACTAATAAACCCGAAGGTTTATGGCCGAGCAGAGATGCTGTCCATACATCTCTAGCCCGAGCTAATGCAATCTAATAATTCCCTGTATAATTCACCTCCCTCAAATCATAATTAATACTATTCTCCCATCTCATTCTTGATCTACCTATTGGTCGCTTTACCTGTAGTTTCCACATCTGAAATTTCCATGCCCCTCTTTCATTCTCCATTCGTGCACATATCCTGTCCATCGCAGTGTAAGAGACTCGTCTGTTCTTTTTACATTTTCTTTTCCATGAAAATAATATAGCTAACTGTTCGTATATATTTGACCCAAAAATATTCCTAAGAACTTTATAATAAATACTCCCATCCCTTAACGTAAGGGACTATGTTTCGCATTCCTATAAGTGTAAGAATAAGAGTTTTATATATTTTTAGTTTAACTTTTTCTGAGAGAAGTTAGGTTTTAAAAAAAGTCCATGAAATTCATAAGAGCATGCATTTCCAGAATTGGGCCTCTGTTTAAATTTTTCTGCATCTCATTCCTGTAATGTGCAAAAATATGGAAATTTTAATGTTACACGAAACTAAGCTTAAAATGATTCAGATATCGTTACTCACCGTGAATTCCTCGCAGATACGTCATCTGAAACAAAACCAAAAGTTCATTATAGTATTAGAATATAACACTTTATATTTTGCTGATGCAATATCCTTTTACATGTTTCTGTAATTGCAATTATAAATAGAAAATAATTCCCTAAGGACACTTAATTCCTCTAAATGGACTAAATGCCGACAAATTATTAAAGTTCAAGACCAAAAGGCATGTCATTGTTAAAGATGGAACAATTACTTCTTAAACACGATATCAGCGTATGGTTGATGCGACCATTGTACATGACGTAAGAGGGAAGGGGTTAGGATACTCTTCTGTACCGTCTGGTTATAGACAAAAACTCGATCCCATCAGCACATTTCTTTTATATCCCTCCTCATCAAACTGTGTATTATTCATTATCTTTTACGGTCTCGCCAAAACATGGAATTCCCTTCCTCCCTATGTCAGAGACTGTCAAACTACAACATCTTTCAAAAACAAACTAAAGAATTATTTAATAACAAACTAAGTTATACACCTCACTGATAAAATTGTTTATGAAAATAATATTAAAATTAACAAATATTTTCATTTGTTTAAATATTGTATAACCGTAAAATTAGTTTTCTATATCTCATTATTTTTCTTTTGTTGTTTATATAGGCCCCTACATTAGACAGGGACGATCTACCAACAATTTAATTTATCTTGCTACAATATATTTTATTATTAGTTTAATCTTAATCTTAACTAACATTAACTGGTTGTATTATAGATAGTAATATAATAGATATCGTACTGATCAAATTTTCATTTAGTATTTAATATTAGAGTTAATTATGATTGTTATATTCTGATGTAGTTTATGTTTGTATTGGTGAGTGGAAGAGAAGGCCACATGGCCCTAACTCCACCAGGCTAAATAAATAAATAAACTAATCAAAACATTATTGTCTCCCTGGTTTTAACTTGGCACGAAATTTGTAGAAAGAGAGCTGTACTCACCTCTCTCACTCGGACCAGTGTTGTCGGTGTTTCTTCACCGGATGTTAACAAGGGAAGGGGGAAGATGAAAAATCCTAGGAATGAATACGAAACTGACAACAAGGTTCTTTCTTTTGTAACTGTGAGAAAGCGGTCAAGGATCTACCCTTATATCTCCATCTCCCTCTTTGCCAAGTTAAGGCAGGTATATAATAAGAACGCTAAGTTGCTAAGTTGATTCAAACATGAATGAAATACGCATTAAATCAATGAGTCTATGGCAGCCGTCAACCAAAGAAACACAACAATGAATCGCCTGAACTAGCATGTTACAGCAAACGCTTTATTTGACATAGACCTCGCGACTGAACACAATATTATGGACAAATTCTTACCCAAACTTACTGCTTTTCGAGATAAATTATTATTATTTTTATATAACGCTAATTTACATAAAACTGCCACTGTCCTAATTCAATTCCTGTATGTTCAATAGTTCCAGTGCTGGGCGTACCAAAACATTACATATTTAACATTTGAAATATAGGAGATACCCGGTCCCCTTTAATAGTATTGTTATAAATTTTGTTTTACGTGTTACACAATATGATACAAATTTGATGAAAATCTATCAATTGATATAAAGTAAAAGTCCATTAGAAATGTGTATGTTTGTATCTAAGGATTTGGACAAGCCTGTTAATACTGAAAACGTTTAAGAGTCATAGCAATGCATCTGCCATTAAATAATCCATTCAGCATAGCATTCCTGGTGTATTTTATTTGTACAAGGATTACAATAAAGCATTAAATTATACAAAACATTCATTAATACCGCTGAAGCCATAGTAAATACAACTAATTAGAAAATAATTTAAACTAATGTTTTAGTTTTAGATAAAATTATATAATGAATCACAACGTTGACACAAGTTATAACCATAATGTACCTTGGGTGATATAGATTTAGATTTATTTAGCCTGGTGGAGTTAAGGCCATGTGGCCTTCTCTTCCACTCACCAGGACAAACATATATTACATCAGAATATAACAATCTCAATTAACTCTAATATTAAATACTAAGTACAAATTTGATCAGTAAGATAATATCTAATATATTACGATCTATAATACAACCAGTTAATGTTAGGGTTTATAAATTTCAGAAGACACACAATAACAATCTACTTTCCACTTGATATATCTTAAGATTCTAGACGCGATAAAATATTAGATGTTAAAGGGTATAACAAAAAAGTTCCTCACGCAGAAACTGTGTAAAATAAATTAATACCTCAGCTGGTCAGATTTTTATTTATTTATTTTATCTGATGGAGTTAAGACCGTAAGGTCTTCTCTTCCACTTCTCCAAGGTTACACTATAAAGAATCCATCCATCCATAGTAATTTTGCCCGAGGACAGGTCTTTCACTGCAATCATAGCATTTTCATGCTATGCTTTGCAGCTTTACTAGGGAATTATATGTGTGATAGCTTCCCGTTGCTTTACACACACACACACGCACACGCACACACAAACACACACACACACACACACACACACATATATATATATATATATATATATATATATATATATATATATATATTAACTCCTGGCGCGACAGGCCTAGAAGAGCCTTAGCCTACCAGCCAGCTGCTGGCCTCACATCCACATGTGTCAATCACAGAGGTAGATGATCATCAGCCAGTGTAGGGGTGACATGTGGTTAGCATGTCGAGTCCCCCAGCCGTTATAGCTGGTTTTCTCAACTTAGAGCAGCTACTTATTGTAGCTACCCAAATGCCTCACGATGCTGGGTGGGCACCGGCCCCATACTGGCTGAAGTACCATGAGAAAATTTCTTCTCCCATGGAGACTCGAACCAGCGCAAATCTCGTAGCTCTGCGCCAAGGCGTCTTGCCTTAACCACTCGGCTACGGCGCGGGACCAAACACACAACACACACACACACACACACACACACACACATATATATATATATATATATATATATTTGAATTCAAATTTGAAGTTAATTATCAGAGTGAAGTCGGAAGCGGACCTTTTGGGGTTCTATTCCAGCATTTGCTCTTTGGATTGAGGGAAACCGTTTAAAACCTCAATCGGAATAACATAAATAGAAATTCGACAGTTATGGGGTTAACAACATATATATATATATATATATATATATCATCATCTTCATTCATGGACTAGGTCTGTTGACCCGTTCCGACTTCAGCCCATCTCTTTCTAGGTCTGCCCACATCTCGGGTGCCTTTAGGTTTGTATTTTGTTATTTGTTTTGGATATCTATCTTCATTCATTCTGTCTATGTGTTGCTTCCATTTTTGTCTATATGTATCCATTTTATCAGTTATTGCAAATATTTCAAGTTCCTGTCTTATTTCTGTGTTCTTGATTCTGTCTTCCTTAGTGCACCCTTTAACAGATCTCAAAAATTTCATTTCTGCCGCCGTTATCCTACTTAGGTCTTGTTTTTTATGTATCCAGGCTTCTGAACCATAGAGCAGTACTGGTACTGCCAACATTTTATAAATTTCAGTTGGGTCTCTCTTCTTGTTTTGTTATTTAGTGTTCGTTTTATCGTACCACATATTCCCTGGAATTTTGCTATTTTATTATTTATATCATTATCATAATTAAATGAAATGTCACATCCTAGATAATTGAGATGGTTCCACCTGTTCTATGATTTTGTTTTCTATTACTATTTTCGATCTGATTTGATTTTTCCCTTGGAATGCCATTACCTTAGTTTTTTCTATGGATATTTTGAGATTATATTGTTCACATATATTATTATGTAGTTTAAAAATATTCCTCTGAAGTTCGTCTTCTGTATTTGCTATTATTACCTGGTCATCAGCGTATAATAATGTTTTCAAGTAGTGTGTTTTATCTAATTTTATTCCTTTATTCGTTTCTTCGTTCCATTTTTTATTATATCATTGATGTATAGGTTAAATAAAACTGGAGAGATACTGCATCCTTGTTTAACTCCTTGATTAGTATGAATTTTATTTTTACTTACTTCATTTCTAGTTTTTATAACAAAATTTGTGTTCCAGTACAAACTCTTTATAGCTGCTATTAAGTGTTTCGGAATTCCTTTTTCTTTTAAAATTGTCCAGAGTTTTCCTCTGTCTACTTTATCAAATGCCTTGACAAAATCAATAAAAGCTATGTGTGTTTCCATGTTATATTCTCTTCTTTTGTTTATAAATTCTTTTATCGTAAATATATTATCCATACATGAACGCCCTGGTCTGAATCCACTTTGTTCTTCTGTTAACATTACCTCTGTTATTTGTTTTAATCTAAATGTTAAGATTCTTGAGTATATTTATAGCCTGCAGTTAAAATGCTTATTCCTCTGTAGTTGTTGCAGTCTTTACGTTCTCCTTTCTTAAAAATAGATTGTACTATTGCTGTTGTCCAGGTTTCTGGTATTGTTGCTTGTTTCCAACATAAATTAAAAAAATGTAATAATCTCAGTTTTAAAAAAATTCCTCCATATTTTATTAATTCCATATTAATTCCGTCTATTCCAGCTGCCTTTCTGTTCTTTGTTGTTTTCAGTACTTCTTCTAATTCTTCCATTGTTATCATATCTATTCCTATCTCACACTCATATATGTTATCTTTAGTTATTTTATTTTCATTATACCACAGTTTTTTTATAACGTTCTTCCCATTGTTTTCTCCTCAATTGCATTGATCTGTATTGTATCTTTTTCTTGTTTATTTAGATGTTTCATTACTTTATAGGCTATTTTTTGCTGCCCATGTATATCGTATTCTAGTCTGCTTATATATCTATCCCAACTGACTTTGTGTGCTTTTTTAATTTCTCTTTTGGCTATTGCACTTTTATGTTTGTAATCAGCTCTTAATTCTGGTGTTCTATTCTGTAAATATTTGTGATAAGCCTCTTTTTTATCTTTTATTATCCTCTCTAATTCTTCATTCCATATTTTTAAACCCTTCTTGTTATATATTTTATATTTTGTTCCTAATGCCTCATATGCTGCTTTATCAATGCTTTCTTTTATATTATCCCATTCTCGGTTTATTTCTTCGGAAGTAGGTTTTAATATTAATTGTTCATTTAGCCTATTCTGATACATATTTTGTATACTTTTATCTTGTAATAAATGTACTTTGAATGTGGTCTCTTTATTTCTATATTTGTTTTTAGTTTTCTTCCATCTCGCTAATATATTTATTTTTGAGATTACTAAATAGTGATCTGAATAGATGTCACTTCCTCTAAATACTCTCGTATCTGTTAATAATGATGATGCTTTCTTATTGATTAACACATAATCTATCAGTGAACGAAAACCTCGTGCTGACCATGGTGTATTTGTGAATATCTTTTTTCTTATAAAATGTATTTGTTATTTTAAAATCATTAAAAATTGCAAATTGTTTTAATTCTTGTCCATTTTTATTTATAACATTTTCTCCATGGATCCCAATTACATTTGCCACTGGTTGATTCCCCACTCTAGCATTAAAGTCTCCTAATAATATTATTATGTCGTTCTTGTTTATCTTATTTATTTCCTTTTGTAGAGTAGTATAAAATGTTTTTGTTTCTTCATCTCTCCCTTCCTCCGGTGCATATATTGCTATAATTGTCATATGTCCTCTATTATGCTTAAATCGCACTGTCATTATTCTTTCGTTAATACAATTATACGTGTCTATTTTGGATCCCCATTTCTTATCCACAAATATCGCCACTCCTGCTTTCGCTCTTTCTTTCTGACTTACTCCACTGTAAAACATCATCATATCATTTATCATTTGTGATCCTTTCAATTTTTTCTTTGTTTCTGAGGCAGCTAATATATTTATACTTTTATTTTTCATTTCTTTTGTTAGTTCAAATTCTTTGCTTCCCAAGCCTCTGACATTCCAAGTCGCTATTTTAAGCTGGTCATGTATTCCAAAACTCTTTTTATACTTTTTCTTGCTGTGGTCGTCATAAGGTTTATCAATCCGGCTTTTCTTCTGCTGAAGTTTATGAGTAAGTTATTTTTTACTAGTAGAGGTTACCAGCCTCTAGCCAAACCCCTCTTCCTGGAGGGCAGGGAACTGGAATTTCGGAGTGTTCGTCTCCTAGAGAAGTTGCCTTCACTACGGCTTTGGGGACTTCTCTTCTCTTCTCCCCACGTAACCCTGTGGACGGGGCCCTACCCAGGTACTACCCACTGGGCGAGTGGGACCTGGAGCTCACAAAAGGGCAGGGGCGCCTACTCCCTGGAGTGGACCTCTATCAAGGGTTCCACTCTGTTACCCTATATATATATAACTGTCGAATTTCTATTTCTTATGTTATTCCGATTGAGGTTTTAAACGGTTTCCCTCAATCCAAAGAGCAAATGCTGGAACAGAACCCTAAAAGGTCCGCTTCCGACTTCACTCCGCTAATTAACTTCAAATTTGAATTCAAAATTTAAACCGGGGCTAATGTATTTTACAGGAACCGGGGTTCTACTGTTAAGAAGGATCAAAATGGATCGCACACCGCCAACACTTAAGTGATGGCCGCAGAGCTTTCCATCTATCTATTTCTTATGCCAGCTTATTTAAATGTGTCGGACTGGAGTGAAAACAAATCGTGAATAACCGTAAGTTATTGTATATTGTATATGGAATGATTTCCATTGATTCTTTTTCCACTCCTTGATTAAAAATGTTAAATACAATTATTGCATCTTGTAGGATACATTACCAATTTAAGTGTTAATTAATTTATACGGTATACAGTTACATTGCATCAAAGAAAACATGGCGGCTGGAAGAACGATTTTTTAATTTCGGGCATCAGGTAAACCCCCATTTCTAATGGTCGGATTTCGCTTTCTATTTTTAATAGCATATGTCGAGTTTTCATCGCAAAAATTTAAAAAATGCGACCGATAGAGTTTTATTTTTAAAATGTTAATTTCAGATGAACTCCTACTCGATTGCGTTAGTTAACCATGTGTTCTTACTCTTTTAATTTGATTTCTATGTCCCGAGTTTGGTTCCGATAAAAAAAATAACTCCCGCTAGAACGCACGCACACACACACACACACCGGTGAAAGATGATGACGATGATGATGAGGATGATGAGGATGATGATGATAAAGCCCATATGATTTCGGGAACCGTTTGGGCCTTAAAGTTTTCCTGACATGTGTCTTACAGGTGAGGAAAAACCCCGATAAAAACCCAGAAAAACTACCCCGACCGAGGATCGAACCCGGGCCCGCTGCGTGACAAGGCAGCACGCTACCTCGAGACCACAGCGGTTGACACACACACACAACACACACACACACACACACACACATATATATATATATATATATATATATGCCTATGTATACCTTTTTGTCATTATCATTTTCTGTGTCTACTAATGGGATCGGTGAAGATATGTATGTACATTTTTCTATAATCTTTTCATGAGAACAAACTCAATAGTCTCATTCCAGATATTCGCTAATAGGATTCGTCTCATTGATGATATTATAGGCCTAATACATGTAGTGATTATTTACAAATTTATAAATGTGCATAAATATAAATCTGAAATGGTAAAGTATGAATTCTTAAAAAATTATACTTTTATCCTAGAAATTTCTACTTACTTACTTACTCACTGGCATTATCGAACCCTAGGCTCATGACCGCGCGGACATACGCTCTCCATACATCCCTATCCTGAGCTAATGCTTTCCAATCATTTCCTGTATAATTTACTTCCCTCAAATCATAGTTAATGTTATTCTCCCACCTCATTGTTGGTATTTGGCATGGGTTCCCTGAAGTAGTCCCCGCCCGGAGAACCGAATGGGGGACTATTTGACGTCCGGAAAATTTTATCCCAGTTGAACCCATGTCCGCATTTCTTGACGGTTGTATTTTTACGGTGAAAGATCATCACTCTTTCGACCAAGGTACTTTTTTCGTCTGGCTTATCACCTTTGACCAGTCCGGCATGGGTAACCCTACCGGCAGCAATGCTACCGCCGGCATAGCTCTCAGGATCATTTAAGCATGCAAGCCACTCCACCACGACAAGGTAAAGATACCATGGACGGTAGAAATTTCTACAATAGAAATTTCTACAATAATTTAATTTTCATTTTAGGAAAAATCGGACACGTGTAAAACTTTGCTGTAATTTTAAAAATAATTCTCAGAAATTCGTAGTAAAACGAAGGATAACAATGGCTTCCAGGTTTCTCATCTGGAAGAGAATGGAATTAATTGCTCGTGAACACGGAAAATCAATACCGTCATTGCATTAACACGACCTTCCGTCAAATGTCATTAGAGTACTCTGAAAATCAAGACTCTGCGCTTCAAAGATTTCAATTACGTCATATTAAAAATAATATAAAGTATAAAGTCTTACATTCAAGGGAAAAGTCACTAGAATGTGTCTGGTAAATTCTAAACAGTAATGAATATTACGGTGATAGTTCATAGAATACGATATGCACTGCCTTTTCCTTGTCCAATTGTTTTTACTTCGCCCACGCCTACCTGCCCTTACAGGGTCAGGGTCTATTAAGGGAGGATTTTAAACTCTGGATCACTTGCGCCGCACGATCTTACCTTTTTATTATTGAGTGACTATATCCACATTCCTTTGCCCGGGCCCATAGAAGGCAAAGTTTAATCCACCTTTCCTTTGTAAATTACTTAACATATATTACTGAATGCTAAACAGTATTATAATCGTGGAAGCTAGAAGGTAAATAGGGGATTAATTTGGCTTGAGAAAGCTTTAGAATATATATCAATATGAAACATGACTAGTTACACAATTAGTAAACATACGTTAACTAAAAAAAAGTAAGTTTTAAGAAGAATCGTGAATTAGATAACTGAAATACAAATATAACAAAAATGTATCTTCTTGACCATTGAAAGAAAAGACATGAATGGAATAATATAAATTAACAAACTCGGACATCAATAATTCAAAAAGTCAATAATAACAATAATAATAATAATAATAATAATAATAATCATCATCATCATCATCATACATACATACATACACACACACACACACACACACACACACACACACAATCCAGTCCAGCCGAGGGCTAGGGTTCACAGTCCTGGTTGCCCTACCCTGGCTTATGAGACTGTGAAACCAAAGACCTCCCTCGAGCTATAGTCGACCTGACCAAGACGATCCCAAAGTTGATGATGACCCTGATACTAACTTGCACAGCTTATTTGAGGCTTTCGATAACAAGGGGAAGATGCGCAGTCACACGCAGCGCATAAAGAAGGAAGGGGGAGGTACGTAGGAGAGAGGACAACGAAGACAGGAATTTGGCACTGTTCTGTAACATCACTGTAGAGGGAAGACACGATGACGTAGTTGTTACGTAGTTTTCACGTACCGAAAAAGTGATTTCGGTACACACTTTCGTTATTCTATGCCACTGTACCACTTGTGGCTATTCGATGGAGAACAAATGACTGCTAGGGTCATGTTGGCCATTGTGATAATACATATTTCCATTAGAACCAATTACCAACATGTTTAATCACATATAAGGGGACTCTAAACCACGAGTCCACCTACACTAAGGACAAGTCTCTCTCTCTCTCTCTCTCTCTCTCTCTCTCTCTCCTCTCTCTCTCCTCTCTCTCTCTCTCTCTCTCTCTCTCTCTCTCTCTTTCTCTCTTTAAATCTTCATTAATGCCACATGACCTGCGCCTGTCGCAGTCAATGAGACTTAACTGTTTTTATTACATTTGGTTTTCCATAAAGATCATGGACCTCAATGTTAGTAGATTTCTCCATTCATCTGTCTGTTCGCCTCTCTTTGGTCTAAATCTTTCCTAAGCATTTTTGTCTCAAATACTCCACCGATGTGGTCTCGAGGTAGCGTGCTGCCTTGTCACGCAGCGGGCCCAGGTTCGATCCCCGGTCGGGGCAGTTTTTCTGGGTGAGGTTTTTATCGGGGGTTTTCCTCACCTGTAAGACGAATGTCAGGAAAACTTTAAGGCCCAAACGGTCTCCGAAATAATGTGGCCATCATCATCATCATCCTTATCATTACCATTACCATCATCATTATCATCATCATCATCATCATCCTTGACAGGTGTGGAAAGCAACGGGAAGCTACCACACCTACAATTCCCTAGTAAAGCTGCAAGCATAGCATGAAAATGCTATGATTGTAGTGAAGACCTGCCTTCGGGCAGAATTACTATGGATGGATGGATGGATTCTCGTAAGCTGTTTACCCCTTTAATGTATGAGGTCATGTTTCGCTTCCATATAATGTAACGGAAAGAATAACTTATCTTACAATTGGGAAAATTATATAAATGAAAATAAAATCAAAGCATGTGTGGGATTATTAAAAGAACACTACAAACAAAAACAATAATGCTAAAGTTATAAAAAGGAACGGCAGTTCCTATTGTGACATATGGATCAGAAAATTTGGCCATGAATAGATGAGACAGAAGATTACCAGAAACGTCAGAGATGAAGTTCCTCACATACGTTGCAGGATATACCCTAAAATACTTATATACCTAATGAAGCAATAAGGCAAGAACTCAACATTTTTAATCTAAACGGAAAAATACAAAGCTATAAACAAAAAGGCATGCACATATTTTAAGTATGGAATCTTCTAGGCTAACAAACCAAGCACTGTTGTACCAGCCTCAAGGCTATTGAGATGTGGGACATCCTAGAAGACGATGGGAAGATGAATTCTGAGAGCGGAACAGGCCGAGGGTCTACCATGAAGATGATGAAAGGATAACCGTTTTATATATTTCTGGTTTAATGTTTTTAAATAATTAGGGAAAGGTGGATTTTGTACATAGTAACATAGTTAGTTTCAGTTTATTACATACGCATCCTAGTTTTATTTAAAATACCACTATACAACTAGGAGAGTATAGGGTAAACGGCGCTCTTTAGCAATGCTGGATGACGCGGGAGAGCGTTTGACGTCAGACCGAGCTACTGTTTTACAAGTCTTATTTACAAACCTCTGCTTAAGTTAATTAATTTTATTATTACCTGCCATTTTGTACAAGGCAATACAGTAATTTTCAATTTATTATATAAGCATTGCAGTATTAATTAAAATATTACTATTCAATTAGGAGAATACAGTGTGCATTCTTTGGTAATGCTTGATGACGTAAGAGAAAGTTTGACGTCAGACCAATTACTCTTTTACGACTCCTATTGAACTAAGCTATAAAAGGACAATTCTCCCTTGCTAAAGTTAATTCCTTCCTTACTGTGTGGTATCAACTCTATAAGAACCTATTCTGAAAGCAAACACTCATTTATTTTTAAAAGCAAACAGTGCACCAATATGTGAATTTCAAATTTTGTTTGATGGTAAAAATCCTCTTACAAAAAAGTACTGGTGTGATAATAAATAACTCACTCAATGGTATTAACATGTGAATGTGTCAAAGATGAAGGAAAAGGGTTGTAAATCAAGAATCATAGGGTGGATAAAATTCTCCATATGCTCAACCACTGTGGCGGAAAGACCACCCGTATACATCATTCTTTCCTATTGAATATTTCACATTTCAATGAATTTTTATTTACAACCAATTACAGTCGTTTTTCATCTCAATTATTTTATCAAGTGGCTTCCAGATTATATATGTAGTGCACGAATGTTACCAGACTCTTCTTGCGAGATATAATATAAAATCAATCGTAGCAATTGATTATACCACAAAAAAACACTGTTTGACTTTCTTAAACGTATTATTTCCCAAGAATGTACGTTGCAGAAAAATATAATTGACATATTTACATCAAAGGTCACCAGAAATTAATTAATAACCTGTAATGATGTTTCATTTTTTTCTCCACTAGGGTGCATTCTTACAAAATTGCGATTCTATTTGGCAATAAATATGATCTGGTTGCAGTGATGAACAAACGAAACATATCGTTTCTCATTTGTTTCCAAACATCGCCTTTTACATTAAATATATACATATTTTAAAATAACTATATTTAAATAATGGTTTGTGAGTAAACTTAATTTTATTCGTTAAATAGTCCTAACAAATGCCACTCTTGGCTTCCAAATTCTCTAGATAAATTAACTCTTCACTTCGTGAGTCGTGAATTTATCGATTATTTGGAAATCACTCGTGCCTTTACTTGTGATAAAAATGTTGCGATGACTACAGTTAAAGATACTTAAAATACAAATAAAGAACAATTAACTTATTTTTGTTAATGGTTTATGTATTTAACCTGATGGAGTTAAGACCATAAGGTCTTCTCTTTCGCTTCACCAAGGTTAAATTACACATATAATAATTATGAATAATAATTTATCTATAACTTCATTAATAATATGTAATAGCATAGGCTACACAATATATAGATGACACGAAAAGAACAAAACTATTAAAATATTAATAATAATATTAATAATAATATTAATAAAAATCCATACATCCATAATAATTCTGCCCTAGGGCAGTCTTTCATTGCAATCATAGCATTTTCATGCTATGCTTGGAGCTTTACTAGGGAATTGTAGGTGTGGTAGCTTCCAATTGCTTTCCATAAATAATAATAATCCATCCATCCATAGTAATTCTGGCCGAAGGCAGGTCCTTCACTGCAATCATAGCATTTTCATGCTATGCTTGCAGCTTTACTAGAGAATTGTAGGTGTGGTAGCTTCCCGTTGTTTTCCACACCGGTGAAGGATGATGATGATGATAATGATAAGGATGATGGTGATGGCCATTTGATTTCGGGGACCGTTTGGGCCTTAACGTTTTCCTGTCATTTGTCTTACAGGTGAGGAAAAACCCCGATAAAAACCTCAACCAGAAAAACTGCCCCGACCGGGATCGAACCCGGGCCCACTGCGTGACAAGGCAGCACGCTACCTCGAGACCACAGCGGTGGAAATAATTAATAATAATAATAATAATAATAATAATAATAATAATAATAATAACCTATAATTTGATTAAATAATTGGCTTGGCGAAGAAAGTATAAAAGAATAATAAAAATATACCTAAAACATGGTTATATATCATCTAAGGAAATATTTAGTTATATCTTTTCTCAACGGTTTTTGATTTAAGAGGGGAGGAAATTCCAGATTCGGGTGGCTGAAACAAGGGAGGGTGAGGAATAGTAACATGTTCGAGGAAGAGGTACTGCAGAGTCAAATTTTCTCTCGAACGTATGTTTGAGTATCGGTTGGAAGAGGGTGAATGGAAACGAGTAGAAATATAAATGGGCGATGAGGTGGAAAGAAGTGTATCATTCTTCTCGCCTACGTAATGATAGGTAAACCCCATTCGATAGCGATTAAAATGTTCAGGTCAAATTTGGCCTAGGTCGTAATTTTAAAATCCAGGGCGCTCTATCTAATTAAATTATCAAGCATTAAATGTGCAATATGACGACAGTGGCTAAAGACTACAAACGACCGGAATAATAAACATTTTAAAATAACTTTTGATCTGAAAAAGTAACTCTCATGGCATGTTAGTTATCAGAAATTTTAGCAATAATAAGTGGGTGAATACGAAACATAAAAATCTTATTTGAGTCCCCTATATATTGCATGAAAATAAGATCAAAATTACAAAATTATGTGCCAATAAATTTCTCTATATTTTTAATTGTGTATTTTTTGACAGAAAGTATAGTACCGGTATACATAGCTCTAAGTACCTTGTTTTGCATTTATTGCAAGAAATTTGTACTTAAAATTTACTCACTTATATTATTTCCATACTTTATTTGCTTTCCATTTTTTGACCACATGGTCCTATCTGGTCATTTGTGTTTATCCATCACTGACACTATGGAATCTGTGGTTACGTGGCAGCGCAGACATAAGCTCTCCATACATTCCTATACTGAGCTAAAGTTTAATTTACGTCCCTCAAAATCATACTTAACGTTATATCACCCCATTATTGGCCTATCTAGTGGGTGCTTTCGCTTTTGTTTACTTTCCAGGAGCTTCCATGTACTTCTTTCATTCTCTATTCGTGCAATATGTCCTGCTATCGCAATTTACGAGACTTAATTGTTCTATTTACATCTGGTATCCTACAAAGGTAATGAAGTTCACTGTTATGTGGGCTTCTACCTCTCTGTTCATCTCTCTTTGGTCCAAAAAGTTTCCTGAGAACTTTATTCTCGAATACTCTAATATTTTCTCCCTTAATGTACAAGTCCATATTTCGCATCCATATAACATAAATAGGAGAATAACAGTTTTATATATTTTTTCCAGTTTAATGTTTTTTAGAGAAGTTGAGAACCCTCAGGGGTCCTCATCTAGAGGATATGTGGATGGCGACCACAAGGTGCCCAAGCTGAGCAAAACATTTCTTCCACTTACTTGTGTTTTGCACTCTTTTAACTTTACTATCTAACCTCCCTTGGTTAACTCTTGTTTTTTCGACCCCGACGCTATTAGGGCATCCGAGGGCTAGGGAGTCTTTCCTTTCTTCCATTTCTTCTTTCCTTTATTTTCTTTTCTTCTCCAGAAAAGCCTGACCAGAGGCTATAAGATGGCAGCCCCATCACTGGTCTTGCCTTCTTTTGGCCAGCAACCAATCGAAGGGACTATTATTATGCTTTCAAATCTTATATGCGAATTTTCCGGAAGGATCAAACTATTTACGCTGGAGGGAAATTTAACTATAGGATCGTAACAGGCCTTGGCCTAATACTTGGAAGGAAGAGAAGTTGAGACAAGTGTCGCTGCAATTAATAATAGCACGCACTTCTAGAATTGTGCCTATGTTTAATTTATTTTTCCATCTCATTTCTGTTTGTAATTATTTTTCCTAGGTATTTGCATTCAGCCACTTCTTCAAAATATCACTCATATGCCATTAACTCTCCATTCCCATTTTATAATTATTTTTTTCTATGTATGACCCTATATTTATTTTATTAATGTTTATTTCCAGCCTCAATTTCTTAGTGTTACTCTTTAGGGGGGTTACCTCCCTTTCTAGGATTTCTCTCAAAATGAATAGTAATTCAATCTATGCTATTTAACTGATCCACAGCTACAGCCCAATAGAATATGTGTTTTGTCCCTTAGTATCTTATTGTTAATAGTACTAAATCATAATCATATATTAACAGTTTATTAACAGCATTGAGTTGTACGTAGACCTCCTCCATCCTCTACAGATTTGATGGCATACTCTAGTACAAAACTGAATACTATAGGAGATATTCGTCCCCTTACTTCAACCCGCTGTGTATTTCAAAGCATCTGAAAATTCTTTGCGTAGACCCTACTCTTTGTGCTATTAAGACATATCCCAATAAGTCTAACTGAATTTTTAGGAATTCCGAACTCCATCGAGATACTATATAACTTATGACGCTTAATTAAATCATATGGCTTTTAAAGTCTACATATAGTTGATGTACAGTGCCATTATATTCCCATTTATTATCTACGCTTAAATGTATGGCCATGTACAAAGAATGGAAAATGAAAGATGGGCAAAACATATATACCAATGGTCACCCCCTGGAAGAAATAAACAAGGCAGACCTAGATGGAAATGGAAAACCTAGGTCAGAACCATAATGGATAATAGGAATTTGGAAGAGGGAGATTGGAATGATAGAGAAAAATGGAAACTGAAGATGGCAAACCTATAAGTGGGGGAAAGCCGAAGAAGAAGAAGATTATCTAAAATCTGTCTTGTACTAAAAATCTAATCTATTGTACCCTATTTATTCTAAATCCACAATGATGATCACCTATTACTTCACCAATATAGGGAGAAAATTTGCTTACTAATATAAGTTAAAATATTATACGAAGTTCAAAGTATTGAGATGTCCCTGTAGTTGTTGCAATAAATTTTATATCCTTTCTAATAGATTGGTAAAATAATTTATTCTTTCTATTCATTTGGAAGGAATTCTTTTTCACAAATTATACTAATCAAACGATGCGACGTATCTTTTCCATCAATTTTATCTCCCTGATTTAATCAGTTCTGCTAAGATCCCATTATAACATGATACTTTATACATAATTAATTTTCTATCGCCATATTAACCTCTAGTGCGCTTGGTTCTGTGACTAATATTTCTGCTGTCTGTTAATTATACTCTTCAATATCCTGTTCTACATATACATTTAATAGCTGATTAAAGTAATGTTTCCATCTATTTAATATACACCTGTAATCAGCAATTATTCGCTTCTTGTAGGAAAGGAAAATGCCCAGTTGGTAGATCAAGAATGAGGTGGGAGAATAACATTAACTATGATTTGAGGGAAGTAGATTATACAGGGGATGATTGGAAAATATTGGCTCAAGATAGGGATATATGGAGAGCTTATGTCCGCGCGGCCATGAACCTACGGGTTCCATAGTGCCAGTGAGTTAGTTAGTTAGTTAATCAGCAATTATTCCCCCATTTTCAGTCTAAATAATAAAAAAAAGTATTCATTCCAATAGACTCCTCCCCCTCTCTCACACACACACCCACTCACACACACACACACACACATACACATACACACACACACACACACATACACACACACAAAATGTATCCGTAATAATAATAATCTGTAATATAAATAGGTATGGATTTAACGACCGATAGTTGCGGTTGACATGCAACCTGCTAAACACAACTGACAAAGAAGTTGCCGCACGTGCACGGCGCATAAGCACCAAGCTTTCAAGAGGGGGAAAAGCAGATGTTTCTTCGTTCATCATTTTATACATGAATCAGTAGCAGATTCACGTGCTTACAATACCCGTTACTTCCAGATGTTACGGTTCACATGTACTCAAATTTCACGTGTTCTTAAGCACGATAATCTATATGTATTTATTAATAAATAAAATTGACGCTTCTAAACCAGTAAAATGCTACAAATTAATAATCATTACTGGGATTCTGAATTATTATATTATGAACTATTTATACATAAAATACATATAATTGTATATAAAAAAGGAGATCTACAATAGCCATGTTGAATGAAATTTTGTGGGATATACAGATATTCAAAGAAACTAAAATACAAATGTATAAATCAATAGTAAGAAGTTTAATAGAGAAAAGTGGACTGTAAATGTCAAATTAAAGTAAAAATTGCAATCTACAGAAATGGGATTTTAAGAATATCTGCACGATGCTCTAAATTAGACAAAGTCAGAAATAGTATTATTCGAGAAAACATTAACTTTAACGAAACAATTATAAAATTTGTGGGAAATAATTACAAATGTTTGGACACATGAATAGAATGAATGAAGATAGATTGCCAGTTAGGAGTTTGGAGTGGATTCCAAATCGGAGGAAAAGGAGAGAGAAACCTAAGAAGACATGGATAGAGGGAATTATGAATTTAATGAAGGACAGAGGACAGAGGATACTGCCTGGAAGGATAGAGATGAATGGAGGAAGAGAATAAAAACTTAATACTGGATACAGGAAGTTGTTGTATACATTTAAAACATGTTAAGATAATAATATATAAATACTAGTTATCTCCTCTCTTATTTGACGGCACCGCTCTGCACACCAATATGATGTACAGGTGAAGGCGGAGTACCTTGCAACAATAACAGGTAGATCAGATTTAAGGATTCTATTAGAAAGAAAAAAAATATTGTAGGTATTTGTAGTGATTACGAGTATTTGAGAATAAAATTCTTAGGAAAATTTTTGGACCAAAGAGAGATGAACAGATAGGTGAATGGAGAAGAGTACATAACAATGAACTACATTGTCTTTATAGGAAGCCAGATATAATAAGAACAGTTAAGTCTCGTAGACTGCGATGGGCAGGACATGTTGCGCGTATAGGGAATGAAAGACGTGCATGGAAACTTCTTGTAGGAAAGCCAGAAGGAAAACGCCCAGTTGGTAGACCAAGAATGAGGTGGGAGAACAACATTAACTATGATTTGAGGGTATTAGATTATACAGGGAATGATTGGAAAGCATTTAGCTCAGGATAGGGATGTTTGGAGAGCTTATGTCCGCGCGGCCATGAATCTACGGGTTCGATAGTGCCAGTGAGTAAGTAAGTAAGGTATTTGTAGTATAACAATAAATGTGATGGTGGTGATATATGAATCTTCTTTACTTTAGGCACACTGCTACAGTTCTCTACTCGTCTGTATCGAGGGAATAAATGGATCATTATCATCATAGTCCATTCACGAATTTAGGTCATTTGTTGACCTGTTTCGGCCTCAATAGAAACATAATCAAAAAGTATTTTGAGTGGACGTCCTGGTCTTCTTCTTCCTGCAGATTGATAGATTAATATTTGTTTGGGTATCATGTGATCCTTCATTCGAACATGTTGCAACCATCTTATACCAGAGATTTTATTTTCTAAAGATTCCATACGAAATTCTTCTCATATATCTTAATTTTTTATGATCTAGTAGTTTGTATCCTGCGAAATTATTCTAATATGTCTTCATTTTTATGATCTAGTAGTTTGTATCCTGCAGTCCTTCGAAGATAAATGGAACGGTAATTACAAAACATACTTTTTTGACCGAGGTAGCCTTTACAGAACCTGACGTCATTAGGCCTAATACTCCGTGCAGCATGACGATTGCTGTTTACATACTAAACCCCTCTTTCTGATTATAACGCTTGCTAATTTAGTGGAAAACACAAAATGGTCTTAATTTCGCGACTACCTAACTCACTGGCATTATCAAACCAATGGGTTCATCGCCGTGCGGATGTAATCTTTCGACACATCCCTATCCTGAGCTAATGTTTTCCAATCATTCTCTGTATAATCTACTTCCCGCAAATCATTATTAATGTTATTCATAATGTTTCAATTAATGGATTTAAATATTTTTTAATAAACGTTTTTTCGTCCATTTGTCAACTGTAAAATAAAAGCAAATGAGCTAATTCAAATGGTTTGAGCTATGGAAAAGAGATATCAAGACAAATGGAATCCTAATATGTTGGCCGATTATTGTTGGACTATTAAGAGGGATGCTCCACAGGCGAAATATAGCAGAAATCGTCATTTCTTACTTTCTAGGTGAGTTCGAATGTTCGAATATTGTGTAGTTACGAATGCAGAAAATATTAAAGTGTTTGAAATTATAAATTCCTGTCTCTCGGAAACCTTGCGCGATGGAGAACACCCGATATCATATTTGAATGCAGGAGAAAAAATACTATCAGAATAACATATATTTCTTTCTGAGACAAAAAAGTTTCTTTTTTTTTACTCTGTGTTATCGTAGTAAACTGCTGAATATCTCCTGAATGTGTCACCAAAGTAGGTGATCAAACGTCGAGAAGACAACACTGCAAGACACAGCCAAGAATCCCGAAGAGGTATTTTAAAATGCACAACGATAACTGTGAAAGTCCTAATCAACATAGTGTAATGAGAATTATTAGATTTCAGAGGTAATTACTTTTTAATGCTCTTCCCCCGGATTATGTGCGATCAGATCGCAGTGAAAGCAATACGAGCCTCAATAGGGTATAAACGTGTTGATTACCACACATCGGTGAATAACATCAATATGTTTGAAGGTTGCGTGTTATTTTTACTTTACTAGCTGACAAGACGTTAGTGTGGGTGTGGCGACCAATACAAGCCAAGTTGACATATCATTTGTCACTTTTATAGAGGTCAAACCTCTAGTCAATATGGAGGTTATTTACTTTTTTCCAATTCCTGCATCATTGTAAAAGCAATTTCAATAAATTGTAAAACACCATTCCAGGATATTTTTCTAATCAATTTTTCCTAAATTTTAAATTCTTAAAAAAACTTTACAAAAATAAAAGTTTTTTTAAGAATTTAAAATTTAGGAAAAATTGATTAGAAAAATATCCTGGAATGGTGTTTTACAATTTATCGAAATTGCTTTTACAATGATGCAGGAGTTGGAAAAAAGTAAATAAAAAAAGTTCCACTCAAAATGACATCTATACGAAAACAAGTGTAACTAAATTAGTATGGTTCAAATTCTTCCCCGTAGGGGGAGAGCGCCTAAATCTCTGTAAAAGGGAAAATATAGGTTTACAAATAAAAAAAAGTTTCTTAATCCACATTTCCTACAACCATTTTCCGTATTTTTTAAATTTAAAATTGCAGCTATATAATAGAAATTTAAATAAATTAATCAATTTTACATGTCAAATGCAGGTGCTAATACACGTGAATATTAGGAAATTCGTTTTTCATCCTGGTATTATTAATAATTGCTAACTATATTTCTAATTCTTAGATAATGTTTAGAATAGCAAAATATATAAATACAAATTGGAGAAATCTCAGTTAGGATTATTCAATTTGTCTTTAACTGATCTGATGTTGTCCACCGCTGTGGTCTCGAGGTAGCGTGCTGCCTTGTCACGCAGCAGGCCCTGGTTCGATCCCCGGTCGGGGCAGTTTTTATGGGTTAGATTTTTATCGGGGTTTTCCCTCACCTGTAAGACAAATGTCAGAAAAACTTTAAGACCGAAATCATATGGCCATCACCACCATCATCATCCTTATCATTATCATTATCACTGTCATCATCCTTCACCGGTGAGGAAAGCAACGGGAAGCTACCACACCTACAATTCCCTAGTAAAGCTGCAAAGAATAGCATGAAAATGCTATGATTGCAGTGAAAGACCTGCCCTCGGGCAGAATAACTATGGATGGATGGATAGATCTGATGTTGAAGTCCACAATTCACATCCATATAACAGAAAATACAATGGAATTGCTTGATAAAAGGTTAATAACGTTTATTTCCAACTTCGTGTTTTAATGTTCTTTGTACAGTTCCACATAAACTGTCAAAATCTGTTTAGTCTTTATTTGGAAATCTTCAGATTTTCTGTATCCTGCATTATGTTCCATATATTTGAATTCGTTTATTTGTTCAATGATTTTTCCATTTATTGCAAATTTTAACTTTTCTGGACATCAGTCATTGGAATGCCATTACTTTATTTTTATTTGTAGAAATAATCATGTTGTATTTACGAGCAACGTAACTTAATTTTCTGTCCTCCATGCACGGCGTTTGTAACACAGCCAGTGGACATGAAATGTATTAAACTTCTCTCAAGATGAATAGTAATACGTCTTAATTTGATCATGAATCAATTCCAGCAAAAAATAACAATTTGTCCAAGAGGTGCTGCATGAGAAAGTTAAATCTGTACGGCGTGAGGAGAAATATACGGATCACAGTGTCACTATGACATTGAGAATAATAAAGTTGACAGATCATCAATTTCGTTTGCGATCACGGAATGTATAGGATTTAAAAGCATCTCGTTGACAGTTCTCCATTTCACTGCTTCACAACACGAAACTCAGTAGGTGAAAACGTTGCAAGGCAGAAGAAAAGGGCACCTAATCCAAACCCTAACCCTGACTTTCCTAACATATTTTCCGCATGTATTTACTTAACTTATCGAGTAGTACGTTAATATTGTCTGTCCAACGGATCTGTGCCCCCGTAAGATATGCGAACTAAAGCATATTTCCTTTTCTGCCTCGGCAAATCATTTCCCTCCCTGCATTCCCATCATTCCATCAATCAGCACCGCCATGGACCTGTTCAGACTGAAGGTACTACCCGTATTTGTGTATGGACTCGACCTGATATGGGAATACTTCACATATAAACAACTGGAAGATATGGAGAAAGTAAAGTCCAGATACCTCAAGAGACTCTTAGGAGTATCACCGAGTACGAGATTGAAGCTGGTTTATGAACTCACCAGAGAGACTTTTTAATAGAAGATCTGCGGGCAACACTACTCCTGTCATCTAGCGAGGCCTACAATGTATTCTTACAAGACCTACAAGAGAAGAAGATGGATATATCATCGGAATTCTATGCGACCTGTGCGATGCAAGACAGACGATGGACAGAATCCAACTGTGAAATGCGTCATGTCACTACCAGATTGGCGGTCCACGGCTTCAATCACAAGATATGTTGCAACAAGACATTTCATGAACCTAATGACAAGTGTGTGTGTGTTTTATGTTCAGAAAAATGCGAAAAATGCCATATTATAAATTGTAAAAAAACCGATTTAAATCAATCAGTGCTTATATCAAAGACAATTAAGCGCTTTACATGTAATATCTGCACGGTTTGCGCGCATTTATCCTTTATTATTTTCTATCTCTCTCTTGTACTTGCACTCCAGTGTTGTCAACTCAACTTCAACCTTGCATTATTCAATATTCAAGAGCCATGACACTGGGGGAAGTTTGGCAACATCCCTACTCGATGAGTTACCTGCGGCTGCCGTTTGACATAGGGAGAGGGGACTGCGGTGAAATGGTGTGAGTATAGACGTGTACTTTTCTAAGAACGATATCAGCGCTGTAGGGGCACAGATCCAATGGTCCGAGTATAACAATGAATGCATAAACGTGAAGCGTGTACATAGCTTGCAGCACGCGGCAGTCCACGTGGATCTTGTATGGTTTTATCTAAGCTGCATCAGACACATCTAATAATAGGAACGAAGGTAATTTTGTTCGTACTTATATATTGATTTTGTCTCATAAGTGTAATAGTCAAGTACACATAGATATATAAACAGTTATTGGATTAGTATGACTGTATATAGATAGATAATGGAATTTATTGCCTTTTTTTCAGAATAAAGAAAATACATATGCATTTACATTGCGCACGGGCCTGCTTGGCCGTATGTGCATTATTTTCCCATGAATAAAAAAAATAAAACTAATAATATAAACAAATACCTACAAATACACCTGTATCAAAAAAACAATAACAGGCTACATATATGTAAAATCTATGTCTACACTAAATCACAATAATACATATCTACATTAATCCACATTCCGTACATTAATATTTAAAAAAAAAATGCTAGAAAACAAATTAGAAAAAAAACACACACACACATATACACCCACACACCCCCACACATATACACACCGCACGCTCATACCCTCCTCCCCCCGTCCCTGCAGACATTAAATGCACTATCAGACTATTCAACTTATCAGACCTACTTATTATATAACATGATTATAAAGATCGAAAACAAAGACCATATTGAGATTCTTCTTATTGTTAATACATATATCCTTAATCAATAATTTTGTTATATCTCAATTTTCTTACTGTACCCAAAAATTTGCATGTTTTTGATTCACTCTCGATCCGTACTAAAAGATCCCAACACGCCACTCTCCCTCGATCCGACCTGAGAAAGACTGTATATAAGAAGTACGGTAGGGGAGTAATTCTACAAGTAGGACAATGTGCCTACTTATCGTCTAGACCAGGGACGCCCAAACTATGGCCCGCGGGCTGATACGACCCTCTATCACTTTCCGTACGGTCCCTGTAGAGCAGAAGCATTCTTATAAATTAAAATATGCCAAGGGTTGGCCTACAATATTAAACCATCAGTAACTGATGAAATGTGTTATAACGATATAACAAGAAAAGTAACAAATCAACACACGTTTATAATAACTAACTAACTGACACTATCGAACCCGTAGGTTCATGGCCGCGCGGATATAAGCTCTCCATACATCCCTATCCTGAGCTAATGTTTTCCAATCATTCCCTGTATAATCTACTTCCCTCAAATCATAGTTAATGTTATTCTCCCACCTCATTTTTTATCTACCAACTGGGCGTTTTCCTTCTGGTTTTCCTACAAGAAGCTTCCATGCACGTCTTTCATTCCCCATTCGCGTCACATTTACAGTCCATCGCAGTCTACGAGACTTAACTGTTCTTATTATATCTGGCTTCCTATAAAGACCATGTAGTTCACTGTTACATAGTCTTCTCCATTCACCTGTCTTTCCATCTCTCTTTGGTCCAAAAATCTTTCCAAGAACTTTATTCTCAAATAACCGTAATCGCCTTTCCTCCCTTAAAGTAAGAGTCCGTGTTTTGCATCCATATAATATAACTGGTAGAATAATAGTTTTATGTATTTTCAGTTTAACGTTTTTTGAAAGGAGTTCGGACGTCAAGAGTCCAGAATTGAGCCTATGTTTAATTTCTTTGTGCATCTTATTCATATTTGTGATTATTTTTCTTAGATATTTGAATTTAGCCACTTCTTCAATATTTCCCTCATTTGTCATTAGCTGCATATTTCCATTATATAATGTATTTCTACGAACACACGTTTATAACAATAATAATAATAATAATCCACAACAGCTACAACAGGGCCTATGGCTCGCGCCACCTTGATGTTTCTTCCTTTTGGCCTGCGATATAATGCAACTTAGCTCGTAAACTATAATCATTTAAATACTTAGGTACTTAGATACTTAGGTCATCAGTAGACAGCGGAAGAAAAGTCAAATAAAAGTACAGTGTGTTCACAAAGTCCTGCTACCAAAACAATGTAACTTAGCTCGTAAACTATAATCATTTAAATACTTAGGTACTTAGATACTTAGGTCATCAGTAGACAGCGGAAGAAAAGTCAAATAAAAGTACAGTGTGTCCACAAAGTCCTGCTACCAAAACAATGTAACTTAGCTCATAAACTATAATCATTTAAATACTTAGGTATTTAGATACTTAGGTCATCAGTAGACAACGGAAGAAAAGTCAAATAAAAGTACAGTGTGTCCACAAAGTCCTGCTACCAAAACAACATAACTTAGCTCGTAAACTCTATATATATATACATAATCATTTAAATACTTAGGTACTTAGATACTTAGGTCATCAGTAGACAGCGGAATAAAAGTCAAAAGTACAGTCTGCCCACAAAGTCCTGCTACCAAAACAATGTAACTTAGCTCATAAACTATAATCATTTAAATACTTAAGTATTTAGATACTTAGGTCATCAGTAGACAACGGAAGAAAAGTCAAATAAAAGTACAGTGTGTCCACAAAGTCCTGCTACCAAAACAACATAACTTAGCTCGTAAACTCTATATATATATACATAATCATTTAAATACTTAGGTACTTAGATACTTAGGTCATCAGTAGACAGCGGAATAAAAGTCAAAAGTACAGTCTGCCCACAAAGTCCTGCTACCAAAACAATGTAACTTAGCTCATAAACTATAATCATTTAAATACTTAGGTATTTAGATACTTAGGTCATCAGTAGACAACGGAAGAAAAGTCAAATAAAAGTACAGTGTGTCCACAAAGTCCTGCTACCAAAACAACATAACTTAGCTCGTAAACTCTATATATATATATATATATATATATATATATATATATATATATATATATATATATACATAATCATTTAAATACTTAGGTACTTAGATACTTCAATTTAAATACTTAGGTACTTAGATACTTAGGTCATCAGTAGACAGCGGAATAAAAGTCAAAAGTACAGTGTGTCCACAAAGTCCTGCTACCAAAACAATGTAAATTAGCTCGTAAACTATTTGAAATAAAGACATGTGGTTTTTTGCAATGTATTCTACATCTCTCAAAGTTTTGCTTACATTTGTTGCATATTGTGATTTAAATGACAATGACAACACCATAGGAAAAGCTCAATATGTATGGTGGTATGCTGGGTCTGGTAAATCACCAGTACCCCCATTATCCGAATGTTACGGCAGTTAACATGTCCAGACACAAAGAAAGTCGCTTCATCAGAGAACTTCACCCTCTGCAGGTACTCATTGTCTTCATCAATTGCATTCAGCATGGAATCAGCAAATTCAGCACGCCGAGGGAAGTCAGTTGACAGGAAAGCTTGCGTGATTTGCACTTTATAGGCCTGAAGATGTAGCTGCTTATGGAGGACTTTATGAATGGTTGATTTGGTAAATGCAATTCCTGTGAAGCATGACAAAATGATTTTTAAGGGCTGCATTGAAATGCAAGTTGCACATTGTCGATAGTTTGGCTCACACCTGATCGTCCACTCTGTGGAAAGTCCATTATACTGCCAGTCACTCGGCCCATCTAATTATGGATGATTTGGATGGAGGATCTCTTCCATATTGCCGGCGGAAATTTTGCTGAACAGTTATTGGTGATTTATCAGACTCAGCATACAACCATACACAATGGGCCTCTTCCTGTGGTGTCGTCATTGTTATTTAAATCACAATCTACAACAGATGTAAACAAAACTTTGCGAGATGTAGAATACGTCATAAAAAACCGCATGTCTCTATCTCAAATAGTTTACGAGCTAAGTTACATTGTTTTGATAGCAGGACTATGTAGAAACACTGTAATATTTACGTATACAAGTACAGGTACTGCATGAATAGACTATGACATGAAATTTGCATGCATTACAAGTACTGTGCTTACGTAAACAACAACCCACCTTACGAGAAATAAATAATAGTTTTAAAAAACTAAAACAACACGCTTTATTAGAAAACCGAACTAAAAAATGAAAAAAGTTTTAATTTCCAACACGCTTGGGATAAAATTAAAGTAGTCAACAAAAAAATCATCTGCAACACATCTAGAATAAAACTAGAGTTATCTACAAAATAATAATTTTAAAAGCGTGGGGTGCTCTTTACCAATTAATATATTTGATAATAAACAGATATTGGTAAAAGTAAAGTCTCTAAGAAGAAAACGTAAAAATCATAAAAAGCACCCCACGCTTTTGATGGTATTTTTTTTTTGTACATAACTCTAATTTTATTCTAGATGTGTTGGAGATGATTTTTTTGTTGACCACTTTAATTTTATCCCAAACGTGTTAGAAATTAAAATTATTTTTCATTTTTTAGTTCGGTTTTCTAATAAAGCGAGTCGTTTTAGTTCTTTAAACTATTATTTAATTTTTTTAGTTTGGTTTTCTAATAAAGCGTGTTGTTTTAGTTTTTTAAACTATTACTTATTTTTTTAATTTTTATTTTGTCATAAACCAGAATCCCATGAAAATTTAATTACTAACGATATTTTTAGTTCTAAAAAATTCTCCGGGCCGGATTTGAACCAGCAACCTCTGGATTACTGAAATTACATACCACTACAGACCATCGCTCTACCAACTGAGCTACCAGAGGATATAATATTAATTTCTTACAACGATGGACTAAAAAGTCGATACGTTCGCAACCTATTATATCGATCTTTATTTTTTTGATGTCCTGATGATCCTGGCCAGGATCTTAAGAAAACATTTATGAAATTATTGTATTGTCATTGGTCTTTTACAAGTATACAAAGTTTTAAGTCGATACGATGTTTTTAAGTGGGTGGAAATCGTGTTGAAAGATTCCGTTACATAGATAGACAGATACAAGTCAAGCTAATATAAAGCGTGTAAAAACTACTGGTGTCGTGGTTACATTCAGTACCGAGCGACTTTTTTACGCTGTCTAGTTATCAATAAAGCGAGTCCCTTAATGTGCACGATCGCCCACGCGCTGTCAATCACTTTCTTGCATCTCACGCACTATAACTCTTTATTTTATTTTTAGACGCTTCAACATAGCTATAAAGACTTCATCGCATATGTGGCATTTAGTCTTAGTAGGTTATGTGTATATGACCTATGACATTATTATTATTATTATTATTATTATTATGCAATGTAGACATTAACCTAATTTGATATTTGTAGACTGATTCCTATGGATCAATGATGTACAAACACACATATTTACCTTCACAAATGTTGTGACAAATGACAATAGACACTAATCTCAGAACGCAGGAACGTACCTGGTTGAGTGGTAGACAAGGCCTTAAGGCCTTAACTCTGCCAGGTAAAATAAAGCTATTATTATTATTATTATTATTATTATTATTATTACATCGAAATTAATGCTCAAATATAAAAGCTAAAATCGCATAATCAAACAAAGGGATACTCAAAAGCCCGAAAGCAGCACGGATGGAGTTTCTAAAGCCTTTTCAAGGCATCTCTAAATTAGGTAAAATATTTTTTTTTTTTATTTTGAGCTCATCATTGAGGATTTTCTCCAACCCATATTACTAATTAACATGAAATTAAATAAATAAATATATATATATATATATATAAATGACTACGGAATTATAGACTATCAGTTTGTAACAAACATTCACAAATTTCGCTTAATTATAGTTCTCCATCGTTCTCTGTCCTCTGTGTCTTCAACTGTTACACCAAATTTTCTCATTGAATTTTGAATTTTATTCTTCCAGGTTGTTCTTGGTCTTCCTTTTCTGCTCCTTCTTCAATTTTCCATGCATAGACAGCCTTTGGTGTTAGTAATAATAATAATAATAATAATAATAATAATAATAATAATAGTAATAATAACAATAAGAATAATAATAATAACTGATAGTATATAGGCCTAAGTCCGCAGTCATTTATGTACGTATTTAAAAATTCATGTTAATTACTAAGATTGGTTGGAGAACACCCTCAATGATGAGGAAAATTATAAAAACAAATATATAATAATAATAATAATAATGCTTTATTTAAGCTAGCAAAGATAAGGCTGTAATATTTTCTCTTCCACTTAACCAGCGAATAATAAAACCATACAAAAATTACATGATTATTACGGTTTTAAAATATTGTTACAATATAGACTAAAAAAGGACAATGCTTATATGGACTAACATTAGCTATTAACACACAGAACAACTCAAAGTAAGGAATGCCATCAGGGAATAGAATATTATCAGAAATGGCGGACACTTTTTTAGAAGAATAAGGAAAGAGTGGAGAATGTTAAGTTTGCAGTGAAAGACCTGCTCTTGTGCAGAACACTATGATTGATTGAAACAGGGGTAGACTTCCATTATAAACGAATGAGAAATAGAGGCTCTGAAATAAGACCAGTGTGTTAAACATGTTTAATAAAACCTAAACGAATTTTTTTTCATATAATAATCATGACTGATTTATTGATTGATTTTTATTAAATGTTAAATACTATATGAAAGTTTATGTTTCCATGGAGGAAAATAATAACGTAGGTCAGTGGCTGCACGGATATAAACTCTCCTTACATCCCTATCCTGAACGAATGTTTTCCAATCATCCCTTGTATAATTTATTTCCCTCAAATCATGATTTTTGTTATTCTCCCACTCTTGGCCTACCTTCTGGGCGCTCTCCCTCTGGTTTTCCTACAAGAAGTTTAATGCCCTTCTTTCATTTCCGACTCGTGCCACATGTCCTGCTCATCGCAGTCTACAAGACTATTGTAGTGAATGTTGGACATTGCTAAAACTATGTAAGTAGAGAAAAAGATGTACAAACTAAAATTGCAATGGCAAAAATGCAACTGAAACATTACATAGAATAATTTGGAATAAAATATTACAAAGGAAACTAAAATGAAAATTTATAAAAGCATAATAAAGAATATTTTGTCATATGAAAGTGAAACTTGGTCTTTGACGGAGTTACAAAAGAAAAAAATTAGAACAGTTGAATTTGATTATCTTAGAAGAAGCCTTCAAAAAACAAGACAGGGTAAAATAAGAAATGCATTTCCTTTGGTGAGAAATGAATGTCACCACATCTGTTGTTAAGAGGATTGAAAATCTAACACCTAAATAGTATGGCCATGTACAGAGAATGGAAGATGAAAGATGGCCAAAAAATATATACCAATGGTCACCTCCAGGAAGAAATAAACGTGGCAGACCAAGGTGAAAATGGAAAACTTATGTCAGAAGTATAATGGATGATAGGAATTTGGAAGTAGGAGACTGGAATGATAGAAATAAATGGAAACTGAAGACGGCAAACCTATAAGTGGGGAAGGCCGAGGAAGAAGAGAAAATTCTTCACAAATGAGATTCAAACGACCCCTGTTAGGCCTCACAAACAATAATAGAGAAGCATGTTTATCAATCGTTTACCTTTTAAAATCCATAACTACAATGCACGTGGACACAGAGATATGAGGGGTTCAGAACAAAAGCGGATCAAGTCCACATTTTACTCTTTTGATGAAAACTGATATAAAGTTAAAAATAATACATTTAATTTACTTATGAAAAATTAAACACTAATTTTTACAGTGAAAATAAATACAATACTGGTTCACTATTGATCTGAAGAATTATTATTAATTATGTTTTGAACTTAAATTCACATAAAACTAGGATTTTCAATTTTTGGACTTGGTCCACTCTTCCTCTAAACCGTTAATATAGGAAGAGCACACATAGGCGGACCAGTTCCAACATACAGTCCCAGAGTGGAATTTTAACCCAAATTGCAATCGGAAAGAAGTAGAAAAAACTTAGATTTATTTAATACACAAGTGATCTTCTTGGTGATATAATATTAAAATATATATGTAGTCAATATGCCCATTTCACCAATTAATGTTTTAAAATGGTCAACAAGTTTCTACAGCCAAGCTGTCATTCTCAAGACCAGATATTGACTGTCAATATCTGGTCTTGAGAATGACAGCTTGGCTGTAGAAACTTGTTGACCATTTTAAAACATTAATTGGTGAAATGGGCATATTGACTACATATATATTTTAATTAGATTTATTTATTTAGCAGGTTTTACAATGTTTTAAAATACCTTCCCGTGTCCAATTAACTACGTCTCTCTGTCATTCCATTCCCCATTGTCCAATCCTTTTTCCCTCATGCTGCTCAAAACAACATTAATTCCATATTATTTTTGGCCATCATCTTATTTTTCTATCAAGTGGCACCCATTTTAGTATTCTTCTTGCGAATCAGTCTTCTGGCATTCTTTGTACATACCATTTTAATTGTTCATTTTTTTATGATACCCATATTTAGACTATTTTCATTCTCCTCCACATCTATTCTTCATTTCAGTCTCCATCGTCCAATCCTTTTCCCCCTCATGTTGCTCAAAACACCATTAATTCACGGTATTTTGGCCGTCCTCTTCTCTTTTTCTTCTTCTACCAAGTCTAGTGTTCTTCTTTCAAATTTGTCTTCTGTCATTTTTTACTGCCATTACCATTTTTTAATTTTTTGTTTTATTAAACCCCTAACCGAAGTTTTGTTGAAACAATTTCCAATCCTTTTTGTTTAATTACAACACTGTTTACTTATACTAATATATTTTTTCTAAAGTTTCTTAGTTTATTGGATTTTTATATTTATTTGAAATTTAGTCGAGAACATATGTGAAAAATGGCTATTATTGCATTGTAAGGTCCCTATCCTATGGTAGAAAACTCAGTACACATCGAATAATACCTTTTTAATTTTGACACTACGTTGCACAAAATAGTATAAAGCCTAACTGAACTGCAAAAATAAAATCATGCATTTTTTGTTGTTTTTTTTTTTATAGGGTGTTAAAGAATATTTTCCATGCTGTCATTTTATACGTTTTTAATTCCGGAAACCATAAAACTTTTCAGTTTTGTTGATGATAGCATAAAGCTTAAATGAAATGCTGTCGTAAAAAGAAGTGATCTGTTACCAGAGTCAATACAATAACCGAGACGCAAGTTCCCAATCCTGCTTGAAAAATGCGTTCAAAGCACTGAATTTTTTGCGCGTCTGCTCGTCTTCCTACTCTTCCAATACTTTCAAGTGCTTTTCCTCGTCGTTATTAAATCGAATAAGCACCAACAATGAACTCTCATTTATGTGAATCGGGTGTTCCACAACATCCCTAACTCCGCGCGGAAAATAAGCTCTCCATACATCCCTATCCAGAGCTAATGTTTTCCAATCATCCACTAAATAATTTACTTCCTACAAATCATGGCCAGTATTATTCTCCCACATCATTCTTGGTCTACCAACTGGACGTTTTCCTCCTAGTTTACCTGCAAGAAGCTTCCATGTCCCTCTTTCATCCTTCATTCGTGTCACACGTCCTGCCCATCGCACTCTATGAGACTTAATTATTCTTATTATATCAGGTTTCCTATAAAGATCATGTAGCTCAGTGTTATGTAGTCTTCTCCATTCGTCTGTCTGTTCATCTCTCTTCGGTCTAAATATTTTCCTAAGAAGGTTATTCTCAAATACTCGCATTCCTTTCTGCTCCCTTAAAACAAGAGCACATTCCTCGCATCCGTATAATATAACTGGGAGAATGACAGTTTTTATATATTTTCAGTTTAACGTTTTTGAAAGGAGTTGGGACGACATGAGTTCATGTAATGCATAATAGCATGCATTTCCAGAAATGAGCCTATGTTTAATTTATTTGTGCATCTTATTTCTATTTGTAATTATTGTTCTTAGGTATTTGAATTCAACCACTTCTTTAAAATTTTCCTCATCTGTCATTAACTGTCCATTTTCATTATATAATATATTTCTGTCCATGTGTTATTTATTTAGAAATAATGCTGAAGGTAGACAATATTTCAGAAATGATATAGGAAGCAAGAATGATATTTTTCTTTTATTCATAGATATAGGTCATATCGCTTCTAGGATCTTTAGATGTATCCAGCAGGCGTTGTGTTTCTTTATTGTGTTTGACACGTGATTTTTTAAAGAAATTAAGTGGATTGAAATACGTTTTATAGATACTAAAAATTGGTAATTACTTTCTTAGAATTAAATGGTAAAGAAATTACAACACCTCGGATACCAAGTTACATATGAAGGGGAAAAAGATTTTAGTCAAAAAATTATAAAATTTTACAGAGTAACAGAAATTATAAATAATATTTTCAAGCCAAACACAGTACAGCAACACACATGAACTAGAATTTATAAAGCACTTGCCAGACCCATATTATGTTACGGCAGTGAGGCCTGGACAATTCGCAGTTTAGATAGACAAAGACTAACTGCGGCAGAAATAAAATTTATGAGACGTACTGCAAGTTACATAAGAACAGACCATAAAAGGAATTATATGATTATTAAAGAATTATAAACAGAATCATTCATGGGATATGTACAAAAATAAAGAAACAACCGGAAATCTCACGTAAGAAGAATGAGCAGAACAAGAATACCACGTCAAATCTTAAATTACCAGGCACCAGTCAAGAGATCTTTGGGCGGACCCTTCAAACGTTGGATTGAGACCGTAATAGACCTCTAGGTCTATCACATGAAAAGAAGAAGAAGAAGCAGAAATTACAACCCAACATTTGTATTGATGACTGAGCAAACCACGAATGTCAGGTTGGTCGGCAGGTAGATTTGAACCAGGGACCTCCAGAAACACAAGACTCCAAAGCAACCACATAAACAAACTCGCTCAGTGGGAATATTTTTATACTGTGACAAAATATAAGCCAACAAATCAATGTTAAAGCAGTTATTTTATGTGGATATGAAACAACAAGCAAAACTATTTAGTTTTATTGATGTTTACTTTCAGCCTCAATTTCTTGGTGTATTTCAGTAGAGTATGTGAGTTGGTCTTTAGTACATCCCCGCTATCGCCTAATAGTACTACATCATCAGCATAAACTAACAGCTTATTAATACCATTGAGTTGAAGGCCATCTTCATCCTCAAATATTTGATGGCGTGCTCTAGTACACAATTGAATAGTGCTAACATATAGTGAATTTCAAAACTATCTGAAAACTGTTTTTGCTGACACGCACCCTATTCTTTGTGCTTTTTACTTTTACTTTATGTGTATTGAGTTTTATTTTCGACATCAACTCTTTAGAGGATGAAGAAGGCCTACATCTTGATGGTATTAATAATTTTAGTTTATGCTGATGATATAGTATGACACGATTTTTGTCTCATGAGTACAAACAGTTGTACTTAATGCAGTTTTTTATCGTGTTTTCAAATATGTATTCGGAATATCTCCATCACCCACAGTTTTTTATTTCAATTTCAATTAATGCATTTAAATAATTATTTTTTTAATAAACATTTCTTCGTCCATTTGTCCATTATAAAATAAAACCAAATGAGCTAACTCAAATGATTTCAGCTATGGAAAAGAGATATCAAGGCAAATGGAATCCTAATATTCTGGCTGATTATTGTTGGACCATCAAGAGGGATGCTCCACAGGCGAAATATAGCAGAAAATCGTCATTTCTTACTTTCTAGGTGAGTCAAAATGTTCGAATATTGTGTAGTTACGAATGTAGAAAATATTAAAGTGTTTGAAATTATAAACGCCTGTCTCTCGGAAACCTTGCGTGATGGAGAAAACCCGATATCATATCTGAATTCAAGAGAGAAAATACTATCAGAATCACATATTTTTATTTCTGAGACAAAAAAATATTTTTTTTTTGTTGCTCAGTGTTATTATGCGATAACGAGGGGATATTAAGGGCCAACACACACTCTATTGATTAACATTAAGAAACTGGGGTTGGAAGTAAATATCAATAAAACTAAATATGTGGTCACACATGGAAAAATGTTTAATTAAAAATAAGCCTAAATACGGTATACCTATAAACATGTGCTTCAGAAAAGTATAGAAATTTAAATGAACAGAAACGGAGATGTGGGGATAAGAAAAGGCAAAAAAGAGTAAAGTAAAAATAAGGAAACGAAAGTGTAACTGGTTATGATACAAAATAATTAACTGAAAACAGTGTCGAAGGAAGAGAAAAGCCGAAATACACTTGGCAAAGAACAATCGCTAATTAAATCTCAAGGCAGAGATATAATGAAAACTGGTGAAGAAATTGGCGCTGAAAACAAATCAATGTAGAAATGCAATGGATGCGCTGTAATCCTAACAGGAGATAAAGAATGTAATCATGTTACTCGCGAGTTTTACCCATAGGCCTATCAAGATCAATAAAATTTCTAACAAAAATAGAAAATTTATTGAGATCAATTTGGGTATGTTTCTTGTCTTGTTTTATCACTTTTACTGGTATCTGTAGTTTAATTGGACTATTTAACTCATGCCCCAAATGGGAGTCAATGACCATCCACATTTCAATGAATTTTGATTTACAATCAATCACAGTCGTTTTTCACGTCGATTTTATCGATTTAATTTTATCAATTTAAAATCAAGCTCCTCCATTTTAACATTCTGAATAGATCTGACCATTATTTTGCACTGACCGACTCTCTAAGAAATGCGTTGAATATAACAATTTACGTATCAAGATGTAAGAATTCTAGAATGCATGTGACTACCAGAATGTATATATATATATATATATATATATATATATATATATATATATATGTGTGTGTGTGTGTGTGTGTGTGTGTGTGTGTGCGTGTGTGTGTGTGTGCGTGTGTGTGTGTGTGCGTGTGTGTGTGTGTCCACCGCTGTAGTCTCGAGGTAGCGGGCTGCCTTGTCGCGCGGCGGGCCCGGGTTCGATCCCCGGTCGGGACAGTTTTTATGGGCGAGGTTTTTATCGGGGTATTTCCTCACCTGTAAGACAAATGTCAGGAAAACTTTAAGGCCCAAACGGTCCTCGAAATCATATGGCCATCATCATCATCCTTATCATTATCACCATCATCATCAGCATCCTTCACCGGTGTGGAAAGTAACGGGAAGCTACCACACCTACAAGTCCCTAGTAAAGCTGCAAGCATATCATGAAAATGCTATAATTGCAGTGAAGGACCTGCCTTCGGGCAGAATTACTAGGGATATATATATATATATATATATATATATATATATATATTGAACGAATGTAGCCATATAGTGGTTGTAGGATATAATATGAAAACATTTGTAGCAATTGATTATACCAAAAAAAAGAAACCACTGTTTGCGCTGTTCATTTTTTTTTCTCCACTAGGGTGCATTCTTACAATATTGCAATCCTTTGGCAATAAATAATATGATCTGGTTGCAGTGATGAACAAGTTTCTCATTAATTAAATAAAAATAAAACGTAGTTTTATTTTTATTTAATTAATAAATGTGGATTTTCATCAAGTAAACACAAACTCAATTGATTATATAACAAGTTTCTAATTTGTTTTCAATCATCTCCGTTTACATTATATATATATATATATATATATTAAAATAACTATATTTAAATAATGATTTGTGAGTAAACAGTTTAATTTTATTCGTTAAACAGTCCTAACAAATGCCACTCTTGATTTCCAAATTCTCTAGACTATTTAACTCATGCCCCAAATGGGAGTCAATGACCAATCACATTTCAATGATTTCTATTTTACAACCAATCAGAGTCGTGTTTCACCAAATATTTATCAGTGTTATAATTACCATATTAAAGAAAGCTCCTCCTTACAATATTGCGTTCCTTTGGCAATAAATAGTATGATCTGGTTGCAGTGATAAACAAAAGAAGCAGTAGAAGCGTACCTATAGTTTCTCATTTGTTTTCAAACATCGCCGTTTACATTAAATATATAAATATTTTAAAATAACTATAGTTAAATAATGATTTGTGAGTAAACAGCTTAATTTTATTCGTTAAATAGTCCTAACAAATGCCACTCTTGATTTCCAAATTCTCTAGATAAATTCACTCCTCACTTCGTGAGTCGTGAATTTATCGATAATTGGGAAATCACTCGTGGCATTACTTATGATAAATTCACTCCTCACTTCGCGAGTCGTGACTTTATCGATAATTTGGAAATCACTCGTGGCATTACTTATGACAAATTTTCAATCCAGGTTGATTGCTGATTGTTTTAGCGGAGTTACTACTAAGGTCTTCTTCATCCATCTAAGTCTTAGGCCTATAGGTCTGTTACGATTGCTAAGGTAAATAGTTTTATTTGGCATACAGGGCTATTCAGAAAGAAGGAACAGATTTTAAACATTTATTTCTTCCAAACTACAAAAAATATAAACACAATTCTAACGTTCCTGGAAAGAGAAAAGTTCAAATATTACTATTTTATGCATTCAATATGAGCACCATGTGTTAAATGACAAATATTAAAACAGTGACTCATTTCTTGCCACACACGAATCAGCTGGTCTCTAGTTATCGAATTCACAGCTTCGACAAATCGATGTCGCAGATTTTCAAGAGTGTCAGATACGGTCTTTTACGTAATCCTACAGATACAAATCACGCTTGGTTAGGTCTCGTCACTTGGAAGGCCATCGGCGATGAAGTTGATTCTCTGCTCCTGCTCTTCCAATCCAACGTCCTATTGTGTCGCCATTTCAATACAAACAATCGACATGACAAGCAACAGCCAGGAATCTATGCAGCAGCGCCAATGCGGCCGTGATCGGAACTTGAAACGTTTCTCTTTTCAGGAACTTCGGATTTGTATTTCTGTTTTTTGTAGTTTGGAAGAAATAAATGTTTGAAGTCTGTTCCTTCTTTCTAAATAACCCTATATAATAAATTTCCTCAAAGTTGTGCCTTACTCCATTAATTATATTAAATGTAATATTCTCAATGAATTAAATGTTATTACTTTTAACGACGTACTGCAGGTTACTCAAGAACAGACCATAAAAGTAATTCTGAGATTCTCAAAGAATTACAAACAGAATTAGTCATGAAATATGTACAAAATACAGAATAACTGGAAATATCACCTAAGAAGAATGAGCAAAACAAGAATACCACGTCAAATTTTAAATTACCAGCCACCAGGCAAGAGATCTTTGGGCAGACCCTTCAAACGTTGGATTAAGACCGGTAACAGACCACTAGGTCTATCAGAAGAAAGGAAGAAGAAAGAAAACTTTTAACGAAAATATGTTTTAAAAACTCATAGAAATATCCTCACAAAGTTAAAAAATAATGGCCTTCAAGGGCGCTCATCCAGTTCGGACAAAGATATTAGAAAATAAACCAATAGAACAAGTGGTAAGATATAACTTCCTAGGTTGCGAAATATCATACACAGCGGAAACAGATATAAATAACAAACTAAGTAAGTTTAATTATATAACAGGAACACTAAAAAGAAATTTGAAAAATAAAGCCAGGGAAGACTGTATAATGTATAATTATACAAGACAATGGCAGTGCCTATTATTACTTATGGATCCGAAACATGGACAGTGACAACACAACAATCTGCCAGAATACAAGCTGCTGAAATGAGATTCCTCAGACCAATAGCAGGATATCAAAGAACAGACAAAAAAATAACACAGAAATAAGACAACGACTAAAAGTAGAGGAATTAAACACAAACAATAGAGAAATACAGAACAAACTGGAAAGAACACTTGGCAAGGATGACTGAGAATAGAATACCAAAAGCAGCATACAGCTATTCACCACGAGGAAGAAGTTTGGGAATACCAAAGAAAAGATGGAAAGAGCAGCAATTTGGAGCCGGAACAGTCTAGTAAATAAGCCTAAACCGTGAAGAAGAAGAAAAACTCATCCAATATATAGTCGTAAGATGGTGTTTTTTGAAAAACTGTTAGGAAAAAAATATAGGTCTAGCATGTTGTTTATTGCGAACAGTATCATAAAATGAGAATAGCACGTGAGAAAGGAAGTACCGGTCTACGGTCTCAATGAATAGCCTTTATGAACGGATCACGCGAATATCGTTCTTCCACAGAAATAAAATTGATCTAACAAAGCCACGATGACTCATACACAGTACCTGTAATAGCTCTGCACCACGGCAAGGATAGTGCGACTTAATCAATAGTAATTGAATGTTATTTATGTACTGTATATGCACTGCGCAATCAAGGAACTGCAACTCTGTACACCACTCAATGTATTTTAATAAAATAATTTTGTTCACTCCTATACTAATAAATTACCTAATTATCATGGAAGTAAATATCAATAAAACTAAATATATGGTCACATGTAGCAATTCATTATATATTGGAAATGGACAGCTAATGACAAATGAGGGAAATTTTGAGGAAGTGGCTGAATTCAAATACCTAGGAACAATAATCACAAATAGGAATGAGATGCACAAAGAAATTAAACATAGGCTCAATTCTGGAAATGCGTGCTATTATGCATTGCAGAGACTCTTGATATTCCAACTCCTTTCAAAAAACGTTAAACTGAAAATATATAAAACTATTATTCTACCAGTTATATTATATGGGTGCGAAACATGGACTCTTACTTTAAGGGAGGAAAGGAGATTACAGGTATTTGAGAATAAAGTACTTAGGAACATTTTTGGACCAAAGAGAGATGAACAGACAGGTGAATGGAGAAGACTACATAACAATGAACTGCATGGTCTTTATAGGAAGCCAGATATAATAATAACAGTTAAGTCTCGTAGACTGCGATGGGCAGGACATGTTGCGCGTATGGGGAATGAAAGACTTGCATGGAAGCTTCTTGTAGGAAAGCCAGAGGGAAAACGCCCAGTTGGTAGACCAAGAATGAGGTGGGAGAATAACATTAACTATGATTTGAGGGAAGTAGATTATACAGGGAATGATTGGAAAGTATTAGCTCAGGATAGGGATATATGGAGAGCGTATGTCCGCGCGGCCATGAACCTACGGGTTCGATAGTGCCAGTAAGTAAGTATCATTCTGTTTTTTAGGGAAGTAAGTTAAATTTACCAGAGAGGCAATGGTATCCATTGATAACGGCATGTAATTGCTCTATTGATTTTCCTAGGAAAAAAAGGTAATAATATATTTTTTTTAATTTCTTCTTCTTCTTCTTCTTGAACTTAATTTGTAGGATTTTCATCCTGTTTATTTCCAAAATCACTCCTCGGAGGAAGACGTACTGGATGTACATTCACTGTCTATCCATCTCTTGGCAGGTCTTCCTCTTGTTCTTCTCCCATCCATTGTCTATCTTCTTTTAGCTCTTTTTGCAAGCCGGTTTTCTTCCATTCTTTCTATATGACCCTTCCAATATTTTCGTCTATCTATAATAAATTTGGTTATGTCTTGAATATGGCATTTGTCCCTAATTTCTGTGTTGTGTATTTTATCAAATAATGTTTTCCCCTGAATAGTTCTTAAGATTTTCATTTCACATGTGCTTATTATTTGTTTAGTTTTTGTTGCATCAGCTTTAGTTTCTGCTCCATATACGATAACTGGTCGAACTATCATTTTGTATATGCGGGTTTTGCTTTCTATTGACATATGTTTGTTGCGCCAAATTAAATCTTTCATAGATCCTGATATTTGTGCTGCTTTATCAGCTTGTTTCTTTACTTCTTTTATTAAATTTGTATTATTTGTTATTAATACACCTAAATAATTAAATTATGACACTTGTTCTATGATTTTTCTTTCCACTTTTTAAATTTACAGTCCTAAAATATTTGGCATACTTTTTCATATCTACTTTTCGACTTTTATGGTATTATCACCTTTCTATGATGGTTGTCCGTTTATATAAAAGCGGCTGCCGCGCAACAATGCTTGACAATGATTAACATGCGGAATTTTTATAGTGGTGGTAGTTGGCATCTTTGTTTCTAATTATATTTAACAGCTGTGGAGAATACATACAAATAAACGTAGTTGGTTTGAACATATACAAAGAATGCCAAATAATCGTTTATCAAAACAGCTGCTTCATTATAGGCCTCTAGGCCGAAGAAATGTAGGAAGACCAAAACGTCATTGGAAAGACGACCTGCACCTGCAGCATATAGTGCACAGGGGAGCGGAACGGGTCAACAGGCCCATACCTTGAAGATGTTGATGATGAGCTCTGGAGAAACAAAGCGAGCCGCTGGACAACCATCATAGTGAGGCTACAATAATAGAAAATGAACCGCAGCATTCGCTGCTTCCTCTACATCACAATTAATTATATCATCTGTAATTAATTTGCAGTCTAAAACTGTTATTTAAAATTTCTGTCATTAATTCAGACAACAATAAACAGTTGCAGTTGTTTTATCAACGTTCCCTTACTATTAAACAATTGAACTCTTCAAAATCAAGATATAAATTCACACGAAATATAAAAATTAAACATAATTATTAGTAAAGGAGTGAACAAAAGTATATATGCAATTCGGGAAGTAAGTACATTACTAGCCTGGAACTTATTTGCTAGTCCTCGCTAAAGTTCGGGCTCAAACACGTCCTCAACTAGTAATGTACTACTTACTTCCCTTGTTGTGTATATAATTATTTTATAAGATGTCCTGCTTTGATTTAATTTCTTGGTTTCTCGAAACTCTGGTTACGGTCCAGAAATAGGCTATAGTTACATTAAGTCGAAAGAGTTGACTCAGACCGAGCCGTTAAAGCTAAATATGCTTACTTCCTGGCTAGCAGATTCGGGTTCGATACCCGGCAGGGTCCGAATTTTTAATTTTACAATTTCCAATCTCGATGCTAGAACGGATGATGATGTACAGTTTGTAATCGCTAAAATATTTTAGATAGGGCCTACTAATTTGTTATTAAATTAGTTTGTATCTCAATTTAACTAAACATCTCAGGTCATTAGGTGATTAGTGTCGCAATTCAAATTTGAGAATTAAATGACCGATAAAATTTGCGCAGATGTCTCTTTTTCAGGCTTCGGGTTCTTTTACGTTCCCTAAATCTACGACACGGAACACATGACTTTACTTCCCTTCCGAAGGAAGTCACACTCACGAATTGTACACCCTATAAATCTATCTAATCCGCAATGTTTGAACCCGTGAACCTCGGAATTAGAAGCGGGCATTGTAACCACTAGACCCCCTGGACTGTTATTAAAAGCGTTATTCATCACCATCATCATAATCATAATCCATTCTCGAATTTAGGTCATTTTTTGACCTGTTTCGGCCTCAATAGAAACACCATCCGAAAGGCTTTTGAGTGGAAGTCCTGGTTTTCTTCTTCTTGCAGGTTGATAGCTTACCAACATCTGTTTGGGTATCCTGTCATCCTCAATTTGAGAACATATCGTATCCCTCTTGACTTATAATCAGAAATTTTGTTTTCTAATGGTTCCATGTGTAATTCTTCTAAGATGTCTTCATTTTTATATGATCTAGTAGTGTGTATCCTGTAGTCCTTCGAAGATAAAAGCGTTATTGGTAACAGTAAATAATGAATTATAATACAAAATGAAGCCTAACTAATTAAATGGCACACGGAGGTTCATGGCCGCGCGGACACAAAGCTATCCATACAACCTGAGATGTTTTCCAATAATTTCCTATATAATTCACCTCCAACAAATCATGGTTAAAAATATTCTCCCTCGTCAATCTAGGTCGTCTTACCGGACGCTTTCTTCCTGTCTTTCTTACAAGAAGTTTCCATGCCTCTATTTTATTTCCTTTTCTAGCCTCATAACCTCCCCATCTGAGTCTACAAGACTCAACTGTTCTTTTCACATCTATATTTTTTTTCAGTGTTCTGCCTTAGGGCAGATCTTTCACTGCAAGCATAGCATCTTCATGCTATGCATTTGCAGCTTTACTAGGGAATTTTAGGTATTGTCACTTTCCGTTGCTTTCACACTGCGTGTACTTGCAATATAAAACAAGGTGCCCAAGCTGAGCAAAACATTTCTTCCACTTACTTGTGTTTTGCACTCTTTTAACTTTACTATCTAACCTCTCTTGGTTAACTCTTGTTTTTTTCGACTCCGATGCTATTAGGGCATCCGAGGGCTAGGAAGTCTTTCCTTTCTTCCATTTCTTCTTTCCTTTATTTTCTTTTCTTCTGCAGAAAAGCCAGACCAGAGGCTATGAGATGGCAGCCCCATCACTGGTCTTGTCTTCCTTTGGCCAGCAACCAATCGAAGGGACTATTATTATGCTTTCAAGTCTTATACGAGAATTTCCCGGAAGGATCAAAACGCTGGAGGGAAAATTTTCTATAGGATCGTAACAGGCCTTGGCCTAATACTTGGAAGGAAGAAGAAGAAGAAGAAATAGAATACCTGAGATCTCAGTCTTCCTCAACTTTGGATGTAGGATGTGGAGTACTTTCGAAACATATGCTTCATCTTCAGCTTGTAAATCGGTACTGGTTGTTCGTGAGAATTTTGTCGAATTTTATCTCGATAGTAAAATAAACCAAAAACACTCATCTGCTTAATGAGAACTCACCCAATGATGTCAATCCGCTCTACAAAATTCTCACGAACAACCAGTACCGATTTACAAGCTGAAGATGAAGCATATGCTTCGAAAGTACTCCACACTATACATCCAGAGTTGAGGAATACTGAGATCTCAAGTATTCTATTTTTATATTATAAATACACTAGTAACCTCGAGGGTGTTTTGTCATGAATTTCAAAAGTATCGTTCCACACTGTGGATGGTAATGATGATCAGATGATGTTCGGGGACCGTTTGGGCCTCAAAGCTTCCTGACATTTGTCTTACCCGTGAGGATAAACCCTGAAAAAACCCTCACATTAGAAGCTTGTCACGATAGGGAATGGAACCCGGGCCAGCTGCGTAACAAGGCAGCACGCAACCTCAAGACCACAGCGGTGGACAGTTTCACATACAGATCATATTAAATTTTAATACGTAAAAATAGTAATATCTGCATATTATCACAATGGAAAGTCTCAAAAATTACGTCCCATCCCTGAGAATGGATAAATCTGTAACCTAATGAAATTGGAAACACTTGCAATAGAGCGTCTAAAATAAAAATGAAATAATGAAATGAAATTCTGGTATTTTAACCCTTAAATTGACGAAACACTAATTTCTCGTTGCGAATAATTCTGTTGAAATTCAGTAAACACAAAAATGTCCGTCACGCAGCAACTGTGTAAAGTAAGCGATTTCCTCAGCAAGTCCAATTTAAGTACCCATTTTGCTGGTTAACGGAAAACATATTTTGTTAAATTGAAGAAACTCAATTTCTGATGACAGGTTATTTAAAAGAATGAGACTGCAGTGGAAACAAATGACGCATGACCGTGAGTTATTACCAATCTGCATATTGTTGTACAATTTGACATCGATTTAAATATCTATCGATTTATTTTTCATTAGAATATTAAAATATTAGATATGAAAAATTTAAAGGTTAATTAAATTAAATTATATTATATTGTATACATTGCGTCCAGCGCTGTGGTCTCGAGGTAGCGTGCTGCTTTGTCACGCAGCGGGCCCGGGTTCGATCCCCGGTCGGGGCAGTTTTTCTGGGTGAAGTTTTTATCGGGATTTTTCCTCACCTGTAAGACAAATGTCAGGAAAATGTTAAGGCCCAAACGGTCCCCGAAATGATATGGCCATCATCTTTATCATCATCATCCTTATCATTATCATTATCATCATCATCATCATCAACCTTCACCGGTGTGAAAAGCAACGGGAAGCTACCACACCTACACAATTCCCTAGTAAAGCAGCAAGCATAGCATGAAAATGCTATGATTGCAGTGAAGGACCTGCCTTCGGGCAGAATTACTATGGATTGCGTCATTAGAGTGTTAACGGACATTACACATATGCCATGGTCATTTCTGATGTCTACTAGATAAGATTGGCGAAGACCTGTAATTTTTTTTTCAAAAATATTTTGAGATCTTCAATATCTTCATTCGTTTAGAATTTACTAAAAGTATGTGTAAGTGTAAGGTATTGCTGTATATAATGTAATTCGACAAAAATTCGAGTAATTTCTACTCCTGTTTTGCTCTTTTATTAAAATAATTAATTAACTCAATATATATATTATAAGATGCCTTATTAATTTAAGGGGGCACGCCATAGCGTAGTGGTTAAGGCACTGAGCTACAAGCCGGAGGGTCGAGGGTTCAAGTCCCGTTTGGATCAGGATTTTTAAACTGACCCAAACCCTCTGACGGCACTATGGCCCTGGGGTCGACTCAGCCTCTAACGGAAATGAGTACCAGACGCTTGTTATGGGGGTAAAGGCGGCCGTCACGCAGGGCTGACAACCCGGCTGACATAAAGTGCCGATTGTCTAGAAAAAGTGGGAGCCTTAACCTCCTACTACCCCAAGGGCCTCCGGGCCTGTTGTGGGATCACTTTACTTACTTATTAATTTAAGGTTGACAGCAAATGGTAGAGAATCTATTAACATTATTCAGCAGAAATATCAAGATGACACAGATATGGATTTTTAATTTATCTTGTTGCGGCTATATTAAAAATCCATATACCGTTGAGAAACAAGGAAAATCCATTATGATGAGGAATGGAATATCTATGCAGGTAAAAAATCTAATTACGACAAAACTTCAACTTTTGTAAACGAGAAGATTATTTTCAAAATGTACCTTATTCACTTTCGATTTTGCTGTAAACAAGAGTCAGTTTGCTTATAATAGTCACTTTTAACACAAGTTTCTAATATTAACCGAGTCAATAAAAACTCAAATCACCAGTTTAAAAAAGTTAAAAGAGTCAACGCGTTTCAGTAGCGACGCTACTATTATAAAGAGTTAGGCTAATATTGAGTCAATATTAAGGGCACGCCGTAGCGTAGTGGTTAAGGCACCAGCCGGAAGGTCGAGGGTTCAAGTCCCGGTGGGGTCAGGATTTTTAAACTGACCAAAACCTTCTGGCGGCACAATGGCCCTGGGGTCGACTCAGCCTCTAACGGAAATGACTACCAGACGCTTGTTCTGGGGCAAAGGTAGCCGTCACGCAGGGCTGACAACCCGGCTGACATAAAGTGCCGATTGTCTAGAAAAAGTGGGAGCCTTAACCTCCTACTACGCCAAGGGCCTCCCGAGGCCTGTAGTGGGATTACTTTACTTTACTTTACTAAAAGAGTCAACGCGTTTCAGTAGCGACGCCACCATTATAAAGAGTTAGGCTAATATTGAGTCAATATTAAGTCTTGATAATAACGCCTCTGAAACGTGTTGACTCTTAATTTTTTAAAAATGCCCCTGGTTGTCATTTCGACATTCCTGGTGTTCTCTCCTGATATGGCGTACTTGTAGCCCACTTCTGAGGTTGGGGCGCCTGGAAAGCGGGATTTCGCTGCCCTGATGATATGAGAGTTGATGACGGTATTGATGCGCCAGGAGAGATCTTAAACTAAACTCAAGCTAATTAGGCGAATATAATATTCATGATTATTATGGCCAGATGGTATTTGGGGATCATCTGGGCCTTAACGTTTCTTGACATTTATCTTACAGGTGAGGAAAAACCTCGAAAAAAACCTCACCCAGGAAACTTGTCCCGACCGGGATCGAACTAGGGCCCGCTGCGTGACAAGACAGCACGCTATCTCGGGACCACAGTGTGATTTGGGTTTTTATTGACTTTGTGTTATACAAGTTTATCATAAGTAATGCCACGATTGATTTCCAAATTATCGATAAATTCACGACTCACGAAGTGAGTAGTGTATTTATATAGAGAATTTGGAAATCAAGAGTGGCATTTGTTAGGACTATTTAACGAATAAAGTTAAGCTGTTTACTCACAAATCATTATTTAAATATAATTATTTTAAAATATTTATATATTTAATGTAAACGGCGATATTGGAAAACAAATGAGGAACGTTATGTTTCATTTGTTCATCGCTGTAACTAGATCATATATATTGCCAAATAGAATCCTAGTGGTGAAAAAATAAAACACATAATTACAGGTTATTAAATAATTTTTGATGTCCTATGATGTAAATATGTCAATTGTATTATTCTGTAACGTTAATTCCTGGGAAATAATACGTTTAAGAAAGTGCAAACAGTGGTTTATTTTTGTATGGTATAATCAATTGCTACGAATGTTTTTTCCATTATATCTCGCAAGCAGAATCGGGTTACATTCGTGCACTATATATACAATCTGGGAGCCACTTGATAACATGAAAGTGATAATATCGAGTTGAAAAACGACTGTGATCGGTTGTATATCAAAATTTATTGAAATGTGATTGGTCATTGACTGCCATTTGGGGCATGAGTTAAATAATCATCAAAAAGATCATGTTTATTAATACAAGTTTCTAATGATTTAAAATATATACTCAAGTTAAATGTTCCATTATATTAACGTAATTTAATCTCTCACCTTTTAGGCATTTTACGTGCCACACGCCACCCGGGCTTACAGTGGCGTGACCTGTCGGAAGAGGGACATAACTATGAATCACACATACTTCCTTTTTAACCACACAAGGACATGGAGGGCCTCCCCGAATGAGAGATGAAGTTAAATGTAAAGGTAAAAAGATAAAGTGTTCCCACTGTAGTACTCAGGAGTCCCTTGAGATAGTAGGAAAAAAAGGCTCCCACTTTGTCTAGACAATCGGCACTTGATGTCAGCCAGGTTGTCAGCCCTGCGTGACGGCTGCCTATACCCCCAGAACAAGCGTCTTGTATTCAATTCCGTTAGAGTGAATCGACTCGAGGATCATAGTGCCGGCAAAAGGATTGGGCCAAATTAAAAACCCTGATCCCGGGGCTCGAACCCTCGATCTTCCATATTGTAGCGTATTGGCCTTAACTACAACACTACGGCGTGCCTCAAAGTTAAATGTACGTAGAGACACAAAAAGACAGATTTCGTACAAGGTGAACAAGATATGTTTTGAAAATGAGCTCATACTGGGGAAACAGTCAACAATGAGATATTCGGTTTTTTTGTCGTCTTTCATTTCCCCGTATCTATTATACTCTATACTATACTATTATAGTATATTGCGATACAAGTGAGGTAAGCACTTGTTACTGATCGAGAAAAAGTTTGAAAGAAACGAGGCGCCTGCGCCGAGTTTTTTTTTCTTTTTTTTTAATTTTCGAGATCTGTTACGTGCTTACCTCATGTGTATTGCATACTATTTTTTGGTCGATATGACTAATTTTTATTAAATATAGTAATAAATGAATTAAAATATTGGTTGGATGTAAATTACTTCTATGAGAAAGAAATATTTGGTGATCATTGCTATGTAGCTTTTCATTATTTTTATTATAAGCAAGGATTGTTGGCTGTGGAGACATTTGTATATGTAGTACCGTGATTAGAATCTGTTTGATAATTTTATTATGGAAGGAGTCATGGTAGATGATAGAGAAATTGAAGAAGCCTGGAGAGTGGGATGTTCTGCATTAATTCCGGAAAAGTCTAAAGAAAAGTACGAGTTAGTGGACAAAACATTCAAGAAATGTTTTATTTTACTTACCGAACGTGTGCTTTTTGAGTCCATATCAGCATTGCGATTTCTTTTGTTTGCATAGCAACCAGGTCAGATGTGGGAACGTTGACTTACTTCCAGTAACAACAATATTGGCAAGTATAAAAAATTAGTCACATCGACCAAAAATTATTTAATTTATATATTTTATTTATGCGAAATAAGCATTTAGGTTCGCATATTTTCTTAGCAAGTGTAAACATCATGTTGCTTCGGAGACCCCAAATACTCTTAAGGGAACTGAGGGGTAGGAATGAAAAATGTATTCCGTGAGAATTAAGTATGTAAAATTGACATGTATGGACATTATCTTATACAAAAATCATTTTTTTATTATATCATGTGTCCTATTTTTCACCCCTGAAATATTTTGTACGTAAGTACAAAATGAAAAATTGTTTTATACAAAAGATGTCCAATTATGAGGGAGAAATAATATTGATGGTTAGTGAACTTTCAGCGTTATTTATTAACAAAGTCTTCTTCACTTCCGAGGACGTCCGACATCTCCTTTTCCTCTTATTAACAAAGTAAGTATACTAACTTAGTTATATTCAGTGATACAGTGTATTTTCTCTTCGATGGATTAATTAAGCACTCTGACACTTATTCAAAAATGTATCACAATATACCATTCCAATAAATAGAATCTTATTAATAGGGACTTGGATTGATCGTGGAGGGACAGTTCATTGGCCTGCTTGATCTCCTGATATTATCCCATTAGACTTTTTCTCTGGAGAGTTAATACAGATATTGTCTATCGAGACATTCCGACAACTCCACAGAATATTTTTATTTATTTATTTTCAAATGCCGCAGACTTTTTCTCTGGAGAGTTAATACAGATACTGTCTATCGAGATATTTCGACAACTCCACAGAATATTTTTATTTATTTATTTATTTATTTTCAAATGCCGCAGACTTTTTCTCTGGAGAGTTAATACAGATATTGTCTATCGAGACATTCCGACAACTCCACAGAATATTTTTTTTTTCAAATGCCCCAGGTTGTCTTTCCACATTCCTGGTTTCTCTCCTGACATGGCGTATGCAGGACCGTATTATGCATGCTTGTAATTCCATTCGCCCGGTAACAGTGTAGAAATCAATTTCCTCATTCATTCGGCGATTGGACATGTGTGTCACTGGAAATGGTCACCAGTTTAAGCACTTAATGTGAATGTTCTACTTTTCATAATTCATATAGCAAAAATAATCCCAATTTATTATTCCATTAAAAGATTCTATTTATTAGAATTACACATTGTTATATATTTTTCAACAGATCTTGGAGTGCTTAATTAACGCATAAAAATACAGTGTGATTGAAGAGAACCAAAGTTAGTTGCTATTCTTACGTACCGTGTTAATAAATAACGCTACAAAGTTCACTAACCATCAGAATTATTTCCACCTTCTAGTTGGATACATAGGTGGTCAAGATAAATGGGACGCCTATATAAACTGAGGGTCCTCCCAGTGAACTAAGAGATCATTCTTGATTCGTACTTCGTAGAAAAATAATTTAGGACATTGGAAGTATGTAAACTCCATTAAGATTCAGAAACTTCAATCAGATACTTAATTCTCACAAACTGTAGCTAATAATTATACATTTCCTTCTTTATAATTTATCGCTTCCAAGAACCTGTGAATTTAACTACTTCTCCATACGAAGCAGTGTTCTGAGAATTTTTCTCAGCGCGGGGGGCGAGGGTGACTAGACCGAGGTAAAAGTGTGAACCTTGGATTAAGAGCCGGACGCGAACCGTAGACGAATAGAGCTGACAGGAATAGATTAGTGACCGTGAGTTCCAGAGATTAACTATAAACTTCCAGAAGATAAAAAAAGGAGATGACCTTTAAAAACAAGCGGAAAACTGCTGGCGAACTAAGAAATCAATGAAAGGAGGAAATATAGAAGCAAGTATTTCTAGGAAAAGTCTTTATATTCTTTATTAAATGCCAATATTACAATATCAAGATTTTTTTTTCAATATAACCAAATTGTGTGCATTGCTTACATATGAAAATATATTTAAGAATTCCTATGAAAGTTTAATTTATAGTCCTATTTTCCTGGTTTATGGAATATATATAAAACTCACTGGCACTATCGAACCCGTAAGTTCATGAACGCGCTGACATAAGCTCTCCATACATCCCTATCCTGAGCTAATGTTTTTCAATCAGCCCTGTACAATCTACTTCCCTCAAATCATGGATAATATTATTCTCCCGCCTCATTCTTGGTCTATCAACTGGGCGTTTTCCGTCTGGTTTTCCTATCTGAAGCTTCCATGCACCTCTTTCATCCCCCATACGTGCAATATGTCCTGCCCATCGCAGCCTACGAGACTTGACTGTTTTTTATTATATCTGGCTTCCTATACATATCACGTAGCTCAATATTATGTAGTTTTCTCCATTCACCTCTCCATCTCATTTTTGGCCCAAATGTTTTCCTAAGAACTTTATTTTCAAATGCTCGTAATCTTTTTCCCTCCCTTAAAGCAAGATTCCATGTTTCGCATCCATATAATATAACTTGGAGAATAGCTGTTTTATATATTTTCAGTTTAACGTTTTTTCAAGGGAGTTGGGACGACAAGAGTAATACATAATAAGCATGCATTTCCTGAATTGAGTTTAATTTGTTTGTGCATCTCATTCCTATTTGTAATTATTGTTCCTAGATTAGCCTCTTCCTCAAAATTTCCTTCGTTTGTCATTAGTTGTCCATTTCCATTATATAACGCATTTCTATGTGTGAACATATACTTTAGTTTTATTGATATTAACTTCCAGTCCCAATTTCTTAGTGTTATTCAATAAAGTATGCGTGTTGGTCCTTAGTATCACCTCGTTATCGCTCAATAATATTACATCGTCAGCATAAACTATCAGCCTATTAATACCATTGATTTGTAGGCCTTCTTCATTCTCCAAAGATTTGATGGCATGCTCTAATACAAAATTGAATAGTAGAGGAGATAGTCCATCTTCTTGCTTTAACCCATTGTGAATTTTAAAAGTATCCGAAAACTGTTTGCTTACACGCACCCTACTCTTTGTGCCATTTAGACACATTCATACAAATCTGACTTTTTAAGAATTCCAAACTCCAGAAGGAATCGAATTCCCAAGAAAGTTTAATTTATAGTCCGATTTTCCTGGTTTATGGAATATACATATATAATCAGTTAAATCGCATGTATGCAACCTCGTTATGAGGAAACACATTGCGGCCGCTACAGCAGTATTCAAATGTTGAGTTTCAGGTAAATCTCCACTTTTAGCAGTCCGATTTCTCTGATTTTCGGAGAATACTTTTCATATGTTATTTATATATTTGTTTTCGAAGCTCCGGATTTAAATCCGGCCGTGGTAGATGGATTTTTAGGGGTGTAAAAATCCTGAGTTTGGCTTCCTGTGGTAAAGAAAATAATATGTGGCTCCCGAGTCGCAGACTTATGGAAAGTAAAATAATCTCAAATGTGAAATAGGAGGTATATCAGCAAACTTTGTCCGCTCTTTCACTGCCAAACAAGAAATTGCGATGCTCATGGCCTTAAAATGTTAAAAGAGTATTGTTCAGCGATACACTAACAATTCAGTGAATAATTTTCGTTAACTGATATATATTTATTAGCGAAAAGAAATATGTTCCAAGGATTATCATACTCGCCTTTAGTTCCGAGGTCCATGTGTTCAAATCCGGTGAGGGTAGATGAATATTTAGGGTATAAAAGAGCTTCCATCGAAAAGGAAATTAAGCTGTGGATCACGTTCCTTAAAACATCGAGCCCGAAAAAGAGACCTCTGAACAAAACTTTTAGGTTCATTCAAGTCAATATTTGAATTGGAACGATAATGACCTGAGTAGTTAAAGAGTTCCGTTAAATAAAATGCTAACAGCAACGGACATATTGTTTATACCACAATTGTGACAACTGTTATATGCAGGGTTTAAATAAATCGCATTACATACTTTGAGGATGTGTAGTGGGGACCAAGACGGTTACGTTTAGCGTAGGAACTCATGTCCGGACATGCAATCTATGAGATTTAACTCTTATTATATCTGGCTTCCTATATATACCACGTAGCTCACAACTATGTAGTTTTCTCCATTCACCTGTCTGTTCATCACTTTTTGCCCCAAAATTTTTTCTAAGAACTTTATTCTCAAATAGCCTACTTGTAATTTTCTTTCCTCCCTTAAAGTAAGAGTCCATGTTTAACATCCATATAATATAACTGGAAGAATAACAGTTTTATATATTTTCAGTTTGACGCTTTTTGAAAGGAGTCAGGACAAGAATCCTTGCAATGTATAATAGCACACATATCCAGAATTATGTCTATGTTTAATTTCTTTGTACATCTTATTCCTATTTGTGATTATTGCTCCTAGGTATTTGAATTCACGATCACATTAGCTATAAATCACATGACGTAAATGAACATTATTAGCAAATGAAGGACATTATGAAGTGGCTGAACTCAAATATCTAGGAACTATAATTACAAATAGGAATGTTCCAATCACGTACAAATGAATAAGAATTGTCTGTACGTAATTTAAGTTCTATTAGGATCTGTAATGAGATTTACAGGACAGCGGCTAGTTACAATGTCCAGGGGAGTTCATTACTCTATCCACGGAAATTATAGGTGGAGCGTTTAATTCCTTTAAAAGCCTGCGTGGGCAGGTAACAGTCATACATAATTTGAACAATTACTAAACATAGCAACATCCGATATACGGGTAACGTACATAAATCCAGAAAATTCGTTGGCAATAAATTACACAATAGCACAAATAATACTTGGATCGGTGCTGTAATAAAATGTATTTCTATAACTAATCATAAGTGATGCCACGAGTGATTTCCAAATTTAGAGAATTTGGAAATCAAGAGTGGCATTTGTTAGCACTATGTAATTAGTAAAATTAAGCTGTTTACTCACAAATCATTATTTAAATATAGTTATTTATATATATATATATATATATATATATATATATATATATATATTTATTTATTTAATGTAAACGGCGATGTTTGAAAACAAATGAGAAACTTTATTATGTTTCATTTGTTCATCACTGCAACCAGATCATATTATTTATTGTCAAAGGATCGCAATATTGTAAGAATGCACCCTAGTCGAGAAAAAATGAAACATTTCAAACTGTTTATAACCAACATTATAGGTTATTCATTAATTTCTGATGTCCTATGATGTAAATATGTCAATTATATTTTTCTGGAACATTAATACGACATGGGAAAAAAATACGGTTAAGAAAGTGCAGATAGTGTTTTTTTGTGGTATAATCAATTGATTCAAATGTTTTTTTATATTATATCCTGCAAGCACTATCTGGTTACATTCGTGTAATATATATATATACAATCTGGTAGCCACATGCATTCTAGGATTCTTACATCTTAATAACATTATATAAATTATTATATTCAACGTATTTCTTAGAAAGTCTGTCACTGCAAAATAATGCTCTGACCTATTCAGAATGTTAAAAAGGAGGAGCTTGATTAAAATATGATAAAATTAAATAGATAAAATCGAGGTGAAAAACGACTGTGATTGGTTTTAAATAAAAAAATCATTGAAATGTGATTGGACATTGACTCCCATTTGGGGCATGAGTTAAATAGTCCAATTAAAATCATACCAGTCTAAGCAATACGTTTAAATAATAATGACTATAATAATTATAACTCACTGGCGAAATACGTGCTACTATGCATTACAGAGACTCTTGTTCTCCCAACTCCTTTCAAAAAACGTTAAACTGAAAATATATAAAACTGTATTCTCTCAGTTATATTATATGGATGCGAAACATGGACTCTTACTTTAAGGGAGGATTACGAGTATTTGAGAATAAAGTTCTTAGAACAAATTTTGGGCCCAAAAGAGATTAACAGACAGATGAACGAAGAAAACTGCATAATAGTGAGCTACATGGTATGTATAGGAAGCCAGATATAATAAGAACAGTTAAGTCTCTTAGACTACGATGGGCACGACATGTGGCACGAATGGGGCATGAAAGACGTGCATGGAAGCTTCTTGTAGGAAAACCAGAAGGAAAACGCCCAGTTGGTAGACCAAGAATGAGGTGGGAGAATAACATTATCCATGATTTGAGGGAAGTAGATTATACAGGGGATACCTGGAACACGTTAGCTCAGGATAGGGGTGTATGGAGAGCTTATGTCCTCGCGGTCATGAACCTACGGATTCGATAGAGTTCGATAGAGTCAGTGAGTTAGTTCTATCGAACCCGTAAGTTAATGGCCGAGCGTGTAATAAGCTCTCCATACATCCTACCCTGAGCTAATATACTAAACTCACATAGAGAGAAAATTTAACTCTAGCTGTTCCTCTACATCGAACATCTCACTATTCCTCATCCTTCTTTGTTTCAGCCACCCGACTCTGGAATTCCCTCCCCGCGTATATCAAGGACTGCCCGACTCAAAAACAGTTTAAAAAGAAACTCACTTCACATTTCTTTAGACAATATAATATATAACCGTGTTCCATGGGTCCTTTACATTTTAAACTTTCTTTAGCAAGCCATTTACTAAATCTAATTATAGGTTATTTTTGTTATAATAATAATGATAATAAATATAATAATTATAATAATAATAATTTTTAATTCTAATAAAATAATAATAATAATAATAATAATAATAATTATTATAATAATCATAATTATATAATAATAATAATTATAATAATAATAATAATTATAATAATAATAATAATAATAATAATAATAATAATAATAATTATAATAATAATAATAATTATAATAATTTATTATTATTATTATTATTATTAATCCTTCTTTCCCTTATCAACATTATATTGTAAAGCCTTTATCTATTATGTATCATTAATCAACATGTAGATACGTAATTCATAATTCTTATTACTTACTTACTTACTCACTGGCACTATCGAACCCGTAGGTTCATGGCCGCACGGACATAAGCTCTCCATACATCCCTATCCCGAGCTAATGCTTTCCAATCATTCCCTGTATAATCTACTTCCCTCAAATCATTGTTAATGTTGTTCTCCCACCTCATTCTTGGTCTACCAACTGGGCGTTTTCCTTCTGGCTTTCCTACAAGAAGTTTCCATGCACGTCTTTCATTCCCCATACGCGCAACATGTCCTGCCCATCGCAGTCTACGGGACTTAACTGTTCTTATTATATCTGGCTTCCTATAAAGACCATGTAGTTCATTGTTATGTAGTCTTCTCCATTCACCTGTCTGTTCATCTCTCTTTGGTCCAAAAATTTTCCTAAGAACTTTATTCTCAAATACTCGTAATCTCCTTTCCTCCCTTAAAGTAAGAGTCCATGTTTCGCACCCATATAATATAACTGGTAGAATAATAGTTTTATATATTTTCAGCTTAACGTTTTTTGAAAGGAGTTGGGACATCAAAAGTCTCTGCAATGCATAATAGCATGCATTTCCAGAATTGAGCCTATGTTTAATTTCTTTGTGCATCTCATTCCTATTTGTGATTATTGTTCCTAGGTATTTGAATTCAGCCAATTCCTCAAAATTTCCCTCATTTGTCATTAGCTGTCCATTTCCATTATATAATGTATTTCTACGTGTGACCATATATTTAGTTTTACTGATATTTACTTCCAGTCCTAATTTCTTAGTGTTACTCAATAGTGTGTGCGTGTTGGCCTTTAGTATCTCCTCGCTATCGGCCAGTAGTACTACATCATCAGCATAAACTAACAGCTTATTAATACCATTCAGTTGTAAGCCTTCCTCATTCTCTAAAGATTTAATGGCATGCTCTAGTACAAAATTAAATAGTAGAGGAGATAGTGCATCTCCTTGCTTCAACCCATTCTGGATTTCAAAAGTGTCTGAAAACTGTTTGCCTACACGCACCCTACTCGTTGAGCCATTTAGACACATTCGTATAAGTCTAACTAACTTTTTAGGAATTCCGAACTCCAGCAGGATACTATATAACTTCTCCCTCTTAATTGAATCATATGCTTTTTTGAAGTCTACATATAGTTGATGTACAGTACCATTATATTCCCATTTCTTTTCTAAAATCTGTCTTATACTAAAAATCTGATCTGTTGTAGACCTGTTTCTTCTAAATGCACATTGATGATCTCCTAGAATGTCATCAATATAGGGAGTAAGTCTGCTTACTAATATATTTGTTAGAATTTTGTACGAAGTTGAAAGTAATGAGATGCCCCTGTAGTTGTTGCAATCAGTTTTATCTCCTTTCTTATAAATTGGTACGATAATTGATTCCTTCCATTCATCTGGAAGAGCTTCTTTTTCCCAAATCATACTAAGCAACCAGCGTATCTTGTCCATCAATTTTTCTCCCCCTGATTTTATCAGTTCTGCTGGGATCTCATCTGAACCTGATGCTTTATACATCTTCAATTTTTCAATCGCCATTTCAACCTCTAATGCACTTGGCTCTGCGACTAGCATTTCTGCTGTCTGTAACTTATCCTCCTCAATGTCCTGTTCTGTATGTACATTTAATAGCTGATTAAAATAACTTTTCCATCTATTTAATATACTCTTGGAATCTGCAATCATATCCCCATTTTCATTCCGAATTATGTTTGTTCTAGCCTGAAACCCTTTCTTCTCTATACTAATTCCCTGATATAATTCTCTAATGTTCCTATTTTTTGCATTCATTTCAAGATCATTAATCTTCTCTCTCAAATATTCCCTCTTTTTACTCTTTAGTAACTTGGTGGTTTCCCGTCTAACACTACCCAATTGCTCTAAATTTACCTCATTTGGCTCGTGTAACCATTTAATTTTTGCTAGCTTTCTTTTCTTTACAATGTCGGCACATTCCTCATCAAACCATTTCTTGTTTTGCCTCTTTTTTAAACAACCAATGCTTTCTGATGCTGACAATTTAATAGTATCTCTTATAGCCTCCCATTCTTTATTTATATCAGTTTCTTCTTCGTTTGCCACATTGTCATCTGAAGATTCCAGTACTTCAAATCTATTAGCAATTTTGATTTGGTATTCTTGCCGCATTTCATCATTTTTCAAGTTTTTTAATTCATATTTTACAGAATCATCTTTAGCGTTTGTTCCTCTCATAAGCGATAGCCGTTGTCTGATTTTCACCCTGACCAGATGATGATCTGAATTGCAGTCTGTCCCTCTAACTGATCTAACATCAATGATGCTACTGTGCCAGCGTTTATCCACTAATACATGATCTATCTGGTTCCGAGTTTCTCCATCTGGGGACGTCCAGGTGTATTTATGAATATCCTTATGCTGAAATGTTGTGCTCTTAACAATGAGATTCTTTGATGTGGCAAATGTGACTAATCTAACCCCGTTGTCGTTACTATCTTCATGAAGACTGAATTTGCCTATTGTTGGTTTGAATATATCTTCCCGCCCCACTTTTGCATTAAAATCTCCTAAGACAATTTTCATATGATATCGTGAAAGGCTATCAAATAAGCATTCTAATTCTTCATAGAACTCATCCTTGATCTTGTCATCTTTATCTTCTGTGGGGGCATGTACATTTACAATTATAAAATCATGTCGTTTACCCTTTAGAATTATGTATGATATCCTATCACTAACAAACTTAATATCTCGGATAGCGGATAGGATCCTCCTTCTGACTAAAAAACCCGTTCCAAATGCAGGTCTTTCTGCACCCCCATAGTATAATGCAAAGCTTCCTGATTCCTGACTACCTTCTCCTGGCCACCTAACTTCCTGTAAAGCGACTATATCCAAGGGCGATTTATCCAATTCCCGCGTTAATATCTCTAGTGCCCCGCTATTGTATAAAGTCCTAACATTCCATGTTCCTAGGAACATGTCCCTGTGTTTGAGCCTTTGGCATGGGTTCCCTGAAGTAGTCCCCGCCCGGAGAACCGAATGGGGGACTATTTGACCTCCGGAAAATTTTACCCCAGTAGAACCCATGTCCGCATTTCTTGACGGTTGTATTTTTACGGTGAAAGATCGTCACTCTTTCGACCAAGGTACTTATTTCGTCTGGCTTATCACCTTCGACCAGTCCGGCATGGGTAACCCTATCGGCAGCAATGCTACCGCCGGCATAGCTCTCAGGATCATTTAAGCACACAAGCCACTCCACCACGACAAGGTAAAGATACCATGGAGGGTCATAATTCTTATTGTATGTATAATTTAACCTCTGGTGAAGTAGAAGAGAAGACCTTACGGTCTTAAACTCCATCAGGGAAAATAAATAAATAAATAAAAATATTCCAATTACCACCTGATCATCTCCGAATAGTAAATTGTGGAGGTAATAATTATCTTCTATTTGAATTCCCATATATTTGCAGACATCCAAATAAATGAATATGGGGTATATGCACATACATACATGCATATATACATACATACATCAAATTATTGCAAGCAACTATTATGGAATATTTATCAAACTCCTAACAAACATTTATCTATTTGACACAAAATTAAATCATGTTAACTAGGGCTAATGTAAACACTGAAAGGTGTGTATGATGCAGAAGATTATGATTCATGTAAAACATGTTAAATGTAATGTTAAAAACTGTTATTAGTCACGATATCACAGCTACAATAACTGTCGAAAAGAATAAAACATAATATCGGCTTAATTTAAGAATTTTATTTCACGATTAGCATATTATTACCATCTCACATTCTTCGTCTCCCTAACATTTTTTAGACCTTGTGGCCTGTTACTGTCTTATGACATCGTTTAAGTAGTATTTCTAGAAATCTCTTTGCTCTGGGATGGTAATTTATAATGTGGCAAGGGATGCGGATTCGATCCTTGTGTTGAAAGTGTTGCTACTAATTATACCTATATGTGGATATATGGTCCATAACAGAAGATTTTTGGAGTTGTTGATAGATGTCAGCACTGCTCTTTTTTGTCTAATTTTGTATAGCCAGTTATTCTTCTCAGTATCATAATTTCACCACCTGTGATTCTACTTATATCTCTTTTCCGTACAGTGCAAGCTTCGCTTCCATATCATCGTTCATATTTATTACTATTATTATTTATTATTATTATTATTATTATTATTATTATTATTATTTTACCCCAGTGGAACCCATGTCCTAATTTTTTATGTTGTAATTTTTACGGTGAAAGATCGTCACTCTTTCGACCAGGATACTTTTTTCTTCTGTCTTATCGTCTTTGATCTGTACGGCATTGGTAACCCTTTCGGCAACAATTCTACCGCTGGAATAGTTCTCGGGGTCATTTAAGCACGCAATTCACTCCACCACGACAAGGTTAAAGATATTTTTAGCTCAGGATAGGAATGTATGGAGAGCTTATGATCGCGCGGCCATGAACCTACGGATTCGATAGTGCCAGCGAGTTTAGTTAATATTATTATTATTATTACGAGGGCGGATCGGAAAGTAACGTACAATATTTTTTTTTAAATGTTTAATAGTAAAAAAAGGGAAAAAAATCACAAATGAACTTACATCTTTTACCTACTTTTCGACAGTCACCAACTTTCTCAGCACATTTTTCCCATCGTGTTACCAGTTTCAATATGCCCTGTTCGTAGAAGTCCGTTTGGTTGGAGTGTAGCCATCTGCACACCATCTGTCTCAATGCGTTTGCCGGCCAGGAATTTCTTCATGGGACCAAACAGATGAAAGTCCGATGGTGCAAGATCCGGACTGTATGGTGGATGCTGGAGCACCTCCCAACCAAATTCGGCGATTTTCTGACGAACGACAGCAGCAACATGGGGGCGAGCATTGTCATGAAGAAGTTTAACGTTAATGTTGTGACGTTTGTCACGAATGGCACGACGCAACTTCACCAAAGTTTTAATGTAGGCCGCAGCATTCACAGTGGTCCCGTGTTCAGCAAAGTCAACCAATAAAACACCATGCATATCCCAGAACACTGTCACAAGCACTTTCCTGGCAGATTGAGTCACTTTGAATTTTTTCTTTACTGGGGAACCAGCATGTTTCCACTCCATTGATGCCTGCTTTGTTTCGGGCGTGTAGTGGTACGCCCACGACTGTGACGATTCCTTCCAGAAAGTCATGTACCGCGTTAAGTGGTCCAAGCTTGCCATCATTCGCTGGCCCTTGTGGTCGTCTGTCAGGTTCTTAGGCACCCAGCGAGCACTAACTTTACGGAATTTCAAATTTTCATGAACAATATCGTACACCGCACCATAGGAAATGTTGAACTTCTGCGATAAGGCTCGCAGTTGCACACGCCGGTCGTTTCAGGAATTTGACGCCTCATTGACCTCTGACATCTTCTGCGGGATTGCTGCTGTGGACGGCCGGCGAGAGGAGCGTGGCGAATCACTTAAGTTCATGCGTCCCTCTTGGAAGAATGTGCACCACCTGGAGACATTGCTACGGTCCATACAATCATCCCCATACACGCCACGCATGTCCCTGTGAATTTCACTGGGTTTATGCCCTTTGGCCCACAAAAATCGAACAACACTTCTCTGTTCCTCACAGGTGGACGACTGTAGCATGCGCGCCATCTTTGTTGCATAGTTCAAGCTTCTCTCGCAAGAGGTGCACCTGAGAAAAAAATAACATCTGTAGTGAAAACTTCAAACTATATCTGTGAAATTTCAACATTCTAGCTGCAATACCAAGGCAGAAAAAAATTATTGTGCGTTACTTTCCGATCCGCCCTCGTATTATTATTATTATTATTATTATTATTATTATTATTATTATTATTATTATTATTATTATGCTCATTATCATCATCTAGTCTTCGTGCACTGGTTACCTCTGGCATTTAACTCCCGTACCGGGCGATCAATCAATCAACATCAATTAAAGTTAGAATAATCACCTATTTTTGTCACAGAAATGTTGAAAATTATGTCCTTCTACAGCCTCACTTTTTCATATATCAGAAAAAAGTTTTAAAATATTTTACAAGAGGAATAAATTAATGCACGTTAATTCAAACTCTCTAAAAATGTCAGAAATGTATGGCGGTATTAAGACGTTTTCAACATCTTCCGCGACAAAGATAAATTATTATTTTAACTGTAATTGCTAATGAGAAATCCGTATTATTGAATGGAGGGAATATGTACATGAGACTTTGTCTGCTGACGATTTTCTTCCAGTCCGCCGCGCATTTTTGGCATTGTAAAAACAATGGCACTGTAAGGGCTATGGGGATGAAAGAAATTAAATAGGCATCGTTTTATTTTTTTCATTTTGTTTGCTGGTTTCGCAATGTTTCACCCTGCGTCCAATAAATCTATCGTTATTCTCCTCCAAATCCATCTGTCATTCCAAACTCATTTCCAATACTTTACTCTCATACTGCTTAAAACACATCAATCCAATTTTTTGGCCGTCCTCGTATTCTTCTATCACCTGGCACCCATTCTAGTACGTATTTTTCTTGGAAATCTATCGTTTATTATTCTTTATCCATGGCAATACAATGTTAACAGTTCTTTATGAAATCCATAATAAATCAGAGTCTGAAATAATTGATATTTTGTTTTAAACACTGTTTATTATTTCATCTTCTCTGGAAATCTCCCCTGAATGTCCACAAAATACAATTTAAGCATGATTTATTTTCTTATTGTTCCTATCCCTCCTCATCACACTACATATTATTCGAAATCTTTTACAGTTTCTCTTGCTAGAACATGGAATTCCCCTCCACCCTATGTCAGAAACAGCCAAACTTTACCATCTTTCAGAAACAAATTGAAAATAAAATTATTAACAGAAACAACTCACTAATATTACTTTTTAAAAATAATAATTTGTTTTTTCATATTTAATAAAAATGATTTTAAGATTTGTTAATATATTTACCTAATGCCTTGTATAATAAGCGATAGATTAATTCATTATAGTTTATTACTTTCTTTGTATTTTTTCTTTCTAATCGCTTTATGTGTAGTAGATTCGAGCCGTTATTCCTTTCTGTATACATTCTATCATTAGTTTAATTTTAATTGTATTTCATTTTATTGTATTATTATACATTATTTTCATTATTATTCAATTTGACAGATAATTAATTCAATACTAGTAAAATTCATATCAAATTCCGTTGAGGTGAAGTCATATGATGAAAGTTAAAAATTAAATTGTACCTGTTGGTAGGTGCCGTCGTCCTCAACTTTGTTAATATATTGTATATAAGATTAACTGGTTTTTGATGATCTCGTATAATGGGTTTGACTGGGGTGCGTTCTCATTAAGAAGTGAGGTGTTGTTTGTTTGCTTTATAATTTCAAGGTCTTCAAATATATTTATTCTAGCTGGAATGTTTTCTCGGTGGATTATCGTGAGAGTATTTTCAATTGTGTTCATTCGATTACCTGCGTTAATTAATAATAATAATTAATTGTTTAGTATGTACTATTATTGTAATTTTTTGCAATTAAATGTAACATATGTTTGTCCTGGTGAGCGGAAGAGAAGGCCACATGGCCTTAACTCCACCAGGCTATTCTATTCTACTTACTGTTCTTGGTTTATAACGGTTATTCTTTTATGATATATTGCTTTTTAAAAGATGAGAAAATAATGCTCTCATTTGATAATAAAGGCCTTAGGAAAATGTTTTTACCAAAGAGAGAAGAACAAATTCACCGCTGTTGTCTCGGGATAGCGCCGCTACCTCGTACGCAGCGGGACCAAGTTCTATCACCGGTGTTTTTCCTCACCTTGAAGACAAATGTCAGGAAACTTCAAGCCCAAACGGTCCCTGAATATTATTTGGCCGTCATAGTCATTATTATATTCTCAATGTTGAGTGTGAGTGTGTGAGCGCGTGAGCGTGTGTGCGTGAGCGTTTGTGCGTGTGTGTGTGTGCGCGCGCGTGTGTGTATGTGCGCGTGTGTGCGTGTGCGTGCGCGCGGGTGTACTTCGTCTTCATATTTTGTCTCGAATGGGACCCTGACATTGAACTGATCAACTGAATGCAATGAGACACTCCATGACATTGCATTGCCAAAAAAAAATATATGTGTGATCCATAGTTCAAAATCCCTCTCCCGACAGGTAGTGCCACTGTAAGGCCCGGGTGGCGTGTGGATGTAAAAATACCTTAAAGTGAGAGGTTAAACTGAGTTAATGGAATTTAACGGATAGAAGAACAAACATATGAATGGAAAAGACTACTAAACAATGAGCTGCATGATGTTTATGGGAAAACAGATGTAGGCCTAATAAGAACAATAAAATCTCGTAGATTGCGATGGGGAGGACAGGAAGCAAGAATGAGGAATGAAAGAGAGCTATGAAAGCTTCTTGTAAGAAAACTAAAGGGTTAGTGCCCAGTAGCTAAGCCAAGAATGAGGCGGGAGAATAAAATTAACCATTATTTGTAGGAAGTAAATCATAAAGAGGATGATTGGGAAACATTGGTTCTGGATAGAAATGAATGAAAACTTATGTTCACGCAGCCTTGAACCTTCAGGTTCAATTTTGTCACTAAGTTAGTTAATCTTGATTTGATTACACTGACAAACAAAAAAATAAACTTTTTTTGTCTCAGAAATAAAAATATGCGATTCTGATAGTATGTTTTCTCCTGAATTCAAATATGATATCGGTTTTTCTCCATCACGCAAGGTTTTCGAGAGACAGGCATTTGTAATTTCAAACACTTTAATATTTTCTACAACCGTAACTACATAATATTCGAACATTCGGACTCGCCTAGAAAGTAAGAAATGACGATTTTCTGCCATATTTCGCCTGTGGAACATCCCTCTTGATGGTCCAACAATAATCGGCCAGCATATTAGGATTCCGTTTGCCTTGATATCTCTTTTCCATGACTGAAATCTCCTGAGTTAGCTCATTTGGTTTTATTTTACAATGGGTAAATGGACGAAAAAACGTTTATTAAAAAAATAATTATTTAAATCCATTAATTGAAATTGAAATAAAAAAACTATGGGTGATGGAGAAATTCCGAATACATATTTGAAAACACGATAAAAACTGCCTTAAGTACAACTATTGGTATTCATGAGACAAAAATCATGTTGACCAGTGTTATCTATAATATTATAGGTGATGGGATTAATTATTAGCCATTTTAAATGTATCTACAATTCAACTACTTAGGATTTAACGTATCTCATTGCAAAAATAATGATATAAACCAAAAATTAAAGTTTGTAATGTGTGCGGAATAATAAGAAGGGCTCTAAAAATAAAACATTAAGAATTACACAAATAAAATTCTATAAAACTATAGCATTATCTACGTTAACATATGCTTGTGAAAAATGGACACTTAATATATCAGATAAAAGGAAAATATATGTAGGGAAATGAAATTCTTACGTTCAGTGTTAATGAAGAAATAAGTACCGAATTAAACATCTACAGTGTTATGGATAAAATTTAAGATTTAACTGGCTCCAACATAATAGAAAGAATGACACCCAATAATAATAGGTATCATTGCAGCCAATAGCCATGTAGAAAGAACTGTTTTCATGTCTTACAAAAGTCTGTTATCGATGTTCCTATGTTTTTACACTGTAAGTAAAAAGTAAAGTGATCCCACAACAGACCCGGAGGCCCTTGGGGTAGTAGGAGGTTAGGGCTCCCACTTTTTTCTAGACAATCGGCACTTTATGTCAGCCGGGTTGTCAGCCCTGCGTGACGGCCGCCTTTACCCCCAGAACAAGTGTCTGGTACTCATTTCCGTTAGAGGCTGAGTCGACCCCAGGGCCATAGTGCCGCCAGAGGGTTTGGGTCAGTTTAAAAATCCTGACCCCAACGGGCCTTGAACCCTCAACCCTCCGGCTTGTAGCTCAGTGCCTTAACCACTACACTACGGCGTGCCCCCGTTTTTACACTGTAATAGGTGATATCGGTCGCAGTGCGACCCACATAGTTTGCACTTGCACTTTTCTTCTGGGTTATGGCGCTTCACTGTTGGGCATATCCTGTGGTGGAAACCATGGACCGCGACTCTCGTCACGGTGTGTCTGAGGTCGTATCTGGCTGCTGTCCATTCCCTGTAGATCATCGCATCCGTTAATGACACCCAATAGACTCCCAACGAATTATGCTTCACTACCAACCCCACAGGAAAAAGATATATTGGTCGTCCCGTAAATAGATGGAGGGATACGATCTCCTGATGTGGAAACAGGTTTATGGTCTAGTTCAATGACGTAGAAGAAGAAAACTTATGCTCATCTTGTTCTTTTCTTGTTGTAAAAGCAGGCAATATTTGAGCATATTTACTATGATTATTCACTACAATTATTATAAATTGAGAAATGGGGAAGATAACTTTAACCCATTCGCCTCAGAAGACGAGATAGACTCACTTAATTCTGCTGTTATATATTTTGCAATATTTTGTACATTCCTTGGCAGTATCAGTATCTTCTGTTAACATTTATGAATAGTAGAGGAATGTGTTTTGGCCGCCGCCCTTGTTGTGATCTGAAGTACCGTTATCTTTTGTTTGTTTTGAATGTCTGAAAATAAACTATATAATTTACGGTTACTTAAATTCGGTTTCTGCAGAAATGCATTGAACTTTTAAACCTGAAGCGAATGGATTAATCTGATAGCATGGTGAAGTTAGTTGACTTTTTCTGATATCATGGTCAAGTTAGTTGACTTTTTCTGATGATGGATGAAATAACGAAACTACGGGACGGACTTTACGAGTGCGTTAATTAAAGTTTTCAACTACAATTATATTTTAATAATTCATTAAATTTTCTTTGTGAGGAACTTATTCCTTTTTGCCCTATGCATGAGTTTGGGAATTTCTGGATGAAGATTACATAAAGATAGCAGATGTTTCTCGCAATAGTTGGTAGACTTGTCTTAACGTAACTGTAATTTCTTAGAACCCCATAAAAACTGTAATTATGGCGAGCTGTACCTACATAGCCCCCGCTCCTTTCCTACTCTGCGAGAGTACATCATAATCGATATTGTCGGACGGGACGAGTCCATTCTAAGGAGATCGTGGGGTTGACTGTCTGACCCAAATTAAGGCGCCACTTTAATCATTTTTTTTTTCATTATTTCTTAAGCAAAAAAATTACCTAATCAAATTTTAACATCTATTCTAGTCAACAAATTAATTTTTATATAATTTTAAGAAATGCATTAACTAATTTACTGGCACTATCGAACCCGTAAGTTCATAGCTGCGCGGACATAAGCGCTCCATACATTCCTATCCTGAGCTAATGTTTTCCAGTCATCTCCTGTATAATCTACTTCCCTCAAATCATTCTACCACCTTAGTCTATGTCTACCAACTGGCCATTTACTCTTTGGTTTTTCTACAAGAAGCTACCATAATCCTCTTTCATTCCCCATTCGTACCACCTGTCCTGTCCATTGCAGTCTATGAGACTTAACCGTTCTTCTTCACTTCACGGGCTAGGCAAATTGCCTGTTCCGCCTCACAGTTGTTCTGTCCATCTTTTCACTGGCCTTCCTACATTCCTTTAACCTATTGGCTTATAGTTGAATGCTGCTCTTGGTAATCTTGTTAAATTCTTTCCACATGTGTAAACCATTTCTCTCTATATTCTCTGATTTTCTCATCCAATGGATATATATTTAACTCTGTTCTTATATATTCATTCCTTATCCGATACAATCTTGTGCAGCCTTTTGTTCTTCTAAGAAAGTCCATTTCTGCGCTTTGTATTCTACTTTGCAATTTTTTGGACATTACCCAAGTTTCGCTCCCATAAAGTAATGCAGGAACTGCCAATGTTTTATAGAACTTCAATCTAGTATCTCTTCCTGTTTTATTATTTAATGTTTTATGTATAGTTCCGCATATCATCTGTAATTTCGGCAGTTTCATATGTATGTCTCTTTCAGTTTTTGTACTTAACTGTTCTTCAATTCAATTATAAAATTATAAAATAGTTACCTAAAAGGCCCGTCTTCTCAACTTAAATTTAGGTAACTATTTTATAATTTTGTAATTTAATTGTGTGACTAATACCTCAATGGAATTTCATCAAGAATTTTATTAATGTTAACTGTTCTTATTATATCTTAAGAATTTTTATTACAGACATAACTTTATATTGCTTATATTAGGTAAAAAAGGACCTGCCTCATGTGCTGTGATCAGCGTTTCTGACTACAATTCATGAGGTCTTGGGTTCGATTCCCAATCAGACCATAGGAATTTTTCTTTAAATGGAATTATTCCTGTGGTTGCTCATGGTCTATAATTTAGGTTAAGTTTAGGTTAAGATCATCTCTTATCTATGGATGTGAAACCTCGACATAAACAAGGGCACTAGTAAACAAATAGAGGCTGCTGAAATTAAGACGTTGAGAGCAATAGCAGGATACCAAAGGACCGATAAAAAGAAAAACGAAGATATAAGAACAGAACTTAATATATTTAATCTCTGTGAAAGAATAAAATATTATCAAAATGCTCATCTTCAGCGCGTATTACGAATCAATTAACAGCGCATACTAAGAAGAATGTATAATTATAAACCAAAAGGGAGAAGAATGTTGGGAAGACCATTGAAGAGATGTAAGGACCCATTCGACCTATAAAGATGATGATGTTTAGGTTAAGAACTCTCATGGCGCTTCATTATCATTTATCACCATCATATAATCGGGGTAACGTAACTCCGCCTTCCAGGTGCCCCAATATAAGAAATGGATTACAATTCCGTCAATGTCAGGAGAAAGACAGAAATGGCATTGGACAAAAAAAAGTAAAATGTTTCAAATAATGGAACAAGAAGTTCTACGAGGGACAGGACGCAATAATCCACGAATTTTATTCATTGGCACTAAGATATAAGGTGACTAGGACTATCCTGTGAGCAATATTCTCAAAGAAGGCTGAATGGAGACTGAGTGCCAATACCAAGAAGAAAAAACGTCTAGTTTCGGCTGCAGGAAGCCCAGCCCTTATCTGGCCCACATAATTTACTAAACATGTAGTATGTTATATAACATTGGTCAACATGATTTTTGTCTCATGAGTACCAATAGTTGTACTTAATGAAGTTTTATCGTGTTTTCAAATATGTATTCGGAATATCTCCATCACCCACAGTTTTTATTTCATTTTAAATTAATGGATTTAAATAATTACTTTTTAAATAAACGTTTTTTCGTCCATTTGTTATGTTGGCGCAATGAGCGATGAGCACGGGGAACACTTTCATCAGGATATTTCAGCTATGGAAAACAGATATCAAGGCAAATGGAATCCTAATATGCTGTCCGATTATTGTTTGGACCATCAAGAGGGATGCTGAACAGGCGAAATATAGCAGAAAATCGTCATTTCTTACTTTCTAGGTGAGTCCGAATGTTCGAATATTGTGTAGTTACAAATGTATAAAATATTAAAGTGTTTCAAATCGGAAACCTTGCGTGATGGAGAAGAACCGATATCATATTTGAATTCAGGAGAAAATAATACTATCAGAATCACATATTTTTCTTTCTGAGACAAAAAAAAAGTTTTTTTTTTTTTTTGCTCAGTGTTATTTAACGATAATTTTTAAGAGCTTAAGTCATTGGCATCAATTCTGGTCGTCAAGGAGCCAAAATGTTTGCTCAGTGGCCTCTTCTTTTAGGCTTGAGATTTTTTGTGTCATTAATTTATAACATGAGACTCACGGCTTTAGTTCCCTTCCGTAAGTGTCATACTTAGGACTTTTTACATCCTCAATATTTCATCGACCCCGGTGAGGTTAGAATCTATGAATCTGTGAATTTTGGAAACGCAGGCATCCACGTTCACTACTAGTTCACCGCGACCGACCCTACAATATTTGATCCTACCAACGTTTATATGCCTCATTAAAACAAAATTAATTCATTAATAAAATTCGTCACCAACATAAATTCAGATAAAAAAGCGGAAAATATACAATTTATTGTTTCAGTTAATTCATAGTAATTCTGCCCGAAGGCAGGTCCTTCACTACAATCATAGCATTTTCATGATATGCTTGCAGCTTTACTAGGGAATTGTGTAGGTGTGGTAGCTTCCCGTTGCTTTCCACACCGGTGAAGGATGATGATGATAATGATAATGGTAAGGATGATAATGATAAGGATGATGGCCATATGATTTCGGGGACCGTTTGGGCCTTAAGGTTTTCCTGACATTTGTCTTACAGGTGAGGAAAAACCCCGATAAAAACCTCACCCAGAAAAACTGCCCCGACCGGGGATCGAACCCGGGCCCGCTGCGTGACAAGGCAGCACGCTACCTCGAGACCACGGCGGTTTGATTTTTTCCCAAAAAAATGTTAAAAATACCTTAAAATAAAAATATGAACTCGAAATAACCTAAACTCAGCATATTTGCAATGTAAAATATATATTAGTCATTGCTCAGAAAGTTTAGCCAACTAATTAAAATATCCGCTAACAAACAAGCGAACGCTATACTGATCTGATGTACTAACTCACCCATTTTCTCACCATAACTTGTCCAAACTAACACTAAATTGTCCATCACACTAACTTGTCCATTTTGCCATCCTAACTCACCCACTAGTGTAGGTGGATTCACGAGATAGAATACTTTTATTATGCGAGTAAACATATTGGCAATCGATTCCAGCGGAAACATGTGTTATATTGGCTAAGATCATGCTAAAAGTCAATTGTACACCGATCGAATATTCAATGGTGGCACGGTAATTATTACTTGATTATATATATGTCCATCGCTATGGTCTCGATGTAGCGTACTGCCTTGTTATGCAGCGGTCCCGGGTTCGATTCCCGGTCGGGACAGGTTATCGGTGAGGTTTTTTTTCGGGGTTTTCCTCACCTGTAAGACAAATTTCAGGATGCTTAGGGCCCAACGATCCCCGAAAATCATCCGGCCATCATCATTATCCTTATCACTATCATCATCATCCCTCACCGATGTGGAAAGCAACGGGAAGCTACCACACCTATAATTCCCTAGTAAAGCTGCAAAGCATAGCATGAAAATGCTATGATTGCAGTGAAATACCTGCCCTCGGGCAGAATTACTATGGATGGATACATATATATATATATATATATATATATATATATATATATATATATATATATGTTATAACTATATTCTTGGCATTTGGCAATGAAGGCAAATATGATATGAAAAGAAATGAATCCTTGAGTCGGGATTTGAACCCGAGTCTCTAAACTCTTTACGTACAGAGTTTAGAGACTCGGGTTCAAATGCCGACTCAAGCATTCATTTTTCTTTTCATATATATATATATATATATCGATAGTAATTCTGCCCGAAGGCTGGTCCTTCACTGCAAGCATAGCATTTTCTGCTATGCTTGCAGATTTACTAGGGAATTGTAGGTGTGGTAGCTTCCCGTTGCTTTCCACACTGGTGAAGGATGATGATGGTGATGATGGTGATGGCCATATGATTTCGGGGACCGTTTGGGCCTTAAAGTTTTCCTGACATTTGTCTTACAGGTGAGAAAAAACCCCGAGAAAAACCTCACCCAGAAAAACTGCCCCGACCGGGGATCGAACCCGGGCCCACTGCGTGACAAGGCAGCACGCTACCTCGAGACCACAGCGGTGGACATATATATATATATACACACATGATATTTTTCCAAGAAAAATCTGAGAAATGCCTTAAAATTAAGTGAGGAGTTCAGCTGAAATTAACCCAAAATCAGCATGTTTGAAATGTAAAATACGAATGTCATTGCTCAGACAGTGTAGCCAACTTATCACAAAAAACCTGCTAACAAATACGTTAACGCTAACTGATCTAGTGTACTAATTCGCCCATTTTGTCACCCTAACTCACCACTAATGGTATAGAATCCCCTTATATGTGAGTATAACATGTTGACATTTGACTATAGCGGGAACACGTGTTATCACATTGGCGAATGTGACGCTAGCAGTCATTCTCCGATCGATTATTCACAGGTGGGACGGAGGCATAGAATAATCATCATTCACACACTGTGACAATTATTTCTGTTTTTTTTTAATTTGTGTAGGTGGCATGGTGACATAGAATCCCTTTATATTACTAATGTTGTTATTATTACTATTACTATCGGCGCCGGTAAACTGGGCCCAGATCCTAGAAAATACGGTAAATTTCTTAGAAAATTCCACACACTATTTATATTAACTCCTGGAAATTTGAACCATGAACATTGAAAAAATGCACTGAATCAGCCAATACGTAAAAAACGCAAAAAAAACTCTAAATTATTTTAAAACTAGAAGGATTGACGAAACGAATTTTGAAAAAAAAAATCCATGGGATTTCTTGGGTTACTAAATTTTTCGTAAGTAATGGCACGAGTGATTTCCAAATTATCGATAAATTCACGACTCACGAAGTGAGGGGTGGAAATCAAGAGTGGCATTTGTTAAGACTATTTAACGAATAAAATTAAACTGTTTACTCACAAATCATTATTTAAATATAGTTATTTTAAAATATTTATATATTTAATGTAAACGGCGATGTTTGAAAACAAATGAGAAACGATTGGTACGCTTAATTTACTTCTTTTGTTCGTCACTGCAACCAGATCATATTATTTATTGCCAAAGGAACGCAATATTGTAAGAATGCACTCTAGTGGAGAAAAAATGAAACATCGAACTGTATATTAATTCATTTCTGGTGTCCTATGATGTAAATATGACAATTATATTTTTCTGGGAAAAAATACTTTTAAGAAAGTGCAAACAGTGGTTTCTTTTTTTGGTGGTATAATCGATTGCTACAAATGTTTTTATATTAAGTCCCGCATGCGGTATGTGTTGACATTCATGCACTATATAAAATATGGTAGCCGTATTTCTTAGTGAGTCGGTCACTGCAAAATAGCTATGACCTATTCAGAATGTTAAAAAGAAGCTGCTTTCTTTATTATGATAAACTTTAGTTGGTAAATTCTAAGCGAAACACGACTGTGATTGGTTGTAAATAAAAAATCACTGTAATGTGATTGGTCATTGACTCCCATTTGGGGCATGAGTTAAATAGTCCATAAATATTACTTGTTGATCTTTATATATATATATATATATATATATACTATATATAATTCTTCTGTACGTGTGTTTGTCACTGAACTCCTCCTAAACGACTGGATGGATTTTGATTAAATTATTTGTGTGTGTCTGATTGGGTCCCTGGATGGTTTAGATTCACAATTGGGCCCTCTAAAACCATTAGGTGTAGGAGTTCACCTGAAGTGAAAAATTGAAAATCGGTCACATTCTTGAAGTTTCACAACAAAACTCAGTATATCCTATTAAAGTAAACTGAGGTGGGGACTGTCCAAAAATGAGCGAAATCCGACAATTAGAAGTGGAGGTTTATTTGAAATCCGAAATTAAAAACTGCCTAAACGACTGGACCGATTTTGATGAGATTTTTTTGTGTTTGATCCCTGGATGGTTGATTCTCCATTGGATTCTGTAGGTGGCGCTGCGATCAGAATATATGATTTTTTATGTCAGATGTGTAGTCAACTGTATTAACATATTCCGCGCGACAACAATGTGACGCCATCATGTATGCTTCTTGAGTGACAACAGATAGCTGTGAGAGGTTTCATTGCGAACTTGTTTAATAATTTAATATTAGTGAATTGTATGTAAAAGAGTAAGTTATATTTTTATCGTCAGGTCAAGACACGAGAATTGAACGTTCGGGCAGGATAGCGTCTGCCGGGTTCGCTAGCTGTAAATTATTGCATATAATCACTAATATAAAGCGGTACTTACTCGTTTTAGTAAAGTTCATTCTCTCAGAACAATGTTTATCCATGGGAAACATAATACACAGTGATCCAGATAAACCATAAATTCAATACTTCCGGATTAAGAGCACTTGTTTAAACAAGAATCTCTCACTAATTCTACCAATTTGTAAACAAATAAATATTATTCCCAGCGTTCCTAACTAATAATAATAACATATAGTCTAAAAACCCAGCTTTTACATGACTTGTCCATCTAACCTACTGATTTTGCCCGCTGGCGCTGTTCGACGCGATAACGGGAAAAAAATATTGGGGACTACTGGATTAGACAATCTAATTTCCACCATATAAATATAACTGGCTATGATGAATTATTATATGGGTGCGAAACATGGACCCTTACTTTAAGGGAGGAAAGGAGATTACAAGTTTTTGAGAATAAAGTACTTAGGAAAATTTTTGGACCAAAGAGAGATGAACAGACAGGTGAATGGAGAAGACTACTTACAATGAACTACATGGTCTTTATAGGAAGCCAGATATAATAAGAACAGTTAAGTCTCGTAGACTGCGATGGGCAGGACATGTTGCACGTATGAGGAATGAAAGACTTGCATGGAAGCTTCTTGTAGGAAAACCAGAGGGAAAACGCCCAGTTGGTAGACCAAGAATGAGGTGGGAGAATAACATTAACTATGATTTGAGGGAAGTAGATTATACAGGGAATGATTGGAAAGCATTAGCTCAGGATAGGGATGTATGGATAGCTTATGTCCGCGCGGCCATGAACCTACGGGTTCGATAGTGCCAGTGAGTAAGTAAGTATAATGAATTATTTTAGGGGCTAATTAAATGCAACTCACCACATTATCTAACCCGTAGGTTCATGGCCATGTGTACATAACTCTCAATACAACCCTATCCTGAGCTAATGTTTTCCAGTCATCCCCTGTATAATCTACTTCCCTCAAATCAAGGTTGATCTACCGACTGGGCATTTTTCCTCTTGTTTTCCTACAAGAAGCGTCAATGCACATCTTTCATTCCCCATTCATGTCATATGTCCTGCCTATCACAATGTACGACACTTAATTGTTCTCATTATATCTGGCTTCCTACAAAGATCATGTAGCTCACTGTTATATATTCTTCTCCATTCACCTGTCTGTTCATCTCTGTTTGGTCCAAGAATTTTCCTACGAACTTTATTCTTAAATACTCGTAATATTTTCTCCTCCCTTAAAGTAAGAGTCCATGTTTCGCATCCATATACTTAAACTGGGAGAATAACAGTTTTATATATTTTCAGTTTAACTTTTTTAGAGAAGTTGGGACGACGAGAGTCCCTGTAATGCATTACCAGAACTGAGCTTATGTTTAACTTCTTTGTGTATTTCATTCCTATTTGTAATTATTGTTCCTAGGTATTTTAATTCAGCCACTTCTTCAAAATTTGGGCTTCAGGCTCAAATTACCTTGAGGGTGGCACATTATCATATGAAATCCATAGCGTGTTCTTCTAATTTGCCAATCTATCAGAAGTCCCATTTATATTAAAATGGCTAGTTCAGAAAATCTACACAATCTGTACGTAACACTTTTGAAATTCATATTAAAGCACCGTTGAGGTTATGTAATAAGATGCTAATTATATAATTTGTACCCGGTAAGTCAGTCGTCCTCAACTAAATTATTAAACTTCTTCAAGTTATTCTAATATGGAGGCCTTTCGAAAACAATGTTTAATCTTCTGCGTTTTAACTCGAACTGATGGTATACAGATGAAACATTGTTTTCAAAAGGCCTCCATATTAGAATAACTTGAAGAAGTTTAATAATTTAGTTGAGGACGACTGACTTACCAGGTAAAAATTATATAATTAACATCTTAATCTGAACATAATTTGTCACATGAAGCATGGGACACGATGTATATTGCAATGTATTATATAATAATTAATTGATGTATAGACTATTACATCTGCGTAATAATCAGATAAACGGGATCTTACCATCAATAGTAATTGCTTGATCATACAATTAATTGAATTATGATTCAACGTCAAATTACAATTAACAACTGATTAACGTCAATATTATCACAAAACAATTTTTGTGGTTACCAACAAAATTAAGTTTATATAACGAATCCAATATCCTACTTACTTATTGGTTTTACAGCCCTTTAAGTCTAAGAATAGGCTCTCCTTTGTTAGGAGTTTCTAGACCAAGCTAATTAAGTTAATTTCCATATAGATGAGATCCAATATTTAGGATACCATATTAGAAATATTTTTTTAAAATATTCAATACAAATAACAAAATAATTGGTATATCGTATCTCCTACCTCGCTCTCATACTACTATATTTGCAGTTAAAAGCTACTTTTTTTTTTTTTTTTTTTTTGGACACAGTCTTGATACATCATAACGCTTCTCTGGAAGGAATTTCATGGTTGAAAGTTCCCTTGGCAGTTAATTGAAGATCTTGGTTAGTTTTATGCATTCCATAAAGTAATCAGACTTCATTGTGTTATATTTATTTTTGCAAATTGGGCATCTTTGGATGTAGGCTGTAGGCATATATCCTATATAAAATGTGTTGTGAAAATTCACTGATTAACCAACTCTATGGCTTATGGAATCCATAGGTTAAATCCTGGATTCACTAAGGTCCTTTACTGGCTCCTATCTTCAGAAATTTGAACCCAGTTCCATCTCCAATATCCCTATCATCCATCCGAATATTATCTTCCCATATATTTTCACAGTTCACTTCACTTATGGGTTATCTGTTAAAGGAGGTGTTCGAAGTGTCTTCCTTGTATCTGGATGCAATACTGTGCTCGTCTCTGCAATGAATGTCGAATTCTTTCGAAACACCCTGGATCATTTCTGAATTCTTGACAAGCATGTACAACTATCTGCTCCAGTTCTTCAACCGTGTTAACGGGTGTGCTGTACACTTCGCTTTTGAGGTGACCCCCAGACACAAAAATCCAAAGGATTTAGATCAGGTGATCTTGGAGACCAAGGTACAGATCCGACTCGACCTATCCATCTTCGGTCGTATCTGCGCGTTAGATGCCGTCTCACAGCAGCAGCAAAATGTGCCGGAGCTCCATCATGCATGTACCACTCCTCAGACGAGACTGATACCTTTTAGACTGTGTACTGTATCCGCCCTGTACGTTCTGCGTGAATGGTTTGATTACAACTCCAACTCTCGGCAATGTTCAGTTTTGTAAACAAAGAACATAGGATGGCTTCAAGTGCGCAAGGAGTAAACCGTACGATGTTACAAACAATGACGTCAGTGGCGGCTTGTAACCATGAATTCGTAATTATCTCGCAAACGGCTCGTTTGCGGACCCATGTTTACTGGGACATTATTGCTTCTATTATCGTGTACTTTCAACCATGTAAGTTTGCACCATACTTTTTTATACACTCTGTATATATAAAATGTGTTGTGAAAATTCACTGATTTACCAACTCTATGGCTTATGGAATCCATAGGTTAAATCCTGGATTCACTAAGGTCCTTTACTGGCTCCTATCTTCAGAAATTTGAACCCAGTTCCATCTCCAATATCCCTATCATCCATCCAAATATTACCTTCCCATATATGTCAAAGCCTTCCAAAAGGTCTTTCCCTGAAGGATTTCCCCATTAAAAAAAATGAAAACATTTCTACCTTCCCGATTCCATCTACATGACCTGCTCATACCATCTCCTACACTTAATAACGCTGACAATTACCATCATCATCATCATCATCATCGTTTCAAGGATTAGGCCATTGCCCGTTCCGACTTCACAAGACGCCAGTCATTGTTTTCTAGGATGCCCAACATTTCGCCGTCCTCTTGTTTGATAGTTCCTTGCTAGTAGTGAATATCATTCCTCGCTCATTCTGTCTACATGTTCAGTTGACTTTCATCTACAATTCATTGTCATATAGCGGTTCTTCTTATAATTCATTTGATTTTTTTAAAGTATTTGAAAATAAAGTTCTTAAGAAACTTTTTGGACCAAAGAGAGATGAACAGACAATCGAATGGACAAGACTACAATAGGAAATCATATATAATAAGAACAGTTATGTCACGTAGACTGCAACTGGCAGGACGTGGCACGAATGTAAAATGAAAAAGGAGTATGGAAGGTTCTTGTAGGAATACCAGAGAGAAACACCCAGATTGTAGACCAAGAATGAGGTGGGAGAATAACATCTATCATGATGTGAAGGAAGTAAATTATACAGATGATGATTATAAAACATTAGCTTAGGATAGTGATGTATGGTGAGATAATGTCCGCGCGGCCACGGGTTCGATAGTGCTTACTTATAACTGGTAGAATAATATTTTTATATATTTTCAGTTTAACGTTTTTTGAAAGGAGTTGGGGCATCAAGAGTCTCTGTAATGCATAAAAGCAGGCAGTTCCAGAATTGAGCCTATATTTAATTTCTTCGAGCATCTCTTTCCAATTTGTGATTATTGTTCCTAGATATTTGAATTCAGCCACTTCCTCGAAATTTCCCTCATTTTCATTAGCTTCCCATTTCCATTATATAATGTATTTCTACGTGGACCATATTTAGTTTTATTGATATTTACTTCCAGTCCTAATTTCTTAGTGTTACTCAATAGTGTGTGCGTGTTGTTCTTTAGTATCTCCTCGCTATCGGCCAATAGTACTACATCATCAGCATAAACTAACAGCTTATTAATACAATTGAGTTGTAAGCCTTCCTCATTCTCGAAAGATTTAATGGCGTCCTCTAGTACAGTTCGATAGTACTAGTGAGTTAATTATTTGTTTATAATTATCTAGTTTAGTACAACTTTTGACGTTCCTAAGGAATCTTGTCTCCGCTGACTGATTTATATTTGTGACAATATTAGGAAAATATATTATATAAATTAATGGAGCTTCTCGTCATGAAACGAAGTTCAATGGCTGTCTGTTTTTCTTAATTGCTATTATCAAATGATGACTATGATGAACGAGTCTTGGTAATGAAATTCCAATCCATATTTGCCTTAACGACTAAGAAAAATTATGAAAAAGCTTTGTCACGTTGGTTGGCACCGGGATTTGAACCAGGGTCATCCCGAATATGAGACTCAAATGCTATCACCTGAGTCAATTCAATTTTCTAGTAGGTCTAATACAATTGCGGTTTATCGTCCATGATCCATATCACCGAGTAGAGTGACACATCGCTCCTATTTAATGTCTTTTCTGTAAAAAGGAAATTACACTTTTATCACAAGGCAAGGTACAAAACTTGTTGACTTTTTAAAAAATCAATATTATAAAACAACTAGTATATTTTCAATACCCATAAACTAACCTCATAATGAAGTGAAAGAAAACATCACCGCTCTAAATAACTTTCACAACTATCAAGTTTTGCAGCATTTCCTTTATTGCTGAAACGAAATCAAGTCATCGATTTTGTTCTATATGGCTTCATCTATTGAAAATTTTCTGCAGCACCTTCAATTCCACTTGCTGTCGTATTCTCAGTTTCTTGCTGCTCTTCTCTGCAGATTTCCGTGATTTCATTGATTAGATTATGTTATCCTTCAAATGTTTCTTCCGATTTTCCTCTAATACATAACCAGAACACCAAGCGGAGATTGTCATAATACTTGATGAAATATCGAATTTAAGATTTAAAATTAATTTTTGCGCGATAGTGCGTTTTGTCGTACTTACAGCAGTGGCGACCACGATTGAAAGTGCAACTTCCTACATTTCGGGGTTGTCAACATAATAACTATACTGTAATAAAATAACTAGGCCTATACTATAATATTACATATTACAAACACGCGTGTGGGAGGTGAAACCACTGCCCTCTATGTATTCTACAATACAATGTATATACAAAAAATATACAAAAAGTAGTGTTAATATACATTATACGAAACAAAACACTGCATTTTAAATTAACTGAAATTTATTTGAAAAAATATAAAACAATAAATACTTAGTTGCCGCCATTTCATCACTAATTGGTCCCACGGCCTCCTTTTATTTTATCACTAATTGGTCTTACGGCCTCCTGTTGTTTTAACTAATAAACATTGCCCACACTGTTAACGTTAGTCAGTTGTTTATAATGAACGCAAATATTTATTATTTTACTATTATTATTTTACTATTATTCATTATTTTGAAAACACGATCGCGCAAAAGAAATGTACAACGCACGTTTGTGAAGTGTTTTACAGAATCTGGGAAATTAAAAACCTCGCTATCACTCGGCTTTTAAACAATTTCCTTGATTCTGTAAAACCCACTTCCCAACCTCGCATCGTAATATAGCCTACTATGAAACGTGTTTGTTAAGGATAATATATTCGATGTTATTTTTAACCATCATTTTATTGTTAATATTCAAAATTATTACCCGTATTATTAATTTATGAAGTCGGCCGGTGTGGACTAGTGGTTAAGGGTTCTGAGGGTCGCGGGTTTAAACCCGGATGGGGTCGATGGATTTTTTTAGGATGCAAAAAATCCAAGTATGAAGTCCTCCGAGAGGGACTTTAAGTCGTGGGTCCCGAGTCTGAAGATTTTCAGGCTCGTAGAAGATTCTTAAGCCTGAATAAAAGATACCTCTACGCAAAATTTACCGTCCTCAACGTCCTAGTAATACCTTAGTTGCCTGTTAGATGTCTCATGCCATTTATGACATCTATGGGCAAATAAGGTAACTAAAAATTAACTTGGTCCAGTAACTGCTAACAAAAGGGAGACTATTGCTCAGCAATGGGCCACGCCATTAATATTAATAATATTAAAAATTATAATAATAATAATAATAATGTATTTATATACAGATTTTTAATGTTTACACACCTTTCTGTGCCCAAAGTTTTATTATCCTTCTCCACTCGTCTCTATCCATCCACTCCATGTCCTCCAGTCCTCCTATTCTCATTCCAGTTCTTATTTCTTGTATCCACCAGTTTCGAGGTCTTCCTTTCCTTCTTCTTCTAGGTGGACACTATTCCAATGTTTTAATAATAATAATAATAATAATAATAATAATAATAATAATACCATTTTACTGCATACTGATAACATATAATCGAGAGATTCAATTTCATGTAGGTCGAAAATGTGCATGTTTAAACATTCTTCTTCTTTTTCTTCTTCTATAGCGCTACACCCAGAAGTCGAACCTTGGCCTCTTGTATTAAGCCCCTCCAAATCTGCCTATCCAGTATCTTCTTTTTCCAGTTCCTCGCTCCTAAAATTTTCTTTGCATCCTTGTCCACGGCATTAATCCGTTTTTCGATCTTCCCACTATTCTCTTGCCCCCTATAGTTGTATAGAGAATTTTATTTGGTAAACTCTATTATCCATGCGATAAACATGCCCTGCCCACTCAGGTCTTTTGAGTTTAACTAGCATGGACATACACAGTTCGTTATACAGCTCTCATAGCTCACTATTGTATCTACTTCTCCATATGTCGCCTTCCTTAAATCGGTCCATAAGCCCGTCTTAAAATGTAATTACGTAGACTTTTACGTCGGAGTTGCTATGATGATCTTGATGAAGATTTTCGGGCTGTAGGCCGTGGTCGTGAGGCTTGTAGTTCGCCGACGTTTCGCCAGAGACTGCGCCTGGCATCCTCAAGACAACCCTTGAGAATGCCAGGCGCAGTCTCTGGCCAAACGTCGGGGAACTACAAGCCTCACGACCACGGCCTACAGCCCGAAAATCTTCAAGATCATCATACCGTCTTAAAATGTTTCTTTCCACGGTGTTTATTACATTTTCTTGCTATGCCATTATTATTATTAATATTATTATCATTATTATTATTACTATTATTATTATTATTATTATTATTATTATTATTATTATTATTATTATTATTATTATTATTATTATTATTATTATATGTAACTTTCCTCATTAGAGGATTGCCTCAAGGACAAAGTGCTACAGGCAATTTTTGAAATTGATGAAATACATTTTGTAAATAGGCTACATTAAAAAATTTCAAATTGTAATTGAAGTATACATAGGCCTACTATAAAGTAGAAATTTTGTAAATATGGTTTCTTAAAATTTAAATTGATCCTCTAATGGCAGCGATAGCAATTTTAGAAAGACACACCTTGTCCAAATCTAAGGCATTCCAAAATTTAGCTAAGAATCCTGGTGTAGTACCTGTTGCCCCGATCATCAATCCTGTGACAGTTATACTATCTAATTGGTATTTATCTTTGTAATAGTCAATTGTTGGCTCACATATGACTTTCTTTTCACAGTCAACTTCCTCAGGTTGGCCACTATGAGTCTCAAAACGGATTGTGGGATCTAATATCATAATAATTTTAGAAGATAGTCTAAATGCAATAATATATATCCGTCTGTTACTTCCATTAGTGGCCACACCATGAACTTCCTCATAAACTGTGTATCCATAATCTCGCAAGGCTTCTACCATCATATTTCGAATAGTGTGGTGCCGAATGTTTCTCAGTGATTCTCCAAACGGACAAGCCCCAAGGACGTGTGCAAGGATTTCGTGCTCTCTGTAACAGCCCAGCTCTCATAACCATAACACAATAGGCCTACTTGCCGAGGCTTACTTATCCGGTTTCGAGATAGCTTATGCAGTATATTTCTTTCTTTCTTTCTTTCTTTCTTTCTTTCTTTCTTTCTTTCTTTCTTTCTTTCTTTCTTTTCTCTTTTATTTATTTATTTTTACGTCTGCATATTCTCAGAATTTTCCCGCTAAGAACGAACATTTATATTTACTTCGTTGCATTTATATATGAGCCTACTAGCTAATATTTCCACCCTTAAAAGTAGCCCATGCCAGAAACATTAGATTGTGAAGTAAGAAACATTAGATTGTGAAGTATGTTGTAAATTTAGTGATACGCAAAACTACAGTTTATAGCAGCCATATTCGCGTATTTATAATGCAGAAACTAACTTTTATGTGATATACAGAGTTTTAATCTTTAGAAAATAAAACTTAGATACCTAGTATATTTTAAAGATTCCAGAAAAAAAGGCCAAATCCATTCCCCAGAAAACTATTTCCCTGAACTTCCTTTCCCTGAAAATCTTTCCCCGAGCGACAAATGCCCGAAAATAGAAAAAAAACTGTTACGAATAATCCTTGAAGAACTTGATTATAATTATTTTCTAGTAATCCGTGATGTGAAGATATTCGAACACCAGTCTTTCTTACAATAAATGTCTAACCTGAATCAACCAAAAACGAACCCAGTCTTAACCTAACCTAACCCAGCCTAAACCTAACTTAATCCAGGCTAAACATAACCTGACCCAGCATAAACCCAACTTAAGCTAGCTTAAATCTAACCTAACCCAACCTAAACCTAATCTGACCAAACCAAACCTAACCCAGCCTAAATCTAATTTAAGCCAGCCTGAACCTGACCAAACCAGAATAAATCTAAACTTACCCATTTTGGGCGCCCTTGTTAAAAGATTCGATGTTTTGTCCTTCCCGGGGGTTTCTCCATTCGGGTCATTAGATTCGGAGGAATGGGTGGAAATGGTTTGAAATGCTCAGATGTAAAATAATGATTAATAATAAATAAATAGAACAAGTAAACAATTTCAACTACTTAGGGATTAACGTATCTTGTTACCAAAATAATTATATAAACCTAAAATTAAACAAATTTTATAATACGTGCGGAATAATAATAACTGTAAAATACAAAACAATAAAAATCGCACAATTAAAATTCTATAAAACAATGACAGTTTTTTTTCTATATTCGCATATTGTAATTACTTATTACTTAATTTAGCTTATGGGTAGCGATTTGTAATTCGTCCTCTGCATTACTAAAAACGCCTGATCATCTGCGAACAATATAGTGTTCAAGGCTTGCTCAATTATTTTAAAATTGTTGTTTAAATGTTCTTGCCATTACCTAATGGCGTCGTCAAATATATATGCTAAACAACGCAGGAGACATTGGGCTTCCTTGTTTAACTCCTTCCTTTGGTTTTTATATGTATTTTTTTTCAATTTATCTTTTTTTTATTGTTACATATGTTTTAAAATACAGATTCTAAATTACTTGTATTAGATGGTGTGGAAGAATCTTTTATACATAATTTTAATATAGTTATTATGTTTACAATATTATAGTGAACTTACGCGAATACACTAAAAACTAAAAGAATAATCCACGTCGAACGCTTTAAAGTTCGCCAGATGAAAAAATACCTTGGTCGAAAGAGTTACGATCTTTCGCCGTAAAAACACAACCGTCAAGAAACTCGGACATGGTTTCTATTGGGGTAAACTTTTCCGGAAGTAAAATAGTCCTCCATTCGGTTCCCCGGGCAGAGACTACTTCAGGGAAAACATGCCAAAGGGTCAGAGGGAAGTATATTGTATAGGGGATGATTGGAAAACATGCGCGCGGCCATGAACCTGTGGATTCGATAGTGCCAGTGAGTTAGAGTTAGTTTATTATTATTATTATTATTATTATTATTATTATTATTATTATTATTATCATCATCATTATTATAATGGAAAGAACATATTGATAGAATGCCAGAAGGAAGTTCTCCAAAATTATTGCTAAATTATAAACCGCACGGAAGGAGAAATTTTGGACGCCCACACAGAAGATGGTCTGAACAATTTTAACAATTCTAGCTTTCATGAAACCGGAACGAGCCAACAGGCTTAATCCTTGGATGATGAAGATGACGACGATCATTATTATAATTATTAACATTACTATTTTCATTATCATTAATATCATCATCATCATCATTACCATTATCATCATTACCATTATCATAATTATCATCACTATTATTATTATTATTAATTATTATTATTATTATTATTATTATTATTATTATTACTGTAAGCTCTAGTTTCTCTCAACGAGAATTAGGCTCTCTCCCATATAGGGGAGAAATTCAACCATACTAATTTAATTAACTTGCTTTTGGATTGACGTCATTGAGTGGCCGGGGTCGGCGTTCCATTTCATAGTGACATCTAAGAAACCAAGGTAGTACTAGGATGGAAAAATTCGGTAAATTTTGCTTAGAAGCCTTTTTATTCGGTTTTAAGGATCTCTTACGAGCTTAAAAATCTTCAAACTCGGGACCCACGGCTTAAATTTCCTCCCGGAGTACTTGCTGCTTGGATTATTATTATTATTATTATTATTATTATTATTATTATAATTATTATTATTATAATTATTATTATTATTATAATTATTATTATTATTATAATTATTATTATTATTATAATTATTATTATTATTATAATTATTATTATTATTATAATTATTATTATTATTATAATTATTATTATTATTATAATTATTTATTATTATTATTATTATTATTATTATTATTATTTTATTATTATTATTATTTATTATTATTATTATTATTATTATTATTATATTATTATTATTATTATTATTATTATTATTATTATTATTATTATTATTATAAGCAATTAAATTGGTATGGGCACGTACGACGAATGCAGAAGAAAGATTACCCAGGGAAACATTGGAATGGTGTCCACCTGGAAGGAGGAGGAGAGGAAGACCTCGAAACTCGTGGATGCAGGAAATAAGAACTGGAATGAGAGCAAGAGGACTGGAGGACATGGACTGGATGGAGAGAGACGAGTGGAGAAGAAAAATAAAACTTTAGGCACAGAAAGATGTGTAAACATTAAAATTCTGTATATAAATAAAATTATTATTATTATTATTATTATTATTATTATTATTATTATTATTAATTTATCAACGTATAATAACACAGAGTTGTACGCCTTCTTTAACAATAAAACAATTAAAATCAATAATAATTTCATTATACTGAAACCGCTATTAAAATGTACAGTAATGTATTATGATGCAAGCTTGAAGCATGTTAGATTAAGTTATAAAAAACCGCATGTAGCATGACGTAGTTACCTGAATTAGGATGTCTCATCTCATAAACATCCATCAAATACCACCCTTGGGTTTAGCGGTTACACTGCGTCATGTAAATAATTAATTAACTCCTTAATTGACAATAATTGGAAGTGATAAGCTGACAGGCACGTCAAACTACCTTAACTTGAGCATATAATGTGCGATAAGAGCAGCGTTGGCAGAGCATTCGCAATAAATTTCATCAAGTGAAAAATTCAGGGACACTATTGGAAATCGAACATTTAACCCTGTATCGCAAAGCAAGTTCAATTCTATTACAACAGAGTGACGCAACACACTTCCTACTCTCCATTGTCTGTTTTATTAAATTTGTCGACATATCGAACGTTCATTCTCTATCTTTCTCGTTTCTTCTTCACTTCTTTTTCTTTCTTTTTTTTGTCTATTATTTTGTAAGGAAATATTTCGTCGCTTTCTTTATTTTCCGTCATACAAACGCGGTTCTTTTATATTCGCAATATAAATTAACATTATGCCTAAATTTTTAGCGAATTACGAAGGAATGAAGCTATTAGTTTATTTTCATGAAAATATTTTTGAAAAATGTTTATATAATTTAATGAATTCTACCTAATAGGCATAAAAAATGACAATGATAAACAGTTATATAGTCCAATATATATATATATATATATACATTCATCCATAGTAATTCTGCCCGAGGGCAGATCTTTCGCTGTAGTCATAAGTATTTTCATGCTTTACTAAGGAATTATAGGTGTGGTAGCTTCCCGTTGCTTTCCACACCGGTGAAGGATGATGATGATGATAAGGATGATAATAATTAGGATGATGATGGTGGCAGGATGATTTTCGGAGACCTTTGGGCCCTAAGCATCCTGACATTTGTCTAACAGGTGACGAAAAAACCCTCACCCAGGAGCCTGTCCCGACCGGGAATCGAATCCGGGCCCGCTGGGTGACAAGGCAGCACGCTATCTCGAGATCACAGCGGTGGACACACACACACACACACACACACACACACACACACATATATATATATATATATATATATATATATATATATATATATAAATGTGTGTGCAACTTCATATTTTTGTTTTTTTTTGAGGAATCAAACTTGGCATATAGCAAATAATTAAAAAAAAACAGTCGAGTTCGTTCAACACAAGATCGACCATTACGAATGGGAGTTAACCGGAACTGAAAATTTAAAAATAGCTCTAGCGGTCGCAATTTTCGAAGTTTCTCAACAAAATGTAGTATATGCTATTAAAATAAACCGAAAAATCAGCGAAATACTACCTTTAGAAGTGGGGTTTACCTGAAACCCAAAATTAAAAATGACTATCAACCGTCATGTTTGGTTCCACGCAGTGTATACCATAATGCATACTGTTTAATTAACCCTTAAATTGGCAATATATTCTATATTACATTAGTTTAATTTATTTAATGTGTTTAATAAGATAATGGAATAATGAATCGGTAGATATTATTTAAATTGGCGTCAAATTATATCACAAAATGCAAATAGATAAAAAATTACGGTTATGCATTATTTGTTTCCACTGCAGTCCGACACTTAGCCTGTTAATAAGATGGCATCAGAAATTTAGTTTCTCCAATTTATCAAAAATATAACTAATGGAAGCAGCTGTAAATTTGCGGAAACTAATTACATAGGCTATACCTAATATAAAACAAGTAATTCTTCTAAAAGAATCAACAAACAATCAGAGATTCAAATATGTCCAATTAAAACCGTACATACCAATAGGAGTGGTAAAACAAGACCATAAACAATTTGGGTACGTTTCTTTGCCTTGTTTTACCACTTTTACTGATAGGCCTAACTCTGGTTTTAATTGGACAGATTTGCATCCCAGAATGAATGTTGATTCTTTTAGCGGAATTACTACTAAGATAAATTGTTTTATTTTATATTACATATATATATATATATATATGGGGCACGCCGTAGCGTAGATGGTTAAGGCAATATGCTACAAACCAGAAAGTCGAGGGTTCGAGTTCCGATGGGGTCAGGATTTTTAAACTGACCCAAACCTTCTGGTAGCACCATCGCCTTGGGGTAGACTCAGCCTCTAACGGAAATGAGTACCGGACGCTTGTTCTGGGGGTAAATGCTGCCGTCAAGCAGGGCTGACAACCCGGCTGACATCAAGTGTCATTGTCTAGAAAAGGTACGAGCCTTAACATACTACTACCCCAAGGGTCTCCTATGGCCTGTAGTGGAATCACTTTACCAGTAAACTAGCATAAAGGGCCATAAATTGAACTTGCCGATGAATTCGGTAAGTTTACGCAGTTCCTACGTGACGGGCTTTTTTCTACCTTACTTTGCTACTTTTATTTAACCCTTATATTGGCAAAACACTGGACTGGACTGGACTGGATAAGGCGAAGTCTAGCTTCACCCAGTGTGCTGCGTATGTTAGGACCCACTAGGGCTCTTTGGCAGCTAAGTTAATAGTGGCTATCATTACGGGGTTGTAGTTCACTTAACCTGAGCCTATTTGGCGGCGCAAGCGTTTGTGTGCAAATGGTGATGAAATTTGGACAGAGATAGGGATGTGATGACCTGAAGCAGGACATCAGAAACCACATTGCTTTCAAGCCGAGAGTCGGAAATCCAGCATTGTGGAATGAGCCACGCTACTCCAGGTGAGAGCACATCGCCAAATCTCTGGCTAGATTTAATGAGGAGTAAATCGGATGAATATGTTTCTATGTACAGCACGCCACTGGGGTTGGCAAAACACAAATTTCTTCTGTTGGATATTTGAATGTGGCGGACCGCAGTAAAAACGGAATCTTGTATAACTGTTATTGTAGCAGGGTTAATATATACTTACTACACATACAGGTTAATTGTTCACTGAACTTTATTTCTAAACCTGTAAGTAGTTATAAAGTTCTTCTCTCTGAAGTGGACTGTATATTTAGGAGTTTATTTATTGTGACACAAAGGATTAAACATATGAAAATAAGACTATATTTCAACAAGATAAGTAATCATATACATTACGGTCACCACGTGCTCACGTCGTGTTCAGTTCTCTCATTTAAATTACTCACGCCGAAGCATTCACACTTATAATTCACTTACTAACACTTATAATGTAAGGCTATTGATCTCTTAGCCTTAATTATCCCTAACAGTTAATTCTAAGCTCTTGTGGATGCTAAAACACTATTTTTGCCGAGGCGCACCACAAAACACGACTGCTCTCTATGAGCTACACACACAACAAGAATGATGCGTACACAACACCGTTCAATCCATGAGAAGACTCAGGTTAGCCAACACTGACATATCTAGCTAACCACTCAAGGCAGCTAACCTGAGGCGTCAACAGTTATTATTAGGTATATTGTATAATTAGACATATATTTAAGTGGTTTCTTTTTGATCGTTTTCTTCCAATTTAATGAAAACCGAAACCAAAAGGATACGTTACGAATTTATGGGTTAACGATACTCTTTAACAACTCAGGTCATTAGCGTCGCTATTCAAGACGTGTGTAAGAACCAATAAGTTATGATTAGCCTCGAGTTTCCTTCTTATGCCATAAATCTATGGTACACGGATCCTCGTACAAAGTTTTATTTTCCTTCCGAACGAAGGCATAGTCTACTCACTATATTCCCTACATTGTACAGTAAAAAAACTATCATATAAATTCATTACAATATAGGCCTATATTTTCTGACCTCATGATGAAAAGCTTGTCCTATTTTTGACACATTTAATTCTTATTGATGCTGCAGTTCGCCGATTCGGAATATCTGATGACATCATCTGTGTTGATCGTTAATTCGCATTTTCTAATAGTTAAATTGGGTTTATCAAGTTATAACTTCATTATTAAAACCATTCTTCCTGTTCGTTTTCTTCCCCTTCTTCAGTTCCACTTTACCTTTCGGCATCGAAACATTTCGCTTTACGTTCTTAAACTGACTGCAAAACCATTCCTCTCCTTGGTATCTCACCAATGTCTTGAAAGGTCGCTGAGGTCTGAAGCGTCGCTAAACAATATCAACAACAGTTAGTAGCTCTATCCTTCTGCTGAAAATGAAAGGCCGGTTTCCGAAAGAACAATTATTGAAAGTTTATTTTTCTTAATTTTTAACATAGTTGAGAACGACGGACACCTACCAGGTATTTATTTCAATATTTTACTTTATGACTATTTACCTCAACGGAAATGTATTATGGATTTTATCAGTGTTGGAACATATCATTTGTGCGATAGTGCGTTTTGTCGTACTTACAGGAATGGCGACCATGACAGAGTTCAACTTCCTACATTTCGGGGTCGCCAACCTAAAAAAATCTACTGTAATAAAATAACTATACTGTAATATTACATATTACTAGAGCTAGGAATTTTAGGTGCTGCACCTTAACTTTATTTTGTTACTACAATGCTCAATTTAGCTTGTCTTGCAAAGAAAACATTAAATAAATGCCTCTAAATGTGTTTTAGTTGCACCTTTTTTCAATGCTAGCACTTTTTTGCACCTTTTTATCAATGCAAGCACATTTTGCACTTTTTTAAACCCTTTCTGTTTCTTATCAGCATTGTATTCCCAAAATAATATGTATTTTTTGGGTTGGTAACGATGTGTGGTATCAGTCCACATCACATTACTTCCACTTTAGTGCAATTCCGTTAGGCTATTCCTTTTAAATTACTTCGCACCTTCTTGCACCACAGTTATGCGAAAGCTATTGTTTGAGCAAGGAAGATTGTTGAGTGCATAAACAAATGTTTCAGTTCAAAATAATATTTGACTTGTGCGGTCTGCTATTTTCCTGAGTGGCCAGTACACAGTATGCCAAAACCGAATGTGAACTCCTACAAACTACATGATTTTGTAAAACAGTTTAGTGCAGATGGAATTCAGAGTGACAGATCTGTTATAAGGTGCATTCTTTGAGATATTTCAGTAACAATTAATGAAAACACCAACACAATCGTGTTACGCAGCATATAGGTAGTGCAAAACATGAAAAATAAGGAACTACAAAGCAGTAAATGTGTACTGTGACAACAGTTTATAGGCGAGGCACTGCCTTCTTCAAGTTTAATAAATAAAACATATGTTTTTAATGATACAGCAAAGACATTTGTGGCATGTGGTATTCCTCTTTCCAAACTTAACCCTATTATGAAAGCATATTTGGAGATATATACTGGGAAGTTTGTCCCAGATGAAAATCACACCTTCAACCTCTGTATGAAGAAAAATTAAACAGATCAATCAAGTAGAAGGTGAAAACCAGTATATTTTACATTAGACGAAACCAGTGATAGATGGTTGAGATAAAGAACTTTTTTAGATATGTTCTAAACATTTGAGTTGTTGAATAATATCTGCTTTAACAGTTTTCTGGACTTGTGATTTCAATAACATAATGTTCCGGGACTTGTCTTACTCAAACTTTTTAATATATGACAACATGACTGAATTTTGTGTCGTGAGTTAATTGATGTAACTGGTTTTTACTCTTTAATGATAATAAATTCACATGGGAAATTTGCACCTTCTATTTAAAAAAAATGCACCTTTTTTTGCACCTTTTTCTGCTAAATTAAAGCATCTTTTTTGCACCTTTTTCACCAAAATTTTGCACCTAAAATTCCTAGCTCTACATATTACAAATCATGTGTGATAAGTAATACCACTGCCCTCTCTGTATACTACATACAATGCATATGTATAAAGGTAGTGTTAATATACATTATATGAAACAAATCACTGCATTTTAAATGAACTGAACTTTAGTTGAAACAATATGAAACAATAAATATGTACTTGCCGCCATTTTATCACTAACTGGTGTTACGGCCTCTTGTAGTTTCAACTAATAAACATTGCCCACATTGTTAACGGTAGTCAGTTATCTATAATGAACGCAAATTGTTTCAAAAAATATATTATTTTACTATTATTTATTATTTAATTGAATACAAGTAAAACACAGTTTTATTTGATGTTTCATATTTATTAAGATATAATTTGGATACAGCTGTTTCGCTACATTGTACCTTCTTCAGACATATTAACAAATTAATGAATTGTGTTATTATAGTTCATAACAACTGTATATATGCAACAATATTTTTTTATAATCTGCATTATAGATTTAACAGAGACGATTCATTCAAATCTAGTTGGGAATTTAACAGTTTATTGCTAATTTTCAATTTATTTATTTCTACAGCTTCTAAAAGGTCCAACTTCTTTCCTTTGTCACAAACATGTAAAATTTTAAAATTTGGATCAAAACAATTATTATATTGGAGTAGGTGGTTTGCATATTTTGAATTATCTACATTTCTGTTATATGCTCTCATATGTTCCTTCATACGAGAGATAAAAGGTCTGCCAGTTTGTCCTATATTATTTATTATCTTGAAAACACCATCGCGCAAAAAATAATATACAACGCACGTTTGTTAAGTGTTTTACAGAATCTCGGAAATTAAAACCCTCGCTATCGCTCGGTTTTTAAATATTTTCCTCCCTTCTGTAAAAACCGCTTCCCAACCTCGCATCGTAATATGCTATGGCCTAACGATTCGATTTAAGGCAAGTGAACATCAGTCTCTTGAGATTCATCAAGACGAAAATTATTGAACCAACAGACAGTTAATGCAAATACATATGCAAGATTGGTAGCAATGTTGAAGCCTGCATACAGGCATTTTGTTGAATTTTGTGAAAATATGTGAAAATTCTGGTCATCATATTATTATCCTCCTCCTTAATCTCCTAGGAGGTGCATAGGGCATCCACAAAGTGCCTCAATGGATTCTATTCTATGCTATCTTCTTTACTTCTCTTCAAGTTATTTCTATCCTTGCAATTTCATCTTATCGATTCTTTTCCCGATTCGTTTTGGCCTCCACTTTGCCCATGAGAATTCCATTCTAACCCTGGTTTTCAACTGCTTTGTTATTTTCCCGTAATCTATGTTCTGTCTAGTTCTATTTTCGTCTTTTATTTTTATTATAACTCTGTTTTTTTTTCCTCCATAGTTATTTGTTTCATATCGTACATTCCAATGGCATAAACTGTTAAAGAAATTTTAATTAATTTGTTAAATATTCCTTAATTGTTCTTACAAATCATTTGGTCAGTCTCCTGATCCTGGTTCTTTATTTTCCCCTTCATTCAGAATTACCCTTTCACATACATTCAAGTTCCACCTTGTTCTATGCCTATTACATAAATTTAAAAAATATATATAGGCCTATATATATATATATATATATATATATATTGTCTTTATATTATCTATTTTTTGTTTTCCTCTTCTATTGTCAAGTATATTTTGTCATATTTGGCAGATCCTATTAGGGTAAGTTTGTTAAACAAATAAAAATTACTATTGCCATTATTATTATTATTATTATTATTATTATTATTATTATTATTATTATTATTATTATTACGTTGCCTCTGGTCCCGAGGGTCGCGGGTTCAAACCCGGCCGAGGTCGATGGATTTTTTAGAATGGAAAAAATCCAAGGATCAAGTCCTCCGGGAGGGACTTTAAGCCTTGGGTCCCGAGTCTGAAGATTTTCAGGCTCGTAAAAGATCCTTAAGCCTGAATGAAAGGCCTCTAAGCAAAATTTACCGAATTTTCCTGCCCTAGTACTACCTTGGAGATGTCAGAATGAGGCGGAACGCTGACCACGGACCACTCAAATGACATCTATACGAAAACAAGTGTAACTAAATTAGTATGGTTCAAATTCTTCCCTGTAGGGGGAGAGTGCCTAAATCTCTGTTAAGGGAAACATGGGCTTACAAGATACAATATTATTATTATTATTATTATTATTATTATTATTATTATTATTATTATTATTCAATAGGTTTGAGATGTATACAATATTTCCTTTGCCCAATATTAAGTTTTGATTCTATTCCTCCATTCATCTCTAATCCTTCCAGTCACCATCCTGCAGTCTACTGTCTTTCATCAAATTCACAATTCCCTCTATTCATATATTATTACATTTCTCTCTTCCTTTCTTCCCATTTGGAACAAAAATAAATAAATAAATAAAATTTTCATTTTTTATTGTTTAATGGTACATGTTTATAACGTTAATAAAATGAATACCCATACGGGAAACGGCTCTCATGAACCAAGCTTTTTTTCCTACATGCTGTGTCACTTGGCAACCCTTGTTGAAAGGCAGCTACCCTTATGCTACTTCTATTTAAACTTCATAATCTCGTTAAATACCTCATACCTCTACAGATGGAGTATATTTATACCATTATCTGTAATGGTATGGCATGTATAGAAAATATACAATAATACACGTTTTACTCAGAACATAAAGCGGCACGTGGATAGTAGAATCGATAACTTCGTGACCTGATACAAAATTAGGTTAATAGCTTGATACTCTGAAGGCAATTCGTAACATATTCTCTCTAAGGACTATTAAATTTTCTTAGGAAAGTACTCTCAATGTTAACGCCAGTTTACAAAATAAGCTTAGCCTATCTCTCATGGTTTATAATGTAGGTCAAGGATTGTCATAACGTCATAAGTAATGCCACTATCCACTGTCCAACATAAGAAACACACTTTGACATTTAACTTCCGAATGCATTACTATATTACTCCGCGTAGCACGTATAAGAGTGCAGGCGAACTCTGTCAGCTGTTTGTTACAAACCGATAAATATTAATGCACAACAATTGTTTTAATTTTTAATGTTGCAGATTGTATTAACATTTACAATGGTATGTCGAAAACTCCGGCTTTTCTTCTGCTGAAGTTTATGAGTAAGTTATTTTTTACTAGTAGAGGTTACCAGCCTCTAGCCAAACCCCTCTTTCTGGAGGGCAGGGAACTGGAATTTCGGAGTGTTCGTCTCCTAGAGAAGTTGCCTTCACTACGGCCAATTGAAATTTTATAAAATGTTGGCAGTACCGGTACTGCTCTATGGTTCAGAAGCCTGGATACATAAAAAACAAGATCTAAGTAGGATAATGCCGGCATAAATGAAATTTTTGAGATCTGTTAAAGGGTGCACTAAGGAAGACAGAATCAAGAACACAGAAATAAGACAGGAACTTGAAATATTTGCAATAACTGATAAAATGGATATATATATAGACAAAAATGGAAGCAACACATAGACAGAATGAATGAAGATAGATATCCAAAACAAATAACACAATACAAACCTAAAGGCACCCGAGATGTGGGCAGACCTGGAAAGAGATGGGCTGAAGTCGGAACGGGTCAACAGACCTAATCCATGAATGCAGATGATGAAGATGATGATGTCGAAAACTAATTAAATTATAATTGTTGATATTAAACTAATTAATTCAAATCAAACATCTACATTAAAATAACCGAGTTAAGTTAACATAAACTACCCGACAGCCGCCATATTTTGTAACTCACATTCAACTTCCTCTCAAGAACCGTTCAGTTTCAAACAAATGCGAATTTTTAGTTAGTCTCCGACCTACGAAGAAATATGTAGGTGTATACTGTATTCTGATCAACTATAGTTTACATATATAGCTTTAAATACGTAATTATATTAATCGAGTACATTATCTATTTTTTCGCTTCCGCTGAACTGTGCTTTGGTCATGAACGAATCGCAGTAACTGCAGCAGTTATGTGTTTCGTGGATTACCTGCCCATTTATTTTGCTGAAGTGTCTTTTTTAGGCTGGACAGAAAATAGTAATTTCCAAATTATCGATAAATTCACGAATCACAAAGTAACAAGTGAATTTATCTACAGGATTTGGAAATGAAGTTGGCATTTGTTAGGATTATTTAACGAATAAAATTAAGTTGTTTACTCAAAAGTCATTATTTAAACATAGTTATCGGAATTTTTAAAATATGTATATATTTAATGTAAACATCGATGTTTGAAAACAAATCAGAAATGTGAGGTTATGTATATTCACTGCAAATTGATCATATTATTTATTGCCAAATAGGATCGCAATATTGTAAGAATGCACCGTAATGGAGAAATAATGAAACACATCAAACTGCATATTATAATCAACATTATACGTTATTCATTTATTTTTTTTAGTAAACAACTCAGTAAAATCAATTAATCTGTTCATTATTTGCTATATTCGATGTAGCCTATTTGTTGGAGAACAATAATGCTCTGAGCTGTTCAGAATATTAAAAAAGAGGAGCTTTCTTTATCACAAAAGCAAGAGCAGATAAAGAGAAATCGATAAAGAGCGAGGTGAAACACGACTGACATTGATTGTAAAACAAAATTCATTGAAAGGTGATTGGTCTTTGACTATTATTTGTGGCATGAGTTAAATAGTCAACGAATTTGAGTCTATTAAACTTAAAATCTTCTTTATGGATCGGCTTTATAGTAAAACTGTCAATGTAAACTTTTATTTATAGATGCCTGTGCAGAATTTTTAAATACTTATTGAACAGTTATAGAATTCAATAATTTTAAAATTCATTACGAAACACCGTTGAGGTTACTACATGAAAGTTTAAAACATAATATTTGTACCTGAGATCTGAGCCTTCTTCAACTATATAATGCTGTGAAATATCCAGGAGGCCTTTCGGAACGTATGTTCCATCTTCTGCTTGTTAAGTACTACCCCATATGCAGAAGATGGAACATATTTCAAAGTAATATGTAGTTGAGGACGACTGAGATCTCAGGCATCAATTTTGTGTTTTTAACTTTTAAGTTACAATAACCAATGAAAATTTATAGAGACTGGTATAAGACGAACCAATTGAAATGCAAATTAGAAGGCTACATGGAGGTAAATAGGACATTATCTGAGGAAACCAAGGTAAGCTGTTGAGAGAGAGATATCCACTGGAATCGCCAGGAGGTTCCAATGGTTGGACGCCGAGGAGAAACAAGGAGATGATCTGTTAGAAATGAGGATGAGAGCATTGGAAGGACTCGAGCAATGTCAAGGCTATTGCTGTCAATCGTGTCAGATGGAGATCTCTCATTGACGCCCAATATACTCCATCAAGGAATGAAATGACATGCCGCCACCGCCATCGCCACCACCACCACCACCACCACCACCACCACCACTACTACTACTACGACTACTACGACTACTACTACTACTACTACTACTACTACTACTAAACTGAAAATCTACTTAATTATTCACGATACACAATATGTAGTTCAGTTTATGTTAATAGAAGAACGAAAAGTTCATTTTATATTTATTTATTTATGGCGGAAAAAAATAATGAACAGACATGTGAATGGAGAAAACAACGTAATAGTGAGCTACACGATAAGCATAGAGAGCCAGACATAATAAGAACAGTTACGTCTCGTAGACTGCGATAGGCAGGACATGTGGCACGAATTGGGAATGAAAGACGTGCATGGAAGTTTCTTGTAGGAAAACCAGAGGGAAACCATCCAGTTGGTAGACCAAGAATGAGGTGGGAGAATAACATTATCCATGATTTGAGGAAAGTAGATTATACAGGGAATGATACGAAAACATTAGCTCAGGATAGGGTTTTATGGAGAGCTTATGACCGTGCGGCCATGAACCTACGGGTTCCATAGAGCCAGTGAGTTAGTTATTGTGGAGTTAAGGTCATGTGGCCTTCTCTTCCACTCACCAGGACAAACATTTGTTACATTAGAATATAGCAATTGCAATTAACCTAGTATTAAATGCCAAATGAACAGTTGATGGATAAGACAATATCTATAAGATTAAGATCGATAACAATGTTAACGATAATTAAAAATTAAGAACAAAACTAACAATAAAATATGTACACAATCAAGATGAATTAAATTATTTGGTAGAGTGTCTATCAAATGTACATAAAAAGCAAAGAAAAATAATGAAACATAATAAACTAATTTGTCGGTTATACAATATTTAAAACAAACAAAATATTTTTTTTTGCAGATGCCCCAGGTTGTCTTTCGACATTCCTGGTTTCTCTCCTGGCATGGCGTACTTGTAACCCACTTCTGAGGTTGGGGCGCCTGGAAGACGGGGTTACGTTGCCCCGATGATATGATGGGTGATGATGATGACAATGGTGCGCCAGGAGAGTCCCTAATCCTAAGCTTAACCTAAGATGGATATGAATGATGATGATGATGATTGTGATGGCCATATGATTTCGGGGACCGTTTGGGCCTTAAAGTTTTCCTGACATTTGTCTTACAGGTGAGGAAAAACCCCGATAAAAACCTCACCCAGAAAAACTGTCCCGACCGGGGATCGAACCCGGGCAGCACGCTACCCCGAGACCACAGCGGTGAACTCAAAATAAAAAATTTGTTAATCTTAATACTATTTTCATAAATAAATTTAATTATTATTAATTGTTAAAATAATACTATCAGTGAGGTGTATAAGTTACTTTGTTATTACATAATTCTTCTGTTTGATTTTAAAAGATGTTATAGTTTGACAGTCTCTGACATAGAGCGAAAGGGGACTAAGTATCAATAATATAACAGCGCCCAAATTTTAAATAGATTACGAACTTCTTGCTACAAATAAAATCATAATGTCTAATAGAGTTTAATTTTCTCAGAAAGAAAATAATTGAATTTTATTCATGCATTACTTTGTAATGGTCATGAATATTTATCTCATTTTCAGACACAACAAGAGGACAACTTTTTCTTTGTATATTTCGATTCCATGGTCGGTTTTGCACAACAAATTCGATTTAAAAACACAATATGGAATAAACATTTGTCATTAATGTTACAAAATGAGGATTATTCTAGCCGCGTTTTACCCATTTTATCGAAAAATACACAGGGAAAAAGTTGTTCCAATTCATGTATATTGGGTATAGTATGAAAATCAGTTCAGAAATCACCATTTTTATAGGGTAAAACATAAATAAATTCATGTGTTTCTTTCATCATTATCATCAAAGTCTTCAAGGATTAGACCTATTGTTCCTAAGTAAGAGAAACTTTTCATTACAAACTCTTCGCCACTTCTCCCTCTCACTGCAGACCAATCTGTTTTCAAATTACTTTATTTGTCAACATTAACAGCCCCAGCGTAAGCCATTTTAAGCGTCCAAACACCGACATTTTTACTGCACCTATGTCTCCTTTTTTAGCTACGGCCCTAGAGTACGTAGGGTCATATTTTATATACGTCAATTGTCCCAGAAAAATTCTCTAATTGATGAAAACAAATTCAAATCGGTCAAATAGTTTTCCAGTCCATAAAGGATAATATTATAATGATATTATAATATGATCCATTATTGGAACTGTGTTAAAATAACAGTATTGGAAAATGTTAAATATCATAAAGGATAGTCAGACAGACAGATTCACTCATTTTTATCCTATAAAGATGAAATAGCTAACAAATCAATCTCACATAAAAGGACACGTTTTGCTATCAAGAATTGCTCCATAAAACCAATAATATTTTCTAGACGTGAAAACCTTTATAGTCATGATTAGGCTACGGATTTTAGGCTAGTTTGTTCCTGAAGAGATAACTTAAAATTTAGTTATATTTACACATTTCATATACTTATATGATCAAAATGGTAATCCTGTAGTGTCTAAAAATGCCTAAAATTATGTTAAAACCTATTTCTGTCTATTCACAAAGTTCCTATATTTTATCATTAAATTCAATAAAAAGTCTTTATTTCATTCCGAGAAACTAAATATTTACACATTCGTTTTCACTATCTTGAACAGCATGTTCTTGAGAGAAGCTGTATTAAAATTAACGCGCCCCCGAAAGTCCTTTCAGAAAATCAGATGCACGGGACACTATGTCAAGAAATCTACCGGAGTCTCTAGAGCGAAATATTGATGTTCGTAAATGGTACCGGCCTAATTTAGGCCTTGACCCAATATTTGATGTGCTTATCTTGAAGTCTTCTGTACTTGAAATTTTTAGCTAAGGAAAATGCTCTTCTCCCAGCTGTTTCTTGGAGTATTGTTGAAGATGTTGTTTTCTTCGTACGCATAAGCTTCTTGGTCTTAAAAGTTGTTCTTGAGGTAGTTTGCTGGATTTATTTAAGGACTTGAAGTTAGGTTAGGTTAGTAAGTAGCATTACAGTGTTTTTTAGAAGTTCTGGATTTAAGAGGATTTTAGATATAAGGGATAGAATTTGATTAACTACGTTTTCAGGATTTGTAGTAGTGGGAGTAGGAGTAGAAGTTGTTGGAATGTCCAATTTTGGTGCTGAAGTGTTGATTTTTGGTTTCTCTGGCTCTGGTTTATGATGTGAGATTTCTGTAGTATGTTGTGAGGTCCTTGGTGCATATTTCAGTCTTGAGTTGGAGTATTTCTTGTAGATAGGGCATTGCCTGTAGCTTGCAGCATGAGTTTCATTGCAGTTAGTACATTTTAGTTCAGTTTCTTTACAGTTTTTTACACTGTGATTGCCTGCACATTTAACACATTTCTGTGTTCTTGCACAGCATTCTGCCATATGTCCGAAGCCTTGACAATTATAGCATTGAATTCCTCCTGCTGGTGTCTTGTAGGTTTCAAGCTTGATTTTTACATTGAAGATGTCTGTAAGTTTAACGATTTTTGACATGAAGTCTGATTGTTGTAAGAAAGTTAGAATCCAAACAGGAATGGCAGTCTTGATTCTGGATCCGTTTTGGAAGCTGGTTTTATATAGTTGTCTGACGTTGAGGATTGGATAACCTTTGTCGTTTAGTTCTTGATAGATTTCGCCTGATGTTATTTTCGTTGGAAGTCCTTTGAGTGTAATTCTTTGAGTCATGTATCCTGATCCTCTTCTGAATAAATGGGTATGAAACTGTGTTTCATGGTCTGTAAGTACCTTTTTGAACTTGGTTGAATGCAGAGTTGTCTTTGGTGAAGATTTTTAGTTGGTCTTTGGTGTATTTCATTGTGATGTCTTTTTTTTTTCCTATAGCAACAGCAGCAATGTGTGTAAGTTTGTAGGCATTTATGTTGCTAGCGTCTACGACGATTGGCGGAGGTATGTCTGGTTGTCTCTGTAGAGATATGAATCTGTTGTTGATCTCAATCTCGTAAGTTTTGTCTATGGTAGCATTTTTGGCCGTGTGTTTTGGCTTAGGATGAGTGTAGTTGTCATCCTTCTGTGAGACTTTGTTGTTCGGTGTCTTCATTTCTTCTCCAGTATGTCCTTTCTGGTCAGCTGATTTCTGCCGCAGTTTCCGCTGTTGATGTCCAGCATTTGCGTCTTCAGCTCCTTTCTGGTCTTGCTCTGCTCTCTGTCTTAAGATCATTCTTCTTCGAGGAGAGATGCTGAAAACACCTCTGTAATCTGTGTTTCACTAGGCGGGGCGCTGTCCAATGACCAGTTGGAAACAAAACTCATTTCATGCTGTAAGAACATTTCAGTATGTGTGCATCGTGCCGAAAGTTCTACCTTCCAGTCGTCTTTAATTAAACAGGGAATACATGAGTTTCTCTATTTAAAATCTGATGGAAAAACTATATTCTGTGACGTTTTGTTTCAAATTTCCTTCCAAAGTACGAACTTAGCTCTGCGGATTTAATGTGAAACACGTATGCCTGCTTATTTTCTGTGCTTACAATTTTTAAATATACAAAACCAAGAATTAAATTCAATTCTTACTCATTATTTTGTTTTCTTCTTCTTCTTCTTCGACTTCCCCCACTTATAGATTTGCCGTCTTCGGTTTCCATTTATTTCTATCATTCCAATCTCCTTCTTCCAAATTCCTACCATCCATTATAGTTCTGACGTAGGTTTTTCACTTCCATCTTGGTCTGCCACGTTTATTTCTTCCAGGGTGTGACCATTGGTATATATTTTTTGGCCATCTTCCATTTTCCATTCTTTGTACATGGCGATGCCATTTAAGCGTTTGATTTTTCAATCCTCTTAACAACAGATGTGGTGGCATTCATTTCTCTCCAAAGGAATTCATTTATTTTATCCTGTCTTTTTTTTTTTGGAGGCTTCTTCTAAGATAATCAAATTAAACTGTTCTAATTTTATTCTTTTGTAATTCCGTCAAAGACAAAGTTTCACTTCCATATGACAAAATATTCTGTATAATGCTCTTATAAAGTTTCATTTTAGTTTCCTTTGTAATATGTTTGTTCCAAATTATTCCATGTAATATCTTAGTTGCATTTTTTGTCATTGAAATTTTAGTTTGTACATCTCTTTCACAGGTACCTAAACTTGTAATTATTGACCCAAGATATTTAAAAATTTCACAACTTTTTTTTTTATTTTCCCTGTTTCGAGTATGCGGTCATCCAAATCATTTCCCAAACACATATATTCTGTTTTATGTAAATTTATATTCAGTCCCCATTTTTATATTCTTCCATTAGTTTATTTATCATATATTTCATATTTTGTAATATACTATATTTAATATATAATTTCATAAATTTGAAACTTTATCAGTTTGTAAAAATAAAAATAATAATAATAATTATTATTATTAATAGTATATTTTAATTGATAAATACTTACTTACTCACTGGCACTATCGAACCCGCAGGTTCATGGCCGCATGGACATAAGCTCTCCATACATCCCTATCCCGATATAATGCTTCCCAATCATTCCCTGTATAATCTACTTCCCTCAAATCATAGTTAATGTTATTCTCCCACCTCGTTCTTGGTCTACCAACTGGGCGTTTTCCCTCTGGCTTTCCTACAAGAAGCTTCCATGCAAGTCTTTCATTCCCCATACGTGCAACATGTCCTGCCCATCGCAGTCTACGAGACTTAACTGTTCTTATTATATCTGGCTTCCTATAAAGACCATGTAGTTCATTGTTATGTAGATTCACCTGTCTGTTCATCTCTCTTTGGTCCAAAAATTTTCCTCAGTACTTTATTCTCAAATACTCGTAATCTCCTTTCCTCTCTTAAAATAAGAGTCCATGTTTCGCACCCATATAATATAACTGGTAGAATAATAGTTTTATATATTTTCAGCTTAACGTTTTTTGAAAGGAGCTGGGACATCAAAAGTCTCTGCAATGCATAATAGCATGCATTTCCAGAATTGAGCCTATGTTTAATTTCTTTGTGCATCTCATTCCTATTTGTGATTATTGTTCCTAGGTATTTGAATTCAGCCACTTCCTCAAAATTTCCCTCATTTGTCATTAGCTGTCCATTTCCATTATTTAATGAATTTCTACGTGTGATCATATATTTAGTTTTATTGATATTTACTTCCAGTCCTAATTTCTTAGTGTTACTCAATAGTGTGTGCGTGTTGTCCTTTAGTATCTCCTCGCTATCGGCCTACAATACTACATCATCAGCATAAACTAACAGCTTATTAATACCATTGAGTTGTAAGCCTTCCTCATTCTCTAAAGATTTAATCGCATGCTCTAGTACAAAATTAAATAGTAGAGGAGATAGTGCATCTCCTTGCTTCAACCCATTCTGGATTTCAAAAGTGTCCGAAAACTGTTTGCCTACACGAACCCTACTCTTTGTGCCATTTAGACACATTGGTATAAGTCTAACTAACTTTTTAGGAATTCCGAACTCCAGCAGGATACTATATAACTTTTCCCTCTTAATTGAATCATATGCTTTTTTGAAGTCTACATACAGTTGATGTACAGTACCATTATATTCCCATTTCCTTTTTAAAATCTGTCTTATACTAAAAATCTGATCTGTTGTAGACCTGTTTCTTCTAAATGCACATTGATGATCTCCTAGAATGTCATCAATATAGGGAGTAAGTCTGCTTACTAATATATTTGTTAGAATTTTGTACGAAGTTGAAAGTAATGAAATGCCCCTGTAGTTGTTGCAATCAGTTTCATCTCCTTTCTTATAAATTGGTACGATAATTGATTCCTTCCATTCATCTGGAAGAGCTTCTTTTTCCCAAATCATACTAAGCAACCAGCATATATTGTCCATCAATTTTTCTCCCCCTGATTTTATCAGTTCTGCTGGGATCTCATCTGAACCTGATGCTTTATACATCTTCAATTTTTCAATCGCCATTTCAACCTCTAATGCACTTGGCTCTGCGACTAGCATTTCTGCTGTCTGTAAATTATCCTCCTCAATGTCCTGTTCTGTATGTACATTTAATAGCTGATTAAAGTAACTTTTCCATCTATTTAATATACTCCTGGAATCTGCAATCATATCCCCATTTTCATTCCGAATTATGTTTGTTCTAGCCTGAAACCCTTTCTTCTCTATACTAATTCCCTGATATAATTCTCTAATGTTCCTATTTTTTGCATTCATTTCAAGATCATTAATCTTCTCTCTCAAATATTCCCTCTTTTTACTCTTTAGTAGCTTGGTGGTTTCCCGTCTAATACTACCCAATTGCTCTAAATTTACCTCATTTGGCTCGTGTAACCATTTCATTTTTGCTAGCTTTCTTTTCTTTACAATGTCGGCACATTACTCATCAAACCACTTCTTCTTTTGCCTCTTTTTTAAACAACCAATGCTTTCTGATGCTGACAATTTAATAGTATCTCTTATAGCCTCCCATTCTTTATTTATATCAGTTTCTTCTTCGTTTGCCACATTGTCATCAGAAGATTTCAGTACTTCAATAGATTTGAAGTACTGAAATCTTCCGATGACAATGCAAAAGAAGAAGAAACTGATATAAATAAAGAATGGGAGGCTATAAGAGATACTATTAAATTGTCAGCATTGATAAATGCGTACCAAAATTAGTAAACCTGAATCTGCCTAAAATATAATTTAAAACCTATTTTGCATGTGATCAGAACTTATTTTAGACACCTAAAATAAGATTTTTTCCGAGGTCTAGTCACGATGCCTATTGTGTGTTTCAGGATGTGGCTTTCATCAACCCAGCAAACGTGGTGTTCGTGTACATGCTAGTGCGAGAGCTGGTACATGAGGAAGAGGTGGACTGCGAACAGGAACTGCAAGCCGTGGTGCTCACCTGCCTCTATCTCTCCTATTCCTACATGGGGAACGAGATCTCTTACCCGCTCAAGCCCTTCCTGGTGGAGGACAACAAAGACAAGTTCTGGGACCGATGTCTGCTAATAGTGAATCGACTCAGTCGCAACATGTTGCGCATCAACGCTGAGCCTGGCTTCTTCACCGAGATTTTCACCGAGCTCAAGGCGTGCGGCACCAACGCCACCACCGTCCCGCCCCCACTGCCGCCTCCTTCCGCACCTGCCACAACGGCGGCTTGACCGACTTCAACGTTTCTCATCAAGGTGAACAATGGCAGTCGCCAATGTAAACAATACGTGACTACCCTGTGACCGACCTCCATTTTACCATTTTTTTCAGACGTCCAAATATCATTTGCATATTAATGTTTCTATTTTCATAATGGTGGAGGAATTGGGGAGCGAACTGTACCTCCCCCCGTGTCCATACTTGTGTTATCCCTGCACAGGGCCGTTACTTGGAAAGGAGACCAGTGTTTTCATTACAAGAAGCAAATAAAAACTATTGCTTATTTAGTTTTGTACAGTTTTTTAAGCAGCAGTGGTCAGACAATCAGAAAACAAATTAGGTTTTTTGGCGGGAATCCTGTTGAAGCTTGGGGATACGGATTACTATCTGTATACAGTTTATTAATAATAATTGGTGTAGGATAAATTGTTTATTTGAATTTCTATTAGAGTTATTGGTGGGACCTTGGTATTTCAAATGCTACAAAGAGACTTTTTTTTTTTAGTTTTGCATTTTGATCACACCATCTTGAGATACATGTTTAACAGTGTGAATATAATTGAAACGTTCTCTAAAAAAATAAAGTAACTAACTAACTGGCACTACCGAACCCATAGGTTCATGGTCGCGCTTACGTAAGCTCTCCATACACCCCTATCTTGAGCTAATGTTTTGCAATCATCTCCTGTATAATTTATATACCTCAAATTATGGTTAACGTTATTTTCCCACCTCATTTTTGGTCTACTAACTGGGCGTTTGCCCTCTAGTTTTTTCTACAAAAAGATTTCATGTCCCTCTTTCATTCTCTATTCGTGCCATATGTCCTGTCAATTGCAATCTAAGAGACTTAAATGTTCTTATTATATCTGGTTTCCTATAAAGATCATATAGCTCACTGTTATGTAGTTTTCTCCATTCATCTGTCTGTTCATCTCTCTTTGGTACAAAAATTTTCCTAAGAATCTTATTCTCAAATATTTGTAATATTTTCTCTTCCCTTAAAGTAAGAGCCCATGTTTCACACTCATATAACTGAGAGAATAACAGTTTTATATATTTTTCAGTTTAATGTATTTTGGAAGGAGTTGGGACGACTAGTCCCTGTAATGCATAATAGCACGTATTTCCAGAATTGGGCCTAGTTTAATTTCTTTGTGCATCTCATTCCTATTTGTTCCTAGGTGTTTGAATTCAGCCACTTCTTCAAAATTTCCCTCTGTTGTCATTAACTGTCCATTTACATTATACTGTATAATGTAATTATATGTGTGACCATCTATTAAGTTTTATTGATGTTTACTTCCAGCCCCAATTTCTTAGTTTTACCTCATAAATCATTGTATTCTTTTGAACATGTTTCAATATGCTTTCATATCATCAACAACTTGTCCAGACTGTTGAATTCCATGTTGTCAGCCCTGAATGTCAAATCGCTCTCCATCTTTTGATTGACTGAAGAACTTGCAAATCAAATTGTTTTCCCCAGGAATTTCAAAGCTCAAAAGAATAGAGATAGAAACATGAATTTTGAAGTTCCCTGGGAAAAGGACTTGATTTGCAAGTTCTTCGGTCAACCCAAAGATGAAGTGAGATTTGACATCCAGGGCCGACAACATTAAATTTAAGAGTCTGAACAAGCTGCCGATGATATGTAAGCATATTGAAACATGTTCAAATGAACAAAACGATACATGAGGTAAGATGAAACAGATTCACCTTATATATTAGGCATAACGGAATTTATTTATGATCAGGACAGAAGTTAAAGATGGTTTAAACCATAGGTTTTAACTGGCTAAAATTGGTCAAAATTAGTCAAAGTATATTAAATTATGTACATTATTTGCCATTAGAACTTACTAGATACTTCATATTTAAAAATTGTTATAATTTAAATTCAAACTGAAGGCAGTAAAAAAAAAAGTCTAATTGTTTTGTGAACTGCAACACTTCACTAAACACTTCATTTATAAAACTCTTCAATGATTGTAGTGATTAGTAGCAATACAGAAAATGAGTCAATTGTTTTCTGCATTCAATTGTATTATTGGTACTTTTAGAGATTATATTAAGTTTCAATGTATTAATTTAAATTTTAACATTCCCAATGATGGGCATTTATTATTTGAAAAGAAAAATATTAATGCCTGAATCAGGATTTGAACCTAAAACCTCTAGCTCTGTATGCTAGTGTGCTAACCATTACACAATTTCATGCTTTCAATATAATCATTAATTCTTCTTTCTCATATATGAAGAAGAATTGGTGTTTACATCAGAATATATGAAGAAGAATTAATGTTTATATCAGAATACATGAAGAAGAATTAACATTTGCATTGGAAGCCTGAAATAGTGTAATAGCATACAGAGCTAGAGATTTTGGGTTCAAATCCCAATTCAGGGGCAATTTTTCATTGCAAAATAATGATTATATTATATTCTAGAGAACAAGTTTTTACTTTGGAATATCAGTTTTAAGAAATTATGTCCATAAATAAGAGATTTTATTTAGACTATTATAAAATTCTACTAGTTTTTTACTTTCTTAAATCCCTTGTATGGATTTTAAGTACGACTAATTAGTATATTTAAGTGTGATTATTTATTTCCTATCTTATGGTATAATTAATTAGTATATCCCTGTAATTATGATTAACAATTTATACTTTTTCTTTGTGTGATTATTAATTAATAGTTTTTATTATCATTTTCTTTTTAAGTTGACCTATATTACTACATAGACCATATTTAGTGGCCATAATTAATTTTAACTTGGACAATTAAAACTAAAAAAAAAAAAAAAAGAAAGTTGTTCAAGCCATTCACTGAACAAAACTTGCCAATTGAACTTTTATAGGAAAAATCACTATGAGGTTTATTTAAGATTTAAATTAAAATTCTTTATACCTCACCTCATATTCAGTTTTCTAATTATACCGGTTTCAAAACCTAGGTGGTTTCATCTTCAGTAATGTCTCAACCGATATTATATCATTTAAGAGAGAAGGAGTAAGGGCAGATTTCATGAAACCATCTTTACGCAAAGAGCGACTTTTTCCCCCCTCTCTACATCATAGAAAGGGGGAAAGAGTCGCTCTTTGTGTAAAGATGTTTTCCAGAATTCTGCCTTAAGAAGCAGTTCTTCTGAACGACATAACATAGGTCGAGATATTACTGAAGATGAAACCATGTAGGTTTCGAAACCCGTATAATTAGAAGACTGAATATGAAGTGAGGTATGAAGAATTTTAATTATATTATTTTTAGTCTGATCATCTTACCTCAATATTAATGTTGATTTGTTCTTGAACATGTTTCAAAACAATTCTGTTTTATCATCAGCTTGTCCAGACTGGTTTTATTTATGTTGCATTATGATGCACAACCTGGATGTCGATGTCAGCTCCATCCTGTGGTTGGCCAAAGAACCTCCAAACAAGGTCACGCTCCATCGATATATCAAAATTCATAACTTTATTTTTGTTCTTCTGAACATAAATTTTTTCCCAAATAGTCAGCTCTTTTGTATTTACTATTTGGGAAAAAATTTATATTCAGAAGAACAAAAACAAAGTTATGAATTTTGATATACCGATGGAGCGTGACCTTGTTTGGAGGTTCTTTGGCTAACCACAGGATGGAGCTGACATCGACATCCAGATTGTGCAACATAATGCAACATAAATAAAACCAGTCTGGACAAGGTGGCGATAAAACAGAATTGTTTTGAAACATGTTCAAGAATAAATCAACATTAATATTGAGGTAAAATGATCAGACTAAAAATAATATAATTAAAATAACCTCAAAATATCACTTCCTAAAATTAAATATTAATAAAGAATTTTAATTTAAATCTTAAAACTTCCCAACCCTGATCATGAATAATATTCCTCTTTACATAGCTGTGCAAAAAACTTAATTGTCTGACCACTGCTGCTGTAGCTTATACTGTACAAATCTATTTCACATTAATTACACTGGAATATTGCGAAGTTACCCTAGGTCTTGCAACGGCCCTGTCTCTGTACTGTGCCAACATAGCTTCCACTATTATAGTCTTCTTGTCTGAGTCACAGGGACTGACAGACTTTAGAATAGCGAGTAGGCAATACGACAACAGTGACAGTGTCTGCGGCCGGATCGTGCAATATTGTAGTGCAGGTGTTGATGTTGTTACAATCTAGTTTTGTGTTTTTGTACATCTTATGAGAGACATGGTGCCAGTGCTCTGACCGATTCTAAAATCCAAACCCCATAAGCCAGATCTTCTCCTCCTGTGGGAGATCCAAAACTTGCTCCTATTGGGTCGGTCAGGAGTGGTAAATAGTTCAAGGATGCTTTCGCCATCTTCAGTTTTTAATAAAATGATATGATGATAAAGTCACAGACATTAGTTACTTTATGCCATGCTATTAAATGTATGGAAAATATATTACTGGTAATATATTACTTTTAAATAATATTATATTTACATTAATATTAATGACAAGTTTCACTGACATTAAATGGTATTTGTAATAAATGCCAATTAACCTCTTAACTTAAAAACCTGAGAATACATGGGATTTTGATTTTTATATAAACTTAAAAACCAAGCATACTCATGTATATTGATAATGTCCTCTTTATAAATTTTAACTCCGAATACGTTTGTTGTGTTTACTTAGTTACAAATGTAATCACAAGAGAATACTTTGTTCAGTTTCATAGCTGCTTGAAGTGTTGTAACAACCAGCTACAGTCTGTGTAGTCTTTTTTAATAGTATAATCAGGATTTTAATATTATTATTTTGGGTGTTTTCATTTTTATTATTTACCAAAATCAATATAAATAATTCTGCAACTAATCAATTGATTTAGCATTTACTTGTAGAAAATCCATATTTATTTAATTAAATAAAAATATTACTTAAAGTTTTATATGATTTTCATATTTATTACAATATAAATTCATAACAGCTGTTTCGGTACTTTGTACCATCTTCAGACATGATTACATTTGTTATGAATTTATATTGTAATAAATATGAAAATCATATAAAACTTTAAATTTTATTTTTATTTAATTCAATAATTCTGCAAGTAATCTTGCTCAAAATAATAATATCCAAGATAATTTATTCTATGTATATTCTTGTTTTAAGAAATGTGAACATTATGTAAATACAATACATAAGTAACATTATGAGGTTCTACTTAATAAATAAGTTGGAATCTTTTTTCATCTCACCTCATATTGGTTGTTTTTGTAGGACATGTTCCAGAGCATCTTTGCTCTATCTTCAGCTTGTACAAGACTCATGATCTATAAGTTGTCAGCCTTGGATGTCAACTCCTCCTCCCTCTTTTTGTGGTCCAAAGAACTTGCATATTAAATCTCTCCCTGGGAATTTCAAAATTAATGATTCTCTCCTTGTTCTTCTGGATGTAGATTTGAAAATGAACTCATCATATGATTAAAAAAATCTACGTAGAGGAATAAGGAGAGAATCATGAATTCTGAAATTCCTGGGGAGAGAGATTTAATAATTAAGTTCTTTGGACCAAAAAAGAGAGAGCAGGGTCGACATCCAGGACCAACAACTTAAAGATCATCAGTCTGTACAAGCTGAAGATAGAGCAAAGATGGCCTGAAACATGTCCAACAAAAAGCAACCAGTATGAGGTAAGATGAAAAAAGACTACTTATTTCTTAAATTTGAGTATACCGGAATTTTAATATAGCTTTTGGAAAAAGTGGACTATTTGTCTGCCATGAATCCTTCTAAGTTCTACAGAATCGAAGTGCACATGCAGAAGTTGCTGTAATGGTTATTGTAGCTTCCGGTAGATGGCTCTGAAATCGGCATTGCCAACTTTCAGAATACATCCGAAATGCTAAAAAAAAAAAGGACGTAAACTAACTTCCTATTTCCTAACCTCACAAAACAAATTACTTGCATATTATTTAATAAACTATAAACTAATTTCATGTACACTACCTTGTCTCATCGGAATCAAAGAAAACGAAGTTAATTTCTTGAAATATGGTTTTGAATTATTTTCGAATGTTGGTAACACCAATTACAGAGCCATCTAGCGGATGCTACATTAAGAATTTGCGCATCTGTAGAACTTGATTCACAATATTCGCGTAATTATATAAATATTTAAAAATCATAAGAAATGTTTATAAAATGGTTCCAAAATGTTTAAAATAGTACGAAACATTATTGTAAATGGTCAAAAAGTGTTTTATGCAAAGAATGTTGTATGCAAAATGAGGCAGACAAATAGGTAACCTCAACCTAGATTTTTCTAAACATTCTCTAATTATCCCTTAAGTGAAAAACTGCAAAACTGCTTTTTGGAGTAATCTGTATTCATAATAAAGTTCAATAATTCAACAAATACAAAAAATGGAAAATGTTGGACAATCTTTCACAAATTAATTGTTAGGTTAAGGGGTTAATAAGGTTTTTGTCATGATGAAAATCCTGTATATACAGAATAAGACATGAGTAACTAATTTGTGCAGCTTTGCTCTACTGCTAATTTTTACTATTGTCCTTTCTCTGGTTTATAATTTGACTTAGAATTATCTGAATGTAGTTATTTATTTGTTGGTTGTGGTGGTTTAATGGCTGTGTTCCTTGCCTCTAGTTCGAAGGGTTTTGGATTTTAGGATGGAAAAATCCAAAGAACAAGTCCTCTGGGAGGGACTTTAAGCCATGGGTCCCAAATCTGAACATTTGCAGGGTCATAAAAAGAACTGTAAGCTTGAATAAGAAGACCTCTGTGCAAAATTTAACTGACTTTCATCCATCCAAATAAAACCTTAGTGCCTACTAGATGTCTCATTGAGGCAATGTGCTAAGCAAATGCCACTCATTGACATCTGTAGGTAAATAAGCATAACTAAATTATGCCCGAGTCAGGCTAGCAAAAGATCTTTAAGTATGAATAAAAGGGCCTCTAAGCAAAATTTACCGACCTTATCATCCGAGAAATACATTAGGTGCCTGCTTCTCATTGGGTCAGTATGTTGTCCACATACCATTCTTGACATATATGGGCAAATAAGCATAAATTAACTTGGTCTAGTAACTCCTAATAAAGGAGAGGCTAAGGTTCGACATTGAGCTATGCCATTTCTTCTTCTTCTTCTTCTTCTTCTTCTTCTTCTTCTTCTTCTTCTTCTTCTTCTTCTTCACTTCACGGGCAAGGCAAATTGTCTGTTCCACCTCACAGTTGTTCTGTCCAACTTTTCACTGACCTTCCTACATTCCTTGAACCTCTTGGCTTGTAGTTAAATGCTGCTTTTGGTAATCTTGTCACGTTCATTCTTTCTACATGTCTCTACCATTTATCTCTATATTCTTTGATTTTATCATTCAGTGGATATATATTTAACTCCGTTCTTATATCTTCATTCTTTATCCAATCCAATCTTGTGCAGCCTTTTGATCTTCTAAGGAAGTTAATTTCTACGCTTTGTATTCTACTTTGTAATTTTTTATCATTTCCCAAGTTTCACTCCCATAAAGTAATGCAGGAACTGCCAATGTTTTATAAAACTTCAAGCTAGTGTATTTTCTTGTTTTGTTCTTTACTGTGTTATGTATAGTTCTGCATATCATTTGAAGTTTTGACAATTTCATATTTATGTCTCTTTCAGTTTTTGTGTTTATAGTAAAATGACAACCCAAATAACTAAAATTTGTTACTTGTTCCAGAGGTGTGTTGTCTATTATTATTTTTAATCTTATATATTCATTTCCCCAAAATGCAATTATTTTTGTTTTTTTTTAATGCCATTGTAGATATAGAAATAACTGTATGGGGTATAAGCATACAATAATTTAACTGCTTAGAAACTATATTTTTTAAATAACACTTGATATACCTACAATGGTAATTTTCTTCATCTACACCAATGTCCTATATTTAAATTATAAAAACTGTACCTATGATGGCAGTCGTCCTCAACAAATTAAAAGTTTTTTAAAAGTATTCATGTCCTGTCAAGTGGGTCAAACAAACTAAAATCATAGTCTATAGGTCAAATTAAATGCCACATAGATGATGAGTAAAATGTATGATGAATGGGGAATGAAAAGAGACAACGGAAACTTCGTAGGAATACCAGAGGGAAAGCACCTACCCAGTAGCTAGGATAACAATAATATGGGAGACTAAACATTAACCATGATTGGATGGATGTGAATTACAGAAAATGATTGTGATCCCAGGGAGAAACTAAAAGCAGGTATTATAGTAGAGTCCCACGTCGTAGCCAAATGGTTAAGGCAAGAAACTTTGGCACAGAGTTACAGGACTTGTGCTAGTTCGAATCCACATGGTGAAAGAAATTTTCTCATGGAATTTCGGCTAGTATGAGACCGGTGCCCACCCAGCATCGTGAGGCATTTGGGTAGCTACAATAAGTAGCGACTCCAGGTTAAGAAGACCAGCTATAACGGCTGGGGCACTGACATGCTGACCACTTGTCACCACTACACCTGGCTAGACGATTGTCTACCTCTGTGATTAACACATGTGGATGTGAGGCCAGCAGCCGGATGTCTAGGTCTGTCACACTTGGAGTTATTATAGTAGATGACATTACATTGTTTAAGAAAAAATTTACCACACCAAGGCACATCCCAAAATTAGCTTTTAAATGCAAACCTGCAGACAAAACAGACTTGCACTAACTACGAAAAAGATGGCAAGAACATAAAGTCCAACATGAAGAAATTACATAAACTTTTAAAACCTCAGCAAATCAAATTTATGGTCCCATTTTACCGGTTTACTGAATATATATTCCTTTTGTTAAATTGGATGAACGCATTTTCTGATGGCAGCTTATTTAAAAGAGTTGGACTGCAGTGAAAATAAATTATGCATTACAGTAAGTTATTACCTAGGTATTGTATAGTGTATAATTTGATACCAATTTAAATAATATATACGGTTCATATTACCATTATTTATTACATTTTAAATGAATTAAACTACAATGCATCTTGTAGGACAAATTACAAATTTAAAGGTTAATTAAATTGTGTGGTATACATTGCAACGAACCAAACATGGCAGTTGCTAGAGTCAATTTTTAATTTTGAGTTTCTGGTAAACCTCATTTATAATTGTCAGATAGGGGCACGCCGTAGCGTAGTGGTTAAGGCACTGAGCTACAATCCGGAGGTTCGAGGGTTCAAGTCCCGTTGGGGTCAGGATTTTTAAACTGACCCAAACCCACTGGCGGCACTGTGGCCCTGGGGTCGACTCAGCCTCTAACTGAAATGAGTACCAGACGCTTGTTCTGGGGGTAAAGGCGGCCGTCACGCAGGGTTGACAACCCGGCTGACATAAAGTGCCGATTGTCTAGAAAAAGTGGGAGCCTTAACATCCTACTACCCCAAGGGCCTTTGGGTCTGTTGTGGGATCACTTTACTTTAGTCCCGCGCCGTAGCCGAGCGGTTAAGGTAGGAAGCCTTGGCGCAGAGCTACGGGACTTGCGCTGGTTCGAGTCTCCATGGGGGAAGAAATTTTCTCATGGTATTTCCGCCAGTATGGGACCGGTGCCACCCAGCATCGTGAGGCAATTGGGTAGCTACAATAAGTAGCGGCTCCAGGTTGAGGAACCAGCTATAACAGCTGGGGGACTCGACATGCTAACCACATGTCACCCCTACACTGGCTGTTGATCATCTACCTCTGTGATTGACACATGTGGATGTGAAAGGCCAGCAGCCGGCTGGTAAAAGGGCAACCGCTGAAAAGTGGAAAGACCCTCAATCGGAGATTTTACTGATTTTTGGAGAGCACTTCCCTCGGTTTGCTTTAGTAGCATATACTGAGTTTTGCTGTGAAATATTAAAAACTGTGACTGCTAGAGTGATTTTAAATTTTCATTTCAGGTAAACTTCTACATCTAATGGGCTGATTTTGCTGGTTTATGAACTCAACCTTACTTTCTTTTTAATGAATTTATGCATACCAAGTTTGGTTTCAATAAATATAAATTGTGGCTACTACAGCGTTAACAGACACACACACAGACACACACACACACACACACATATATATATATATATATATACATTTTGGTCATGGTCATTTTCAGTGTCTACTAGATACAATCAGTGAATATCTGTAAAATTAAAAAAAAAATCATGAGAACAACCTCAATAGCTTCATTTTTTCCTAAATTTGCTAAAAACACCTACAAAACTAACATCAGAGCAAATCCTAGATGACCTAATCTGATATCTAGTTCATGATGCAGAAATAATGATAACATAAAATAATTCCAGTTGTATTATTTAATGCTTTGACAGGTCACTGTTGATTACTGGTTTAATTATCTGATATCTAAATGTTACTGAATGTAACGGGGCACGCCGTAGCATAGTGGTTAAGGCACTGAGCTACAAGCCGGAGGGTCGAGGGTTCAAGTCCTGTTGGGGTCAGGATTTTTAAACTGACCCAAACCCTCTGGCGGCATATGACCCTGGGGTCGACTCAGCCTCTAACGGAAATGAGTACCAGACGCTTGTTCTGGGGATAAAGGCGGCCGTCACGCAGGGCTGACAATCCAGCTGACATAAAGTGCCGATTGTCTAGAAAAAGTGGGAGCCTTAACCTCCTACTACCCTAAGGGCCTCCGGGCCTGTTGTGGGATCACTTTACTTTACTTTTACTGAATGTAACACTAGTTTTTCAGTTTACATTGTTAATATTACTTATTCATTTGTTTCATATTCAGGGAAAAGCTGTATTATATGAATATCTGTTAACTACTTGAGCTTGCAAATCTCAAAACTCTATTTTAAAATACTCATAGTTTAAGAATTAAATTAATATTTTTATTACCTCACCTCATATTCTTTTTCTTCTAGACTGAAGTTTCAGAGCTGTATCTCCATCATCAGTAGCCTCTCGTCGACTGGTGTTATGCCATTTTTTGGCAGTTTTCTTCTTCCTTCTATTGGTGGACCGATGAACCTCTGGATCAAATCGAAATTTGCAGGAGTTTCGAAATACATAAGTTTATCTTTCTTGTTTTTTTGGATGTGGATTTTTTTCCCAGACCGTGGGTTCTTTCTGTTTACCTGTGTGAATATCAAAAAGGGTGAAGTGGACAAGTCAGCTGTAGCAGCCCATGCTTAGTCTGAAAAACATTTAATTGACACAAAAGCTTGCCTAATCAAATACAAAGATAAATAGAAAGGACCCACGGTCTGGGAAAAAATCCACATCCAAAAAAAACAAGAAAGATAAACTCATGAATTTTGAAACTCCCGCAAATTTTGGAAGAAATAGAAGGAAGAAGAAAACCGCCAAAAAACGACATAACACCGGTCGACGAGAGACTATTGATGATGGAGATATAGCTCCGAAACTGCAGTCTAGAAGAAAAAAAAAGGATACGAGGCGAGGTAATAATAATATTAATTTAATTGTTAAATTAAACCTCATAGTGGTTTTTCCCTGTGAAAGTTAAAGAAATACTCATAGTTTATTCCTTAACCTTCTATACTTACATCCAATTAATGCCAGATTGTGGATTAGATGAAATAAAGGCCGTATTTTGGTAGATCTGTGATATAAAAGATGCTGTCTGAACTGGCGTGTTACACCAACACAATGACAGATGAAATGAATGGGCAGATGCCACATTTTCCCCACTGGCTCAGGTGGTAGCAAGAGTGCTTCCTGACTAGCAGGCCAGCTTCAATATCCAGCAGGATTAAAAAATTTAATTGTAAAATTAATTAGATTAATTTAATTAAAATTTTCAATCTCAGGGTCAGGAGGGGTGGTGGTGTACAATTTTTATACTGTGCACCAGATTCCTGCATTAAATTGCAAACTCTTCCACAGTACATATATTGAGAAGGAATGTGATATTACAATTAATTTGATAAATTTAGCCTTGGTAATCTATTAATAACTAATAAGAAACTGAACACCCCAGATAGCAAAAAATTAATTGTAACGACTGCAATAAAGTATATATAAGAAAAACAAAAAGAAATTTGGACACTCGCACTAAGGAACTCTTCAGAAATATTAAAAATTGTGAAATTGAAAAATCAGCTATTGCAGCACATAGTTTATTGGAGAATCATAAAATTGAAAAAGAAGCCCTACTTTTAAAACATTTGGAAAAACCTTTAGAATTGACAATTTGGGAGAAGATATATATTCAGAAGAACAAATTTAGATCCATGAATTTCGAGATTCCTGATGAACGTGACCTAATCTCAAAGTTCATCAAATCAACACCAGATGGCAACATTATTGATGGAGATTCCAACGATTCCTACAAAAATCCAGTAGTCATAATATCGGTTGAAAATGAGAGAGATCCTTCTCTCAAAAACTAGTTCCCGTGTTTGAAGAAACATAAAATATGAGGTAAGATGTTAAAAAAGGACTCATTAATTTATGAATTAAGAACCTCATAATGTTATTTCCCGTATTTAAATATGGGAAAAAGTTTTTTTAATTGTTCGTTGGTTGGTTGGTTGGTATCTAATGTCGAGCACTTGATAATGAAATCATTCGCTCTAGTTTTTTAATTGTTTCATGGAATGTTATTATATTTCCTAAAATGGACTCTATTATTGATTATCTTATTATTTAAAGGAAGTGACACTATGAGTTTTATTTTAATTAATTCATTCATAGTGTTCTGCTCAAGAGCAGGTCTTTCACTGCAAACTCAGCATTCTCCACTTTTTCCTTGACTCAGCTTTCCTTTTTGTATCTCCATACAAACCATTTATTTTAATATTGTCTATCATCTGATGTCTTTTTCTGCCTCTAACTTTCTTTCCATTGACCATTCCTTCTAGAGCATCCTTCAATAGGCAGTTTCTTCTTAGCCAGTGGCCAATCCAATTTCTTTTCCTCTTCTTTATGAGTTCCAGCATTGTTCTTCTTTCACCCACTCTATCTAGCACATCTTCATTTCTTACTTTGTCTGTCCAGTTTATACGTTCCATTCTTCTCCATATCCACATCTCAAAAGCTTCCAGTCGCTTTTCCTCATTTCGTCGTAATGTCCACGTCTCCGCACCATATAGTGCTACACTCCACACAAAGCACTTCACTAGCCTCTTTCTTATTTCTCTTGCCAAAGGTCCGCAGAAAATGCTTCTCTTCTTGTTGAAAGCTTCTTTTGCCATTGCTATCCTCTGCTTTACTTCTTGACCGCAGTTCATGTTACTATTGATAGTACAACCCAAGTATTTGAAGCTCTCCACTTGCTCAATGGCCTCATCTTTAATCTTCATGTTTATCTTCCTTTGTTTCTTTCCTATAATCATGGCCTTCGTCTTATTTCGTCCGGAGTCTTTTACCGTGGAAAGACTCACCATGCCATGTTTGCAGCTTTACTAGGGATATATAGGTGTGGTAGCTTCCCGTTTCTTTCCTCACCCCACTCTCTCTTTTTGCATCTTAAAATCTTAAAAGATCTTAAGAAGGTCCCGAGGGGCCCCAACTTGGAGGTGAAGTGAGTGGATTTGGCTAAGCTAGACCCTCCGGACTTAACCGAAATTCACCCCAGAGGTTAAATATCAGTTCCATCAGGGTTTTTGACCAGATCAAGGATCTGGAAATCCCAATTAGCCTCAGCACCCCTTTTAATTAATAGAGGGTTACAAATATGAGGTAAGTTGTGAAAATTCCAACTCTCTATCCATTATTGATACTGATTTTCCTGTATATGAGAAACATACAAAATGGATAAATGGATCTTTTCAACGTTTTAACAAGTTATTTTGTTAAAACAATGAATGCTTACATCAAATAGGCCTACTAAAACTTAGAATATGTGTGAATTAACTTTCACAACAAAAGATTACTCCACATATATAAATAAATTAATAATATAACCACCTTCTCTTTACTTGAACTTTCAATTTTAAGTGGTAGACTATCATACTATTGTGATGTTAAAACAACAATTTGGAATACTCGTAAATTTTATCATACAATTTGATTGTCTTTAATTGTTCAATATTTATTGTTTGACATGTTACGTTGATAGTTATTATTTTTCTTAAAAATTTGATAAAGGTATATTGCCAACAATATTACACAATCAAAGTGTATTTAGAGATTAATAATTTAAATAATGAGAGAATTGTTCTCAATGAATTTAAATACAAGAATCTACATATTTGTAGCCTTTGACACAAAAATAATGTCAGATAACCAGTTATAGGAATGTAGAGATTTATTTATAGAAGTAAAACTTAACAATAAGAGAAAAATTTGCATCCTGTTGATGCTTAGGATCAAATCCAATCTGTAAACCCTGCTATCAGAATCATCCAGCTTTACATTTTTCTTAACCTATTATTTGATTAAATATAAAAAATACATAATACATTTTAAACGAAAAGAAAATTTTCAAAATACTCATTAACATAAATGTAAAAAAGAACAGAAGTAAGTTACATCCTTATTGCACCAGTATCAGCAAAAAGATATGAATAAAAACTTTTTACAAACAATCCAACATGTGCATACACAGAGTATATGAGGTGAGATGACGTACGATTCGTTTCAATTTTATTAATTTGAAAGCCTCATAATGTTAACTCCTATCATAAGTTTAATGAAATGTTTACCAGTACCTAAATTGCTTCTCATAATAGTACGATTTTCACTCCTATACAATACAATGAAGAATGTATAGTTATTCAATATTGTATTTATTGATATTAGCCAATTTAATATGGATCAAAGATTGTTCTATTAGTATAATTCCAACTACATTCCAATTCATTAACTTTGATGAGATATGATAGCATTCCCCAGAAAATGTTATGGGAAACTTTAGACCATTCCAACATTACCAAAAAATTAGTAGAAGCTATAAAAGCATTATACAAAGGATCTATTTCGAAAATAAAAGTTGGAAATCATATAACAAACGGATTTACTATTACAAAAGGTTTAAGGCAAGATTGCAGTTTATCTCCAACTCTATTTAAAATTTATCTCGAAAGAGTACTAAGAGACTGGAGGAAAAAATGTCAAAAAATGGGCATACCTATCCAAAATACACATGTATATTCATTAAATTTTGCAGGTGACCAGGTATTAATAGCACAGGACCACGATGACATAGAATATATGGCTAAAAAACTAAAAGAAGAATATGAAAAATGGGGACTTTATATAAACATTGAGAAAACTAAATATCTGTGTATTGGAGAAGAAATGGAAAATATAAATTTCAACAATGGAGAAGAACTAAAACCTAGTATTCAATGCACTTATTTAGGAACAAAATTAGACCATTCAGGCGATAACGCAGTGGAAATTAAAAATAGAATAGCACAAACAAAACAAGCAATAAATGCTTTAAACTCTGTTTGGTGGAGCAAAAATATTACAAAAAATAGAAAATTACAAATATATCAAACCATAATTCAGAGCAGTTTAACATATGGTGCTGAAGTCTGGCAAATTCCTACCAGGGAAATGAAAAGAATTTCAAGTACAGAAATGGATGTTTTAAGAAGATCAGCTGGAAAATCTAGAATGGACAGAATACGAAATAAAGAAATAAGGGAAATTATGGGTGTACAAGAGGAGCCGGACATCATAGACATCATAGAAAAGAAAAGATTGCAGTGGTATGGTCATGTCAAACGAATGTCAGAGCAAAGATTGCCAAAAATTGTTATGGAATGGATCCCAATTGAAAGGAGGAAGAGAGGAAGACCGAAGAAAATTTGGATAGAAGGGGTACAAGCAGCTATGAATATCAGAGGAATGGAGGAAGATCAATGGATGGATAGAGAGGAATGGCATTTTGTTTCCAGAAGATGGCGGCAGCTGCCATGATACCGGATGATGATGATGATGATGAGATTAATATATCACAATCATCTATATAATTTATGTTCACATTATATTCTTGAAGTATTAAATATAATCACGAACATAAAAGAGCTGAACTTTTATTATAAGGACTTCCTACAATGGTGTAGTTTTTTTCAGCCAAAGTGAGCATAATTTTCATTTATTCTTTTTCTCTCTTGTTTCTTATCCAATACATCTATATTTTGTAGTGTTTTCAGTTACAGATACTCTTTAATATTTAAAAGAAGTAACACTATGAGGTTTATTTTAAATAATATGAGTTATAAAATACACAACTCACCTCATATTTGCAGTTTATTGAAAACCTAGGGTTTCGGAACTCTGAGTGTAATTGACAATGACATATAGAGTGCCGAAACCCTGAGTCTTCAATAAACTACAAATATGAGGTGAGTTGTGTATTTTCTTCTCTTCTTCTTCCTTCCAAGTATTAGGCCAAGGCCTGTTACGATCCTATAGAAAATTTTCCCTCCAGGCGTTTGAGGGAAGCATAATAATAGTCCCTTCGATTGGTTGCTGGCCAAAGGAAGGCAAGACCAGTGATGGGGCTGCCATCTTATAGCCTCTGCTCAGGCTTCTGGAGAAGAAAAGAAAATAAAGGAAAGAAGAAATGGAAGAAAGGAAAGACTCCCTAGCCCTCGGATGCCCTAATAGCGTCGGCGTCAAAAAAACAAGAGTTAACCAAGAGAGGTTAGATAGTAAAGTTAAAAGAGTGCAAAACACAAGTAAGTGGAAGAAATGTTTTGCACAGCTTGGGCACCTTGTGGTCGCCATCCACATATCCCCTAGATGAGGACCCCTGAGGGGTTGTGTATTTTATAACTCATATTATTCAAATAATGTGTTTCTCTTACATTAAAAAGCTATATAGTTATCAAAATATTTTAACTTACAGAGAAAATACATTCTAAATAACAGCTGTGAGACTTACCACTTATCAGCCAGCATTCTCACCTAAAACAAAAAGATAAGAAAAAATATTGTTTAGAATCAGAAAGCATCACAGTACTAATTATACAAACATTTACTGCATGCAATATCTTAAAAGTAAGTCTCAGATTTTGATCACCTAAAGAATACAAAAACATTACGTTAAAATGATGACTATATGATGACTTTAAAATTACATAAAAAGAAAAAAGAATGACTTAAAAATTACTTTTATTTGCCAATCTCCATGCATATTATCACTTACACTCCATCACTCAACATTGTATTACAATAAAGTTACAAATACCTTTTGTAAGTTTTCAAATTTAAAGGACTCTTGTTTGTCAACTAATAGAACATTCAGCCCTGAAAACTTCTAAAATAGTCAATTACACAAGCTTGTGCAATTCATTTCTCATATACTATTGAAAAATAATTAAAACATAAAAAACAGATGATCAATAGTGATTAATTGAAATAACAATGGATTCTAAGAAGCTGCCAAAACTGCTTTGAAGTACATCAATCTTGATGTTACAACAATAGCATTACATTTAAAAACTTACTTGCATTGTACCCAAAATTGATGTAATTATACTCATTAGAATTATACAGGTAATCATATTTTTCTCTTATTTTTTATTCCTTTATAGCAGGGGTTGGCAAGTAATTTTAGGTGAGGTCCAGATGCATTTGAAAAATTTTGTCGAGGTCCTAATTTTTTTTTCATTTTCACTCACAAAATTATATGAAATACAATATATAGCATATTTGTATTAAAAATAATTGGGAGAAATTATATTTGCGGTCTTGAGTCAGTTTTTTAAAGTCAGGTTCATGTAGGGAACAGTTTATGCGAAGAGTGTCTTCAAGATGGGCAGCTATTAATCTGGAGCGATAATTGTGCTGATGCACAGCAAAGGAGCCGCTTACATATCAAAGTGTATGTTGGCACATACCAAAGAAATTGTACTGCAAAGAAGGCGCTTCCATGTCAGAGGTCGCTGGCGCCAAGTACACCTGCCCTAAAGATAAGTTTCATAAAGTGGCGTTTAGCTTTTGTTCAAGTTACTAACACAAATATTGTGTTTAAATGAATATGGCTGCTCCAATTAAAAGAGGCTTCAGATATTGTCAAAGTCAGAGAGCAATTTATAAAATTTCTTATTTCATTAAGTAAAATTCTTGTGTTACGTTGGGAAGGGGGTGTACAGAGCTTTTATGTGGATCAACATAACATGATATTCTGTGCCAGCCGGTTAGCTTCTCCCTTCTGCCCTATTCTCCAAGCGCACTCTCCTGCGCTGCACATCTTAGCAACAACAATGAGTAATGAAATTGACTTAGGCTTTCACGATCGGAATTATTATGAAGATCTTGAAGAAGGTTTCTGGGCTGTTGGCCATGGTCTAGAGGCATGAAGTTCCCCGACATTTCGCCAGAGACTGCATCCGACATCCTCAAGGGTTGTCTTAAACAAAAGGAAACATAAGACAATCCTTGAGGATGCTGGACACAGTCTCTTGCGAAACGTCAGGAACTTCAAGCCTCTAGACCACGGCCAACAGCCTGGAAACCTTCTTCAAGATCTTCATAGTAACGAAATTGTTCTCATGTTTTGAAATGTTGAAAGAATATAACTATTTAAATAAATATTGTTTGTATTAACCTAATTGGAAATTTTCTTTTTATGTTTTAGTTCATTCATTTTTATATATTTTTGTAAGTTGAGTATGAGGTGATTTTTGGCAACCAGTTTTTTTTACTTTTGTGGTCCAGACCTTTAGCTTCTGCAGTCCAGACTTGGACTGCGGTCTGCCAGTTGCCGACCATTGCTTTATATCTTTAAATTTTAGGACTCACACATACACTAATTGGTATTCAATGATAAGATATTCTTCAGGTGAAGAATGTATTCTACCTTTATAAGATGTAACTTTATCTTTCCTTGTGTTCCCTCATTTAGAGGGTTGAGTATTGGACAAAAACACCCACCTATCTTGGTTATTCCATAATTTCTTCCCAACTTATTCTTCTTCTTTCAACATTCTTCCTAACTTGTTCCTCTCATCAGTATCTTGACCAGCCTCTTGTTCTCTTCACTCTGATACTGAAGTGTAGTGCTTTGTCTTGGTAACCTACCAGTAACCATCCTTTAATACTTTACTCTACTATCATCTATTTCATTCTGCACTCAGTTAAACTTCAATTTTTTTTTTTTGCAAATGCTCCAGGTTGTCTTTCGACATTCCTGGTGTTCTCACCTGGCATGGCATACTTGTAACCCACTTCTGAGGTTGGGGCGCCTGGAAGGCAGGGTTATGTTGCCCCGATGATATGATGATATGATGGGTGATGATGATGATGATGATGATGATGATGATGATAGTGGTGCGCCAGGAGAGTCCCTAATCCTAAGCTTAATCTAAGATGAATATGAATGATGATGATTTCGATGGCCATATGATTAATTTCCATGTTCTGAATTTTACATCTTCTAGTTTTTCCAAGCATGCTTCTCAAATTTTTCATTTCTCCTTAAATGTTGTTAAATTGAAATCCCCACACATTGAATAATAAAATGATTGGAGTGAATAAATCTGCTCAGATAAGTAAACTCTAGGATAATCAACAGATTTAGCAACAAATTATGAATGATGTTCTGCGTCACTATAAGATCTCAATAAAACTTGTGAATAGCTATAACAGTCAATAACTTAAGTATTTTATCATGGTATACGAATAAATTTTGTAGATATAGAGTAAGAGTACATAATAAAAAAATTAAATACTTCGTTACCTAATACATTTTTACATGAAACAGAACTTTAAAAAGTAATTATTAAATATATGATAAAATTCTGCATAAAACTTTATCATTACTTCTAAAATTCATTTTAAAACATCGTTGAGGTTAAGTAATAAAATGTTAAAAATAATAAAATGACTACCTCATAAATCAATCGTCCTCAACTAAAATAAAGTTCTGTTTGAAAAACTTTATTTTAGTTTAGGACAACTGATTTATCAGGTACTCATCTTATATTTTTAACATTTTATTAAACTTTATGTCCTTAAGTGATAAAAATTTCCTGGTACGTAACAATTCAGTACCATATGTACATATGCTATATTGTTAATAAATTTTCAACTCTCTTCCATTCATGAAAATAATAGGAGATGTTGAATAGGATTAAAACATAGACATAATTTGTGTACCATAATAGTTATTAGATTGAATGTGTTAGCAAAATTTGGTTTAGAAAATTAATTGTAAGGTCATATTAACCAAGTTACTTATACTGTCAAGTGGTAAACAGAGACAACTACCACTTCAGTGTGCCTTGCTCTTTGGAGGTATTGTGCCACAGGAATTTTTTTATTACTTAGGAATATATTCAATATAGGGTGAAATTAAATGTTTCTCTACCTCTCCTCATCTATATTTTCTAAGTTGATCGCGATTTCGAGACTATAACTGTCTCATCATCAGAACTTTGTTGGCGACTGGTGTTATGTCGATCGGAAGAACCTCTTCTTCTTCCCTCTGTTGGTGGACCGATGAACCTCTGGATCAGGTCAAATTTTGACCAGAGGTTCATTGATCCACCAACAGAGGGAAGAAGAAGAGGTTCTTCCGATCGACATAACACCAGTCGCCAACAAAGTTCTGATGATGAGACAGTTATAGTCTCGAAATCGCGATCAACTTAGAAAATATAGATGAGGAGAGGTAAGAAACATTTAATTTCACCATAAATTAAACCACATAGTGATTAATTCCTATAAAAGTTAAATATATTCAATAGAAAGTCGGACGTGGTGGACTAGTGGTTATATTCCTTGCCTCTGGTGCCTAGGGTCACGGATTTAAACCTGGCTGGGGTCGATGGATTTTTTTAGAATGGAAAAATCCATGGAGCAAGTCCTCTGGGAGAGACTTTAATAGTGGGCTCCAAGTCTGAAGATTTTCAAGCTCATAAAAGATCCTTAAGCCAAAATAAAGAGGCATCTAAGCACAATTTACCGATCTCTTTCATCCTAGTAATATCATTATAGATGTAGATCCAATATAAAACTTCTAGATACCATCTTTATTTTCACCTAATTTCCACTCTTTTTTTTTGTGAATAGCATCATTTAATTAATTTCTGATCTCTATAATATTAGGATAGTAATGCAAGTAAGAGGGCTAAACATTGAAGATGCCCAAGATCGTAGGCATTGGATGTTTGGCATGGGAAGACGGCAGCAGCTGTAAAAGCCTGAAGATAGATAGATCTCTACAAACCATACATTTAATGTACTGTTTTATTCTCTTGACTAAATGACTCAAATTCATTTCATGGCTTGTTACCAATATTGTGAAATATCTTGCACAAATAGCAAGAACGTTATTACCTTCATAGCAAATGAAATTATAACATATAATAAGGTACTGCATACTGATATAATTTTAAGCTGTTGTATCCCTTTACAATCTTTAGAATTGGGTTGCAGTATCCTTTGCATTATTTTGAACAAATCTGAAAACCTTAGCAAATGCATTAACTTATTTAATACAAAAGTGATATCTGAGTACAATTTATTGAACAATATTGTATGGATTGACAGTTACATAAAAATAAGAGTTTTGTAAAATGCATCATATTAATTATATCTTATGAAAGACAAATATTAAATTTACAAAAATATTATGTAAATTTTTTATATACATTTATGTAACCTGGGAAATAATTATTATGGGTTCGAGTCTGATACATTTTTTTAGGAGGAATAAGGACACTCAATGTTTTATAATTTATTTATATTTATATGAAGTGTTAATGAATTATGACAATTTTTTAAATTTATAATGTTTTTTTAATATATTTTAGAATCTTTTATTGAAAATTAATTAAATTATTTTATTGAATGGGAAATAGTTCAAATTAATTCTAGTTGTATTATAAAACTGTACTATTTGAATTAATAAAATTATAATTTATTGGATTTGTGTATAGAATTGGAAGAAACAATGGCAGTTGACCATACAGAAAACAAAGGGAAATATTTTTGCTTCCAACTTGAAAAGTACTTACGGAAACCATTTTTTCCACATAAGCCATCTGTAAGCCATTGTTAACATAAATACAAAGATGAAATTTGAACCTGAGCTGGGATTTGATCGAAGATATCCAGATTTATACACTAGTGCTATACCATTGTGCTACATAGGCACACCATGAGGGAGCATAAATTTCTTTATTTTAATACCCTAGTTCCCTGTAAGTAGAGAAACATTTTTCACAATGTATAATAGGGGTCCTTCTACTCCAAAAAGCATTGTGAAGGGTTTTGCTCTAATGTCAGCAAATTAAGAATGATATGGCAATTCATTTTTCCAGACTATTTAACTCATGCCCCAAATGGGGGTCAATGACCAATCACGTTTCAATGATTTCTGTTTTACAACCAATCAGAGTCGTGTTTCACCAAATATTTATCAGTGTTATAATTACCATATTAAAGAAAGCTCCTCCTTACAATATTGCGTTCCTTTGGCAATAAATAGTATGATCTGGTTGCAGTGATAAACAAAAGAAGCAGTAGAAGCGTACCTATCGTTTCTCATTTGTTTTCAAACATCGCCGTTTACATTAAATATATAAATATTTTAAAATAACTATAGTTAAATAATGATTTGTGAGTAAACAGCTTAATTTTATTCGTTAAATAGTCCTAACAAATGCCACTCTTTGATTTCCAAATTCTCTAGATAAATTCACTCCTCACTTCGTGAGTCGTGAATTTATCGATAATTTGGAAATCACTCGTGGCATTACTTATGATAATCCATCTGTAGGCCATAGATAACATAATTAGAGAGAAAATGTTGAACCTGAGACAGGGTTTGAACCCAGCTTTATATGCAGACTCTCTACCACTTATCCAGGGAATTATAAGAAGGAGAAATATGTGCTTGCTACTGGAGATATGCCTAAGTAAATTAATGGTAGAGTCCCTCGAGATCTTGGGTTCAAAGCCTGGTTCAGGTTCAAATTTTCTCTCCAGTTATATTGAAAATACTTGTTAGTATCAAATAAAACAAATTAGTAAACAGTAGTAGCAGAATTCATAAAAAATAATGCCTCTTTTGTTATATGGATATTAAATAATTCCATATATCTTGCATCACCAATTCTGAACTTTAAATTTGCTCTTTAATATTACAAGGTTTGGTACAAATAATGCAACTAGCCTATTACTTTCTTTTATGTTAGATTCACTTTAACATATAGACAAATTTATTTTTTTGAAAACAAAAATTAACACATGAACTGGGAATCAAATTCTGGACCTCTGACTCTTCGCGTCAGCATACAGTCTATTACACCATTCAAGACCCAATACAAATGTTAAATTGTCTTTCGTCTTATACAATTCTCTTTACATTCAAAGGCAGAAAGTTAACACTACTAACAACACCATCAGATGACTTTTATCATCATCATCATCATCAACAACAAGGATTAAGCCCAATGGCCTGTTCCGATCTCATTATAGGTCGAATTGGTCCTTCCATCTCTTCAATGGTCTTCCCAACATTCTTCTCCCTTTTGGTTTATAATTATACATTCTTCTTGGTATGCGCTGTTCATTCATTTGTAACACGTGCTGAAGATAAGCATTTTGATAATATTTTATTCTTTCACAGAGATTAAATGTATTAAGTTCTGTTCTTATATCTTTGTTTTTCTTTTTTATCGGTCCTTTGGTATCCTGCTATTGCTCTCAACATCTTCACTTCTGCAGCCTCTATTTGTTTACTATCTGCCTTTGTTAATGTCCAGGTTTCACATCCATAAATAAGAGATGGAACTGCCAATACTTTGTAAAACTTCAAAATAGTTTCTTTTCTAGTCTTATTCAATAATGTGCGTTTAATTGTGCCACATAGATAATTGAATTGTTGTATTTTAGTGCATTTATCTAAATTTCTGTCATTGCCTAAATGACATCCCAAATAATTAAAATTCTGAACTTGGTTTATAATTACATCATTTATCACTATTTTTGTTCTTATTGCACATTTTCCTTTCAGAGCTAATATTTTTGTTTTAGATGTAGACCTCAAAGCAAATGACTTTTATTCTAAGTATTTAAAAAGTATTTATAAAAAGTACTTTGAACAGAAGTCATTTGATGGCATTGTGATGGACAGCTCTCTGTCTTGAATGTTAAGAGAATTGTATATGAAACAGAAAAATTAACGTTTGCATTGGGATGCACATTAGCATATAAAGCTAAAGGTCTCAGGTTCAAATCTCGGTTCAGACATAAAAAAAAAAGAAGCTCTACTAGCTTTATAAAGTAATGTTAAATTCCCATTACAAGTCAAGCAATAGTTCGCAAACCTTTGGCGCTCTCAGGAAATGAAATGTATAAGAGAAATATCTGTGTTTAGATTGGAGACCTTGGATGGCTCAGTGGCAGAGTATTAGTGAATTAAGCTACAGGTCCTGAGTTGAAAGTCTGGTCTAGGCATAAATTTTTCTCTTCAAATATAAACAAATCATCATTAAACTAGCAACACACCACATTTAGCAAACATAGTAATGTTCCTTGTTTATAAGAGAATTTAAATCTATGATTTGAAAAATGCTGTTTTATACCACTTAATTATTATTTGATACCGGTACTTTAAATAAATTAAGAACATGCAATTTTTTATTTATATCATGAAAGAAATTGTGAACAATTTTTTTTATATGAGAAATTACCACCACATACCAGTACTGTATAAAAACCATTGTTCTCTATCATATTGAATAATTAAGAATTCATTATTATCTTGAAAATATTTGGAATTTATTTGCAACACAGTAATCAGTAAATATGTCCATACAATTTTATGCAATTACATTCTTATTGCAATTTGAGAAATGTTATAAAATTATTTTACCTTTTTCTTTTAAAAAAATTTGCTTTGCCTATTAACACATCTCAGTGAATAAAATATTGTACATTTTCACTTGTAACATTATTATTAAAACATGTTTAAAAAAATATGAGAGCTTATTGTAAATACTGTAGCTATATTCTTTAATCATGATCACTGCATTTATTTATGTAATCATTTTATAGTTGAAGTGGGTATTACTGTAAGCGATTTAAAGGATATCAGAATGTCAAAGCATTAAAATGCTTTTCATTATAAATCTGTAATTAAATGTGTTTTCAACATATACAGATTAATATAATCATTATGTCATAATTCCTTCAATATTATGTATGAACATCTCATGTATATAAAAAGTGTTACATTCAATCAGTGCTTTAGTTGGCAAGAAAATGTTTCTGGGAAATCATACCTTAATATACTGTATTAATGGATGTTTTTATTATTAATTTCATACATCTCAATGATGGATAAATCATACTTGAAGAGAAAAATTATACACTCAGACCAGGACTTGAACCCGGGACCCTTGGTTCTCTAGACCAAGTGCTCTACCACCTGAGCTACCTGAGCAAGTACTGATCTAAACACAAATTTCTCTCTATATACATTGTAATTCCCCCCCACCAAATACTATGAAGCCTTTGCTTCTATCTTTGCAAATGGCGATTCCTTTATTAAGAAGACATATTTGGGAATTATACATTACAAAAATGCTAAAGGAGCCACCATTTGCAAAGATAGAAGCAAAGGTTTCATAGTATTTGATGGGCAGGAATTACAACGTATGTAGAGAGAAATTTGTGTTTAGATCAGTACTTGCTCAGGTAGCTCAGGTGGCAGAGCACTTGGTGTAGAGAACCAAGGGTCCCGAGTTCAAGTCCCGGTCCGAGCGTATAATTTTTCTCTTCAAGTATGATACTGTATTAATGTTTTATTTTAGGAAGTAATATTTTGAGGTTCTTTTAATCAAGTAATTTTGAGCCTGTAATATCTTATCTCAATATTAATATTGATTTGTTCTTGAACATGTTTCGATTAGTCTTCTAATCATCTTTGGTATCATGGCCAGACTGGTTGGATTTATGTTGTAAACCCTGGATGTCGATGTCAGTTTCCTCCTACAGTTGGCCGAAGAACCTCCAAACAAGGTCACATTCAGTCGGTATTTCAAAATTCATAACTCTGTTTTTGTTCTTCTGAATATAATTTTTTTTTTCCCAAATAGCTCTTTTGTATTTTCCAACTGTTTTAATAATTTAGTGTTCAAATTTATATTATTTTTTCAGACCAATTTTAAATTATGTTTTTTTTTGGTCTGAAAAACATAATATAAATTCGAACACTAAATTATTAAAACAGTCAGAAAATACAAAAGAGCTGACTATTTGGGAAAAAATTTATATTCAAAAGAACAAAAACAGAGTTATAAATTTTAAAATACCGACTGAACGTGACCTTGTTTGGAGGTTCTTTGGCCAACTGCAGGAGGCAGTTGACATTGACATCCAGGGTTTACAACATAAATCCAACCAGTCTGGCCAAGATGCTGAGGATGATTAGAAGACTAATCGAAACATGTTCAAGAACAAATCAACATTAATATTGAGGTAAAATATTACTGACTCAAAATAACTTGATACTGTATTAAATTGTTTAATTCATACTATCAAATAGTTCGCACACCTGATTTTTTTTTGCATTAAATTTTAAAAAATATTTATCCTCATGTATATATTAATATGAATTTTTTTAGTTTTCATCTGCACACACTTCAGTAAAGTGGACTCGGTATTTTAGTTTCCAGATGGCATCAAAAGCTACCATTTCCCTCTGATTTAAAAAAATACATTGTTACTGCCTAGTAGAGTTGGGGAGTTGTTGTAGAGACTTCTAAAACGCCACTGCAATCACCAAAAAGTAAAACACTTCTTTGCCAATAATGTCTTCACATTATAATTGACAAATAAAATGACGTGAACTCCATGTGGTTACAATTATCTTAACAGCGTTGCAACTATTATCTTTTGCAGTATTATTAAAATATATACCTTATCTGCTGTTAGAGTGATACTAACATAAACAAATGTCAATTGTACCCTTCCACTATTCACGCCACAATTACTGTCACATTGACAGGGAGCACGTGTGAAGTTAATAAGTAAGGGGCAGATTTCTATGACCTAAAAAATGGAAAATATGCATGCATTTATGACCTAAAAAAAGGTTTAAATATGACCTAAAAAAAGACAAAAATATGACCTTATAATTGAATGAATTTTTTACCCATACTATATTAATTGTTCATCCATATACATTTTAAATTGTATCATAAGAAAAAGGAAATCTTCTCTATTGTCCAGTGCAAACGTTTGCTACCTGTAAACAGAAACCTTCGAAACAAGTGTAATGTGAAACTAATGATTTTTATACAGATACAATGTTGGTTATTTCCAATCGCCTGATGACTAGGCTATTAAAAAAAACCAAAATATAACCAAAACATGACTTTATCGTAGAAATAAGCAGAAGTATGACCAAAGACCTGAAAAAGTGAGAAATATGACTTTTAAGACCCAACAAAAACCACTTAATCTTAATAATAAGGCATATATAAATATTTTTACTTACTTGAAGCTTAAAATGTAGGCTTTGGTAAAAATATGACATGTCATAGGAATCTGCCCCTTATTAATAAGTAATATGATTACTGAATGGGATAGATTACAAAAAAAAGCTGGTGAGATTCTTCACTGAACTTGGGAAATATATTTATATAACTTTTTCGGCCACTAGTAAAAAATTTGCCGTACTTGTGTTTTAAAAATTTAGGTAGTGACACAGCAACAGAAGACTCAATACCATTCAGCCATTTTGTTGTATCAGAATCGACTGAAGCATGACTTAAAACATCATCCATATGTAATAAACTATTTTAAGTTAATTATTGATTAGATACATTTTATAATATTTTCTATGTTTTGAATATTTTCATTCACAAAGAATAAAAAGTATATTCCGAGGACATATTTTTAATTAATGAAGGGAACTATTTTTTCATGTGCTTATTGCTTCTACATCATATGTCGGTGTCCATAACCCATGAAAAGTGAGCAGGTCACATGGTTTTGTTTTGATGAGGATCACTTTAAGAGTGGAAAGACTTTAACATGTTGTTGCCAGTGAATAAAACGTGACAATCCCACTTGATTTGCTAAATACTTATGCATGCAAAACAGACCTACCTAACCACAAAGCAAAATGCCTGTAAACTTAAATACCGAGTCCACTATATCAGATTGGATTAGGACAGTATGGCATCCCCATGAATATGTTGATGTTATATTTAGATTAACATGTTCCAGTCCTGGACAAATATATTTTTTGAAAAGACAAAATAATGTCTGAAGCGGGAATCAAACCCCAGACTTCTGACTCTGTATATCGGTGTGCAGCCCACTACACCATTCGAGACATGGTATAAACACTAACATTTCTTTCCACTTATACAATTCTCTTATGTCTGAAGGCAGATACTTTGAATAGAGGTCATCAGTTGGCATGTTGGTAGCAACAACTATCGGTCATCAGATGAACAAGAATTGTTTAAGATGAAAAATTTTTGACATTCTTATAGTGGCTTGATTGGAGTAATTGGTATCATATTGATACGTAGAATCAGAGACGCAGGGTTCAAGTCCCAGTTCAAGCATTAATTTTTCTTTCTTAAATAAAATTGTATGTCTTATCCAACTGAAGCACTGTTTTCTGTTTTTTTTTAATCTAGAAGTTTAATTACTATTCAGAGAATTCATTAAATCTAGTCAATTAAAGGCAGAGATTTTAATGAAAACTGAAGACGGTGATAAAGCAGTTTAAAAACTTATAATCTTAAAAAGACAATTAAAGAATGAAGAAATTCCATTGCTTTCCAAGTGTTTGCAGCTGTTAAAGAGGTGGTGGTATACGTTGTTATGTTGGAGTGCCCGATGGTTGTGCTTATTGCCAGCTATCATGTGTGGTTTTCCTCAGTTACTCGAGGTAGCTTCAAAAAGAATACTGACACTCAAAGGCATGTACAGAATGAACTCAAATATTTCCTATAACTACTATTTTTCCAAATCAGTTCCAATTTTTTCAGTAATGTATCTAGAAAATGTACTGCATGATCACTGTTTTACTGATATATCAAATATTTTTTCCTTCAATAGTTAGATTTCTAAAATCTTTGCAGTTAACTATTTATTCAAAACTGCAGGATATTTTGTAGGGAATTACAGTAAAACAGTGTGTATTGTATTCAATGTTAGGAAATTAGGAAAATTAGGCATTTTAATATAGCATAATTCTTGATAAAGGCATGTGGCAATATTAACAAATGCCAATTCCAATACATTCTGCATATGCCTAGAGAAGAGCAGTGCTCTTGTTGTTTGCTCCAGCCTTGAGCACCAAGTGATTTTGAGTTTTATCTCAATATTCACAAAACTGAAAAAAGTTAATAAATAAAAATGTTTCAAATCTTGTAGCACGATAACAGAAACATTTTATGTTACATGTAATTTTTTGATAGAATAAAAAGTTTGTGAAAATTTTAATAATTTGATATATTCAAGTGATCATACTGTGCTCAACAAACAAGAATCCTTATCAGCAACATTATTTTGTAGTCATAATGTGCTAAAAAAACCTTAGATTTCGGTTTTTTTTATTTTATATACAACTTCTCTTGCATGGTCAAAGAAACACAGGATTCAAACAAAAGCCAAATCGTCAGGAAGAAACTTTAGTCATGGACAACACTACATTAAGGGCCGCATGCAAATACATTAGTCTCTGGTGAGCTGAGTTTTCCGTGAGCACGTTCAAAGTTCGAATTAGCGAGCTGCTGACTGGTCATGCATGAAAGTAGTTTCATAATATTGGCAAGAAATTACCCAGAATTCTCAGCGATAAAACCACTTCCGTTATTTTCATCTGCTAGAGGAACACATTTACGCTTGCGTCCCACAAATAAAACCGTATACGGCGACGACTGTGTCACACGATATTATGCCGATTCTCCTGTTCTTCCAGTTGAATTCTTTGGTAGACTCTATCAAATTCCTCTTCTCCACGTATACCGAAAACATGATCGAAGTCTTCAAGGTCCGACATCTTGGATAAAGCAGCAAGGTAAGCTGCAAGGTTTCAAAGTATATCAGTTCCCATCGGGTTGCTCACGATTCGTTCTCTGCAAAGTCACCTCACCAAGTAGCTTAGGAATTTTGACAAATGTTATCGCATGAACAAATTTTTGAGTATGCAAAAACGTCTTTGGATGCAACTTTCTCAGCACAGAACGACTTTTATGGGCTAATGCGTTCATAGATACGACCCTAAGACCAGCATCAAGAAAATCAATAAATGTAGCGAAGAAATACCTGCTGATGATGGAATGGATATTCTGAAAGGCTTTCAGACAAAAAAGCATACATATCTTTTTACAAGTTGAGGATGACAGCACTGACCTAAGAAGGTACAAATTTTAACTTTATTTTATTTTATGACTATCCACCTCAACGGTTTTAAACAATGAATTTTATTAGTGTTGAGCTAAATTACTGAAACAGTTAGATAAATTTAAGGAACACACAATTTGGGAAAAAAATTACATCCACAAAAATAGAAAGAAAGTAATGAATTTTGAAATACACTGAGAAAAAAAATTGATTTGGAAGTTCATCGATCAGCCAACAGAGGGAGCAGAAATCAACCTACAGGATCACCAGGCCAATTCTACAGTTGTAAAGAATTGACAATGATGCTTAAAGCATCAAAACCCAGCATCTTCTCTTGCATGGTCAAAGAAACACAGAATTGAAACAAAAGCCAAATCGTCAGGAAGAAACTTTAGTCACAGACAACACTACAATAAGACCAGCATCAATAAAATCAATAAATGTAGTGAAGAAATACCTGCTGATGATGGAATAGATATTCTGAAAGGCTTTCAGACAAAAAAGAATACATACCTTTTTACAAGTTGAGGACGACAGCACTGACTCAAGAAGGTACCTATTTTAACTTTATTTTATTTTATGACTATCCACCTCAACAGTTTTAAACAATGAATTTCATTAATGTTGAGCCAAATTACTGAAACAGTTAGATAAATCTAAGGAACACACAATTTGGAAAAAAAATTACATCCACAAAAATAGAAAGAAAGTAATGAATTCTGAAATACTCGGAGAAAAAAAATTGATTTGGCAGTTCATCGATCAGCCAACAGAAGGAGCAGAAATCAACCTACAGGATCACCAGCTGCCGATTCTACAGTTGTAAAGAATTCAAATCATGCTTAGAGCATCAAAACCCAGGGTCTTCAAGAAAACTACAAATATAAGGTGAGTCGTGCATATCTAACTCCTATTATTTAGATTTAAGATGTAAAATCTTCGAAATTAAACAAATTCATATCCCATGTTGATCATTACTAGTTATCAATGAATTTAAGATTATATTAAAATGTTTCATACCCCACCTCACACCCAGTCTTCTAACTAGACCAGTTTCGAAGCTTGGGCAGCTTCATCTTCAGTAATTTCTCATCGACTGATGTTATGTCGATCAGAACATCAGTCAACAAGAAATTACTGAAGATGAAGCTGACCAGGCTTCAAAACCAGTCTAGTTAGAAGACTGGATGTGAGGTCGGGTATGAAACATTTTAATTTAATCTTAAATTAAACATCATAGCGACTTTATCCTATAAAAATTCAATTCAATGAATTTATTGCCTCATAACTTTGAACATTCAGATGGTATTTTTTATGCTACATCCAAATTTAAATTCAGAAAGTTGCTATTTGGATATAATTTTGGTTTAAATTTTAAAATAAAATTCACAACTCACCTCATATCCTACTTTCCATTTAAACCAGTTTCATAAGTTTAGTGGTTACAATTACACAACTGACATTTTGCTGTCCAGGAGCATATTGCTTCTTCAAGCGTGACAGGCCTAGAAGTCCCTTGGCATACCAGCTGGCTGCTGGCCTCACATACACATGTGTTGATCACAGAGGTAGATGATCATCTTAGCCAATGTAGGGGTGACATGTGGTCAGCTTGTCAGGTCCCCCAGCCATTATAGCTGGTCTTCTCAACCTGGAGTTGCTACTTATTGTAGCTATTCAAATGTCTCGCGATGCTGGGTGGGCTCCGGTCCCATACTGGCCGAAATTCCATGAGAAAATTTCTTCCCCCATGAGGACAAGCTATAATGAACATTCTCTTATCTTTGTTAAATAAAGATGATGAAGTTATCATTCCTCCTCCTTATTGGGTTAGTTATTTACAAATGGTAAAATTATATGAATCTTCTCCTGTTATAATTCCAACAATCATGAAAGACAATTTTAAGATTCATCCAGTCAGTGCAAGTCCCGTAGCTCTGCGCCAAGGCTTCTTGCCTTAACCACTCGGCTAAGGCGTGGGTCTCATCAGTCATATAACTACTGAAAATGTAACTGCTAAGGTTCTGAAACTGGTCTAAAAAGAAGACAGGATATGAGGTGAGGTATGAAGAATTTTATATTAAATTTTAAATTAAACCTTATAGTGATATATCCTATAATAGTTGTATCATTTTGGTTATTTGAATATTATATTTACTTTGATATAAAATTTTGAGAAATCATAGCAAACTACACTTGTGTCCAAAAGTTAAGGATAATTAGTTCATTTGCCGACTTATTATAAAGCATTTGTCAGAATAATACAAAATTTGGTAAGGGTATGTCACAGATAATTAGAAACATGGCACGAAAGAAACAATGGCATGAATACGTCATTCACTTGTCATTTTCACAACAAACGAAAACTGCATTTCAGAATTCGAACATAAAAGTTAAACAACAATGGTTCAAATGATTAGTATGGGGTGTGATTACCCCTGACTGCTACACAAGACTCACATCGACGTGGCATGCTAGTGATGAGGTTGTTCAGGAGTTCGATGCTCAGCAAATTCCACTCCTCATGATGAGCAATGTGAAGGTCTTGAAGTGTCCTCGGAGGAGGCTGACGAGATGCAATTTGTCTCCCTAAGGCATCCCATGCATGCTCTATAGGATTCATATCCGGAGACCTCGCTGGCCACTCCATACGCTGGATATCTTCCTCCTGAAGAAAACTCATCCACCAGTTGTGACCTGTGAGGTCGGGCATTGTCATCCATGAATATGAATTCTGGACCCACAGCTCACCTGAAAAGTCTTACATGAGGATTCCAGGATCTCTTCTCTATACCGCTGAGCATTAACAGTGCCACCTGCGAAGATGTGAAGCTCTGTGCGTGCATTCATCATTATACCTCCCCATACCAGGAGACCACCGCCACCAAATGGATGTCTTTCCATGATGTTCATGGGGTTGTAACGAATTCCTTGCTCCCTCCAGATAGTCACGCGATGCGAATCACAGTTCAAGCTGAATCTGGACTCGTCTGTAAATAGCACGCTGCTCCACTGATTTAGAGTCCAGTCGCGATGTTCCTGACTCCACCGTAAACGTGCTCTCTTGTTATCAAGGGTGAGTGGGACGCACACTACAGGCCGTCTAGCATACAGACCAGCAGCTCTGAGTCTTCTATAGACAGTTTGTCTGGATACTCTGATACCTGAGGCGGCCGCAAGTTCTGAACTCAGTTGTCTGGCAGACATTGTTCGGTTTCTTCTTGCAGTTAACGCAATATATCGATCCTGCTGAGGATTTGTAACTCTTGGACGACCTCCCACTGGTCTTCGCCTAACGTCTCCGGTCTCTTGGAACCGTCGCCATAACCTAGATATAACATTTTGTGGCACATTAAGTGCTATGGAGACCTCAGTTTGTGCCTGTCCTGTTTCTAGCCGCCCAATAATTCTACCCCGAAGCAGAGGGTCCAGATGTTGTCTTTGTGCCATTTTACTGCAATCTGTTCTTACACTACATCTGATTATATCATAACTCTCTTTAAAAATGAAGATTTATGGAACAGGGCTTAACTGCAACAATGCAATTTTCATTTATAATTGCTATTAATTTTTTCATTGTTGAAGAGAGATTATAATTTAGTATGTAAACTAAACTAAATGTACTGAGAAACGTTTTGATAAATAATTTTTACTCCTTGCTCCTCTTTAAGCATTTTGATTTTCCGTTTTACAAATTATCCTAAACTTTTGGACACCAGTGTATAACAAACTAACTCACCAGCTCCATTGAACCCAGAGGTTCATGGACATGCAGTCATAACTCTCCATAAATCCAATGTGAATGAGTTCTTTCTCTCTTGCTTCCAAATAAAAGCCTAGAATTTCTTATATTTGTTCCTATCCATCTGTTTGCGGGGGCATGCCATAGCATAGTGGTTAAGGCACTGTGCTACAAGCCAGAAGGTTGAGGGTTCAAGTCCTGGTGGGGTCAGGATTTTTAAACTGACCCAAACCTTCTAGCGGCACTATGGCCCTGGGATCGACTCAGCCTCTAAAGGCGGCCGTCACGCAGGGCTGACAACCCCGCTGACATCAAGTGTCGATTGTCCAGAAAAGTGGGAGCCTTAACCTCCTACTACTCCAAGGGCCTCCTGAGGCCTGTAGCGGGATTACTTTATTTTACTATCCATCTGTTTACATATTAAGACATGTTACTTGTTGAGTATTATCCTGATTTATTGCATATTGAATGTTGAGTATTTTAGGTAGTGAATTAATGGATATTTAAACTTTCAACAGCTACAACTGGAGTTTAGAGGTTGGGTACAATTTTACTGCTCTTACCTGGTGGCTTGGCATTGTTGCGGAATGAAACAAAATGATTGATAAAACATAGATTTCAGCAGCCTTGCATAAATTGGTTCAACATTTACTATGAGGCTATCTACAAGTTTGAAGTTTCGTAAATTATAAATTATACAGACTTTTGTCAATAATTGACATAATTATGTTGAAGAAAACTTTAATATTATTTTAAAAGTTTCTTCTTCTTCTTCTTCTTCCTTCCAAGTATTAGGCCAAGGCCTGTTATGATCCTATAGAAAATTTACCCCAGCGTTTCATAGGACGGCCCAGTGATCTTCGTCCTCTTGGTATATAATTATAAACAGCTTTGGGGATCCGATTTGAAGTCATTCTTTCAAGATGGTGTTTCCAATTTAGTTGGTACTGTTTAATATATTCCAAAATTGGTGTAGTCTTCAATTCTTTTAAGATGTCGGTGTTCCTTTTCCGATCCCATCTGGTGTAACCCGCTGTTCTGCACAATAATTCATAAATAAAAGATTGTATTAGTACATATAACATACTTAACCTTTTTGATATTGTGGTTAATTTACAAAATTTCACAATTTTTAAAATAATCTAAATGTACCATTAAATGCACCATCCAGTAGAAAAACTTTAACATGAATATAAGTACTGATTTTTTAGAATTAAATAGAAATAATAGATGATATAAATTTCCGTGATAACATTCATTGAAGCATGATTGTAGTTAATTGAAAATTAGAAAGATCATTCTTTTTGAATCTCGGATGAGAAGAATAACAATAGGAAAAAAGCAATAGAAAAAAAACAATGTTGAGCGTTTAGAAATGTTGTGTGAATACATATGAAGGGTCAACGGAAAGAACATGCTTAGTCACTTTTCTTAAACTTTTCAGGGGAGCAAATTTTAACTTTAAAACGCTCCCAAGAATTTATTAACTTTATTCATAGTTAAATATGGTTAATAACATTATGAGGTTATTAATTCATAAATTAATGAGTCATTTTTAACATCTTACCTCATATTTTATGTTTCTTTAAACATAGGAACTAGTTTTCAAGAGAAAGATCTCTCCCATTTTCAACCGACATTATGACGGTTAAAAATGAGAGAGATCCTTCTCTTGAAAAGTAGTTCCCGTGTTTAAAGAAACATAAAATATGAGGTAAGATGTTAAAAATGACTCATTAATTTACATATTTATTAACTTTCTTACTAGTAATTTTATGACACTATATTTTCTAGAAATAAATATTAAATACAGCATGTAATTACAAAAAAAATATTTCCAGTGGTTTTCATACAATTTAATAAGAACTACAGTCATGCCAATTAAAACAGGGAAAGAATGTGCTAAGTCTCTTTTTCTCCCTGAAATTCTAATGAAGAATCAAAATAACGACATGGCAATTTATTGTAATTAATTCTAACTAACTAACTCACTGGCACTATCACACCCATAGGTTCATGGTCACACGGATATAAGCTCTCCATATACCCCTATCCTGAGCTAATGTTTTCCAATCATTCCCTGTATAATCTACTTCCCTCAAATCATAGTTAATGTTATCTCCCACCTCATTCTTGGCCTACCAACTGGGCGTTTTCCCTCTGGTTTTCCTACAAGAAACTTCTATGCACATCTTTCATTCCCCATTTGTGCCACATGTCCTGCCCATTGCAGTCTACGAGACTTAACTAATCTTATTATATCTGGCTTCCTATAAAGATCATGTAATCCACTGTTATGTAGTCTTCTCCATTCACCTGTCTGTTCATCTCTCTTTGGTCCAAAAATTTTCCTAAAAACTTTATTTTCAAGTACTTGAATCACCCTCAGATCCAGGAATTTTTTTTACAAAATACTCATTACAAAACATTAAACTTCTCATATACAAAACAATAACCTCCTCTAATGGTAACAATGTAAAAATTGAACGGAAACAATAATAAAAGCAGTGTAACCACATCTCCAGTATGAAACTAGCTTGTTTTTTTCCCCACATTCACATTGACTTAGAAGTTTCTTTTCTTGTACTCTAATTCTTTGCTCCTTGTATCCATTGGCTCAGCAGGGTTTTTCCTTGTGTGTTTTACTAGAAAGATAGAAGACCCTGAAAGCTACAAGATGGGAGCATAAACAGAATTTTGAAAAAAGTGAGTTAGCATGTTCTTTCCGTGGACCCTTCATATGTTAAAAATTATAATTGCATCAGTTGACTGAGTATATTTTGTAATTTTTATCGTCAGATACTTTAATGTATAAAAAACGAAGTGAAGTTTTCTATAAAGAACTACAAATATTCAGTTTGACAGATAAAAGGAGAAAATGGTATGAACATGTCTGCAGAATGGATACCATCAGATTGCCTAGGAAAAGTCTGAACTATCAACCAAAAGGAGGAAAAAGAGATCGGAGATGCCCATAGGTTCATAGCCATGAAGACATAAGCACTCCATACATCCCTATCCTGAGCTAATATTTTCCAATCAACCCCTGTATAAACTACTTCCCTCAAATCCCTGGTACTCCAATTGATAAGATGCTCATCTTTAAGAAGGTTAAATTAATTGAAATTAAAAACAGAAGTAATAGAAGAATATTTAATGCTAATGGAACTTTGTATTGATAATGATGTTTTCACTTTCAATGTAAAACTTTATAAACAGATCTGAGGTTTGGCAATGTGAAATCCACTTTCACCATTTTTGGCCAATTTATTTATGGGTTATCTTGAGTCTCATATCATCAATGCTGACCCCTTGGATTTTTAAGTGTTGGTTTAGATATGTAGATCATATTTTCTCTGTAATAAATACAAAACACATTGAAGATATACTAAATTACTTAATCTTCAAAATTAATCAGTGAAATTTACTATTAAAATTAAAAAAAAAAACAAAATCCCATTTTTGGACTTGTACTTAATCCGATTGAGGGTCTTTCCACTTTTCAGCGGTTGCCCTTTTACCAGCCGGCTGCTGGCCCTTCACATCCACATGTGTCAATCACAGAGGTAGATGATCAACAGCCAGTGTAGGGGTGACATGTGGTTAGCATGTCGAGTCCCCCAGCCGTTATAGCTGGTTCCTCAACCGGGAGCCGCTACTTATTGTAGCTACCCAATTGCCTCACGATGCTGGGTGGGCACTGGTCCCATACTGGCCGAAATATCATGAGAAAATTTCTTCCCCCATGGAGACTCGAACCAGCGCAAGTCCCGTAGCTCTGCGCCAAGGCTTCCTTCCTTAACCACTCAGCTATGGCGCGGGACACTTGTACTTAATAAGGAATGAACAAATACAAAGAATTGAATTCAATATTTATAGAACAGATACTCATATGGATAACTACATAAAATCAACTCTTCTTCCGACCGACATAACACCAGTCGCCAACAAAGTTCTGATGATGAGACAGTTATAGTCTCGAAATCACGATCAACTTAGTAAATTTATATGAGGAGAGGTAAGAAATATTTAATTTCACCATAAATTAAACCTCATAGTGATTAATTCCTATAAAAGTTAAAAAAATCTTCAGGTTTTAATCATATTTCAAATAAACATGCAAATTTCAACAGTCTATTATACAGGTTAATAAATATTCCACTAAATTAACCCTTTTGGTGCCATGAGCTCATTAGATTGGCTCTGATGCTTCTGTCCATTACCTGCCAAGTAATATACTTAAACTACTTGCAAAGCTGATCACATCGGCAGATGCAATTTAAATCTCTGACAAAGAGGTTTTACCAGTGACATGCAGAGGGTTAAGAGGATTTTGAGAATTAATACTTTCACATTGTACACACAGCTAACATAGATGGTTTTGGAGAAGACATAATGAAAAAATTAAAGAAATTTAAACAACAAAAAAAGAATTACATGAATACACCACCCTGCAATATAATTCTAAAAAAGATGAAAAATTCAAGAAAATTACTTACCGTCCAGAAGTTAATAACAAATTTTTAAAAAATCAGAAGATTTAATACAACATTAGCTCCGGATTAATAAATTCAGCCTGAGCAATCTTTTGATAACTAATAAAAAAGTTAACACCCCAGATAATAAAAAATCTGGAATTTATGAAATTAATTGCAAAGATTGCAATAAAGTATAGGAAAACAAAAGGAATTTGGACACTCACATGAAAGAACAGTTTAGAAATATAAAAAATGGTAAAATTTAAAAATTGACAATTGCTGCACATAGTTTGTTAGAGATTCGTAGAATTGAAAATGAAGCTAAACTTTTGAGACGTCTATTTAAGCCTTTAGAATTATCAGTTTAGGAAAAGATATACATTAAAAAAATGTTAGAACCATGAATTTTGAATTTCTGGATGAACAAAATCTGATTCCAAAGTTCATCAAATCAACACTAGATGGCAATGTAGAAGTTAACTGGCATGATGAAGAATCGACAGTTGTGATAGCAGCTCCCGAAACCATGGTTCTGTGTTGAAGAACATAGATAGACCTATTTGAGGTAAGGATATTCATGATTCAATATTGATTTTTATTAATCGAAAGCCTCATAATATAAAATTCCCAATATTAATATATTGATAGCATCAAGAGCTCGCTCTTCATCCTCACATGACTTAGCATTATCCACGAACCGTGACATGAACTTGCATGTGTAGGACTTGGTAGGAGTAAATGACATTTCTAGAGTTTTTAAATGGTACACATCCATCAGCAAGAAGTGCACAAGTCACATACTACCACTTTGGCCCCCCTTTAACCTATCAGTGGTTTTAATTATAGTTTTGATTAATTGTTGTCATGGCTAATGATTTTTATCTAAGCTACTACATTAGAGAATAATATATAGTGGTGGCTCTGTGGTGCAAACAGTTAAACACTAGCCTTTCATCACTGGGGTCTTGAGATTGAGTCTCTGTCATTTCATGTGGGTTTTGTGATGGATGAAACAGAGTTTGAGCAGGTTTTTCTCAGGATTTTTCCTGCTACAAATTTCATTCCACCATTTCTCCATATTCTTCTCATTCATTTCATTTTGTTCATCTGTCCCCATGACGGAGCATCAGGCATGGTCAGGTGGCATTCTTGTTGTTCAGAGGCCTCTATAAACGTAGGGACTGAGTTGGATATGAGTTGATGATATTATTATTATTTGTATAATAATATACAGTAACTTATATGCACCATATTGATAATTGAATGCAGCCAACATATAGTTCTATTGCAACATATAGTTTCTATATTTTACACTAATTGTAATCAAATTATTGCCTAGGACAAATACAATTTTAGAGAGTATTTGTTTTTTTTTAGTTAACTTTTTAAATTTATTCTTCAATATTAGGGTGTTCCTTCTATGGTTGGCAACATACATATTATGTTGGCTGCATCGCTAAATTAAATGTATTTTCGTTCATCAAATGTAGATGGCACCATAGTAATGGATGAGGGCACTGCGCGTTCGATCATTTTTGTTTACAGCATAGCCAATATAAACATAAAGTATTCCTGAAGTTTCTGAACGTAAATCATAATTATGCAGGAATGCTACTTTGTATTGTTGACATAGGAATTTAGCGTAATATAAAATCTTCAGAGTAAATAAATAGCTCATCTATTTTATATTAGTGACATATGACGGAAGTTTTGTATAGTAATTTAAAATTTTATTATAATTTGCAGAAGTCTGAAGGTTAAGTTGCCCTGCCTGAATAAAACGTCATGCATTTTAGTTATGGCAGACCTCAAAAAGGAATTAGATGATTATCTATCGAGAAATGATAGTAAATCTCAATTAAAAATAACACTCCCAACATTATTAACAAAATCAGATGTTGGAAAATGGTTCAGCAAGTCAGGAAACAATGATGAATCATCTACAGGTTTGCTTACAGAGGCGCAAAAGGATTATTGTCCTAGCTTGGTAAGTGGATTATTATTATATATTCTATTCTACAAGAGTAAGGTATATTCATAACTTTGCGGAAGATCCTGCTGTTGATAGACTCTGAAGTTCCTATGTTAATAAAAATGCTGTAAGTAATTGTCATCGTTATGCGTCGGTTTTTATTCATATACGTACGTCAACTTAGGTTAGGATATTGCCATACATTTATCAAAGATTACCGAAGATATTTCAATAGTACCTGAACGTGTCGCTCAGGATTATGATTGTGTTGACACGGAAACTGTAATTAGGGTCTTGCAGGGGAACCCGATACGCCCACTGCTCTTCAATGTGGCCATATCAGACATAGTGCAAGCAATTACGAGGGACAGCACACAAATAGTAATATATATGTATGCGGATGATACGGTTATTGGATCAAACAACAAAGAACAACTTCAACTAGCATTTGATAAACTACAAAAATGGGCTAAATATATTGATTTTGCCATCAACATTCACTCGGACACACTGCATTTCACCCATTATGGTTAGAGGTTTGGCTAACTTAGTTCAGCTTGTAAGAAATCCTGAGCAGCAGGTTCTATGAATTTGTTACGAAAAAACATACTATATGCTATTTTTCAATTTGTACTTGACATAAGACATATTACTGTATTTTATTTTATTTTTTTTCCAGGGTCGTATACAAAGAATAATCGGTTTCTGTACATGTATCATGATGGGCTTATTTTGTTTTGTTCTTGCTGCCATGTACACCCCTGTACTTCTATTAAAAGCAAGGAAATTTGCTCTTCTCTACACAATGGGAAGCTTATTTACAATCTGCAGGTTGGTCAATAATATGTCAAATATTTTTGTTAAAATCATAATGTATAACAAATTTGTGCCACAATGTTTAGTGAACAAATACAATTTTCATTGAACTTTTATAGGAAAAATCACTATGAGGTTTAATATAAGATTTAACAAATTCTATATACCTCACCTCATATCCAGCCTTCTAATTATACCAGTTTCAAAACCTAGGTGGTTTAATCTCCATTAACACATTGAGTCCGGCGGTACTAGTACCATAGCATTTAAATGACACTGAAGCTGAAGAAAATTAAATTCCTCGGCATGCCTGGTTCAGAAAAAACATCCCTGTAAATCTGCCGGCACAGGCATGCTGAGGAATTTAATTTTCTCCGGCTTCATTGTCATTTAAATGCCGTGGTACTAGTACCACTTTAGGACTCAAGTGTTGATATCTCATGTGTTAATATCTCTTAGACTGATTTTCATGATCAGTGATCCTGTACAGGGAATCCATTTTAAGCGGAAACCTTTGTACAGCATAGTAGCGGCTCTCAGTTTGCCTGCTATTGTGCTTGCAGTGGTGTGTTCTGTTACTACTGGCAAATAAAGACAGTAGGGGTCCTCATCTAGGGGATATGTGGATGGCGACCACAAGGTGCCCAAGCTGTGCAAAACATTTCTTCCACTTACTTGTGTTTTGCACTCTTTTAACTTTACTATCTAACCTCTCTTGGTTAACTCTTGTTTTTTCGACCCCAATGCTATTAGGGCATCCGAGGGCTAGGGAGTCTTTCCTTTCTTCCATTTCTTCTTTCCTTTATTTTCTTTTCTTCTCCAGAAAAGCCTGGCCAGAGCCTATAAGATGGCAGCCCCATCACTGGTCTTGCCTTCCTTTGGCCAGCAACCAATCGAAGGGACTATTATGCTTTCAAGTCTTATACGAGAATTTCCCTCAAACGCTGGAGGGAAAATTTTCTATAGGATCGTAACAAGCCTTGGCCTAATACTTGGAAAGAAGAAGAAGCTACAAAAATACACAAATGGGAGCTCAACTTAAGCTTAGAATATAAAAAATAGGCCTAATACACATAGATTGATGTGAGGTCAGACTTATAAAATGGATTCACTGCATACATTAGGAAGGTCACAACATCTTATAATACTTATGATGTTGCCAATTCTAAACTGCAAGTTAAGTAATGACCTACGTACGTGAATATTTCTATGTGTAGAGTGAGATTTATTTATTAACCTTTAAACGTTGGACTAGTGGTTTGGTTATGATCCTTGCCTCTGGGTCCCAGTTCAAACCTGGCTGGGGTAGATGGATTTTTTAGGATGGAAAAAAATCCAAGGAGCAAGTACTCTGGGAGCGGACTTTAAACCGTGGGTCGCTGAGTCTGAAGATTTTTCAGGCTCGTAAAAAGATCCTTAAGCCTGATCGTAACAAGGTCTATAAGCCAAATTTACCGAATTTTCCCATCCTAGTACTACCTTGGTGTCCTAGATATCAGTATGAGGCGGAACGCTGGACCAAGGAACCAACTCAAAAGATCTATAGCGAAAACATGTGTAACTACATTAGTATCGTGTACAAAACTCTTCCCTGTAGGGGAGAGCACCTAAATCTCTGGTACGGGAAAACATGGGCTTACAAGAAGGGACCCGAAGTTAATTCTAGTAAGGTGTACTGGTAACGAAGTGGATAAAGCTAACACACATTTTAGCTCCTTGTGAATGACTGAAGCTACTGATGATTCTCATGAAACAGATTTTTTCAAAAAGTTTCTACAAACTGGTCACTGCGACCCTACATAGTGGGAACACTGAAAAATGACCATGTCAAAAAGTTATACCATTACCTGCGCGTACCCAACCAATCTATTGGTAGCAAAGTTGGATCATTGAATAGTCATTTGAATTAGAGTTCTTTGACTTAATTAATGCAGTGTCTACAGTGATGGACTTTCCTTGGTTAGTCTAACCTCCAGAATACTGAGTCAGCATACCCAATGACCTTATATTCCCATAAATTTGTATTCTTGGTCTATCATAGGTCTAATTGAGGGCACATTGAGTTCTGTAATATTGTGTTTAAGTATTTCTATCACCACTTCTAATTCATTTTTTCATACTTTCCTTAGACCAAAAACTATATTATGTTCTTCAGATCACTGTTTATATTCTGCAACTATAATTAGTGCATTTTTTGCTATTATTCTTTAAATTACAGTTTGTAATTAATATTTAATTTTAGGAAGTTATATTTTGAAGTTATTTTAATTATATTATTTTTGGTCTGGACATCTTACCTCAATATTAATGTTGATTACAAATCAACATTAATATTGAGGTAAGATGTCCAGACCAAAAATAATATAATTACAGTTTGTACTAAATTATATACCTGTTCATTTAATATTTGTACAAAATAACACAATGAAGTTTCTTTTAATTATTATGAGTTATTTTGATTCACCTCATTTTTTTTTATATTCTGCAGACTATAGTTTCGTCGCATCTATGTAACATTAGAATGCATCGACGATGTCACATAGATGTGGCAAAATTATAGTCTGCAGAATATCAAAACAATATGAGGTGAGTCAAAATAACTAACTCATAATAATACACCTGTTGTTTGCTAACATGATGTTTTTTGCAAATATCTCATTAATATCATAATCCAGATTAATCTTAAGGTACATTAATGTAATCTATTATGACAGAATTTTTTTGATAGAATAAAGACTCTTGAAAATAGTACACAACAAACTGATAGTAAGATTATAGTAGTACTTTTCAATAGTAGCTGTGCTATTCCATTAGCCTTTTGACTTCCCAATATATCTTGACAATGTTTTGTTGTTGTTGGGGTTGAGTTTAGGGCATTATTTTAGAAGACATCATCCATGATGGTGTCTTTCTGTTGACATAAAATAAAGCTGGCTAGATGGAAGGATGCATGTATGTATGTAGCTAATGCTCTGGAGTTAACTAGAAAGTTATTCTCCTTCCTGCTTCCCAATACTCAGATGACACATCTTGATAATTATGAAGACCTATGCAGTTTGTTAAATGTTCTCTGTCCATTACATTGAGATATACTCAGGAGACATTAATACACCAATTCTATGAAGATGTTTTCCTAAGTAGTCATGTCCTATAGTAAGCCACAGTATAGCAACTGCAGATTTTCATGATAGTTCTGGAATTATGGATGCATTTTCTAACAGTATTTTTATATTTCTGTTACCTCATCATCATCACTCCAGGGATTAGGCAATTGCCCGTTCTGATTTCATAATGCATCAGCCCAACGTCTTCTAGGTCTTCCAACATCACGTCTTCATCTTGCTTGATAATTTCTTGCTAACAATGGATATCTCTCCTTACTCATTCCATCCATGTGATCAATCCATTTCTGTCTGTAATTCGTGACTTTATCCAATAAAGGCTGTACTTTCAATTCTTCTCTTATATCCTCATTTCTTATTCTATCAAGTCTTGTACATCCTTTTACTTGTCTTAGGAACCTCATCTCCGCCGTCTGTATTCTATCCTTCTGTCTTTTCACTGGAGCCCAAGTTTCACATCCATACAATATTGTGGGAACCGCCATAACATTATATCTGTTATCTTACTGAGAAGCTTCTGTTACCTACTTTTTCAATTAAATTGTAATAGTAATTATCATTAAATTTTTTCTTTATAATTCTTTTAATTGATCCATAAGAAAATGCATTTGTTACTTTCTGCTTAATTTTACATCCTTTTTTTTTTGAAAGTATATCAGCTCTTTCATTCCATTGTAAGACCTTATGTTTACCAAATTTCTCAATAGTCTTAATCATTAAGGTAGAATTTTTTAACACTCACCTCATATTGTTCTTCTTATTTGACTATCAACTAGTTTCAGAACATAGTTTCTGTTCCATCCTCAGTATCGTCACGACCGTTGTTCTGTCGTCTTGAAGAGCTGTCCTTCACTCCTTCCATTGCAAAGCGAAGGACAGCTCTTCAAGATGACAGAACAACGGTCGTGATGATACTGAGGATGGAACAGAAACTATGTTCCGAAACTAGTTTATAGTCAAATAAGAAGAACAATATGAGGTGAGTGTTAAAAAATTCTACCTTAATGAATATACCTCATAGTGAGAATTCCTAAAATAAGTAATCATGTTTTGTATTTCAAATATTTATTCAATTTTTGGGAATTAAATATTATGATGGAAGGATGTTGATCCTATGAAGATGGGCCGTTTAACATTCGTGTTTGGTGGTCAATCTTAATATTGCAATGGATTCATTTTTTTATTTGTTTTTGCATAGATCCCATATGTAGTTATTTAATTCCCTTCCACTTTTTCTCTTTGATAATAGATTGTATGTTTTGTTTTTATGTTTATAGCAATCAATTATATATTTTACAAATTTAATAATTATTCAAAATTAAATTCTATGGTGCAACAGACCTAGAAGCCTTTTTGACTACCAGCTGGATATGGGCCTCATCTGCAGGTTTCAATCACAGAGATGAATGACATTCTGCCAGAATAGGGTGACATGGGATAAACATGTCATGTCCCCAGCAGTCATGGCTGGTTTTCTAATTCAATCTCTTATTAAATTACCTCACTGTTGCATCTTATCTATTATAGATTAATCTGTAGAATTTTTAAAAGCAGTTTCTCCTTCGCCACATGATAAATTTTAGTAATTTGATTAATCAGTTAGCTGATAAATCTACACCCGCATATGTTTTCATTAATTCTATGTTTTTGATTTCAGCTTTTCATTTCTGTGGGGTCCAATGAATCATCTACGACATTTGTTTTCAAGAGAGAGACTACCGTTCACTGTTGCTTATTTTGGTACATTATTTGGTACACTATATTTTGCACTGAGTGTCCAAAGCACGCCATTGACTGTTCTGTTTGCTGTTGGCCAGATAATGGCACTGTTATGGTTTCTTATCAGTTATATTCCTGGTGGACAGACTGGACTTCAGTTTTTCACAAGACTTTTTTCATCTGCCGTCACAAATACAGTATCAAAGACTTTGCCTGTATGATGACAAATTGTTTGTTGGTGAATTCATACTTTTAAGATACAGAACTTATTTTATAAGATTTATTAATATTTATTATTGTATGCATACTTCTGTAAATAAATATTTACTTTGTTTCTTTCATAATTTGTTGAAGGCATATGAAGGTTTCAAATAATAAAAATCTAGGCTATTCTATGCCAGTGTGCCACCTACAAATATTTGATTGGACTGCTAGGGTCATGTTGGCCAATATGATAACACATGTTTCTGCTAGAGCCAATTGCCAACATGTTTACTCACATATAAGGAGATTCTATCCCAGGGATCCATCCACACTAAGGGCAAGTTAGGGTGAGAAAATAGCAAGTTAGTAGTCCTGCGCCATAGCTGAGTGGTTAAGTCAAGAGGCCTTGGCACAGAACTATGGTACTTTCATTGGTTTGAGTCTTCATGGGGGAAGAAATTTTCTCATGGCTTTTCGGCCAGTATGGGACTAGTGTCCACCCAGCATCGTGAGAAATTTAGGTAGCTACTATAAGTAGCGGCTCAGATTCAGAAAAGCAGCTATAATGGCTGGAGTACCCGACATGCTAACGACATGTCACCCATATACTGGCAGGATGATATTCTCTCTCTCTGTTATTAACACATCTAGATGTGAGGCCAGCAGCCGGCTGGTAGGCCAAGGGGCTTCTAGGCCTGTCATGCTGTGGAGTAAATAGCAAGTTTAGTGATAGTTGGGCAAGTTAGGGTGAGAAAATGGATGAGTTGGTACACCAGATTACTTTAGCATTCACTTGTTTGTTAGTGGGTTTTTGTGTTGGCTACACTGTCTGAGCAATGACTGATACATATTTTACATTGAAAATATGCTGATTTTAGGTTACTTTGTGCTCAACTTCCCACTTCATTTTAAGGCATTTCTCACATTTTTTGGGAAAAAGTCAGCATATATATTTTTTTTCTCTCAGGTAATTATTCTTATACTGCAACAATAAATTGTGTTTTTCTGTTTCTTTATTTGAATTTATGTAGGTGGCATAGAATCCCCCCCAAAATACCTACTTCTCAGAAGTTGAGATACCTATCCAGTGATTGTGATTTGTTAAAGTTGACAATATAATGGGGTAGATCATGCTCTGATGGATATTTCACAATGCAAATTTTGATTGAGAAACATCGTGAATTTAATATAGAAACACACTTGGCATTTATTGACTTTGATAAAGTGAACAGAAGTCTGTTATTTGAAATTTTGATGAAAGATCAGATCCCAAAGCAGATCATATATAATATTTATAACATTTATAAGTCAACTCTCATTGCAATAAAAATAAAAGAAAACATAACTCAGTGGGAAGAAATAAACTCAGGAGTCAGACAAGGTTGTGGCCTCTCCCCTCTACTTTTTAACATATATATGAATGCCATTGTAAAAGACTTTAGAGAAACAAAACATGGAAGTATCACTATCAATAGAAATTTTAAATTAGATATAATAATATTTGTTTTACTAGCAACATCTGAAGGCGATTTACAATGGTCAGTACATAATTTAAATTTGATAGCCCAGAAATATTCAATGGAAATATCTACAAATAACACTAAAATAATGGCCTTTTGTGGAAAATCCCCAATACCAAGCAAAATTTGTTTAAATAAAATTTTAGAGAGAGTTAATGAGTTTACTTATTTAGGATATAAACTCTCTTTTGTTGAAAATTTAGATTTACCAGAGAAAATTGTGAAATTCAACAAATCAATGGGAATCATTAATAGAGTTTTAAAACCTTCATTAGTACAAAAATCAACTCGTACTCGTCTTTATCAAATAATGGCTCGACCAGTCCTGTGTTATGGGAGTGATGCGTGGACTATAAGGATGAGAGATGAAAGACTAACAGCTTGTGAGATGAAATTTATGCGCCGAACAAATGGGATCGAAAGAAAAATGTAGAAATCCTTCAAGAACTTAATGTGTCACCAATACTGGACTACATCTCCAGATATCAGCTAAACTGAAAGGAACATGTTTCAAGAATGGCTAGATCCAGGATCCCCAAGGCAATAATGAACTACTGTCCAAATGGGAAATGGTCACTTGGTTGACCTATGAAAAGATGGCACAAAATCCGCTTTCTCAGGCCGTAACAATTCTTCTAGGACTAATACCTGGCAGGATGATGATGATGATGATGATGATGATAATATAATAAATTCTCATTGTCTTGTATGGACATTGTAGACTCACTAACTTACTGGCACTATTAAATCCATAGGTTCATGGCCGCACAGACATAAGCTCTCCATACATCCCTATCCTGAGCTAATGTTTTCCAATTATTCCCTGTATAATCTACTTCCCTCAAATTGTAGTTAATGTTATTCTCCCACCTTATCCTTGGTCTACCAACTGGGCATTTTCCCTCTGGTTTTCCTATAAGAAGTTTCCATGCACGTCTTTCATTCCCCATTCATGCCACATGTCCTGCCCATTACAATCTATGAGACTTAACTGTTCTTATTATATCTGACTTCCTATAAAGACCATGTAGTTCACTGTTATTAGTCTTCTCCATTCACCTGTCCATCTCTCTTTGGTCCAAAAATTTTCCTAAGAACTATATTCTCAAATACTCAATCCCCTTTCCTCCCTCAAAGTAAGAGTCCATGTTTCACGTACAATAATAATATTTTGTCAACTATTAACTCTTCAATCAAGTTTTGAAAATACATAAATAAAAATAGAATCTAAAAGATCTTTGGCAAGGTGACGAAAAACCCCAAAAAAAACCTCACCCAGGAGCCTGTCCTGACCAGGAATCAAACTCGGGCCCGCTGCATGACAAGGCAGCACACTACCTTGAGACCACAGTGGTGGACTAGATTTTTTAAAAATATCCATCCATAGTAATTCTGCCCGCAGGCAGGTCCTTCACTGCAATCATAGCATTTTCATGCTATGCTTGCAGCTTTACTAGGGAATTGTGTAGGTGTGGTAGCTTCCCGTTGCTTTCCACACCGGTGAAGGATGATGATGGCCATATGATTTCAGGGACCGTTTGGGCCTTAAAGTTTTCCTGACATTTGTCTTACAGGTGAGGAAAAACCCCGATAAAAACCTCACCCAGAAAAATTGCCCCGACCGGGGATCGAACCCGGGCCCGCTGCGTGACAAGGCAGCACGCTACCTTGAGACCACAGCGGTGGACTTTTTAAAAATATAGTGAGGGTAAATCCAGTTTTACCAAACATTTAATAGGTCACTAATTTAATACAATCGACAAGGTGTTATCGGTTATCCACAAAGAAAAAACTCGAAAATCAAATCCTGAAAGAAATTGAGATAATAAAAAAGCCAAGAACAACAATTACTAAATGAGAAGACACTCAAATGACCAGAACCCTTTATACAAAATCTTGACCAGCAATAGTTAGTACCAAACCAGAAGCAGAAGATGAAATGTATGTTTCGAAAGGCTTCCTGAATATTTGACAGCATTTAGTAGTTGAGGACGACTGAGATCTCATCAAATTTATATTTTTAACTTTGTATGAGAATGGAATTTGGCACATCAGATATAATGATAAACTATACATAGTGTGAAAGTAATTAAAGCTTTATGAATAAGATGGATGGGTCACCCATTCAGAGAAAAGGAATCAGATCCATGTTGTAAAGTAACCTTAAAATTATGGCAAGTGGAAAGTTGGAAAACCATTCATTGCATGATGGATAATGTGGAATAAGATCTCAGAGTAATCGAGTGAACGGTTGGAGGAAGAAGACAGTAGTGGTAGCGTGTTATTGGGGCATTCAAGGAGACAAACAGATTACTGAAGAATTTATTTAAGCAATTCATCAGATAAATCCAATCACCTTTTTTTACAATATTTTCAACGTTTAATTGGATAGAATCTTCCAACTTGTATTTTTTTTAGTTTAATCTTCTCTCTCTCTCTCTCTCTCTCTCTCTCTCTCTCTCTCTATATATATATATATATATATATATATATATATAAAGCTAAACTTTACAACCTGTAATGAAACTTTTTTAATTCCCTTATAAACTGCTGTCAAATTTTTATCTTAGCGTTTCATTTTATAAATAATGTCCCACCATTCACAATGATTTTTACATTATTTTTATATATTTTCTATGATATTTAACTACATACAGCCATATTGATTTTAACGAATATTCTAAGCAACAACAAAGACGTGTTCCAACACAGAGTATGTACTAATTAACTATATGTGTATACTTCAGAATTTCAGAACTTAATATTTATTTTTGGGCATTGTATTCTTTCACAGGTTAGAGTGCTTAAATTGCATTAGGTTAGTTTTTAAGTTCGTTAAATATTGTGTATATGTTGGCTGCATCCCTTAATTCCATAGTGTAAACCGCTTCGTGTTTGTTGGGCATGCGTATGGAGTTTGATTGGAACTTAGAAACATTTTTTATGTCACATGTTGTAAAGTATTTACGCACATGCACACACACACATATATATATATACATATATATTAGGGTAGTCCTTTTTTTTTTTCTGACTTTTTTGTAACAAGTAATTTAACGTTGAAATTTGAGATGAGGAATTCATGCTGCAATGAACTAAAATAGGTGCGTAAAAGAGACACATTGAAAAGAAAATATACATAAAAAACAGTAATGATTTATGATATTAAGAAGTCATTTTATTCAAATATCTGTATTTGAAGACATTTATTGATTTATTTATCTTGTTTAAGACAACAGAAAATTACTCTTGCTGTAAGTACTTTTTTTGAATATTTATAAATTCCATTGTGGCATGGGTTAAGTTAATTTATTGTACCGAAATTTGATACACTAACAAATTGGGCCAAAGGAAAAAAAAAAAGAAACTCTGCATTCAAATTAGACATTTTAATTCCACCCCTCTAGATAAGGACAACCTAGTATGTGTGTATATATAAAAAAATATTCTCTTTAATTTGCTTACTTGTTATAGTAGTTACTAGGTGGCAGTGGAGACCGAGTTCCTGCTACATCTGGTAATAATAGAGAATATGTATAAGAAAAATAAATGTTTGTTCTGGATTCGCCTGGTAGCGTAAGTGGTAGCGCACTGAGATATCAACTCAGAGGTCCGGGTTCAAATCCCGTTCAGGCATTTATTTTTTCTTATCTTATATATATATATATATATATATATATATATAAGGGTGATCCTTGTTATAGGGGTGGAATTAAAATGTCTGATTTGAACGCACACCATTTATTTATTTTCTTTTCACTTTCCATGATTTATCCACCGTCTTTGTCTCATCGCAAACAGTTCCTTCCAGGTACCAAGTGGCAGTCCATAATTGCTAGCTCATTAAGGGTTCCAATCAAGAGCGCGTTTTTTAATATAGTCTTGGCTTTTTCTAAGAGTGTGGCATATCCAGCACCATTTTCTCATATTTTTAACCTCTATCTGCTCCTCACCTGATTTATTCCATAATGTTAAAAAGTTACTTTATTAGTTACAAATTCAACTAGTGTACATAGAATATTCTTCGTAAACAGTAATTTATAAATGTTTGTAGGTTTGTTCCATTCTATTATTAATTACCATGTTTGTGATCCATGTGTCGGCCGAGGTGGACTATTGGTTATGTTCCTTGCCTCTGGTTCCAAGGATCGTGGGTTTAAACCCGGCTGCGGTCGATGGATTTTTAGGATGGAAAAATCCGGGAGGGACTTTAAGCTGTGGGTTCCGAGTCTGAAGATTTTCAGGCCCGTAAAAAAATCCTCTATGAGACTTTTAGTAATGAAGTATTTCCTCTGGGTACGTTACTGGCGTTCCGCAGAGTGAGATGTACGATGGAATTGCCATCTTAAGGCTAGACATCATAGCCCCCAGTTGTATGAACCCCAAATGGAGGGCTGAAGAAGAAGTGAAGATATTAGAAATTAGCTAAACATTTTTAAACTTTTAGATAAAATAAATGAATCTAGAAAAAAACTGGAAAGAACATGTTCAAAGAATGAAAGATGATCGGATTCCAAAAATTGTACTTAATTACAAACCAAGAGGAGACAGGAATATTGGTAGACCGAAAAAGAGATAGATTCAACTTTTTGAATGAGAATCTATGAGACCGGAACAAGCCACATGGGCTTAATCCGTGATTGTTGATGATCGTGATGAAAAAAGTCCTCAAACCTGAATAAAAATATCTCTAAACAAAATTTACTGATCTCAAACATTCTAGTAAATCCTTAGTTGCCCGCAAGATGTCTCATTGAATCGGTGTGTTGACCGCATGTCACTCATGACATCTATGACTAAAAATTAATTTGTTCTATTAACTCCTAAAAAAGGAGAGTTTATGGCTCAACAATGGGCTACACCATTAATCATCACCATCATCAATCTATTTTCGGATTTTACAGCTGCTGCCGTCTTCTCGTGCCAAACCTCCAAAAGCTTACGATCTTGGGCATCTTCAATGCTTAGCCCTCATGCTTTCTTCCATGTTAATTTTGGTCTCCCTTTTTTCTTCTTTCTGGTCGGTTGCCATTGATATAGTCCTTTCGGCCATCGCTCATCTTCCTTTCTTAAATTATATCATCATCATCCATGCAAGTATTAGGCCGTGTGGCCTGTTACGATCTTAAAGAGGAGTTTTACATCCAGCGCTTTTTTTGACGTCTCAGCGATCTTTTGCATTGGACAGTAACGAAGCATAGCTTTTGGAATTCTATGAGACGGCATTCGTTGAAGATGTGCTTTCCAGTTGTTCTGGTAGTTTTGTATATGGTGAAGAATGGGTTCTACATCCAAAATTATTTTGGTAATCTTTTTACATCTATAATTATTATTTTATTATTATTGTCTTCCATAATTTCCTCATTTTTTTATGGTCACACTTTATATAGTCTGCTGTACTACGCATAAATCGCATCTCATTTGCTGTTATTCGGCTTTCATCTCTTCTTCGTATTGCCCATGCTTCACTACCATATCTTAATCCTAGTCTTAACCATCATATGTCCATCACCATCATCATTATTAATTAACCATGCTTATAATCCGTGTAATACAGATTTATCGTTGTTTCTGAATATTTTAAGTTTACTACTTCTTTAATTACTTTTATTTTTCCAGATATTTCTTAGAGGCATAAAGGCAATATTTTTCTTTATTTAGTTTCTAAGTTACATAATTTAAAGTGCCTCCTGTTTTTGTAACTATACTAGACAAATAAACAAAGGAGTTTACATCTGTAATCCGATCTTCCAGTCTTATTCTATTACGCAACACCACAGCGGTGGATTCATAACAGTTTATTCGATTAAAATGAAGTAATCAGGCGGAATGCCAATCTACGTTGATAGACCGTTTAATTCCGTGAGAGTGAAGTTGGGAAGTCACTTTGAAAACGACGTTCTTTTGAGAATGCGAAACCTTTGGTTAAGTTTACTCAAAAGAAATAGGACGAAGTGTATGAAGTTTAGACAAAGTGAAAACTAGGTTTCTCTAGTATCTCAGCACTCAAGACAATCACAACAAAGTTTACTGCGACAACATTTACTGTAGCCTATATACAACTTATTGTGCGAGACTGTCTGCTCTTCATTGTCTTGAAGAGAATTCTATATTGTGGGGTCGAGCATAAGTTTTCGAAACATTAAAACTATATAGATATACTCGCACCAACGGATCTGTGCCCCCATAGCGCTGACATCGTTCTTAGAAAAGTATTACCCATCCAAGTGTTTTGTGCAGGCGGAAAATATGTTAACTAACAAACTGTGTTTCTCTTTCTCTTCCTTACTATGTTGCCACTTCCTGTCCTTTGTATTATGTTGTTTGATTGGCAGGTAGAGAGCTGACAAATACTATGTATTTTAATGATCCGTCGTTCTGCGCGGACAGTGGCAGAATGATTAACTTGACAACCCTGTTACTTTGGGGGTCCCTTCCTTGCCCTTCTCATTACATGTTACCACTTGTGATTTATTGTGAGGCTGGTAACAGAGAGATGACAAATACTGTGATTTTAAATGATCCGACCGCTTGAGCGTTTCGTGCTTAAATGACTAATTTGACAACCATGTTAAAATCTCCCCCCACATTTGAAGTTGAAAAATTTCAATACGTGATCGGATGTAGAGTTTTCTCCTACATCCCTTCCACAGATTCAGTAGATCGGCGACACTAGCGCTAAAACTCTTCCCTTCCGCCCGTGCACAGTTAACTTGGATGTGTAATATACGTCTATACTCACACCATTTCACCGCACTCCCCTCCCACTATGTCAAACAACAACAGCAACTTATCAAGTAGGGATATTGCCAAACTTCTCTTCAATATTGAATAATACAAGGTTGGAGTTGAGTTGACAACACTGGAGTGCAAGTGCAATAAAGAGAGAGAAAATAGAGAGAGAGAGAGAGAGAGAGAGAGAGAGAGAGAGAGAGGAGAGAGAGAGAGAGAGAGAGAGAGAGATAGGAATGCAAGGAGGGAAATGATTTGCCGAGGCAGAAAAGGAAATAGGCTTTAGTTCGCATATCTTACGGGGGCACAGATCCGTTGGACAGACAATACTATTGAAGTAACTATCTCACTATCACTATCGGACCTGTAAGTTCATGGCCATGCGAACATAAGCTCTTCACACATCCCTTTCCTGAGCTAATGCTTTCCAATCATCCCCTGTATAATACGCATGATTAATGTTATTCTCCAACCTGATTTTTGGTTTGCAAACTGGGCGTTTTCTACCTTGTTTTTCTATAAGAATCTTCCATGCCCCTTTTCATTCCCCATTCGTGCCACATGTCCTGTCCATCGCTACATGTATAGGTTGTGGAGCGTGTGTTGCGGCATGTACAAATAGATCGGCAATGTTATTTGTTTCGGAAAAAGTTTCACAATTTGCTTTATTACCTCAGGAAAGATAGAAAGAAAAAAAAGTTATAAATATGATCAATAAAATGAATGAAGAAGGATTTGGAAGTTGTACTACAGTCTACGAGTCTTAACTGTTATTATATCTCGTTTCCTATAAAGATCACGTAGCTAACTGTTATTTAGTCTTCTCCATTCGCCTGCCTGTTCTACTCTCTTTGATATAAACCTTTCATAAGATCTTTATTCTCAAATACTCTTAATATTTTCTCCTCCTTTAAAGTAAGGGTCCATTTTTCGCATACATATAACTGGAAGAATAACAGTTTTATATATTTTCAGTTTAATGCTTTTTTAGAGAAGTTGGGAAGACAAGAGTCCCTGTAATGCATAATAGTATGCATTTCCAGAATTAAGCCTATGTTCAATTTCTTTGTGCATTTCACCCTATTTGTAGTTATTGTTCCAAGGTATTTGAATTCAGGCACTAATTCGAAATTTCTCCCATTTTTCATTATTTATTAATTTCCAATATATAATACATTTCTATATGTGAACATATATTTAGTTGTATTGATGTTTACTTCCAGTCCCAATTTCTTAGTATAATGCCACAACCGTCAAGAAATTTCACTGGGTACAATTTTCCTAGGAACACGGAATGTTAGGACATTATATAATAGTGGGTAGAATGAGGTAGGATAATAACATTAACTCTTATTTGAGGGAGGTAAATTATACAAGAGATGATAAAACATTAGCTAAGGATAGGGATGTATGGAGAGCTTTTGTACGCGGAGTCAAGAACCTATGGTTCAACAGTGGCCAGTGAGTTATTTAATTAGTGATCCATTCTTACATGCACACTAAGGGGGGGGGAGGGGAGAGCTACAGAAATGCTCTACAATAATCGGATTTTCTTTTTATCCTTTCTAGCTAGCAAGTTAATGTGTAGATATATTATGTTTTATTAATTACTAGCCTGGCGTGCGCTGCTATGCTTAAATAAATGAAAATTGATGTGTTTTTATGTTAGGTAGAATAAATAAAAGGAAAAATAATTATAAACTTATATCGTAATTATTTGTAGATACCCCGTGCTGATTACTCGGCATTGCCCGGGAATCTACTTATTCCGATCTTCTTGGCATAAATGAGCTGAAAGACGAAAATTAGTGTGTTTTTATGTTTAGTTGAATAAGTAGAGAGAAAAATAATTATACATTTATCATCATCATCATCATAGTACATTCACGAATTTAGGCCATTTGTTGACCTGTTTCGGCCTTATAAATTTATAAATATTTTGATTATGTAAAAAAAATCACATGGCCATCGCAATCATCATCATTCATATTCATCTTAGGTTAAGCTTAGGATTAGGGACTCTCATGGCGCACCATTATCATCATCATCATCATCCATCATATCATCGGGGCAACGTAACCCCGCCTTCCAGGCGCCCCAACCTCAGAAGTGGGTTACAAGTACGTCATGCCAGGAGAGAAACCAGGAATGTCGAAAGACAAACCTGGGGCATTTGAAAAAAAAAAAATTAATATACCTCGTGATGATTACCAGGATGTTGCCCGGGAATCTACTTATTCCGATCTTCTTTGCATAAATAAGCTGAAAGACAAAGTTCGTTATGTGTTACCCGTAAAAGGATACCCGCCGTGCACTGCTACACTTGCCCGGGAAAGTACTAATCCCAATCTTCTTGGCTTCAATGAAATACAAAAATGGTTATTGTGAGTTATCCGTAAAAGATCAACATATGCTGTCACGGACTTTTTTGTAGATTTTTTTAGATATTCAATTTTGTGTACATTGATTTTGTATATTTGTTATGGTTTAGGTAGCCGTAAGCCATTTAAGCAGGCGGCTCCTTGGCGCAAACTATTAGATGCTCGCCTCTCACCGCTGGGGTCCCGACATCGAGTCTCGGCGGTACTCCATGTGGGTTTCGTGGTGGACGAAACGGAGTTTGGGCAGGTCGTGGTTTCTCCCGTTTTCACCTGCCACAAATTTAGTTCTACCATTTCGTTTCATTTCGTTCATCCGTCCCTGTGACGGTATATCAGGAGTGGTCGGCCGGCACTCTTGTACTTCACAGACCTCTATAAATATAGGGGCTTCATCTCATCTCATCCCTAGACCCGATCCTGAGTTGGACACGAGTTGAGGATATTCATTTATTTAGCCATTTAAACGTCCAAAAAGCATTTTTTTTACTGCAAAGGGTGATTTTTTAGGGTGAATGGGTTGAGTATTACAACTCTCTTACAGCCTATAACCTTCCCGGAAAACTCCTGAACATTTTGCAAAAAGCCCCATCAAAATTGGATGAACAGTATGGCAGCGCATAAACTACGAACAAACAAACAAACATTCATTTTTATATATTAGATAAATTCCCTCATCACACGATTTAGCTTTTAAGTTCCAGAAAGCTGAAAGTTTTGAAAGGAAAAATTAAATTAAAACCAAGTGACATCGAAAGTGGTCGGCCGCGGTGGACTAGTGGTTATGCTCCTTGCCTCTGGTCCCGAGGGTCGCGGGTTCAAACCCGGCCGGGGTCGATGGATTTTTTAGGACGGAAAAATCCAAGGAGCAAGTCCCCCGGGAGGGACTTTAAGCCGTGGGTCCCGAGTCTGAAGATTTTCAGGCTCGTAAAAAATCCTTAAGCCTGAATGAAAAGGCCTGTAAGCAAAATTTACCGAATTTCCCCTTCCTAGTACTACCTTGATTTCCTAGATGTCAGTATGAGGCGGAACGCTGACCACGGACCACTCAAAATGACATCTATAGGAAAACAAGTGTAACTAAATTAGTATGGTTCAAATTCTTCTCTGTAGGGGGAGAGCGCCTAAATCTCTGTAAAGGGAAAAACATGGGCTAACAAAAAATACATCGAAAGTGACATTAGAAATGTATCGAAATTGGCAACTTTCAATGGCGAAGTAATTGGTAAAACTGTTAAACAAGATGGAAGTATGACGACGTTTTAGCGGTTTACAGTTTTCAAAATGCACTAGAATAAGACCAACACTCCACGAGACCTATTTTATTTTGAAACGAGCAGATCATTAAAAAGAAGATGAAGAATCTCCAGGGAACGCTGTGGATTTATGAGACCCTCGCCGAAGATCAGGTCGCTTCTTATACTTTCAGATCAGTATCGATTTTAAGCACTGATTCGAGATATCGGATTTACAGCCATTTATTAAATGTTCAGAATACAGAAAAATGCAGCATATTCCATGTAGGCCTATATACGCCTTAAAAATTACATTTCTTGTAGCGTACCAACTCATTTATTATATTTTTGTGGTTTTCCTCAGTCATAAAGTTAAATTTAGGTTTTTGATTTGAAGTTCATACGACTGTCCTTTAAATCATCAATGAAATTTCACAATTCGTTAAAATTAAGCGAATTCATTAGCAGCTGTCCAACACCGTACCGAGTGGTTAAGAAAAGATGCCTTGCACTGGTTCGGGTCTCCAAAGGGGAAGACATTTTTTCATAGAATTCCGATCAGTATGGACTGGTGCCCTCCTCGCATCGTGAGTAATTTGGGAAGCTACATTAAGTAGCGGTGCGAAACGTGGACTCTTACTTTAAGGGAGGAAAGAAGATTACGGAGTATTTGAGAATAAAGTTCTTAGGAAAGTTTTTGGCCAAAAAGATGCGAACAAACAGGTGAATGGAGAAAACTACATAATAGTGAGCAATATGGAATGTAGAGGAAGCCACATATAATAAGAACAGTTAAATCTTATAGACTGCGATGGGCAGGATATGTGGCACGAATGGGAATGAAACAGGTGTATGAAAGCTTCTTGTAGGAAAACCAAAGAGAAAACGCCCGTTTAGTAGACCAAGAATGAAGTGGGAGAATAACATTATCCATGATTTGAGGGAAGTAGATTATACAGGGCATGATTGGAAAACGTTAGCTAAGGATAGGGATGTATGGTGAGCTTATGTACACGTGGCTATGAACTTACGGGTTCGATAGAGCCTGTGAGTTGGTTAGTTTTACAACAAGTAGCGGCTCCAGAATGATAAAACCACCTAAGGCTGGGGATCCGACATGCTGGCCACCCGTCAGCCCTACTCTGGCTGGATGATCTACCTCTGTGATTAAGAAATATGGATGTGATGCCAGTAGCTGGTTGGTAGGCCAAGAGCGTCAATGCTTATCGCGCCATGGAGCTTGTGTTTGTTTTTTTTGTATTAGCAGCTATTGCAAAGATATCATTTTCTTTAACAATACTCTAACAGCTATGGTCATTAAGTTCAATTTAGGCCTATCGCTGGACGTGAAATGGCCAACAAATTTTGCTCAGAAGGTTAAGGTACCCAGGGTTTTACTTCCCTTCCGAAGGAAGAATTTTCAGGATTTTATAGTTGTCTTCTGGGAGCCGAAGGGGCAGTATGTGGCCTCAGGAGTATGTACCTTTCTTGTGGTTGCACACAAATAAAACCCCAGAAATGTCATTTATTCCTGCCCAGCCCAAAGCACCACATCCTCGTCTTGGCTCCTGGTTAATACTAAGAAGTGCAGAGGCGTAAAAGCGAATTCCCGACGCTTAAAAATTGGGACATACCAGCTAAGGGAGCAAACCCCAATAGAAAATCATCTACCCTCCAGAATTGCTGGAGGTTGGGCGTGGGGTTGACATCCCTACCCCGTAAAAACAAATACGTTCAGGAACCCAACATGCCTTGGAATAATGGTCTACAACAACTACTACTTAAGTGTCGCAACTGGAGGCTTGCTGAGCAAAATATAAATAATTGAAGGCAGAAGTTAAGTGAGGCCAAAGCTCGAATTTGAGCAAATGAGCCATGATGGATAGATGGACACAGACTAATTCAACCCAGGAAGTTACTACGAACTTTATGGGCTACACCAGTATCCCCCTACGTACAGAGGGTAGATGTTGCCAAACTCATAATAATGGTATTTGTTTGTTTAGGGAGGGGAGATGGGCAAGGTTAGCAGTACTTTTTCCAAATCTACGCACTATACATTTAAAAAACATAGTTTTTTACGGCATGCAAATTAGTTTTATAGTGAATATGAGAGTCGACACTTTCACACAGGATAGTTCAGATCCGCACGAGCTCAGTGACAAGTGGTAACTGTTTTTTTCTTTAAGACTGTTTTTTTCTTGGACGACTACAACTTACAACTATATACCTGCTGTGTTGCAATCTTCAGTTTTATATAAGGATTTCTCTCAAGAAAATACTATTCAAATGGCAACCAAGTTCCCTATTCCAAACACACAGTAACTTCCTGGGTTGAATCTGACTGTAATGAAACATCTAATAGGTAACTAAGGTAGGCCCATTAATAGGATGATAAAGGTCCGTAAATTTTGTTTAGAGGTGTCTTTATTCAGCATAAGGATATTCATAAATACATCTGGACGTCCCCAGATGGAGAAACTTGGAACCAGATAGATCATGTATTAGTGGATAAACGCTGGCACAGTAGCATCATTGATGTTAGATCAGTGAGGGACAGACTGCAATTCGGATTATCATCTGGTCAGAGTGAAAATCAGACAACGGCTATCGCTTATGAGTGGAACGAACGCTAAAGTTGATTCTGTAAAATATGAATTAATAAACTTGAAAAATGATGAAATGCGGCAAGAATACCAAATCAAAATTGCTAATAGATTTGAAGTACTGGAATCTTCAGATGACAATGTGGCAAACGAAGAAGAAACTGATATAAATAAAGAATGGGAGGCTATAAGAGATACTATTAAATTGTCAGCATCAGAAAGCATTGGTTGTTTAAAAAAGAGGCAAAACAAGAAATGGTTTGATGAGGAATGTGTCGACATTGTAAAGAAAAGAAAGCTAGCAAAAATGAAATGGTTACACGAGCCAAATGAGGTAAATTTAGAGCAATTGGGTAGTGTTTGACGGGAAACCACCAAGTTACTAAAGAGTAAAAAGAGGGAATATTTGAGAGAGAAGATTAATGATCTTGAAATGAATGCAAAAAATAGGAACATTAGAGAATTATATCAGGGAATTAGTATAGAGAAGAAAGGGTTTCAGGCTAGAACAAACATAATTCGGAATGAAAATGGGGATATGATTGCAGATTCTAGGAGTATATTAAATAGATGGAAGGTTACTTTAATCAGCTATTAAATGTACATACAGAACAGGACATTGAGGAGGATAAGTTACAGACAGCAGAAATGCTGGTCGCAGAGCCAAGTGCATTAGAGGTTGAAATGGCGATTGAAAAATTGAAGATGTATAAAGCATCAGGTTCAGATGAGATCCCAGCAGAACTGATAAAATCAGGGGGAGAAAAATTGATGGACAAGATACGCTGGTTGCTTAGTATGATTTGGAAAAAGAAGCTCTTCCAGATGAATGGAAGGAATCAATTATCATACCAATTTATAAGAAAGGAGATAAAACTGATTGCAACAACTACAGGGGAATCTCATTACTTTGAACTTCGTACAAAATTCTAACAAATATATTAGTAAGCAGACTTACTCCCTATATTGATGACATTCTAGGAGACCATCAATGTGCATTTAGAAGAAACAGGTCTACAACAGATCAGATTTTCAGTTTAAGACAGATTTTAGAGAAGAAATGGGAATATAATGGTACTGTACATCAACTATATGTAGACTTCAAAAAAGCATATGATTCAATTAAGAGGGAGAAGTTATATAGTATCCTGCTGGAGTTCGGAATTCCTAAAAAGTTAGTTAGACTTATACGAATGTGTCTAAATGGCTCAAATAGTAGGGTGCGTGTAGGCAAACAGTTATCAGACACTTTTGAAATCCAGAATGGGTTTAAACAAGGAGATGCACTATCTCCTCTACTATTTAATTTTGTACTAGAGCATGCAATTGAATCTTTAGAGAATGAGGAAGGCTTACAACTCAATGGTATTAATAAGCTGTTAGTTTATGCTGATGATGTTGTACTACTGGCCGATAGCGAGGAGATACTAAAGGCCAACACGCACACACTACTGAGTAACACTAAGAAATTAGGACTGGAAGTAAATATCAGTAAAACTAAATATATGGTCACACATAGAAATTCAGTATATAATGGAAATGGACAGCTAATGACAAATGAGGGAAATTTTGAGGAAGTGGCTGAATTCAAATACCTAGGAACAATAATCACAAATAGGAATGAGATGCAAAAAGAAATTAAACATAGGCTCAATTCTGGAAATGCATGCTATTATGCATTGCAGAGACTTTTGATGTCCCAGCTCCTTTCAAAAAACGTTAAGCTGAAAATATATAAAACTATTATTCTACCAGTTATATTATATGGGTGCGAAACATGGACTCTTACTTTAAGGGAGGAAAGGAGATTACGAGTATTTGAGAATAAAGTTCTTAGGAAAATTTTTGGACCAAAGAGAGATGAACAGACAGGTGAATGGAGAAGACTACATAACAATGAATAGGAATACAATAGGAAGCCAGATATAATAAGAACAGTTAAGTCTCGTAGACTGCGATGGGCAGGACATGTTGCGCGTATGGGGAATGAAAGACGTGCATGGAAGCTTCTTGTAGGAAAGCCAGAGGGAAAACGCCCAGTTGGTAGACCAAGAATGAGGTGGGAGAACAACATTAACTATGATTTGAGGGAAGTAGATTGGAAAGCATTGGCTCAGGATAGGGATGTATGGAGAACTTATGTCCGCGCGGCCATGAACCTTCGGGTTCGATAGTGCCAGTGAGTAAGTAAGTAAGGTGTCTTTATTCAGGCTTAAGGAACTTTTAAACATCTTCAGACTTCGGACCCACGACTTAAAGTCCCTCCCGGAGGTCCTTGGATTTTTCCATCCTAAAAAAAATCATGGACACCGGCCGGGTTTGAACCCGCGACTCTCGGGACCAGAGGCAAGGACTAGTCCACCGCGGCCGATTTCGAGTTCAAATCTCGGTTTACGTAGTCATTTTTCTCTTTAATCGTACAAAAAGAAACAGTTTTGTCATGGGTTTATTTAATTTCAAAGTTTTGACATAAAATTAAAGGAGCAGGTCAGTTGTAAAGTTTAAAAGTTCGTTTTCTAAGTTCATGCATAAAGTAACATGCATGGTTTTTACCTTCGTCTTTGATGTATAAATTGAACTCAGCAATTCAAATTGTTGATGGAAGTTAAAATACTAATTTTGAAGGTAATGGCTTTACTTACTTACTGGCACGGTCGAACCCGTAAGTTCATGGCCGCACGGATGTAAGCTTTCCATACATTCCTATTCTGAGCTAATTCCAATCATTCCCTCTATATTATCTACTTCTCTCAAATCATAGTTAATGTTATTTTCCCACCTCATTCTTGGTCTACCAACTGGGTATTTTCCTTCTGGTTTTCCTACAAGAATTTTCCATGCACGTCTTTCATTCCCCTTACGTGCCACATGTCCTGCCCATCGCAGTCTACGAGACTTAATTGTTCTTATTATATCTGGCTTCCTATAATGATCATGTAGTTCATTGTTATCTAGTCTTCTCCATTCACTTGTCTGTTTATCTCTCTTTTGTCAAAAAATTTTCCTAAGAACTTTATTCTCAAATACTCGTAATCTCATTTCCTCCGTTAAAGTAAGAGCCCATGTTTCGCAACCATATAATATAACTGGTAGAATAATAGTTGTATATATTTTCAGTTGAAAGTTTTTTGAAAGGAGTTGGGGCATCAAAAGTCTCTGTAATGAATAATAGCACTCATTTCTAGAATTGAGGCTATGTTTAAAATCTTTGTGCATCTCATTCCTGTTTGTGATTATTGTTCCTGGGTATTTGAATTCAGCCACTTCCTCAAAATTTCCCTCATTTGTCATTAGCTGTCAATTTCCATTATATAATGTATTTCTACGTGACCATATATTTAGTTTTATTGATATCGAAGGTAATGGCTTTAACAATAAGATTTTAGATCGCTAGAATCAAAATCAGTTTTAAGGGAGATGGTGATCAAGTTTGACTGTCGCCATGTTAATGTGTGCGCGTGACAGCGGTAACTTTTAGCTTTGACAAATGGAATACCCTTACGCCTTGCCATCAGCTGGAAACCGAAGCCAATGCGATTGTGTGTTCGTCAGGTTGTAATTAGTGTCTTGTGGCAGACAAGTTATTTGTAATATGTGCACCGTGTCGCACACAGTCCACTAAGATCCCTTCTAACTGCTGAACTAACAGGGATATTACAAAATGCTAGTTTAATTTACGACCTCCATAAAAAAGGATCACGTTTTTTCGCTGTTCTTGAATAATTTAAATATCTTGGTTATATAATATATAATAGATCTAGTATTTGTGAAACATATATTATTAACAGAGTAAATTGTGCAAGGAAGGTAATTAGATCCCTGAATTTTTTTATGGAATAGAAATCTGACCAGAAAAAACAATATATTATACAAACAATAATAGAAAGTATATTTGCATATGGATCAGAAAGCTGGACAATAAATGAAAGAATGCAGAAAAGAGTCTTGACGACAGAAATGGATGGATTACGGAGAAGTATGAGAATATCCAGGTTACAGCATATTAGAAATACATGTCAGACAAGAAATGGATGTACAAGAAACTATTATCGATAGGATAACGAAGAGAGCTTTACAGTGGTATGGGCATGTACAACAGATGTCGGAAGAACAGTGGCCTAAACGGGTGTTAGATTGGATGGTACCAGGCAGAAGGAAGAGGAGGAGAAGTAGAAGAAAATGGTATCTAGGGAATATAACATAATGCCTTGATAAAGAGGAGTATGGAAGAAGGACAACGTGAAGATAGGAATCTCCGGAAAGCAGGAATTAAGGGTGAAGTGCTGTAAAGTGGATAACCTGTATTAAGTAAGTCATCTGGCTGTGCATAACATATAATTCGATCTATTGCAGTCAATTTCTTACTATTAGTATTTTTTAGCGAATTCCAAAGGAATGAAGCTATTAAGGTTTTTCTCGTGGAAAAAAAGAAATAAATATTTTTACAGATATTCACCGATCCTATTTGTAGACAACGAAAATGACCATGACTAAAATTTATACATAAGCCCATATATATATATATATATATATATATATATGCCTATGACATGACAAGAAAAATAAATGCCTGGACGGGATTTGAACCCGGACCTCTGGGTTGGTACCCCAGCGTGCTATCCATTACACCACCGGGCAAATCCAATACAAACTTTTATCTTTCTTATATACACTGCTCAAAAAAATTAGGGAATATTGTAGAATAACCTATTAAGACTATGTTTTTAGGAACAGTATTAGATGCAATCACTTTCTATTACTCCAAAAGAATGTAAACAAGAGTTTGAAGTCATTACGTAACCTCTGTACCACACCAGATGTCAAAGAGATCCTGATTAGGAATATGGCAAACAAACAAAGCAACATTAACATGGGTGAATGTGTTTCTTTAGTATGGTGTATGGTCTCCTCAAACGGCCAGCACTGCCTCACACCTGTATGGCATTGATGCAATGAGGTTAGCAATGAGTTCTTGGGGGATACGTGGCCACTCTTCCATAAGAGCAATGTGCAGCTCTGGAACAGTTGTGGGAGGTGCTGGTCTGCCTGCAATGCACCTGCCTAATGCATCCCACACATGCTCAATCGGATTTAAGTCCGGGGAGGAAGCTGGCCATTGCATACGTTCGATACCCTTCACTTCCAGCATGTCGTCCACCAAGCCAGTTCTGTGTGGTCGTGCATTATTGTCCATAAAAAGAAAAGAATCACCTATGGCATCAGCATAAGGCACGACAAAAGGTCGGAGAATCTCATCTCTATACTTTACCGCAGTCAAAGTACCACCTTGGATAACGTAGAGGTCCGTACGTCCACCACTACTGACTCCTGCCTACACCATCAATCCACCGCCACCATATGGGGATCTTTCACATACAAAAGCTGGATTGTTTCATGTCCCTTTTTCTCTCCAGATGAATACACGCCGACTATCACATTCCATGTTGAATCGCGACTCATCAGAAAAAAGAACTGATCTCCATTCAGCATGCCTCCACCCACGATGTTCCTCCGCCTAGTTTCTGCGATCTCTATGGTGTTGTGGAGTTAACCTGGTACACACCATGGGCCTACGGGCATGGAGACCACTTCCATGCAGTCGATTAGGGACAGTTTGAGTTGACACCCTGCGTCCTGTTGCTGTTTGAAGTGTATTTCGCAGTTGAGTTGCATTCTGCTGTCTATTCCGACAGGCTGTTAACAAGAGGTAACGGTCATCCCTTGCTGTTGTTGCCCTTGGTCGACCTTGTCCGGCTCTTCTGTGAACAGTATGTTCTTTGAAAATGATTCCAAAGACTGGAAATCACGCTTTGAGACACCCCAATGGCTTGTGCCACCTCTTGTTGTGTCTGTCCAGCTTCCATCCTTCCTATGGCCCTCCAAGCCATTGGTTCAGGTAAATCACGTTGTCGAGGCATCACTGTCCCTAAGGCAAGTCATTCATTAACTGAAAAACTGGACTGGATTTAAAAACAGCAACAAACATTCACCCCCACACCACCCTTTCACATCAACAGTACAGACACTGCCCTCTGGTGTGGTACCGAGGTTACGTAACAACTTCAAACTCTTATTTACATTATCTTGGAGTAATAGAAAGTGATTGCATCTAATACTATTCCAAAAACATAGTCTTAATAGGCTATTCTACAATATCCCCTAATTTTTTTGAGCAGTGTGTGTATATATATATATATATATATATATATATATATATTATTCTCCATTATTACTAGATGTAGCGAGAGCTCTGTCTTCACTGCCATCTGGTAGCTAACAATAACAAATAAGCAAATTAAAGAGTATATATATATATATATATATATATATATATATACATACATATGTGTGTGTGTGTGTGTAGTTTATGTGTATGTATACATGTATTTATGAATTACTATTAGGCCATCACCGATCAGTCTCATGTCACTCCATATGGGTTTCGTACTGGACGAAACGGAGCTCCCGGTTTCCCCTGCCATAATTCCATTCCACCATTTCTCCATACTCATCTCATTCATTTCGTTCATCTGCCCCCGTGATGGTGCGTCAGGCGTGGTCGGCCGGCACCCTTGTCATTCATAGACCTCTATATAGAGGGCATAATCTCATCTCATCCTCGACCCGACCCTTGGTTGGACACGAGTTGAGGATATATATATATATATATATATATATATATATATATATATATATGAATAGTCCACCGCTGTGGTCTTGAGGTAGCGCGCTGCCTTGTCATGCAGCGGGCCCGGGTTCGATCCCCGGTCGGGGCAGTTTTTCTGGGTGAGGTTTTATCGGGGTTTTTCCTCACCTGTAAGACAAATGTCAGGAAAACTTTAAGGCCCAAACGGTCCCCGAAATCATTTGGCCATCATCCTTATTATCTTCATCCTTCACCGGTGTGGAAAGCAACGGGAAGCTACCACACCTACAATTCTCTAGTTAAGCTGCAAGCATAGCATGAAAAATGCTATGATTGTAGTGAAGGACCTGCCCTCGGGCAGAATTATTATGGATGGATGGATATATGAATATAAAGTTGTATTGGGTTTTCCGCGTCTTGGATTCAAGTTCGGCCTCTGGCCACTGATTCCGACGTTTCGGCATGATCCCACATACCATTATCTAGGAATGGCCAGAGGCCGAACTTGAATCCAAGACGCGGAAAACCCAAGAAAACTTTCATATTCATACTTATATCCGTGAAAATCTGCAATATAACATATATATATATATATATATACACTATTAGGCCATGGCCAAATGGTATATTCATAACCTTATACCTATAGGCCTATCTTGCATTTCATTAATATAATTAAGTAAAATAAAAACAATGAGATAATTATGGAATTAAGTTAAGATTTTACATATTTTAATAATCATTATGGAAATAGGAATCAGCTAAAATTACAATAATGCATAGGCTAGAAATTAACAATAATGAAGGCAAAAAGGAATGAGATGCACAAAGAAATTAAACATAGGCTCAATTCTGGATATGCATGCTATTACGCATTACAGAGACTCTTGACGTCCCAACTCCTTTCAAAAAAACGTTAACTCTTGACGTCCCAACTCCTTTCAAAAAACGTTAAACTGAAAATATATAAAACTATTATTCTACCAGTTATGTTATATGGATGCGAAACATGGACTGTTACTTTAAGGGAGGAAATGAGATTACAAGTATTTGAGAATAAAGCTCTTGGGATAATTTCTGGACCAAATAGAGATGAATAGACAAGTGAATGGAGAAGACTACATAACATTGAACTACATGGTCTGTATAGGAAGCCATATATAATGAAAACAGTTAAGTCTCGTAGACTGCGATGGGCAGGGCATGTGGCACGAATTGGGAATGAAAGAGTGCATGGAAGCTTTTTGTAGGAAAACTGGAGGGAAAACGCCCAGTTGGTAGATCAAGAATGAAGTGGGAGAATAACATTAAGTATGATTTGAGGGAACTAGATTATACAGGGGATGATTGGAAAACATTGGCTCAGGATAGGGATGTATGGAGAGCTTATGTCCGTGCGGCCATGAACCTACGGGTTCGATAGTGAGGTAGTTAGTTAGTTAAAGGCTAAAACTAACAAAATACACAGGCTAAAATTTAATAGGCGTACAATATGAGATTCAGATAACTTTATAAATATTAGTTTAAATTGCTTCAAAGAGAGAGGAAATCTACTGAAAGTTGTTGCGGTCAAATTCCGATTATTCCAGTCAATCTACAGTCCTATTTACAAAATAAAATTTTCCTATTACCTATTTTTGTTTTCTAGTTCTAATTGGAATTAACATCGTTCCAGTTTGCAGAACGTGGGTTTGTCCAACATTTGTGTGTAGCCTATATTCATCCGTACACTATTTCCCATACAACATCTGTACAATACAATTAGTCTTGCCTTTTTGCGGCAAATCTTTTACTTTTTTATATCCAATTTCCTCCCCTTTATTAATTTACTATTTATAATGATATAAATGTTTTAATCTATATGGATACCATGAAATTGCACAATATTCCATAACGTGACGAATCAGTGATGCATATGCCTTTTCTTTTGATTTAATACTCCCCTTTCTTATCATGAGCTTTAAAAAATGTAGCGCTTTTCATGATTTCCCAGTGCAAGAATTTACTTATTTATTCCACTTCAGGTTGCTATTTAGATATATAGCCAAGTATTTACTGCAATCTTCCAGTGGGATTATTTCCACTCGCAAATTATAATTATAAATTATTTGTGACCGCAATTTACCAAATACTATCGATTTACTTTTGTCACTATTAATTTTATTTTGTCCATTATTGACCAATTATAAATTTTATAAAGTAGACCCTACATATCCCAATGTAATTATATCAGAATTTCTTAGAATTTTATAACATAAAATTCAGTCTTCTGCGAATAATCGAATTTCACTGTTGACAACTCGAAATCACACATTAACATAAATTAGAAATAAATGTGGACCCAAAATAGAACCTTGAGGCACGTGGCAAATCTCATCTCATAGACATTCCATAATAGGGGCAACATCTCATCTCATCCCTCCACCTGGCATTACGTCTACACGATTAAGAGGAGTTCTTAACTTGTATTAATTAACATAAACTTGTAAAATGATAAATGTAAATTATTTTTCTCCTTATCCTTTCAAACATTTTAAAAGTCAATTTTATCATTCTTTATAGCCCTAACTCTTTAATATTCATTTATTTGCAAATTTAAGAACGATTAACAGCCTAATAAGTGGATAGATTATGCCAACCGGTAACGTATGAAAAAAATCCCTTTTCATTTTTTGCTGTTTGCTTTATTTGAAAGTTAAAATCCCCTTTGTCTAGAGACAGAGAGAGATAAAAGCCGATTTGCGAGCGGTCTATATATACTTGATTCATAATCCATCTTTGAAGCCTACAAATTCTTTTTATCATTACGGTTAGGAAGTTCGTAAATATAATTGCGTATTTTTAGACTAGGTTTGAAAGTTTCTTTGCCTTTATCTATAGATTATTTATTATTTTTATGAGATTTATTTTTTTAGCATTTCTTTTAAATTCAGTAAATATATTTAAGTAATCAAGAAAAAGAGGAAAGTAATAAAGAGGAAAAATAATGGGCAAGGTATCAGGTTTCAAAGAAATTCAGTGAGCCAGGATTTCAAAATTAGTTTTAATAAATTTTTCAAATATCCAGCGAATGAAAGAGGATCGACTACCAAAATATGTTTTGGATTGGAAACCTGAGGGATGACGAGGCAGAGGAAGACCTAAAACCTCCTGGAGTCAGGGAATATGTTTATACATAAATGAGAAAGATCTACAACCAGGAGATTGGATGGACCGATAAAATTGGCTATTAGGAATCGGACGACGTCAAATACATTAATCAACCGATGATCTACCTATCTAATAAATTTTATCTATTTTATTAATATAGGGCTAATTTAATAATAGTGTCTATTTGCTGATTACATTATAAATTTAGGTCGAGATATAACATTTCGGGGTCAAAATTGCATATGTTGTATTTACGTACAGAGTTATTTAGGGCAGTCAAGCTAATTTGGGACACACTGTAGGCTATGTATATTATACTGTCCATACGTTACATGTAACAGAATTTATAGAATAAGAGAATAATCAGAACTAAATATCTAGACTATGGACTGTTTTAATTTCTTGACTGACCTCATACAGTAGTAATGTCACTAAACTCTAAAATGTGATAAATTTGAAGTTCAGGGGATCTAGAGTAACTTTGTTAAAAACAAAAGACAATTGTATCAAACAAGTGGAAGCAAGTCGGAAATGACGCTTATTTCTGTTTAAGAGCCAGCTAGCAGAGATAATAGCTTTTGTAACTGGATTGTTCATTGCTAGAGGTTTGACTAAAACGAAAATAACAAAGCTTACTGCAGTATATAGTGTGAGAGCGAAGTATGGAACCAAACGTGACACCGAAATCAAAATAGAGTACAAAGTAACATGTTTAAATGTAGTCCTCAACGAGGTTAAAAAAAAACTTATTTTTTTAAAGAATTGTAGGTCTTTCGGAAACAGGCTTCCATCATCAGCAGAATAAATATGTTGTATTAACTGTCGTTTTGCGACGCTTATGATATCAGCGGCCTTCCAAGCAACTTTAGTCAGTTGGCACCGACGACACTAGAAGGCCTCCGCTGATGTCAAAAATGTCAAAGAACAACGAATGTTTGTAGCATATATTTCTTCTGCTGATAACGGAAACCGGTTTCTGAAAGATCTACAGTTCTTAATTCTTTTTTAATTATGACCTAATTGAGAATATAATATTGAGAATGAAAATATCAGGAATATTTAAGCCTCAAAGAGTCCCATTTGACAATATTAATCATCCATATCTTGTTTACCTCATTTAAAAAACGAATTCGACTTACTCAATTAAACTAAAGACTAATGATTACATAAATATTCTTACTTACTTACTCGATGGCACTATTGAACCCGAATGGTTCATGGCCGCGCAGACATAAGCTCTCCATACATCCCTATCCTGAGTTAATGCTTTCCAATCATTACCTGTATAATCTACTTCCCTCAAATCATAGTTAATGTTATTCTCCCACCTCATTCTTGGTCTACCAACTGGACGTTTTCCCTCTGGCTTTCCTACAAGAAGCTTCCATGCAAGTCTTTCATTCCCCATACGTGCAACATGTCCTGCCCATTGCAGTCTACGAGACTTAACTGTTCTTATTATATCTGGCTTCCTATAAAGACCATGTAGTTCATTGTTATGCAGTCTTCTCCATTCACCTGTCTGTTCATCTCTCTTTGGTCCAAAAATTTTCCTAAGTACTTTATTCTCAAATACTTGTAATCTCCTTTCCTCCCTTAAAGTAAGAGTCCATGTTTCGCACCCATATAGTATAACTGGTAGAATAATAGTTGTATACATTTTCAGTTTAATGTTTTTTTGAAAGGAGTTGGGACGTCAAGAGTCCCTGTAATGCATAATAGGACACATTTCCAGAATTGAGCCTATGTTTAATTTTTTTGTGCATCTCATTCCTATTTGTGATAATTGTTCCTAGGTGTTTGAATTCAGCTACTTCCTCAAAATTTCCCTCATTTATTATTAGCTCTTCATTTCCAGTATAGAAAGTATTTCTATGTGTATTATATTTAGTATTATTGATATTTCTATCCAGTCCCAATTTCTTAGTGTTACTCAATTGTGTGTGTGTGTGTACAGAAATATTCTACTATGTTAAAAGATCTATAAACAAGATGAAATAAAAACGTAACAAATTATTGGGAATCCCTCGATGAGTCTTAGGGAACTGGATATCGGAGATACGAACATAATTCAGTTGGCTGGAGGTAGGATTCAATGAAGTGCCTTAGTGAATACGGTATTAAACCTAAATGTTCCGTAAGCCATATGTATATGTTTAGTCTAATAATAATAATAATAATAATAATAATAATAATAATAATAATAATAATAATAACAATAATAATAATAACAGTAATAATGATAATAATAAATCGCCATTTATTAATACAATAATAGTGATAATAATAATACAATTATTATTATTATTATTATTATTATTATTATTATTATTATTATTATTATTATTATTATTATTAAAATGTATATCGAATTCATAGATCTATTTTGATTGTTCCATTCTTGAAAAAAAATTCTGCGATACAGCAATGTGGAAAACGTATACTGGAATCGATTGGTAACAGAAGAGTAAGAAAGTATGTGCAAGCGGTGGACATGGGATCAGTGAGAACAAAGTGCATTAGTCGACAGCAAGAAAAAAGCCATTCGTATTCAACAGCGCGTAAAGAATTTAGAATTTGTTGTGCTGTGCCCAAAGTTTTAAACTAGAAAAATTTCTCCAACACAGATATCGGGTGTTTCGAGTATTGGCAAAGAGATATCGAAAATTATAATTTTAGAACAGAATAATAGTTTATGTCACACATACAGAGGTTGAAATATATCTAATTATTTTCTATAATTCACTATACTGAAACCCCATCACGTGATATAATTTTATCTACCAAATTCCGCCTAAAATTTAATGAATTAATAAATAATGAAACTTTGCCTCATCCATCATTTCAATCGCCATGCCTCTCTGTTATTCCATTCAACTTCTCCAATTGTTTTGTCGAGCTTTTCATTTCTAATTCCTTCTCTCCATTGCGTTGCAAGAAGAGAGACAAATCATCCTCTATTTAAAATTCCTGCTTAGGTACTCCTGTTAGTGAAATCCTACTCATATTACAACAAGGTCTCATCTACTAAGAATACATTATAGTGGGAATTTATTCCCGGTCATATATGCTCTTTACAAACCTAATGTCGAAATGTATGTACTCAGGTGTGCTGTTCGCATTTAATAGCTAATAGGCCTATAAGTAAAGCTTTTTTTTGCCTAAAGCGGGATTTGAACCCAAGGTCTATAGCTTTACGCTGACGCACTAAACCGTTCCTGGATTACCTAAGTAGCACAATGATTGAATGCGTCAGCGCGTAAAGCTGGAGATACTGGGTTCAAATCCCGGTTTAGGCATACATTTTTCTCTTTAATTGTACAATCTATTGTATGCGAACAGCGAGCCAAGCCTAAATACATGAATTTCAATATTACTTTTATTTCTATTATTAGTTTATATTTTGTAGGCCTATATATGCCTACTAATTAAACAATATCAACATATGGCTATGCAAATGGAAGAATAATCCATAATAGGAAAAGTTTTGGCTAAAAATAAACAAAAGAAGAACAAAAGAAATGAATATAAATATAATGTTAAAAACGGAATGAATAAAGCAAAATGTGCAGGTATAGTCCGAGATTACTACGTTCTTCGAGTGTATGAACAAAATCTTTTTTTTCATAAAATTGTGAATAACTGAATACATTTTTGCCGAGTTGCCTATTAAAATTCGGCCGCCAGTGTGTTTAATTAAAATATGATTTATTTACTTATTCCAAATAGGCCTAATTTGATTCACTTGTTATTAACAAAAATTATAATCCAGATCGCAGAAATCGATGTATAGAGCTTGAAAAGTTTTGGTTGCCATTGCACACTTGGCCGTAAACCTCCTTGCGGCGACAGCAGGCTGTGATACCAATCAGTAATAAAATGGCGGTAAGTACGTATTTATTGTTTTATATTGTTTCAAATAAAGTTCAGTTCATTTAAAACGATGTAATTTGTTTCGTATAATGTATATTAGCATTACCTTTGGATATATTTTTGTATGTACATTTTACGTAGTATTCATAAAGGGCAGTGGTTTTACTTCCTGCTGCGAGGGAACAATACAAAACAATAAATAAGCACTTGCCGCCATTTTATTACTGATTGGTGTCACAGCCTGCTGTAGCCGCGAGGAGGTTTACGGCCAAGTGTGCAATAGCAACCAAAACTTTTCAAGCTCTGTACATCGATTTCTGCGAACTGGATTATAATTTATTTTATTAACAAGTGAATTAAATTATTTCGAATAAATGCATAAATTATATTTTAATTAAACATCTGGCGGCCGAATTTTAGTAGGCTACTCGGCAAAAATGTATTCAGTCATTCACAATTTTATGACTAAATTTGGTTTTGTTCATACACTCAATGAACTTAGTAATCTTGCAGCCGGATCTCGGACTATTACAAAATTAAGATCAGTAAGGACATTTAAAACTATTTTCTACAAATAACCTTAAAAATCAACGTGAAGCATGTTATGTTGTATGAATCTAAGACTCAAGATATTCCCTATAGGCTAAGTTGCAAAATTTTATAAATAGTCTTCTATCTATTTTAAAAACGAAATGCCCGTAAAAATCTCAAATGAAAAATCATTAGATACTATAAACCAAATATTGATACATACACTCATTTAAAATAAAGTAATTGGAATTTGATAGGTCATATACTCCGGAAAAGCAAATGAATGGATTTCAAAGATATGGCACCCGACTGAGATCCTCATGGAGAAACGAGAAGACGAAGACCTGTTAATTTTTGTTTTTTGATAGTTCTGAACTAACTTCTCTCCAAAATTAATTGATGAATTCTATTTACATTTCATTATTGGTGAAAAAAGAAAAGGCCAATCATGTTACTAGTAAATTTATATATAACTAACTCCCTGGCTCTATCGAACCCGTAGGTCCACAGCGGCGCGAACATAAGTTCCTATCCTGAACTAATGTTTTCCAATCATCCCCTGTATAATTTGCTTCCCTTAAATCATGGATAATGTTATTCTCCCACCTCATTCTTGGTCTACCATCTGGGCGTTCTCCTTTCTGGTTTTCCTACAAGAAACTTCCGTGCACCTCTTTCATCCCCCATATGTGCCACATGTCCTGCCCATCGCAGTCTACGAGACTTAACTCTTCTTATTAGCCTATATCTGGCTTCCTATAAAGACCATGCAGCTCACTATTATTTAGTTTTCTCCATTAACTTGTCTGTTTATCTCTTTTTGACCCAAAAATTTTCCTAAGCACTTTATTCTCAAATTCTCGAATCTTCTTTCCTCCCTTAAAGTAATAGTCGATGTTTTGCATCCATATAATATAACTGGGAGAATAACAGTTTTATATACTTCCGGTTTAACGTTTTTTGAAAGGAGTTGGACTACAAGAGTCCATGTGATGCATAATAGCATTATAATTATAAAATAGCAAATAAATTTGTATATACATTTACTATTTGCTGTATGACAACAGCATTCGCAATTGAACGTATGCCATTTTAGTGTTGCTTCATTTTCTTAATCAAATAGCGCAGAATAAATGAAATGGAGTCACACAATCTTACCTGTAGTCCCCTTTATTTCTTGTGTTTAAAAATGTCTCATTGATGGAAGATCCAATTACTTTTAATGTGTCGGAGTATACGTGGTGTTATATTATGATACTTTATTGATAATATTGTAAGTAAACATTCCGCTATTATTTATGAAAAGTCTAGCTAATACCGGCGTGCGCTGTTACGCCAAAACGAACGAAATGCGTTTTTATGTTTAGTTGAAACAGTAAAAAGAAAAATAATTATAAATTTATAACGTAATTATTTTAGATACCCCGTGCTGATTACCCGGCGTTGCCCGGGAATGTACTTTTCCCGATCTTCTTGGCACAAATATGCTGAAATACAAAAATTATCATTGTGAGTTATCCGTAAAAGATAAATATATGCTGTCGCGGACTTTTTTGTAGAGCTTTTTTAAGATATTCAATTCTGTGTAGCATTAATTTGATGTATCTGTTATGTCTTAAGCAGAGTAAGACATTTAAGCGTCCAAAAAGCGACTTCGTTTAGTGCACCAAACCATGAGGTTGGAAGGTTAGGGCCTTTATTCTTATTTTGTAGATAAAGTATTCATGATTCACATTTGACTTTTCTTTTTAGCTCCGGCCCTGTAGTACGTTGGGTAATCTCACATATAAAAATCAACGTTTGTTTGTTTGTTCGTATTCTATGCGCGGCCATACCGTTGATCCGATTGAGATGGGGCTTTTTGAAAAATATTCAGGAGATTCCGGGGATGAACATAGGCTATAGGAGAGTTGTAATACTCAACCCCTTCACTCCTAAAAATCACCCTGTGTAGTGAAAAACATGAAATGAAGTCCCTATTTTGACGCTTAAATGGCTTACGCTGCCTAAATCATAACAAATACACAACATTAATGTATACAGAATTGAATATCTAAAAAAAACTCTACAAAAAAGTCCGCGACAGCATACGTTTATCTTTTACGGATAACTCACAATAACCATTTTTGTTTTTCATTGATGTCAATAAGATAGGGATAAGTCGATTCCCGGACAAGCATGCTCTGCCATACTGTTCATCCGATTGAGATGGGGCTTTTTGAAAAATATTCAGGAGATTCCGGGGATGAACATAGGCTATAAGGGAGTTGTAATACTCAACCCCTTCACTCCTAAAAATCACCCTGTGTAGTGAAAAACATGAAATAAAGTCCCTATTTTGACGCTTAAATGGCTTACGCTGCCCAAAATAACAAATACACCAAATTAATGTATACAGAATTGAACATCTCAAAAAACTCTACAAAAAAGTCCGCGACAGCATATGTTTATCTTCTATGGATAACTCATAATAACCATTTTTGTATTTCATTGATGCCCAAGAATATCTGGATAAACAGATTCCCGGTACACGGCTGGTGGTAAAACACATTAACATTTTTATTAATGAGTAGTAGCACACGCCGGGTATTAGCTAGTATGTTATATAAAATTGCCATAAACCTTCTAAATGATTGTTATATATATATATATATATATATATATATATATATGTTATATAAGTTAAATGATTGTAAAAAATCATTTCTAAATGATTGTAAAAAACCCATTCAAATAAAGGAGGCAAACAGACTCAGACATTAATTTATATATAGGCCTATATATATATATATATATATGGAATGATAAGAAAAATAAATGCCTGGACGGGATTCGAACCCGGATCTCTGAGTCTGTACCTCAGTGTGATATCCATTACACTACCAGGCGAATCCAATTCAAACACTTATTTTTCTTATATATGTATTATATAATACATATATAATACATATATAATACATATATAAGAAAAATAAGTGTTTGAATTGGATTCGCCTGATAATACATATATAAGAAAAATAAGTGTTTGAATTGGATTCGCCTGGTAATGTAATGGATATCACACTGAGGTACAGACTCAGAGATCCGGGTTCGAATCCCGTCCAGGCATTTATTTTTCTTATCATTCCATATTAAGCTTGCATTGCTCAATGTTAAACATTTAATTATAACATCTATAAAGCGTCACTGCTATAAGGTAAAAATATTCTCTTTAATTTGCTTACTTGATATAGTCAGCTGCTAGATGGCGGTGAAGACCGAGTTCTCGCGACATCTAGTAATAATGGAGAGTATAATACATATATAAGAAAAATAAGTGTTTGAATTGGATTCGCCTGGTAGTGTAATGGATATCACACTGAGGTACAGACTCAGAGATCCGGGTTCGAATCCCGTCCAGGCATTTATTTTTCTTATCATTCCATATTAAGCTTGCATTGCTCAATGTTAAACATTTAATTATAACATCTATAAAGCGTCACTGCTATAAGGTAAAAATATTCATAAGTAATGCCACGAGTGATTTCCAAATTATCGATAAATTCACGACTCACGAAGTGAGGAGTGAATTTATCTAGAGAATTTGGAAATCAACAGTGGCATTTGTTAGGACTATTTAACGAATAAAATTAAGCTGTTTACTCACAAATCATTATTTAACTATAGTTATTTTAAAATATTTATATATTTAATGTAAACGGCGATGTTTGAAAACAAATGAGAAACGATAGGTACGCTTCTACTGCTTCTTTTGTTTATCACTGCAACCAGATCATACTATTTATTGCCAAAGGAACGCAATATTGTAAGAATGCTCTCTAGTGGAGAAAAAATGAAACACATCAATCTGTATATTAATTCATTTTTGATGTCGTATGATGTAAATATGACAATTATATTTTTCTCGATTATTACCTGGGAAATAATACATTTAAGAAAGTGCAAACAGTGGTTTCTTTTTTTGGTGGTATAATCAATTGCTACAAATGTTGACATGTAAGCACTATTATATACAATCTGGTAGCCGTATTTGTTATAGGCTCAGTCACTGCAAAATAACGGTCAGACCTGTTCAGAATATTAAAAAGGAGGAGCTTTGTTTAATATATGATAATCCTAACACTGATAAATATTTCGTGAAACACGACTCTGATTGGTTGTAAAACAGGAATCATTGAAACGTGATTGGTCATTGACTCCCATTTGGGGCATGAGTTAAATAGTCTCTTTAATTTGCTTACTTGATATAGTCAGCTGCTAGATGGCGGTGAAGACCGAGTTCTCGCGACATCTAGTAATAATGGAGAGTATAATACATATATAAGAAAAATAAGTGTTTGAATTGGATTCGCCTGGTAGTGTAATGGATATCACACTGAGGTACAGACTCAGAGATCCGGGTTCGAATCCCGTCCAGGCATTTATTTTTCTTATCATTCCATATTAAGCTTGCATTGCTCAATGTTAAACATTTAATTATAACATATATATTTATAAAGGTTACAAAATTGTTATGAAATCCACGATCCTATAAAACAGTCAAACTTTTATTTTAAGGGGCAGATTGCAATTTATCCTCTCCATCGTGAAGCGAAAGAAGTATTTAGGCTACTGTTTTAACTTCATCATGTAAATTTAATAATATTATTATTATTATTATTATTATTATTATTATTATTCAAATATTGTAAATAATGTTTTTGAATAGTGTAGGTTGAGATTGGATTCATAACAGTTTGGAGATGAGATGCCATACTGAAGATGACAACTACAGTACACAGGAGGATTGCATAGATGTCAAATAAAGACCACTTGTGGACATACGTCGACAATGCGCACAATTGTACAACAAACAAGCGAGGCCGTTGTGTACTGAATATAATACAATGAGAAGCATGCGTATTTGTACCTTAATCAACACGCTTACGTCTACGGAAAAGGGAAAATATTTTCCTGATATAAGTTTTAAATCTACTAGTGGAAGGAAGAAGATTAAAATAAATAATTTACTCGCTTTCCTTAAAGCAGATGCTGAAAATTTATCTTCATAGAGATCTTAAAGGAAACTGGTGTAGATTAGAAAGAGACGAGGCTGTTAAATGATCTTTACATGGAAAGAAAGATAACGTTATTAGTAATGGATAATCCACATCTACATGCTTAGCCCAATGTTGAACCTTAACGTCTCCTTTTAGGAGTTACTAGACCAAATTAATTTAGTTAGGCTTGTTCCCTACACAGTCATGGATGGTATACGGTAAACCTACGGACACAATGAGACATCTGGCTGGCAAACTACGGTATTACTAGGATGTTGAGATCGGCAAATTTTGCTTAGAGGCCTTTTTATTCAGGTTGAAGATCTTTTACGAGCGTGAAAATCTCCAGACTCGGGACCCACGTTAAAGTCCCTCCCGGAGGACTTGCTCCTTGGATTTTCAATCCTTAAAAATCAATCGACCCCAGCTGGATTTGAATCCGTGACCCTCGGGATTAGAGGCAAAAGCCAGATATAAATTGAGTTCAGTCGAGGCGGTCAAGGTGAGCGAATATGTTTTTGTTGTGTTCGAGGAAGTGTAGGGGTGAAGTATTTCGGAAGAAATGAGAAAGCTAATAGAAAAAACAGAGTTAAAGTTACTATTTAACTCATGCCCCAAATGGGAGTCAATGACGAATCACATTTCAATGATTTTTTATTTACAACCAATCACAGTCGTGTTTCGCCTAGAATTTACCAACTGAAGTTTATCATAATAAAGATACCACCTCATTTTAACATTCAATTAATAGGTCATATCATTATTTTGCAATGACTGACTAAGAAATACGGCTACCAGATTGTATATATAGTGCATGAATATCAACACGTAGCGCATGCGGGAGATAATATAAAAACATTTGTAGCAATTGATTATACCACCAAAAAAAGAAACCACTGTTTGCACTTTCTTAAAAGTATTTTTTCCCAGGTAATAACATTCCAAAAAAATATAATTGTCATCAGAAAAGAATTAATAGACAGTTTGATGTGTTTAATTTTTTCTCCACTAGAGTGCATTCTTACAATATTGCGTTCCTTTGGCAATAAATAATATGATCTGGTTGCAGTGATGAACAAGAGAGAAGCAGACGAAGAGTACCAATCGTTTCTCATTTGTTTTCAAACATCGCCGTTTACATCAAATAAATAAATATTTTAAAATTACTATATTTAAATAATGATTTGTGAGTAAACAGCTTAATTTTATTCGTTAAATAGTCCTAACAAATGCCACTCTTGATTTCCTAATTTTCTAGATAAATTCACTCCTCACTTCGTGAGTCGTGAATTTATCGATAATTTGGAAATCACTCGTGGCATTACTTATGAAAAAGGAGTTTGTGAGCGAGAAAATCCAACGTTATGAGGCGGCGATGCATCGGAAACAAACAGACTGCAATGGCTGGAAAATAAATTAGACCATCTGGATAATCAGAATCGCCGAAACAACATAGTGATTTATAGAATGCATGAAGAATAAATTGAGACCCGGGAGGAGACTGAAATTACAGTTAAAAGAGAAGAAGCACACTTCGAAAGAGCACAAAGAGTCGGTGGTTTGGATGGTAGAAAGAAACCCGTTATACGTAAATTATCTCATTACAAAATCAAGTGTTGCATCCTTAAAATTCCTAGAAACTCAACATTTGAAGTAGAAATTCTACTTAAGTTTCTGTTTAATATCAACTGTTTTGTTTTTATTGGAACTAAGTTTGTTAGTATTACAGCAATCTTGTATTGTGCAATAGTGAGGATTTTTTTTCCATCATAAGAATCAACGTCCACCGCTGTGGTCTCGAGGTAGCGTGCTGCCTTGTCACGCAGTGGGCCCGGGTTCGATCCCCGGTCGGGGCAGTTTTTCTGGGTGAGGTTTTTATCGGGGTTTTTCCTCATCTGTAAGACAAATGTCAGGAAAACTTTAAGGCCCAAACGGTCCCCGAAATCATATGGCCATCATCATCATCCTTATCATAATCATCATCATCGTCATCATCCTTCACCGGTGTGGAAAGCAACGGGAAGCTACCACACCTACAATTCCCTAGTAAAGCTGCAAGCATAGCATGAAAATGCTATGATTGCAGTGAAGGACCTGCCTTCGGGCAGAATTACTATGGAATGGAATAAGAATCAACCTACCTCGTCCGGGTTTGAACCCGCGAACCTCGGGACCAGAGGCAAGGAACCTAACCTCTAGGCCACTGATGCTTGTTTTACATCACAAATCTTCAATAATAGGTTTTTCATGTCATCTCATCCTTCGAACTGATATTACGTCTGTCTTGAGTCGAAGGTTTGTCCCAATAAGCGCAGTCAAATACAAGCTAATGGTACCCAAATCTGTGGAAAATTACTTTTAAGTAATGGGAATCCTCTACAAAGGTACTCCTTATGAAATCATTCTTTCCTAGTCTGCAAGAAAGATTAAAACTGAAAATTCAAATGTCACCAAACCTGACTAATCTTACTTAATCGACATGGTAGAATAAACTCATTATTTCCACCGTTTTAAGATTAAGAAGAGTGCAATGTGTGTGTGTGTGTGTGTGTGCGCGCGCGTGCGGAAATGGGTTACAAACAGCTGATCTTATATTCATGCATTTTCTAGAAACTTTTTGTTTGTAAAATATACTTTTTTTTTTCAACATTACTTTATTTGTTCGATGTTTTTATTTGAATTAACATTTTTCGTTCCTGTATAGAATCTAATTTAAGAAAGAAAAATTATCATTTGAACCCTGTGTATAACAAATATTATAGGGAGACCAGCATTAATATAGTCGGTCACGGTGTACTAGTGGTTATGCTCCTTGCCACTAGTTCCGAGGGTCGCGGTTTCGAATCCGGCCGGGGTCGATGGATTTTTTAGGACGGAAAAATCCTATGAGCAAATCCGCCGGGAGGGACTTTAAGTCGGAGAGACTTTACGCCATGGGTCTGGATCTCAGTCAGGGCAGATGCTCACGTTATCCACGCGTCTACTAAAACAGCTATTATAATCAATTTATAATCTATAGTGCGTGAGATGTAAGTATGTAATTGACATTTGTAAATCTCACTGACTGTCCCTTGCTTTCAATGTTCAAATGTATTTCTTACTACAGCATATATGATACAGTGATGATGTCAACATTCAGCCGTAAGTACCTGGCATGAGGTAACAAAAAATGTTGTTCAGCAGCCAAAACAATCATATACCTAAGTACATATATAACAATATCTCATCCGCTCAGTAATATAATAGAAAACATCCTGGCATACAACCTCGTCGAAATTGATGATGGAATAGACACATCAAATGCAATCCATCAGACCAATGGTGTCCTACAAGGGCGTCCTATGAGCCCACTCCTTTTCAATGCAGTAACGTCCGATATCACCGACAAACTGAAAAACATGCAGGAAACGACATTGATCATGTACGCGGACGATATGATACTAGGAAGTCCAAACAAAACAGAATTGCAGACGGCACTACAGGAACTAGAACAATGGGTCGACGAAAACAAACTCACCATCAACCCAGAAAAGACAGCCCAACTAACATTTAGAAGAGGCCGAGAGCCACAGAAGAAGATATGCTAATGCTGAATGACGAACCACTAAAGACAGTTAACAAATTCACATACCTAGGCATGACACTCCAAACAACATTACGATCATTCAACCAACATACACAAGAGAAAACAGCTGCAGCCACAAGAGCAATCTACAGCATAAAAAATCTAGCTCGATTGTCACTACTCACGGCCATGACATTATTCGATACAACGATATCTCCAATCATAACATACCGCATAGACATTATATGGGAGAAACTGTCACTTAGCGATCTCGAAAGGATAGAGAAGGTTAAGGCTCGTTTCCTTAAAGTGGCTCTAAGGGTGGGGAAAACAACCCCGTCGAGACTTATATATGAACTTGCAAGAGAGTCGTTCTATGCAGAAGATCCGAGGATGAAACACCTTCTACCAAGTACCGGCCCCATACACAGAACTCGAACACCGAAGCAAACTGAAGAAGAGGGAGATAGACCTTGATTTCTGTGCTACGGGAGCCACGATAGAGAGGAACTGAACAAAAGCTAACCAGGAGCAGCGACATGTTGTGACACGTTATGCTGTGCACGGTTTTCATCACAAAGTGTGTGAAAACAAGAAGTACCACGACCCAAATGAAAAATGTATACCGTATGTGCTTTGTGTGGTCACAGATGCGAACGGTACCACATACCGAAGTGCCCAAAGAACACAAAAACACTGAACGAATATAGCAAAGATTAAATATAATCAATGCCCACTCGGGCGAACCTTTTTACGTATTATTATATAACACAATATGTTGTATTTCTACGAACTGTATCGAGAGTTCACCTTATTTTTAATTTGTGTCTACACACCATTCTTATTTATTGTTATATTTTCTAGTTATTCGAATTCCACCACTTCTTAAAAGTTGTCATTTTTTCATACTTCTCACATTTTATTTTCATCTGGACTATGCACGTTCTTCATCATGCAATTATTCTTTTTTGTTGAGACGCGATGACAGTTGACTGCATAAGTGTGTTGAAAATAGAGTCGACGCGAGTAGCGCATAATGGAGACTATATTAAAGTTGTCAAGCAATAATTAGCTCATTTCAAACGCTGAAGTCATGTGCTAATTTGAACTAACTGGGAGATTTAAACTGTACAATCCATGAACTCTTTCCATTTATGCATGCGATATAATATTACCATGATGCAAATTAACTAAGTAATACTGAAGACTAATTTAATATGAAGAATATTAAATAGTTCGTCGGCATGACGAGATTATTAGAGTTCTACTTTTTATTCCGGCGACCTAAGTCCCTTTTCCGACAAGGTAGTAGGGTTTTCATCTCGAACTTTGAATCTGATGATGTAATTCTTGTCTTTTGTTGTGTGTTGCCTTTGGAGGTGGTCCTGTCATACCACTAACCACATACATAGCGAGGTCTGCCATCGTGTCCTAATTCAAATGAAAGTAAACTTCTTAAATAATAATAACAATAATAATAATAATAATAATAATAATAATAATAATAATAATATTGTTATTGCACAACATCTAAGAGCTATTATTAGGCTGGACTTGACTTATATAAACTAAACATTTTAATTGAAGGCTGGAATTCATTCTTCACTAAAACTTAATAAACAAATGCATACATAAATATACGAAGCTTGCTTATTTACTTACTTACTCACTGGCACTATCGAACCCTTAGGTTCATGAGCGCGCGGACATAAGCTCTCCATACATTCCTATCCTGAGCTAACGCTTTCCAAACATTCCCCGTATAATAAACTTCCCTCAAATCATAGTTAATGTTATTCTCCCACCTCATTCTTGGTCTACCAACTGGGCGTTTTCCCTCTGGTTTTCCTGCAAGCAGCTTCCATGTACGTCTTTCATTCTCCTTTCGTGCCACATGTCCTGCCCATCGCAGACTATGAGACTTAACAGTTCTTATTATATCTGGCTTTTTATAAAGAATTACCTTTTATTGCATACATTTATAGCATTATTATTAAATGTGGTACTGGACACATAACTTTATACCGATAGATAAATACTGTAGTATTATAGAGTTTACAAAGGAAGCAATATCACTTTAAATAATGTAAAGTTGACGTAGCTTACGTAGATTACGTACATTACGTGGCTGGAATTAAATGTTAGGGGATGATTTTGCGAAAATAGAAATAAGCCTATATAACAAAAACTCATTCTTGAGGAATCTTAAGACTGGCTCTAATATATATTCAATTTCTTTGTAGTTGGTTTAACGATCTTTACTATTCGAATGTCGGATATTAGTCATCTAAATCCAGGTTGTCTTGTTTACATTTACACTATGCACGAGAGTTGAACTTTATTCGAAATGTCGCAATATAACTAATATTGTATAGGCTAAAACATGTCTCCTTCACTGCTATTTAACTATATATATATATATATATATATATATCCTCCACTCGTGTCCAACTCAGGGTCGGGTCGAGGGATGAGATGAGATGGAACTCCTTATATAGAAGTCTGTGAATGACAAAAGTACCGGCCGACAATGCCTGACGCACTATCACAGATGCGAGAAATGGTGGTATTAAATTGTAGCAGGGAAAACATGAAAAAAAAAAACCGAGAAAAACCTGCCGAAGCTCCGTTTCGTCGACCACGAAACCCACATGGAGTGACCGATGCTCAATTTCGGGACCCCAGCGGTGAGAGGCGAGCGTCTAACCGCTTGCGACACGGAGTCGCCCTCTTTAACTATTTATGACCATTAAAACCAAATACAGCGCATTTAAAACACTGAACAATGTGTTACTCTTCGAGCATGCGCAGTGGGTCATAGACTCATAGTGTACTTCTGCTCCATACATAGATCCTGGATTCGATTTCTTTGATTTCTGTGCCTTGCACTTTAAAACGCCAAATGGTTTTTTAGACACGACCTTGGTACAACACAATACTTTTCTGGAAGAAATTTCAAGGTACCTCATATTGAAAGCATATATCTTGACAACAAAGTGAGCTTGATAGCTGATACTTTGGCAGCTTAAAATCAGTAATGGGTTTAGTTAGCTTAGCAAAGTATAAGTTTATAGAACATCTTGTTTCAAAGTTATAAGCATGAAAAAATCAGCCTCAAATTGATGTGACATTATTTGATCAACTTTGTGAGATAACAGCAATTTAAAAGTAAAATTTTACAAGCATTGTAACTGCAACCTTCATGTAGAGCACAAAAAGTTGTCCCTGGTGCAATTTTTCAAGATGCTACCTTCTATGGTTTCACAACAGCAGTACTTGAAACTTCACAATATATGCACGCACACGGTTGTATTGTAATGCTGACGTTTTTTTTCAGGAGGTCCTGGAGCCCCCTCTATACTACTAGTGAAACTTAGATTTTGCACAACATTTTAAGCTTTAAATAATCAATTGAGTTGGTGTTTACTTGATGAAAATCCATATCCATTAATTAAATAAAAATAAAATTTAGTTTTATTTGGTTTTCATATTTGTTATATAATTCAGTGACAGCTGTTTCGGTACACTGTACCTTCTTCAGACATGTTAACAAATTATGAATTGTGTTCCAACTGATCTAAGCAACAATACAACAATATTTATTTAAATTTGTTAAATTTAAAAATTTAAATAAATATTGTTGTATTGTTGCTTAGATCAGTTGGAACACAATTCATAATTTGTTAACATGTCTGAAGAAGGTACAGTGTACCGAAAAAGCTGTTACTGAATTATATAATAAATATGAAAATCAAAACTACGTTTTATTTTTATTTAATTAATAACTTTAAGCTTTGTTCAACACTAACACCAAATTTCATCGAGATCCAAGGTGGTACCAAAAAGGTGATTTGCTCACATGACATGGAATGACCCACATCTAAATTACAATAAACAAACGATAACATGATCTTCATAAGAAGTCAGCATATAATAAAAACAGTTAAGTGTCGTAGACTGCGATGAACAGGGAATATGACACGAATGAGAAATTAAAGAGTTTCATGGAAGCTTCTTGTAGGAAAACCAGAGGGAAAACTCCCAGTTGGTAGACCAAGAATGAGGTGGGAGAGTATAACATTAAGCATGATTTGAGGGAAGCAGATTATACAGGAGATGATTGGAAAACTTTGGCTAAGGAGGGATATGTGGAGAGCTTATGCTGCGCGGCCATGAACTTACGGATTCGATAGTTCCAGTGAAAACTTATCTTGGTGGACTTCTGGGATAGAATCCCCTTATATGTAAGTAACCATGTTGGCTGTTGGCTCCAGCGGGAACATGTGTTATCACCATTGGCCAGCATGTTAAGTCACTTGTTCACCGATCTAATATTCACAGATGGCACGGTGCATAGAATAACCCTTAAATCAATAGAGTAGGATATCTATTATGGTTTAGGGATAACAATTGGACGTCTGCAATTCTTCGTGTTCTTAAGCATAAATTAACATTAGGCACGCCAACAATAAAAAAAAGTGAATCATATAGAAATAATCCAGTTACTACACATGTTGTAACACTAAGGAATTGGGGTTGGAAGTAATTATGAATAAAACTAAATAGACCCTATGTATTCACACACAGAAATACACTATGTAATGGAACTGGACAATTATGGACAAATGAAAGGACACTTGAAGAAGTGGTTGTATTAAAATACCTAGGAACAATAATTACAAATAGGAATGAGATGCATAAAGAAATTTAACATAGGCGCAATCCTTTAAATGCTATTATGAGTTACAGGGACTCTTATCGTCACAACTCCTAAAAGGAAGGGCGAAAAAAAGCTGAACTCAAAATATACATGAAACTGCTATTCTGTTATATTATATGGATACGAAACATGAACTCTTATTTTAAGAGAGCAGAGAAGATTATGAGTATTTTAGAATAATTGAACATATGTTTAATTTCTTTGTGCATCTCATTCCTATTTGTAATTATTGTTACTTACTATTTCTAATTTATTTTATTATATGCTACTTTAACTGAAAATGGAATTGGGTTGGTCATGTGTTAAGGAGAGAAAATTACATCACAAAAATGGCATTAGATTGGAACACCCAAGGATTGAGAAGGCGAAGAGGACCTGGGACAATAGAGAATGCGGCAGGCATGAAGCTGAACAGGAAGAGATGAGATGGAATGAAATTAAGGCATTAGCAAACAACAGAGTTCGTTGGCGAGCTTTTATCAAGGCCCTATGCTTCCCAGTGAAGTGATCAGGACTACTACTATTGTAAGTGATAATAAAGTCATATCTCTTCAATACTAACACATTTACAACTCGTACAAAAAATATTAAAATTATCTGAATTACTATTGTTGAAGGCCTACAACACATTGTTATTAAGTTGTTAGTTTATTGTGTTGTTGTAGAGCTATTATTAGTTGATAGCGAGGAGATACTAAGGGCCAACATGTCACACTCTATTGAGTAACACCAAGAAATTGGGTATTGGAAGTAAACATAAATAAAACTAAATATATGTTCTCACATAGAAATATATTATATAATGGAAATTGACAGTTAATGGTAAATGAGGGAAATTTTGAAGTGACTGAATTCAAATACCTAGGAACAATAATTGCAAATAAGAATGAAGTGCAGAGAGAATAAAAAAGGCTAAATTCAGGAAATGCATGCTATTATGTATTAGAGGGATTCTTGTAGTCCCAGCTTCTCTAAAAAAAAGACACTAAACTGAAAATATGTAAAACTGTTATCCTCCCAATTATAGCATATTATGTGGATGCGAAACATGGACTCTTAATTTAAGGGAGGAGAAAATATTAGGAGTATTTGAGAATAAAGATCTCAGGTAAGTTTTGGGGACCAAAGAGAGATGAACAGACACGCGAATTGATAAGGCTACATAACAGTGAACTACATGGTCTTTATAGGAAACTAGATATAAAAAGAATAGTTAAGTTTCTTAGACTACGATGGAAGAACCTGCGGCTGGAATGGGGAATGAAAGAGGGACATGCAGGCTTCATGTAGGATATCCAGAGGGAAAACGCTGTGTTGGTAGACCAAAAATGAAGTGGTAAAACAAAATAAATCATGATTTGAGGGAAGTAGATATACAAGGGATGATAGAAAAGATTATCTCAGAATAGGAGTGTATGGAGAGGTTATATCTAGCGGTGATGAACCTATGTGATAGATAGCGCCAGTTAGTTAAATAGTTATTCCTTTTTAATGATGAACATGGTTGGTTTGATGTTCACACATTCTAAGGCACAAGCTTAAAACCGTATTAAAACTTCATAATTTTTCCACATTTTATAACAGAATCCGTACATCTTCAACTAGAAACGGTCTACATTCAATAAAGCCATTTATTGGGAAGAATGTAATATTATTTGTAATACGCATTGTTAGTAATTGTTAAGTATACGTCACTATTATTAAACGATATCTATGGAAACTCTTATTATCGAGTTTTGATATTTCCAAGATGGTTGAATGAATGTTAGTGTACTCTTATTTATAACATGAATGCTTTCACTTTACGATCACACACATCGGACTTAAGTTTAAAAATATCAAGAAAAAAAACATCATACTTAGAATATATAAAACTCTTATTCTCCCCAGGTGCATTGCATGGATGTAAAAATTGACTCTTGCTCTAAGGGAAGAGAGAAAATTAATAAATATTTGAGAATGAAGTTCTCAGAAATTTTTTGGACTAAAGAGAGATCAACAGAGAGGCAAATGGAGAAGACTACAAAACAGTGAGCTAGATTACCTTTATGGAAATACATAAATAAGAACAGGTAAGTCTTGTAGTTGCGAATAGGCAGAACACATGGCACGAATGGGTAATGAAAGAAGAAACTCATTATAGGAAAACCAGAATTAGGTCAAGAATGAGGTGGGAAAATAAAATTAACCATGATTTCAGAGAAGTAAATTACACAGGGGATGGTTGGAAACAACAACTCAGAATAGGAATGTATGGATAGCTAATGTCCGCGGGTCATGAACCTTCGGGTTCGATCGAGATAGTGAGTTATTTAACTAGTTGACACAAAACAATTGACACCCTTCATTTAGGTAACATTTCAGTTAGTTATTAATATTGTTAGTCTTAAATCGCACTTACTTTGTTTTATTCCAAAATAATTATATTGTTTGTTAGTTCAAGTGCCCAGTAGCTTATTAAAATACTTTTTATTGAAAAAATTACAGTTTTTAATATCATTAAAAACTACTTGTTGCTCTTAACAATGGATAGCATCATTAGAATAATGTAAACAGTTTCGCAAATATTAACAAAATGGAGCTTGCAAAATGCTTATAGTTATTGTACTTTCGTTATTATAATATTATCCCTTATATAATCATTTTGAGTTCAGATGGCTTTGATTCTCATGTAGGTACATAAGGAATCTTCCTTTAGGGGCGGTGGTCAGAATTCGGGATGATCTCGTCCCGTTATTCCGAACAATGATCTGAAGAATCTCATCTGTTGTTTTTCGAATCTCCTTTCTTCTTTCTTTCTTTCTTTCTGAGGATCCAGATTTATGGTTCAAATATGAATCCAGGTTTAGCCGTTATTTTATGGAGCCTCATCTAGATGTATCTTGTTCATTTTTTTCCAAAAAATATCTTCAGATGATATCATTAATTTTATTATACTTAGAAAATTCAGTATCAAGACACTCCATAAGTACGATTATGAGATACATATCCTTGGTATATATATATATATATATATATATATAGGGTGAATTTTAATTACACCGACAAACATCAGGGACTGATTCCTGGCTGTAAATGGAGGAAAAAATGACCTACGAATAAGTTCCATAAATGCATCGTTGCCACGGTAGATGGCACAGACGAATGACATTCTCTTGGCCCTGTTTCATGCCCTGTTTCATGGCCTGTTAGATTACCGGACTTAAACGCTCTAGATGTTTACCTCTGGGGGCATCTGAGAAGCATTGTGTATGCTGAACCAGATCCGGATGTGCTTACCCTTCAACAGCGTATCCACGTCGCCTATTCGGAGAGAGGCCGGAACATTCGAAAGAATGAGACAATCTATGATACGACATGTGAACCTGTGCATTGCATCCCATGGAGGCCGCTTTGAACATCTGTTGTGACGTGGATGCGAATAAGCTATGCACTGTGTGCCGAGACGATTTGTTGTCGTTGTACGCACATCGTTCATTTCCGGACACATGTTTACTGTATAGGACCTTTTTTCCTTTCATTTCCAGTCCTTTAAGTTTGTCAGTGGAATTAACATTCACCTTGTATTGAAGCACGCACTTAAAATGAAATTTAAAGAGGGGGGTTTTTATCAATCATAATCCAAATACAATACGAGTTATCTGACGTCATAATAGTAAATATGTTATTCTATGTTAGATACAACCTGCCATAGAAGAAGCTATTATATTATTAAAAGACGATTTTCCTGAAGGTCTAACAGTAACCCATTTCATATAATCAGGCTTATGATAGCAAGGTTAATATGTGTCAGGTACTAGTTTAAAGATAATATATTCTTAGGACAGCTACGTCATCAGTTGTTAGTTCTATACGGGATTATATAAAATAGCATTTGAATACCATATGTCAGATCTATATCACTTTTGAAGTACGACTTTGAAATTATTAAAAAAAATTGTTTTATCATATCGAACTCCCAGTAACTGTTTAACGAAAATGAGAATTATTTGTAACAACGATAACCGCCATAATACATTTAAAAATGAATTTCCTGTGGTTGTAATAGTACACATTTTATACACAACTAGGCTTATGACAGCAACTTTAACATGTGTCAGGTACTAATTTAAAATAAGTAATCTTAAGAACAGCAAGATTGCCAATTGAATAGTTGCCCCGAAAAGAGATCCGACAAATAATTCGAAAGTTGAGTTTTCAATTAATAAGTGACCTATCCGCACATTATCACCGCATGGTGCATGTTAAACTATTTCTGCTCTCTTCCTGACCTTTTTTATTTACTTTTCAAAGTTCGCACTCAAGAGAACAGTGATTTATATGTAACAAAACGACAGAAGGAGTTAGTCAAGTCACGAGTAGCTAGCTGTTTATGGGTTAGATCTATTTTCGGGTTAACTATTCAATTGTTAGATCTCTATCGATTTTAATGCAGGAGTATAAAATAGTCATTGAACATTATATGTCAAATCTATGTCGATAATAAAACAGCATGAACTGAAAAAAAAGAAGTTTGGTTGTATGATATCAGACTCGGGAGTAACTGTTTAATGAAAATGATAAATTAAATAATTTTAGTAGAGCAATATCATAAATAATTGCCTACAAATATAAATAAAACAATACATTTTAATGCACGAGCATAAAATATTCTTTTCTTTGAATCCATAGTCAAATCTAAATTGATTTTGAAGTAAGAATTAAGAAATTAATTTTAAAAATAGGTTTATGATATCAGGCCCCTGTGAATAGCTGTAAACGAATATGAAAATAATTTATAAAATGGTAACCGCCATAATCGAATTAAAATATGAACTTCCTGATACAGTGATAGTAAATATTTTATTACCTGTTTGATAAAATTAGTCCTAAGATAACAGGATTATAACGCGCCAAATAAAAATTTAAAATAAATGGCCTACAGCAGTAGTACCAATAGTTATTTTAATATTGATTTAATTACAGAAACGTTAAATTGTCTTTTGATATCATACATATATGTCAATTTTACAGCATGAACTGAAAATCGATTAAAAAAATTATTGAAGACAGTCATAAGGGTACATATATGTCAATTTTACAGCATGAACTGAAAATCGATTAAAAAATTATTGAAGACAGTCATAAGGGTACATATATGTCAATTTTACAGCATGAACTGAAAATCGGTTAAAAAAATTATTGAAGACAGTCATAAGGGCACATATATGTCGATTTTAAAGCATGAACCGAAAATCGATTTCAAAAATTACTGAAGACAGTCATAAGGGTACATATACGTCGATTTTAAAGCATGAACCGAAAATCGATTTCAAAAATTACTGAAGACTGTCATAAGGGTACATACATGTCCATTTTGCAGCATGAACCGAAAATCGATTAAAAAAATTACTGAAGATAGTCATAAGGGTACATATATGTCGATTTTACAGCATGAACTGAAAATCGAATTGATAAATTACTGAAGACAGTCATAAGGGCACATATATGTCGATTTTACAGCATGAACTAAAAATCGATTTTAATTTCACTGAAGACTGTCATAAGGGTACATATATGTCTTTTTTGCAGCATGAACCGAAAATCGATTTCAAAAATTACTGAAGACAGTCATAAGGGTACATATATGTCGATTTTACAGCACGAACTGAAAATCGATAAAAATTTACTGAAGACTGTTATAAGGGTAAATATATGTCGATTTTACAGCATGAACTGAAAATCTATTTAAAAATTACTGAAGACAGTCATAAGGGTACATATATGTCGATTTTACAGCATGAACCGAAAATCGATTTCAAAAATTACTGAAGACGGTCATAAGGGTACATATATATATAGATTTTACAGCATGAACTGAAAATAGATTTAAAAAATTACTTACGACAATCGTAAGGGTACATATATGTCGATTTTAAAGCATGAACTGAAAATCGATTTAAATAATTAGTGAAGACAGTCATAAGGGCACATACTCGTATATACCGATTTTACAGCATGAACCGAAAATCGATTTAAAAAATTACTGATGACAGTCATAAGGGTACATATATATCGATTTTAAAGCATGAACCGAAAATCTATTTGAAAAATTACTGAAGAGAGTCATAAGGGTGCATATCTGTCGATTTTACAGCATGAACCGAAAATCGATTAAAAAATTACTGAAGACAGTCATAAGGGTACATATATGTCGATTTTACAGCATGAACTGAAAATCGATTAAAAAATTACTGAAGAGAGTCATAAGGGTATATATATATATATATATATATATATATATATATATATGTATCGATTTTACAGCATGAACTGAAAATCGATTAAAAAAATTGCTGAAGACTGTCATATTGTTACATATATGTCGATTTTACAGCTTAAAATAAAATCGATTAAAAAAATTAATAAAGACAGTCATAAGGGTACATTTATGTCGATTTTAAGCATGAACTGAAAATCGATTTCAAAAAGTACGGAAGAGAGTCAAAAGGGTACATATATATGTCGATTTTACAGCTTGAACTGAAAATCGAGTTGAAAAATAACTGAAGACAGTCATAAGGGTACATATATGTCGATTTTAGAGCATGAACTGAAAATCGATTTAAAAAATACTGAAAACAGTCATAAGGGTACATATATGTCAATTTTACAGCATCAACCGAAAATCGATTTAAAAAATTACTGATGACAGTCATAAGGGTACATATATGTCGATTTTACAGCATGAACCGAATATCGATTTAAAAAATTACTGAAGACAGTCATAAGGGTACATATATATATATATATATATATATATATATATCGATTTTACAGCATGAACCGAAAATCGATTAAAAAAATTACTGAAGACAGTCATAATGGTACATATATGTCCCTTTTACAGCATGAAACGAAAATCGATTTAAAAAAACTACTGAAGATTGTCATAAGGGTACATATATGTCCATTTTACAGCATGATCCGAAAATCGATTAAAAAAATTACAGAAGACTGTCATAAGGGTACATATATGTCGATTTTACAGCATGAACTGAAAATCGAATTGAAAAATATCTGAAGACAGTCATAAGGGTACATATATGTCGATTTTACAGCATGAACTAAAAATCGATTAAAAATTACGGAAGACTGTCATAAGGGTAAATATATGTCGATTTTACAGCATGAACCGAAAATCGATTTAAAAATAACTGAATACAGTCATAAGGGTACATATATGTCGATTTTACAGCATGAACCGAAAATCGATTTCAAGAATTACTGAAGACAGTCATAAGGGTACATAAATGTCGATTTTACAGCATGAACTGAAACGCGATTACAAAAATTACTGAATACACTCATATGTGTACGTATATGTCGATTTTACAACATGAACTGAGGGTCGATTAAAAAAATTATTGAAGACAGTTATAAGGGTACATATATGTCTTTTTACAACATGATCCGAAAATCGATTTCAAAAATTACTAAAGACAGTCATAAGGGTATATATATGTCGAGTTTACAGCATGAACCGAAAATCGATTGAAAACATTACTGAAGACAGTCATAAGGGTACATATATGTCGATTTTATAGCATGAACCGAAAATCCATTAAAAAAATTACAGAAGACAGTCATAAGGGTACATATATGTCCATTTTACAGCTTGAACTGAAAATCGATTAAAAAAATTACTGAAGATTTTACAGCATGAACTGAAATGCGATTACAAAAATTAATGAAGAAGTCATAAGGGTACATATATGTCGATTTTACAGCATGAACTGAGAATCGATTTAAAAAATTACTCAAGACAGTTATAAGGGTACATATATGTCGATTTTACAGCATGAACCGAAAATCGATTAAAAAAATTACTGAAGACAGTCATAAGGGTATATATATGTCGAGTTTACAGCATGAACCGAAAATATATTTAAAAAATTACTGATGACAGTCATAAGGGTAGGCCCTACATATATGTCGATTTTATAGCATGAACCGAAAATCGATTTCAAAAATTACTGAAGACAGTCTTAAGTGTGTGACAAACGGAACGTAAAACGAGCATCATGTAGTAAACATGGCAAACAAAAATTAAGTCTTAGTATATTCATTGGCAGTATCAAGTTTGAAATTCTGTAGTGTATCATACTTAAGTAATTCTATTAATACAAAATGTGTATTTATATAATATAATTAGTGGATAATTAATATATTATGTATGTTATTTATTTTATAATAATTTAAATTTTTTTTAGTAACTGAAGCTATTGTTGTGCCATCTATGTCGGAGAACGCTATAAATGCCGCTACATTCATTTATTAGAGCGGAAAGTATTTTAATAAGAACACTATCTTTTGTTTTAATCATTACTGACAACTATATAGCGCTTTTAAACGTGTAGTAGTGTCCAGCTAGTTGATTCAAGCGGTAGCGTTTTAAAAAACGTACCACGTTCAACTCCCGTATTAATATCTCAGTTTTCTCAATTATTGTCAAGGTAAATACTGATTTGGAATCAATTTCAAGATATATTTCATAATATTAGCATTCGATAATGAAATAAATCTATATAGTGGATAGACAAAATAATGGAAACATCTACCAATCTTCATTAATAGTATGTAGGTCCAGCTTTTGTCTTTAAAACACCTATAAATTATCCTTGGATCTTGGGAAAAGACAATATTTTTATTAGGTATGTACAATTCACAGAAAATAATTTCGTATAGGCCTATATTGTACTTGGAGGATGCATTTTGGTTCCTACACGGTGCACTGTAGAAAAAGTCCCGTGTACCTATTCAAATGTAGCAGTGAATTGATATTTGTAGGTATTTAGACATTTTAATCAAGTAATAAAGGTCCCTACGCCGTTGCCGAGTGGTTTAAGGCATCATGCCTTGATGCAGTGCTACTGAATTAGCGCTGGTTCGAGATCATGTAAAGTAACACTAGTTTCTTACAATATCTGGCAGTAGGTGACCGGTGCCTACTCAACATCCTGAGTAATTTGACAATTAGAATAAGTACCGGTTTCAGGTTGAGAAAACCAACTATAATCACTGGGGGAGCCACGATGCCAACCATATGTCACCCCTATACTAGCACATCTGTGATTAACACATGTGCACGTGAACCGTCTGGTTGACCAAGTGTCTTCTAGGCTTGTCACAAAATGGAGCAGTAGTAAATAAGTAAGCACTGTACACAGGGTAGACAAAATAATAGAAACACCTTCCAAACATTCACCGATATTGTATATGAACAACATTTAGCCTTCAAAACACCTGCAATTTTTCTTGGGTTACGTATAACGACAAGAAACGTTTTTATTATTAAGTACAAATCACATAGAAGAATTTTCTATGTACTGTACATGGAGTATGCATATTAGTTCCTACAAGAGTAGGTCTACTGAGATGAATGATACCGTTTACCAATCCCGGTAAAGTAGATAATTAATATCTACAAGTGTCCACTCTTCATCTCAATAAAGTAATTTACTGAAAAAATTAGCTTTGCTTTCGAAAATGTTAGCTATGCTGACAGGTTGAAAGTGATGCGCCAAACGAAAAATGCACATTGTTTGAAAGAGTGACGATCTCTGACAGTAAAAATGCAACTGTCAAGAAACACGGACATTAGTTCCACTTGTGTAAAATTTTACGGAGGTAAAATAATCCCCAATTCTAATCCGGGAGGAACTACTTCAGGTAATCCATTGCAGAGGTTCCAACATAGAGACGTGTTCAATAACTTATTTAGTAATAAAAATATATATAAAAATAGGACCAAGTATCAAGTAACAAAATCCAAAATTTGTTTACCTAATTATGTATATATATATATTTTTTGTTCGGAGAATATCGACTTGGCGAAGTTTAATGAAGGTTTTAAAACCTAAAAGCCTACATGAGTGTTACTTGATTTTGGTGAAACGTTTTTATAAAAAACTATTGATTTTATATAAAAACGTTAACGGGACCAAATACCTGTCATTCCTCCATTAGTTCAGGATGCATTCACATAGAAGACCTAACATAGTGAATGCATTAAACTACATAAAGGAACAGCAGGAATATCCTATCCCTCACGTCCTCGTCGTGGTCCTGGAAATGCAGCAAATTAAAAACATAAATATTTCTATAAGTTTAAAATTCGCTGCAGCTAAGAGGGAAGGTGTTCTTTTTATTAAATTACACTTTGTAATGTACTGTACATACTTTTTCTATAAGTTGTATAAGGTTATGTGAAGTTATTAGCCTTTATTTGGTACGATTAGCTCACAAATCAAAATATTAAAATAATCCCCTGGCAGGTGCCGTTGTCCACAACTGGATTTTAAAAAATAAGAACTGTATCCTTGTATCCTTTCGGAAACCGGGTTCCACTTTTTTTTGTTTTTTTTTTTTTTTTGCTTGCGATGCTTCTTGCCATCAGCACTGAATAGCTAGCGACGCTGGAAGATCACTTATATCAGAAGTGTCGCAATACAGTAAAAAAAAAGAATGGCTAAAGTTTACAACGTGTGACGCGTCTATATTAATTCCTTCATAATGTCCTGTCGAATCTTACTCTTAGGGTTTCATTTTTCAAATTATTTATATTTATTGGTTCCCTTTGATTTCTTTTTAAATTAATTTGCATTATAAGTTGAAAAACGGGAGATCAGAAAACATATTTTAATCTTCTCGGAGACCAATTACAAAAAAAAAAAAACTTATTTAGTTTGCACATAAACAGAAGTAGTAGTTGGACTTTATTAGGCAAAATGTAAGATACGTGCTGTTGACAGTCCGTTACAATAAAGTAATAATTGGTAATAGTATAAAGAAAAACAAAAAAAGAAAACAATAACATTACAATTACATAAAGAAGACACAATAATATTACAATTACATACATACATTCATGCATAAGGACTTTATTAAACTAAAAGTAAGATACATACAATGCTATTTACAAATATGGATCGCACGGGCAGTACGCCGTACGTGCTGTTGACAGTCCGTTACAATAAGTTGATGTTTGGTAATAACATACTTAAAACAAAAAAAAGAAAACACAATAATATTACAATTATATATCAATACAATTACATTATATATTAACTTAGTTATGTAGAATTATTAAGAATTAATAGTACTGCAATTTGTTAACATATTTATTTATTCCTGAATTAGTGTTGTTCTTATTTTCCGCGTTTTATCCAGAAATATACCCAAGTTTATCCAATTTTCTGGGTTTACCAATAACTAATAGCATGCCAATCTTTCACGATTTGAATTTAGAATTCTTTCCGGTAATAACTGATGCCACCAATATTCTAAATCGTTACATTTTCCTAATATATGTATCTCGTCTTCAAAGCTCCCGCACATTGGACATATTCGCATATCGTGATCGTCGCTAATTTTTAAAAAAATGCCATGCCCCTAACCTGAACCAAGCAAGCCCTGATCTATCTTTAAATCCTAGTTTGAGTATATAAGATTATTTTCCCCAAACTTGTTTTAGGTCTCTTTGTAAAAACAGTGATCGTTTTCCCGCACATTTGGCCAAAATATTTTGTCGGTTTATATCTAAGTACCTCCTTATTTTTCTCCACACATTGTTGCGATTTTCAGTCCCTTTTTCCCACACCCAGCACATCCCAGTCTTTCGGAGTTCTCTCCTAACCTCGTCTGCCCAGAATTTCCCATTTCCGTTCTTAATTTGGTGGTCGTAACAAATTGCTCTGAGCATTGTTTGTTCACCTTGGATTAGCCGCAACCAGTACTTGAGTACACGAATTTTGCAGTTTATGTTGTCCTGAAATTACCCAAATTCATATACAATTCCACAGTTAGAAACGGCCTTACTAAGTCCTGTAATATATTTTAGAAAATGCGTATGTACTTTATTTAGTATTTCCGTTCTTTGGAAACCCCAAATCTCACTACCATAGTGCATTCTGGCCTCATTATCGCTCCATAAATTTTTTCTAACGTACTAACTGGAATATCGGGCACTCGACCTAGAATACTGAGAATGCTATTAACTTGTCCTCTCCCTTTGAATAATGCTATATCAATATGTTTCTTCCACTTTCCGTTCATTTTCAACGTCGTACCAAGATATTCAAAGTGTTTCACGTTTTGAAGTATTTGATATCTGTACAGGGTGATTACAAATGATTGGAGCGATTTCATGATTTTATGGTAGCTGTAGTATTCGACATATTTTCACGAACTTTTACAGATACATAGAGCAACTTCCCAGGTTTTTTTTGAGATGTTACAGGTGCTCCATATGCTCCCCCTTGGTGATTCTGCAGATATCAAGTCTGTAATCAAGTTCGTCCCATACTCGACGTAACATGTCCCTATTAATTTGTTCAAAGGCATTGATTATGCGAGCTCGCAGTTCTGGTAAGTCTACTGGTAAAGGAGGCACAAACACTGAATCTTTCACATACCCCCAAACAAAAAAATCGCACGGCGTCAAATCGGGGGAGCGTGGAGGCCATGATAACAATTTCTGATCATTCTCTCCACTGCGACCGATCCATCGGTTTGGCAATCTCATGTTTAAAAATTCACGAACATCGTGATGGAAGTGTGGTGGAGCACCATCCTGCTGGTAGATGAAGGTCTCACTGTCGGTCGTCAGCTGCGGCATGAGCCAATTTTCCAGCATGTCCAGGTACACGTGTCCTGTAACGTTCTGCTCGCAGAAGAAAAAAGGGCCATAAACTTTGAACTGAGAAACCGCACACAGAACACACTAACTTTTGGGGAGTCGCGAATGTGCTGCACAATAACGCGGGGATTTTCTGTGCCCCAGATTCGCACATTGTGTTTGTTCACTTTGCCATTCACAAAGAATGTTGCTTCGTCACTGAAGACAAGTTTCTCACAAAAACCATCCTCATCCATAAACTGCTGCATTTGTGTACAAAATTCAAACCGACTCACTTTGTCAATGGGCGTAAGGGCTTGTAGAAATTGCAAGTGGTAAGGTTATGCTTCAATCTTTTCCGCAAGATCTTCCAAACGGTCGGTTGTGGAATGTTCAGCTCTCTGCTCGCTTTTCGTGTTGATTTCTGTGGGCTACGTGTGAAACTCATCCGCACACTCTCAACCTTTTCTTCACTCACTGAAGGACGACCCGTTGATTTCCTTTTACAGAGGCATCCTGTAGCTTTAAATTGCGCATACCATCGCCGAATGGAGTTGGCACTCGGTGCATCTTTCTCGAACTTCGTTCTGAAGTGTCGTTGCACAGTTATCACAGATTGAGTTGAATGAAATTCAAGCACAGCATATGCTTTCTCCTCGCCTGTCGCCATCTTTGATAACTGCTGCGCTCTCTCGGTTTAAAGCTGAAACACGGCTGCGAGAGAAAACAAAAAAAAACCTTATGAGTTTTTATACATAACTTTAAAGTTCTGTGAAGATATGTCAAATAAGATCGCTACAATAAAATCATGAAATCGCTCCAATCATTTGTAATCACCGTGTATTTCCATTCCTCTGCTCTACCATAAACCGTCCCATTTTTGAACGTCATTGTTTTGCAATCCCCTGATTGTCTTGGAACAAATAATTAAATCATCTGCATACTACAGGACTGGGACTACAACATTTCTTATCTTCGGAGCCTCAATGTCTCCTTCTAACATTATGGCTGCTATATCATTAACGAATAGATTAAATAGCATTGGTGACAAAATGCAGCCTTGTCTCACTCCCCGATTGGCTTGACTGTTCTCTGTGATGTGCCCTTGGTCTACTTTTACACAAAATTTAACATATTTATAAATTGACATAAAGGCATGTACCATTTTATGTGAAAATTCTTTCCGAATTAATTTTTCCCACAGTGCACTTCGGTCCACAGTATCGAATGCCACCTTTAAATCAACGAATGCACAAAATAATTTACCCCTCTTGTTTTTCAGATTATCATCAATTTTCTCAGAACGAATACGTTGTCCACTGTGGAGTACCCTTCTCTAAAACCTGCCTGATATTCTGAAATCCTTTTGTTTACTTTTGACCATTGTCTCTTTCGTTCGTAAAGTACTTAACAATATATTTTTCCAAACACTGACAAGAGGCAAATTCCCCTATAACTTTCTGGTTTATGAGACCCACCTTTCCCTTTGTATAGCGGTTGGATTACACCTGTCGCCCAGGCTTCCGGATAGTTTCCTCCATTAAATAGTTTGTTGAACGCAGTTTTCAAAACTTCTAATAATTTATTTGATGATATCATATATTTCAAGAATTCTCCTGGTAATCCGTCAATTCCAGGTGATTTACCGTTCTTTAAACTATTAATGGAAGAAATCATTTTTCGAGATATCCTGATCTAGTAATGGTATATATATATATATATTGCGTCGGGGATCTCCATTATATTTCCTTGATTATATTCTTAACTCCTCCACCTCCCAGCACCCTATCAAAGTAGTTTTTCCATTCCCCGGGCGATATTATTGTCCGATTTATGTTCTTTACTTTGAATTCTCTTATCGCTTTCCACATGCTCGTACTGTTCCCACTTTCAGTCGCGGTTTTCATTTCCTCCGATTTCTTATTTTGCCATTCTAGTTTTGTTTCACTTAATAATTCTTTGTATTCCTTTCTCTGCTGTGCATACTTTTTTCTGTTTTCATCTGTGCTTTCTTTTCTGAACTTTAGAAGACTATTTCCGATACATTTCTTCTTCTTTCTACAAACCTTATTGTTCCACCCTTTGTCCTTCTGGTTTATTGTGCATTTAACCTTGAATTGTTCCCCAGCTTTTTGAAAAGATTCTGTCAAAGTTTCAATAATTTCATCCCCGCTAATATCATTTATTTGCAAATCCTTTATTAGTGTCTCCAGACACCCGATAAATTCTTCTCTGCGATCCTCAATCCACTTGAAACGCGTAATTGGCCGTAATGTTGTTGCCACCCCATCAGTAACTGTCTCCCTAATATCTTTTATATTTAAAATAAGTTTGTCTGGGAAATGGTGAGATTCGATTCTGGAAACAATATAGAAATTACTTAGGACTGGAATCATGTCTTGTGTGCATAATGTATAATCGATTACACTCCCCCCATTGTTATTACTAAATGTCAGTTCTCCATTTTTATCTTCCCCCTACTTCCCGTTCAAAATTTCAATTTCAAATGCATCGCAAACAGCTAACAATTGATTTCCTTCTGAATTTATAATTTTATGTTTACTTCTCCTATCCTCACATCGTGTTTCATTATCATCTGTTTTTAAAGTGATATTTTCTCTCCCAATCCTAGAGTTAAAGTCCCCTAAAATTAATATTCCAGCTTCCGGAAACCTATCTTTTATTTCCGCCAATAGATCCGACAATTCAACGAAAAAAAGTGGATTGGCATACCTAGAAGCCTAGAAGTTAGTGGTTTGCGGTAAATAGACAACATACAAATTTCTGCTCCGCCTGCTTTGTAATAAACACAAATTGCCTCTTTAAATGAGTATTTATCTCTTTAATATAGGAGTCTAGATGTTCCTTATATATAAGGGCAACACCTCCTGGATATCTGCCTCTATTTCCTTTCGTTTGACTACCTTTGAAATATCCTTTCATATTATTTATATTTACACATTAATTACCTTTTAGCCATATCTCTGATAAAGCTAATATATCAAAAGTTTCAATAAACTCCACACATTTGTCCATTGAAAGTTTTTGTTTTAACCCCTCAATATTCTAAGTACCGACTATCAACAAATCCTATTTTTTCCCCTTGACAGCGCTACGTGAATGTCTTACCTGTATTTTTCGTGTCTGTCAAAATTTCCTTGTCAGCTGGCAAATTCATTTGAGATTTTCTTCTTACTGGTGTAGTGTCCGGTCGTTGAACTCTTTGGGGTGGGTTAGTCATTATGGCCTCAGTTGTTTTGTCTGCTGGAACATCCGGAGTTATTTTCCTATTACCTTCTCTCTCTTTCTCTCGTGTAAAATTCTCTCCCTCCTTCTCTGCTGCAAGTGGACTACCCTCCATAATAGCATACATTGTAGGTTTTGGGGACCCGGTAGCACTGACCTCTTCTAATCCATTTTCAGGGTTGTCCATATTTTCCAGTTGCTCTCTGTTCCAGACCCGTTCATTTATAATCAATTTATTAAATTGTAGGATTGCATTGCAGCCCTGCTTCCTCGCCTCGAGTATATGTAGCTTAAGAAATACTCTTTCGTGACGAACCTTCTCATTGAAGTCTTCAGTAATATTAATATCGGTTCCTTTGAGATACCTGCTGTCTCTAAGAAACAGATGCTTGATTTTATAGTGAGATAATTTGCATAAAATTGGTCTCTTCCCACTATTCCAATTACATAATACAATAGCATTATACATTAATTAAGTTATGTATATGGATTATTTTCTCTGTGAATTACTGTTAGGGTGCACAGAGAAAATAATCCAGCGAAGACAAACGTACTCGAAGAGATGGAAATCATGACAGCAGCTCACAACAACGACCATATGATAAACGAAAACGAACCCAATACATGCAACCCCAGACCTTCAGTGAAACACCAGTTTTGAATCCTGCCGATGATGGGTAAAGTCCCGAAAGCGCTACAGTTAAATAACTAATTAAATTGAGGAGACGGACCTTTCAGGTGAATATTCCATAATTTTATATTTTAATTTTGAATAATACCTCAATGGAACACAACATGAATCTTGTAAAAGTTGAGAAAGTGAAAACTTACAACATTTCGACCGATTAGTCAATTAAATGTAAGTGGGAAAGTATTGGAAAAGTTGATGATTAACAGAATACTTCATCATGTGCACTCAAAAAACCTCTTCAATTCACGTCAATTTGGATTTATGCCGCAGAAGTCTACAATGAATACTGTTATGGCAATGAAACACTTCGCGATTCAAAACCTCCAGCTATACGGATCTGTAATAAGTAATGCTACGAAAATTTTCCAATTTATCTAGAGAATTTGAAAATCAAGAGTGACATTTGCTAAGAATATTTAACGTATAAAATTAAGCTGTTTACTCACAAATCATTATTTAAATATAGTTATTTTAAAATATTTATATATTTAATGTAAACGGCGATGTTTTAAAACAAATGAGAAACGATGTTATGCTTCATTTGTTCATCACAGCAACCAGATCATATTATTTATTGCCAAAGGATCGCAATATTGTAAGAATGCACCCTAGTGGAGAAAAAATGAAACACATCAAACTGCATATTAATTAATTTTTGGTGTCCTATGATGTAAATATGTCAATTATATTTTTCTGGAACGTTATTACCTGGGAACAAATACTTTTAAGAAAGTGCAAATAGTGGTTTCTTTTTTTTGTGTGTGGTATAATCAATTGCTACAAATGTTTTTATATTATCTCCCGCAAGCACTATCTGGTAACATTTGTGCACTGTATATACAATCTGGTAGCCACATGAAGTCACTGCAAAATAATGCTATGACCTATTCAGAATGTTAAAAAGGAGGGACTTGATTTTAAAGTGATAAAATTAAATTTATAAAATCGAGGTGAAAAACGACTGTGATTAGTTGTAAATAAAAAAATAATTGAAATGTGATTGGTCATTGACTCCCATTAGGGGCATGAGTTAAATAGTCTCATTAACAAGTTTGAATGTGAAAGGAGCATTCGATGGCGCTTTGGTGGCCTAGTATCATGAGTAACCTACGCCAAATGGAATGCCCCAAAAATTTATTCCAATTGACAAAACATTACTTTCAAGACAGATTGTAATGAAAAACGTGTGTTACACAAGATAATTGATTAGAGTGTAGGATATAGTCTTAAACTCTCAGAAATTATGTGACAGGTTTACACCTACTTAATGGAGTCGGGTCAAGTGAAGCTGGACAGACCTTGTCACCCCAACACATGTCGTGGAAAGGAAACGAAATGAGGGTGACTACATACATAAAACCTGTTAATTCTCTAGTTTAAGAAAATGTCCCTTACTCAAATCTGGCCGGAAATGGTTAGAACCCTCCACCCTAAGCTTTGCGAGGAGGCGTTGACTTCGAGTAGTTTAGAATATATATATATATATATATATATATATATATATATATATATATATATACACCGTCTTTGGGAAGAATCTTTGCAGTGCGTCCTCAGGACATCGACAGCTTCAATCAGAGCATCGATCCCTCCGGTGGAAAGACTATGGAAGCTTGATACAACCATCGTATTGAAAATTCATGAATTATAAACCTCCACATATATCTATCCACGGACAAAGAGGGCAAAAAAATAATACCCTATATTGTCAGGGACATTTCGGTGTCCCATACTTGCATCGCATCGCAAGAATCTTTGCTTTTGTATTTTTGTGTGTGTCCAGGGCAGACGCACATATAGTTGAATAATAAACTACACTTTGTTTCTGTTACAACTTCATCTTTCAATTCTTCAAGATTCGAGATTTCAACGTAACCATAACCATCATAATTACCATCACACCTTATTTAATTTTCCAATGTACAGAATTAACCTATACATATTTATCCTTTTCAACCAACCAACCAACGCTACCGTACCCACATTACACAACAAAATCAGCGAACTTATGTTCTAACGAATATATAACAGAAAAGCAGTGAAGAAAGCTGTCCTCAAGGATAGTGCTGTGGTCCTGGCTATAGGAATGTTTTGTATAACTCGTTGCTGAATCAAGGATTCTCTCAACAGAAGTCATTGCATTTGCAGAAGACTTGCTTATTATGTCAAAGGGAAAAGTATAACAGAAACTGAAAACTACACAAACCAAAACATAAAGGTAATCGAAACTGGACAAAGGGAAACAAAATCCAATTTAATGAATCCAAATCCAAGGTGGTTGTGGCAGAGCCCAAGTTCATGAACTATTTACAAAGAAGCGGACTGTATTTCAATAGGTTTGGTTAACGTAATTTATTTTACACTTGCTTTAGCGAATAATAAGATTTTTTAACAATAACACTTTGATTTATTCAATTCACATTTCTTAATATTTCCTTGCAGTTTTGTTAACCAGAATTATAATGATGCGCAATAATTATTGCGGAGACCGGCCGATTGGTGTTTACACCATGAAGTTTAACCTGCGTCTGGGGCCGGTGGCTCATGCAACGTTATTTATTAACTTTCATACAAGTATCTGGAAAGTTCTAAAAGTTTAGTAAAATTTATTTTGGTGGTCATGTGCGAACAAAGACTGCCTTCTAGAAGAAGTAATGTCCAACCGAAAAATTCATATTTAAGTTAGAGAGACAGAACATGTAGTGCCAACATGATCGAAATAAAAGTTACTAAGACTTGCATAATTGCAGAGACAAAAGAAGTCAGTGACATGTGTTACAGAACGTCGGGAAATTTCCATGAAAACATCCATGCAAAAGTGAATTATATAACGTATATATTACGCAACAAATGGAAATCATATTAAAATTCTTAAAATAAATATATTAAAAATTAAGTGGAAGTAAAGAATCAACCACAAGCTGTTGCTCGTTACCAACAAGAGAAATGAGTAGATCGAAATTTATTAGACAACAAACTTTTGGAACAGGTAGAGGAATTGAAATACTTCGGAATCTACATAGATAAAAACTAAAGTGCAGTGAGAGGGATTGGAACATTTGTTTTCTTATGAAATTGTCCAAAGTTATGTTTGTGTAAGATGTGACAAATATTCCACCACTTTTCAACATCCTCTATTTCTACAATATTTTCTTCTTCTTCTTCCTTCTTCTTCTTCTTCCTCTGCGCATAAAAGCTGGCAGCTTGTTACGTGTTCATTCACTACAGGTCCGGGGTATGGTACGTCCTTCCATCGTAGTTGTTATCCTAAAGGCCTTTTCTGTTGAGGTGTCCAGTCACGTACTTTCTTCACTAATCTACTGTTCTCCATTCTGTCTATGTGATCGTTCGAATTTAGTCTTCTATCATTTATCCAGAGGTTTATAGGTTCAATTTCACATTCTTCTCTAATAACAGAGCTGCGAATTTTCTCTCTCAGACAATATTTTCATTCTAGCTTTATCTTGCCTATCAATCTCATCCACATATTCCATAAATATTGAGCTCTCATGAAAGACTGGAGGCTTTTACTGCTCTCAAAAGATCTGAATATAATTGGCGAAAGCCGCGCTTTAAGGAGTTTAATTATTTCTGAGACACGGTGAGGATTATCCTCTGTTATTAGCATTCTGTTTACCAGTTGGTGGGCGTAATTAGCAGGATGCTGATAAATTTTCACCAAATGAATGAAAGATACCGCTTCAAGAGCTTTCCCATTATATTTATAAAAAGTTCTTTATTCTGGGAACTCTCATATAGCTCTTATCAAAATGAGAGAACAATAGTATATTGAGATACAAGTGTGGGAAGTTCTTAACAAAATCGAGAAGTGGGGGGGGGGAAAATGAGACTAAGTCGATTTTTTTATTCTATTTCCGATAATATTTTAAGACGTTTTACACATATGTATATATGAAACTATCGGCTGCGGTGGATCAGTGGTTACGTTGCTTGCATTTTTGTTCCAAGGGTCGCGGGTGCATACACGAACGATGGATTTTTTTGGACGAAAAAATCTAAGTAGCTATTCCTCCGGAAGGGACTTTAAGCCGTGGGTCCCGAGTCTGAAGATTTTCAGGCTCGTAAAATAACCTTAAGTCTGAAAAAAGAGGCCTCTAAGAAAAATTTACCGACATCTAAGTCCTAGTAATTCCTTAGTTGCCTGTCAGATGGCTCATTGGGTCGGTGTGTTGACCACAAGCCATCTATGACATCTCTGAGGAAATGAGGTAACTAAATTAACTTGGTCAAACTTACAAAGGAAAGGCTATGGGTCAGCAATGAGCTATGTCATACATACATAGGTATAGAGTACTATATTTTGAATGATGTAGCATATTTTTTCGACGATGGATATAAATAAATATAAATAAATAAATTAATATATTAGTAATATGGATGCGAAACATTGACTCTTACTTTAAGGGAGAAAGGAAGATTTCGAGTATTTGAGAATAAATTTCTTAGGATTTTTTTTGGACCAAAGAGATATGAACAGACAGGTGAACTACATAATAATGTGCTGCATGGTCTTTATAGGAAGCCAGATATATTAAGAACAGATAAGTCTCGTAGACTGCGATGGGCTGGGCATATGGCACGAATGGGGAATGACAGAGGTGTATACAAGCTTCTTGTAGGAAAACCAGAAGGAAAACACGCAGTTGTAGACCAATAATAAGACGGGAGAATAACATTAAACATGATTTGAGGAAAGTAGATTATACAGGGGATGATTGGAAAACATTAGCTCAGGATAGGGATGTATGGATATCTTATGTCCGCGCAGCCATGAACCTACGGGTTCGATAGTGCCAGTGAATTAGTTATAACAACAATAATAATAAATAATAATAATACTAAAAATAATAATAATAACAATAATAATAGTATGATGAGAAGAAGGGACACAGAAATAAATAGTATTGAAATGGATACCTCCTTGAAAAGGGAAACGTGGTAGACCAAAGCCAACGTGGATAAAGGGAATTCAAGACAACATGAAGAAGAGAAATATGACAGAAGCAGACACGCAAGACCGGGAAGTGTGGAAGAAAATAATTATTTATTTTGTTTGAGGATACCTGTGTAAATAACAGAAACAATCCTGAAATGATGAACAATAATAATGAAGATGAGATGCTGGAGATAAAATATACATTACTTAAAGCAAATAAAGCATATTTTGCATTATGATAAGTAGTGGTACACATTATATAGACAAATATAGATAAGATTGTATCAAACAATGTAAGAGCAATACTTAATATATGATTGCAAGATATGAGATACAAAAAAAAAATATTTTGAAAGAAACATATTGAAGAGAATTTTATTATTCACTGCCTTCAATTTTTCTTGGGGTACAATGAAGTATTGAACGTACAGGATGAGCCGCCCATGCTGTTCTGTAATTTATTAATTGAAGTTTCATAAGAAGTATACGTATTTATAATAATACTAGAAGTCTCATAGACTGCGATGGGCAGGACATGTTGCGCGTATGGGGAATGAAAGACGTGCATGGAAACTTCTTGTAGGAAAGCCAGAGGGAAAACGCCCAATTGGTAGACCAAGAATGAGGTGGGAGAATAGCATTAACTATGATTTGAGGGAAGTAGATTATACAGGGAATGATTGGAAAGCATTAGCTCAGGATAGGGATGTATGGAGAGCTTATGTTCGCGCGGCCATGAACCTACGGGTTCGATAGTGCCAGTGAGTAAGTAAGAGTAAGTACTAGATAACACCCGGCGTGCGCTGCTACTCCTACATACATGTTAATGTGTTTTTACTACCAGCCATGCCCTGTTATACTTGCCCGGGAATCTGCTTATCCCGATCTTCTCGTCATCAATGAACGACAAAAATGGTTATTGTGAGTTATCCGTAAAAGATAAACATACGCTGTCGCGGACTTTTTTTTAGAGTGTTGTGAGATATTCAATTCTGTGTACACTAATTTGATGTATTTGTTATGGTGTAGACAGCGTAAGCCATTTAAGCGTCTAAATAGTAAACAGGGACTTTATTTCTCGTTTTTCACTAGAAAGGGTGATTTTTAGGGGTGAAGGGGTTGAATATCACAACTCTCTTATAGCCTATGTTCATCCCCGGAATCTTCTGAACATTTTTCAAAAAGCCCCATCTCAATCGGATGAACGGTATGGCAGAGCTGCTTTCCCGGGAATCTACTTATCCCGATCTTTTTGGTATCAATGAAAGACAAAAATGGTTATTTTGAGTCATCCGTAAAAGATAAACATACGCTGTCCCGGACTTTTTTTTATAGTGTTGTGAGATATTCAATTCTGTGTACACTAATTTGGTGTATTTGTTATGGTGTAAGCAGCGTAAGCTATTTAAGCGTCTAAATATGGACTTTATTTCTCGTTTTTCACTAGAAAGGGTGATTTTTAGGGGTGAAGGGGTTGAATATCACAACTCTCTTATAGCCTATGTTCATCCCGGGAATCTCCTTAACATTTTGCAAAAACCCCATCAATATCGGATCACTGGTATGACCGCGCATACAATACGAACAAACAAACAAACAAACAAACATTGATTTTTATATATTAGATTTTATTACAACGACCTATGTGTAAGTATGTAAATAAATATATAAAACTGACATGCAACAAATTTATATTAATGAAGTATAAAATTAGTTTGTATTAATTATTTTTAAAGCTTATATTGGTACGGTTAGAATATTTATCCCACGCTGTTTCCTGGATGCTTGTTAGAAGAGGAATTATATTCTTGAGATGCTTAACATCGATCTCCGAGTTAAAGGTCATCTGAAAACCACAACTCGAGTGTAGTGCTACATGTGTGGGAGCCTCTAGTTTCAAATCGGTTGCTTTAGAATTTATCGCTGAACTTCCCACTGCCATTTTCTGACGTAATTATACCTTACAGCCACACATTCATGTATCGATTTGATTTATGACTACTTACTTTTTTTATAATATCGACAGATTATGAGATAGCTGAACAAAAAATCTCCAAATAATGCTCATCATCATCAACCATCATGAATTAGGCCTTTGCAGACCTGTTTCGGCCCCTTCTAGCAGACTTCTAAGAGGTTTTCCTGGTCGACGATGTCCTTTGGGTTTACATTGTATCACAATTTTTGGGATCCTTAAATTATCCATTATTTTTACATGGTCTAACCAGTTTAATTTATATCTATTTAATTAAAATTACAGTGGTAGTAAACACTATGAGGTATTTACATTAATGAATCAGTTGGAGAAAATGCTTTAACATCTCATCTCACCAAGTTGCGTGTGTTCACGATACCGGTTTCAAAAGTATAGTATTGCCTCCATCTTCAGTCAAATTCCAACTGTCGAAATTTCGACGTTAACATCTTCTGATCTGCCATCTGGTGTAGATTTTATGAACTTGGAGATTAAATTAATCTCGTCGGGGATATCAAAATTCATTGCTTTATATTTATTCTTCTGAATGTATATATTTTCCCAAATTGTCAATTCCAAAGGTTTCTCCAAATGTTTCAAAAGTTTAGTTTTTCTTCCGATTTTGTGATTCTCTAGCAAACTATGGGCTACAATTGCGTGAAGACAAGCAACTTTGTGAGGTGAGAGGTTAAAGCATTTTCTCCAACTCATTCATTAATTTATACCTGTTGAGTTTTTCTTCTACTGATTCTACTTGTAATTATTCTAAAATTTCGGCATTCTTTTTTCGATCTAAAAGATTGTATCCTGCTGTCCTGAGAAATTTGATTTCCGTTGCTTTGATTCTGCTCTCGTCTCTTTCTTAGGGCCAGTTTCACCAAGAGAGGTAACTGTATTACGCCAGTTTTCCCCATGTATAATGCATAGCTTAAACTGGCGTAACACAGTTACCTCTCTTGGTGAAACTGGCCCTTAATGTCTAAATTTCACTTCCGTATAAAAGGGAGGGTATTGCTAAATTATTATAAATTTTTATTCTTGTGGATTTTTGTACTAATTTAGCTTTTAATGTATTGTTCCTAAGATTTGTGTAAATTTGGTGAATTTCTTGTTCACGCCTTTTTTGATAAGATATTTCACAACCTAAATAGTTGAGTTTTTGTACTTATTCTAGGCATTGGTTATCATGTATTATCGTACTTCTGATTGGATCTTCTTCCTAACAATGTCATTACTTTTGACTTTTGTACTGAAATTCCCATCCCAGAATCTTTTAATGTTTCATGTAGTGTATATAGTCCTATTTGTAAGTTTTTATGATTCAATGCCCCAGGTTGTCATTTCGACATTTCTGGTGTTCTCTCCCGGCATTGGCTTAATTGTAACCCACTTCTGAAGTTGGGGCGTCTAGAAGGCGGAGATACGTTACCTCAATAATATGATGGGCGATAAATAATAATGAAGCGCCAGGAGAGTTCTTAACCCAAATTCCAGGCCATGGAAAATTTTCCCTTTTAAGGAAAAATTCCTATGGAGAATCGAACTCGGGACCTCATGAACAGTAGTCAGAAACGCTAACCTCTAGCCCATGAGGCTTATCTCCTATTTGTAAGTTATTCTCTGAATATTTGTTACATTATTAAATCATACACGAGTACAAATGCGATGTTATTACTATACAGAGTGATCAGCATATAATCCGTAGAATGAAGGGAATTTTAAGTGTAGCTCGTGTAGCAGAAACTGCGTAAACTAAGCGAATTTCTTGGAAAGTCGAATTTGCGGTCAGACTTTTCTGGGTTTAACTCTTATATTTGCGAAACACTATTTTTATTCGAAAAATTAATTCAAAGAAACATTGACTTTTCTCAGTTTTAGACATTTAGATGGGAAGTTATTTGGTTTGTATTTTTATTTTATTGTTTCGGGTATTTTTTTTTATTCAATGCCCCAGGTCGTCATTTCGACATTTCTGGTGTTCACCCGTTCACACTTTGCCTCCCGAAGACTAACCCCGTGTCCACGTCATGGAAGGTGGTAAGAGCATTTCAGGTTTCTTGTTGAATCTGCACATCGACCTGATGCACATCAGCCACGTCAGGCCTAGCAAGTCGGTGGTGGATGATGAAATGCTTTCAAAAAACAAATAGGCCTCGGACATCAACAGTTGGAGGCATTAAGTGTAGAAAAATTAACAATAGACATAGAAAGAAGCAAGCTAAAATGTTTTGGAATTTAAAAAGAATGGAAAAAGAAAGACTACCACAAATACTTTTAAATCTCAAGATACAAGGAAAACGACTACGAGGTAGATAAAGAGGTAGATGGATTAACCAAGTGAAAAAAGTATACAAGAGAGAGGATACGGCTGGGAAGAACTGAAAAGAAGCAAAGCACGGGAAGAAGGAGATGGTTTGGAGGCATATTTGGAATCGACCTTCCGAAAGGACACGATAAGAGAATGATGAAGACCCCTTGTTTGGGCGTAATAATTGTAACCCACTTTTGAGATGATGCGCCAGGAGAGGCCTTAAACTAAATTAACTAACTAACTCACTGACACTATCGAACCCGTAGATTCATGGCCGCGCGGACATAAACTCTCCATAAATCCCTATCCTGAGCTAATGTTTTCCAATAATTTCCTGTATAATCTATTTCCCTCAATTCATAGTTAATGTTATTCTCCCACCTCATTCTTGGTCTACCAACTGGGCGTTTTCCCTCTGGTTTTCCTACAAGAAGCTTCCATGCACGTCTTTCATTCCCCATTCGTGTCACATATCCTGCCCATCGCAGTCTACGAGACTTAACTGTTCTTATTATATCTGGCCTTAAACAAAACTTAATATAATTAGGCGAATAAGGTGTTGAAGATAATGATGGCCTGATGGTGTTCGGGGACCGTTTGGGCCTTAAAGTTTCCTGACATTTATCTTACAGGTGAGGAAAAACCCCGAAAAAAACAAACCCAGGAAACTTGTCCCGACCGGGGATCGAACCCGAGCCCGTTGTGTGACAAGGCAGCACGCTACCTCGAGACCACATCTGTGGACTGGATAATTTTAATTCATTACAATTAGAGTATTGTATATACAATTTATATTGTAAATAGTAGTTGTGCTGGTTGGTCGAGTGGAAGAGAAGGTCTTATGGCCTTAACTCAACCAGAATATAACTATTATTATTGTTATCATTAAATTGCGGTCTAAGTAAACCTAGAGACCTGAGCCCGCATCCTACAAGAAAATGAAAGGAGATTACGATGTTTAATACCTCATATAACTCTCTTACAATTACGTTAATTAGTTGTAAAATATTTTCCACCTATTCCACATCGAGAATTTATTACAGAATATTAAAAAGTTAATGAAAAGGCATTCAAGAGGTGTAATTCCTCATAAAACAAACTTTTAATGAAGTCTGAAAGGCTCATTAATATCTTGCTATTTACAAAGCCGAAAGCAGTTTAAATGTAATGATGTGTCAGTTTCCTAGAAATAATATAAGTTGAAATGAAGATCAACATAATAAATCATAGTTTTAAAAAACTAAAACAGCACGCTTTATTAGAAAACCGAACTCAAAAATGAAAAATAATTTTAATTTCCAACACGCTTGAGATAAATTTAAAGTGGTCAACAAAAAAATCTTCTCCAACACATATAGAATAAAACTAGAATTTTCAACAAAAAGAAAATAATTTTACCATCAAAAGCGTGGGGTGCTCTATATCAATTAATATATTTGATAATAATCAGATATTGGTAAAAGTAAAGTCTCTAAGAAGAACATGTAAAAATCATAAAAGGCACCCCACGCTTTTGATGGTAAAATTATTTTCTTTTTGTTGAAAATTCTAGTTTTATTCTATATGTGTTGGAGAAGATTTTTTTGTTGACCACTTTAAATCTATCCCAAGCTTGTTGGAAATTAAAATTATTTTTCATTTTTGAGTTCGGTTTTCTAATAAAGCGTGCTGTTTTAGTTTTTTAAAACTATTATTTATTTTTTATTTTTTAGTTTTAATATTTTACAGAATAAAATAAGAATGTAAATATATTTAAATTCCATACTACTGTAGTATGAGCTAAAATTATTACTCTTCTAAAAAGAAAAAATCCTCCCCAGCCGGATTCGAACCAGAGACCTATGGATTACTGAAACTATATACCACTAGTTCGCCGCTCTACCAACTGAGCTCTGACAACGATTGACTAAAAAGTCGACAAGTTCGTAACCTATTATACCAGTTTTAATGTTTTTGATTTTCTGATGATTCTGGCCAGAAATTTAGAAATAAAATATGAAATTATTATAGTGTCACGGGTCCTTTACAAGTATACAAAGCTGCAAGTCGATCCAATGCTTCTAAGTGGGTGAAAATCGTGTTCAAAGATTCCGTTACATAAATACAAAAACACTTTTTTTGATTTTATGATGATTCTGGCCAGGATTTTAGAAAATAAATATGAAATTATTGTATTGTCACGGGTTCTTTACAAGTATACAAAGTTTCAAGTCGGTCCAATGTCTCTAAGTGGGTGAAAATCGGGTTCAAAAATTCCGTTACATAAATACAAAAACACTTTTTTTGATTTTCTGATGATTCTGGCCAGGATTTTAGAAAATGAATATGAAATTATTTATTGTCACGGGTCCTTTACAAGTATACAAAGTTTCAAGTCTAGCCTATGTTTCTAAGTGGGTGAAAATCGGTTTCAAAAATTCCGTTACATAAATACAAAAACACTTTTTTTGATTTTCTGATGATTAGGAGCACGATGTCAAAATTTAACTTCTTGGAAGAGTATACACCTCCAGCCGTTTTATCAGGCCCGGTGAATTAGTGATTATCATACATTGTTTTTGGTTCGAAGGTTCGCGAGTTAAAATGTGGCAGATATCGATGGATTTTTAAAGGTATAGAAATCCAAATGGCTATTCTACGCCACCTTGCCACCTGCGGATAACAAGTGACTGCTATACCCTGTTCACTCTTTCCTCGTCAAAACAAACCATGTGACCTAATCGCTTTTCATTGGTTATGGACACCGACGTACATTGTAGAAGCAAATCCTTCCGCCATTCGCGCCACATTTACTGTCACTTTTGACAGGGATATGACGACACAGCAACAGAAGACTCTATACTTTCCGCCATTTTGTTTCATGAAAATCGACTGAAGCATGACTCAAATGTATCACCCATATGTACTCGTAATAAACTATTTTAAGTTGTAATTATTGCTTAGGTATATTTTAGAATATTTTATATGTTTTTTATATTATTATTTCCATTCACGAAGATTAATACGTATATTCAGAGGACATATTTTTAATTTAATGAAGGGAACTACTTTTTCATGTACTTATTGCTTCTACAACGTATGTCGGTGTCCATAACCAATGAAAAGCGAGCAGGTCACATGGTTTTGTTTTGACGAGGGTCACTTTAAGAGCGAACAGAGTATAGTATCACGTTGGCGAATGTGATAACACATGTTCCCGCTAGAACCAATTGCTAACATGTTTTACTCACATATAAGGGGATTCTATCTCAGGAGTCCACCTACATTAGTGGGCAAATTAGGATGACAAAATGGGAAAGTTAGCGTTAGATGAGCAAGTTAGTGGTAGTTTGGGCAAATTAGTGTGAGAAAATGGGCGAGTTAATACTCGTACACTAGAACAATTTAGCGTCATTTATATGTTAGCGGGTTTATGTGATAAGTTGGGTAAACTGTTTGAGCAATACCTAATACATAGTTTACATTGCAAATATGGTAGTTTTAGACTTGTTTGAGCTTAATTTCCCACTTAATTTTAAAGCAGTTTTATTTTTGGGGGGGACCAAGATGTATATTTCTCTCAGGTAATTATTCACATGCTGTAATAATAAATTGTGCGTTTTTTATTTTTTATTTTTTTGTAGCATGATGACATAGAATCCCCATCCAAAGTATGGCTTCATTCCGAAGATAATATTAAAGTCATTCTTGATCTCAATTCATTGAATTATGGCATGTAAATGAATATTGCGCCGTAGCCGAGTGTCTAAGGGAAGAAGTCTTGGCGCAGAGCTATGAGACTTGCGGGTGAAGAAATTTTCTCATGGAATTTCGGCCAATATGGAACTGATGCCCACCCAGCATCGTGAGGCATTTGGGTAACTAAAATAAGTAGCTACTCCAGGTTGAGAAGACCAGCTATAATGAATGGGTGGGGAACTTGAAATGCTGACCACATGTCACTCCTACAGTAATTTCATATTTCCCGTAATGATAAAAAAATTTCATCACACAACGCGATCAAACGTATAGCCATATTTATGATTCACCCCGTACAATTCCCACAAATCATGGTTAATGTTGTTCATCCATCTCATTCTTGGTTTACTAACTGGGCGTTTTCCCTCTGGTTTATCTACAAGAAGCTTCTATGCCCGTCTTTCATTCCTTATACATGCCACATTCCTGTCCAAGGTAGTCTGGGAGACTTAACATCCCTTAATATATATATATCTGGTTTCCTATAAAGCTCATGTAGTTAATTTTTATGTAGTCTTCTCCTTTCGCCTATCCTCCGTCCAAAATTTTTCAGTATTCTCAAATACTCTTAATGTTTTCTCCTCCCTTAAAGCAAGAGTTCATGTTTCGCAACCATATAACTGGGAGAATAAGAGTTTTGTATATATTAATTTTAACGCTTTTTGAGAGAAGTTGGGACAGCGTCCCTGTAATACATAACAGCGTGCATTTCCAGAATTGACCCTATGTTCAATTTCTTTCTGCACTTCATTTGTGTTTGCAATTACACTGAGCAACAAAACTTTTTTTTTGTCTCAGAAAGAAAAACATGTGATTCTGATAGTATTTTTCTCTTGAAATCAAATATGATATCGGTTTTTCTTTATCATGCAAGGTTTTCGAGAGACAGACATTTATAATTTCAAACACTATAATATTTTCTACATTCGTAACTACACAATATTCGAACATTCGGACTCACCTAGAAAGTAAGAAATGACGATTTTAGAATAATAGAATAAATTTATTTAGCCTGGTGATGCTATATTTCGCCTGTGGAGGATCCCTCTTGATGGTCCAATAATAATCGGCCAGCATATTAGGATTCCATTTGCCTTGATATATCTTTTCCATAGCTGAAATCATTTGAGTTAGCTCATTTGGATTTATTTTACAATGGACAAAAAGAGCGAAAAAAGTTTATTTAAAAAATAATTATTTAAATCCATTACTTGAAATTCAAATAAAAAACTGTGGGTGATGGAGAAATTTCGAATATATATTTGAAAACACGATAAAAAAAACTGCATTAAGTACAACTATTGGTACTCATGAGGCAAAAACCATGTTGACCAGTGTTATTATTACTAGGTATTTGAATTCAGCCACTTCTTCAAAGTTTCCCTAATATGTAACTAAATGTCTATTTATATTACATAATATATTTATATGTTTGACGACATATTTACATTTATTGATGTTTTCTTTCAGTACTAATTTCCTAGTGGTGTTTAATAGAGTGTTCGTGTTAGCCCTTAGTATCTCCTCGCTATCGCCGAATAATAGCTACTACATCATCAGCATAAACTAACAGCTTATTAATACCATTGATAACGAACCTTTATAGGCTTAATAAATATAATGCCTACATTAAATATTGTTATAAAGTAGCCTTTTACTTTACAAGTATAAAATTACAGTTATATTTTTTCATGTAAGATTTGAATCCATTTTCGGAAACTAGAAACTCATTTATTATTAGTATATGGCTTTTAGGACTCTGTAAGATGAGTTGGTAACTATCTAAGTAAATTTTCATTTAATACAAACGGCAAGTCCTCAACATGAGTTCCAGTAACCTCCAAACGCAGTTCAAGTGTTTCTCGAGAAAATGTTATCCTTTGAGCTGCCTCTCAACAAGAGAGCTGAAGTTCGCAGAAAAGAATTTTCTAGGAAAAGATACACATTTATGCATCCGCATCACCACAATGGACAAGCAGGGTTGCTAGGCAACGACATGGAATTTAGTTTTGTAGCTATGATGTTGGAAGCTCCTTTAATGATGAGAACGTATAGACATGGATTATAATAATGGAACAAATTAAATATTGTTCCATTAACATTAATGAGATATTTTAAGATCCTTCTACCTCTATTTGTAGAGTTTATTTTAATTTTATTTATATACGGGGTTTTAATGTTTGCACTTCATTCTGTGCCTAAAGCTTTATTTTTCTTCTCCACTCGTCTCTATCCATACACTCCATGTCCTCCAGTCCTCTTGTTCTCATTCCAGTTCGTATTTCTTGTATCCACGAGTTTCGAAGTCTTCCTTTCCTTCTTCTTCCAGGTGGTCACCATTCCATTATTTTCCTGGATACCTTTTTTCTTGCATTCGTTGTACGTGCCCATACCAATTTATTTGCTTATACCCTTTATAGGTATTTGAGATGAAAGTACTTAGGAAAATTTTTGGACCAAAGAGAGATGAACAGACAGGTGAATGGAGAAGACTTCATAACAATGAACTACATGGTCTTTATGGGAAGCCGGATATAATAACAGTTAAGTCTCGTAGACTTGCGATAGGCAGGACATGTTGCACGTATGGGAGATGAAAGACTTGCATAGAAGCTTCTTGTAGGAAAGCCAGAGGGAATACGCCTAGTTGGTAGACCTAGAATGAGGTGGGAGAATAACATTAACTATGATTTGAGGGAAGTAGATTACATAGGAAATAATTGGAAAGCATTAGCTGAGGATAGGGATGTATGGAGAGCTTATGTCCGCGCGGCCATGAACCTACGGGTTCGATAGTGCCAGTGAGTAAGTAATTAAGTATACCCTATATACTGTACTATTGAATATCTAATATTCATTTTTTTCTCGTACGACAGTATTTCTTATTTTTTCTAATTTTGAACATCTTGCTGCTCTCCTCAAGAAATCCATTTTCATCAATAGGCCTATATGTTTTTGTTCTAAGTTTTTGTGAATTTCCAAACTTCAGCTACATATGTGACAGTACATCTCACTATTGAATTATATATTTGTAACTTATTTTTTTGGATACACGTCTGTTCCATAAGACTCCATTTATCATTGGTGTTATTGCTCTACCTTTATGTATTCTATTCTTACTATCACTTTCACGTTTGTGCTCTTTATCTACTTTTACTCCCAGATACTCAAAATCTTCACATCCTCTAATATACCCCCCTTTGATCTTCTAATATTAAATCTTCGATTTAAGCTCCACGTCCCAAATTTTAATATCAAAGTAAAAAAAAAAGCTTATACCCACAAACACCAAGACCCGAAGAGGATTTTTAAAATCTTCTACCCGGCTGGCAATCAAACCCAAGCACCCGGAGATCTTAACCCAGCACGTTACTGATTGCTCCACCGGATCTGACATAAATTGAAAATCATAAAATAAAATAAAATAGATAAAACTTGATTACTTACTTAAAAATAGGTATCTTTTAATTCGATTTATTCTTATAATTTTTTAACTCACCGCAGTCAGCGATCGGGTATGCCCGATCGACTATGCTCTTCTTCGTTATTGGTTGAGTCTCAACGCGTCTCTTGGGCTGCGTCAGTGCCGTGCATTACATAAATAGGTATACTAATTCTGTACACTCTTGCGTAAAGAAGGATATTAGAAGTAAATCATAAAATTGTCCACCGCTGTGGTCTCGAGGTAGCGTGCTGCCTTGTCACGCAGCGGGCCCGGGTTCGATCCCCGGTCGGGGCAGTTTTTCTGGGTGAGGTTTTTATCGGGATTTTTCCTCACCTGTAAGACAATTGTCAGAAAAACTTTAAGGCCCGAACGGTCCCCGAAATCATATGGCCATCACTATCATCCTTATCATTACCATTATCATCATCACCATCATCCTTCACCGGTGTGGAAAGCAACGGGAAGCTACCACACCTACACAATTCCCTAGTAAAGCTGCAAGCATAGCATGAAAAAGCTATGATTGCAGTGAAGGACCTGCCTTCGGGCAGAATTACTGTGGATGGATCATAAAATTAAAGTAAATACATAATTTTATAACATAAAAAAATTAATGCATAAATTTAGTATTGGATGTAATGTAAATATTTCTTGTAAAATTGTTTGTTGAATAAAAATAACATCGCAATAATTAACATGTTTCTAATAGATAAAGCTCTTCTAAACAATTACTCTTAAAACTTATTTTTTTGCGCGATAGTGTGTTTTGTCGTACTTACAGCAATAGCGATCATAATTGAAAGTTCAACTTCCTAGATTTCGGGGTTGCCAACCTAAATAACTATACTGTAATATTGCATATTACAAACTACATGTGGGAAGTAAGACCACTGCCCTCTATGTATACTATGTACAATGTATATACAAAAAACATCCAAAAAGTAGTGTTAATATACATGATGCGAAACAAATCACTGCATTTTAAATAAACTGAACTTTATTTGAAACAATATAAAACAATAAATACGTACTTGCCTCCATTTTATAAAATATTATACTCAAGGCCTCCTGTAGTTTCAACTAATAAACCTTCCCCACACTGTTAACGTTAGTCAGTTGTTTATAATGAACGTAAATATTTCCAATAAAGATGTTATTGTTTTACTATTATTTATTATTTTGAAAATATCGCGCAAAAAGTAATGTACAACGCACGTTTGTGAAGTGTTATACAGAATCTCGGAAATTAAAAACCTCGCTATCGGTCGGTTTTTAAACATTTTCCTCTCATCTGTAAAAACCACTTCCAACCTCGCACCGTAATATACTATTAATCATTGTTGAATACATTTATAAAACAGTATTTTATTAAACTTCAATAAAATCTATATACGTAATTTACATTTTGCATAGATAAAGTAAACTAAATTCTAACAGGTAGTAAACATAATTAAAACCTTCGTATGACCAATTAGGCTTGATATAATATTAAATATAGGAAACGACCAATTCGGATGAAGCATATGGTTATGTGACTTAATATATTTTATTATGTTAAGATGGCGATTTTATTATTCCTGCAAGATAACTTGACTTGGAAAGAAAGAAGTACTCCTCAGTCTTTCCACAGAATTCCTCCCCAACATTGGGTTGAGTAAAATTAATTATTAGTAAATTTATAATAAGCTTCAAAAATGTATTAAAGAATAGAAAATAACGACAGTGAAGTTTATTCCACCGATATTACTAATTGAATTGGAAGAATAAAGAATAACTAGAGAATATCCGACGTGCGCTGCCACGCCTAATTAAACTAAATTAAATTTTGAGGGTTAATTAATTTAGAGCGGGATGATTGGTGGGTTACTACTACTTCGTCTTCTTCTTCTGGTATCATCATCTTCTTCTTCTGGTATCATCATCATCCTTGCAAGTATTAGGCCGTGTGACCTGTTACGGTCTCAAAGAGGAATTTTCCGTCCAGCGCTTTTTTGGACGTCACAGCGATCTTTTGCCTTGGGGGCAGTAACGAAGCATGTCCTTTGGAATTCTATGAGACGGCATTCGTTGAAGATGAGCTATCCCATATTAATCCAGATGTCATCTCATCAATAACAATTCTTCAAAATAATGCTCTCACAAGCTTCATTAATACGTTAGACTGTATTCCCAACTAAATTAACGCCAACTCGATTACGTAAATAAAGTCCAATTTTTGGGGTCTGAACAAAATTTCTTATGAAGAATGAATTCGATAATAAACTATCGTTATGGAAATTTTATTGTAGTTAGAATGGAGATGTAAATCTCCTCGTTTTGAACGTACGACAGTTTTCTCTGAATCCTCGTGTTATGATCTGCGCAGTCGCGTTTTTGCTATCCTACCATGAAAGGGTGGAATATATATCTCAAGTGGCAGGTCATTAGGGCGAATCCCATTATCCCAGCATTGAAACGATAAGGATTATGGTCAGTAAAAAGTATTTCACTGCATATATGTCTACATGCTTTCAAGCTCAACGGGAAACAAAACAGTTTATGATGAAAAATAGGCTCACATCCAGTTTTAATAATTCAATAGTAAATTATTGTAACACAACTAACTTTGTGCTACTGTGAATCGTACGTTTTCACGTGAAATTCACCCTGTGAATATATATATATATATATAATACTAAGTTGTAACTTTATGCAGATATAAATTATATTAAGTATGGATTCAAAATATAATAAGTTAGAAGACATGTCAATTGTTTTTGAACGTCTATTTGTGTCTATTACGTATTCTTCAGTCTGAAGGCTTATATTTCCTATCAGTGGTTCTTTTTCTCAAATTAATTTAGATTATTTTGATTATGTTGTTTGTTTTAAAAGTTTTGGAACACACTACTTCGTATGACTCCGTAATACAATTGGCTGACTAATTTCTACAATTCTCTTGGAGAAGTGCCTAGAAATGAACCCGTTTAGTTAGTTAATTTTCGATTTAACTTTGTCCTTAACAGCCCAGATCATCAGTAAAACATTTCAAATATGGGTGTGAGAGACAGACAAATTATGTTTAGATGTCTTTTTTAGGTTTGAATTACTTTTACGAGTGTAAAATCTACGGCAGACATTATTTTCTTCCCATGGTTTTTATGCCCTTATCAATCCATCTACTCTGAACAGGTTTGAAACCGCGAACCTCCGAATCAGAGGTTAATATGGTAACCACCAAGGTTGCCAACACCCAATGAGAAAAAGTGCCTAAATTTACTCCTAAAATGGCTAAAATGTAAGTTGTATCCGTGGAGGAAGTTATATTTTAAAAACTTAGATTATGGACTTACCAATTTATATCTCTGAAGTACAATTTTGTCAATACTTTTCCTTTTCGCTATTGGAATTGATGAAATTATAATATAGTGACTAAATTATGAATATAAAGTCTAGTTTAAGAAATTAATATATTCTTACAACAAAATATTATTTAATTCCGACTTTTAAAAACATTTCTTTAATTTCTTTCTCTTTGAGTTTATCTAACTTACATTTTTTTTTTTCCTATTCTTACCAGAAATTATATTTCTATATGATATTCTTAGTCCACCGCTGTGCTCTCGAGGTAGCGTGCTGCCTTGTCACGCAGCGGACCCGGGTTCGATCCCCGGTCGGGACAGTTTTCCTGGGTGAGGTTTTTATCGTGGTTTTTCCTTAATTTTAAGATAAATGTCAGGAAAACTTTAAGGCCCAAACGGTCCCCGAAATCATGTGGCCATCATCATCATCATCATCCTTACCGTTATCATCATCACCATCATCATCATCCTTCACCGGTGTGGAAAGCAACGGGAAGCTACCACACCTACAATTCCCTAGTAAAGCTGCAAGCATAGCATGAAAATGCTATGATTGCAGTGAAGGACCTGCCTTTGGGCAGAATTACTATGGATTGATGATATTCTTTGTTTATACCTTACTCTCACTATGTGATGCTTTTAATCACTATCTAGCCCCTCGTATGTATATTTAAAATTGCAGACTTGATCCTGTTCTGTATTAATACATGGTCTATCTGATTGATTTATAATACCATCAGCGGATGTCCACGTTTCTTTGGGTGTGTTCTTCATTGGAAAGAATGCACTCATTTTACTTTATCTCTATCTCTCTCCCTCTCTCTTTATCTATTAATATCAATCAGTTATCATTACAGAATTTATATAAAATAATTAAACTGTAAAATAAATGCCTAGAAGTACCTAAAGAAAAGAGACGACTAATTGCCAGAAAAGCTATTAGTAGCTTTTTCACAAATTTGTATCTAGTCTTCTTCTTCTTCTTATAATTTGTAGGATTTTCGTCCTGTTTATTTTCAAAATCACTCCTCGGAGGAAGATGTATTGGATGTGCATTCACTGTCTATCCATCTCTTGACCGGTCTTCCTCTTGTTCTTCTCTCGTCCATTGGTCTATCTTCTTTAGTTCTTTAAACCAGCCATAACCTGTCCCCAGCCAGGTTGAAAAAGGGTCAGGGGAGGAGTAACACCTTGTAAAAAAAACTTGGTTCTGCTTGCCAAGCTGATAGTACCTTGCCAGGGTTACGGTGAAGACCTCAATGGCAGATACAGAGGAGAAGGAGTCTTTCGATACGGTGTACCTGGCGGAAGAGACAACTCTTCATCTATTGCTTGTAGATTGACGAACGGACAGATGGTGTTCTTTAGTCCTGCAAGACAACCCATCTAGGAGAGATAACTCTGAAATAAAACGGGACAGGCTAAGCTCTGGAGCTGGGTGAAGGCAATCGGCCTAGGGAGGAAACCCCGAATAAAAAACCCGCCATGAAAACGGGCTACATTGCTCGCAGTCCCAAGGATTAAGCCTCGGATCAAAGACGGAAGCAAAACATGACAAACGCTAGGAAAAGGACTACCGGTACGATTTGGGGGAAACAAATTAAGAATTGCTACTTGGAATTGCTGCTAGTTATGTTTTAAAAATGGCCAAATCTAGCTACAAAATGGCTAAATTGGCAACACTGGTAACCACTAGTCACAAGGAATGATCTGACCTTTTTAGTATTGACCAAATACCGTATATGTAACAAATGTCTTCTTTATGTGATAAGTACACGTCTAGAAAGGCTGCTAGTGAAAGAAGATTCAGAGAGACTGAGGCCATAAATTCAATGAAATCTGACCAATGACATGCAATACCGGATTTCAAGTCGTCATAATTCATGGCGCAGTGAAGGCAGTATTACGCATAGTCGTTATAAGTAAAATGCTATACCACCAAGCTCTTATTACTATATACAAATGTCAGATTAAGAAATTTTTACCGAAATCAGATCCATAAGTGTTACTTATTATAGCAATTACAAAAATAAAATATCCATCCATCCATATTAATTCTGTCCGAGGGCAGGTCTTTCACTGCAATCATAGCATTTTCATGCTATGCTTTGAGGCTTTACTAGGGAATTATAGGTGTGGTAGCTTCACGTTACTTTCCACACCGGTGAAGGATGATGATGATGGTCAAATGATTTTCGGGGACAGTTCGACTCTAAGCTTCCTGACATTTGCCTTACAAGTGAGGAAAAACCCGAAAAAAACCTCACCCAGGAGCCTGTCCCGACCGGGAATCGAACCAGGGCCCGCTGCGTGACAAGGCAGCATGCTTTTCGATACCACAGGGATGGATAAATAAAAAAATAAGAAAAAACATATATCAGAATTGTCTTGAAATTGAATAACATATGCAAGAAAAACAAAAGTCAGTAATAAATATTAGAAATGTTGAAAATATTAACTAAGAACAATAATTACATATACGAAGGAAGTGCAGAGAAAATGAAGCTGTTTATTCACAAATCATTATTTAAATATAACTATTTTAAAATATTTTAAAATATTTATATATTTAATGTAAACGGCGATGTTTGAAAACAAATGATAAATGTTTGTTATGTTTCATTTGTTCATCACTGCAACTAGATCATATTATTTATTGCCAAAGGATCGCAATATTGTAAGAATGCACCCTAGTGGAGAAAAAATGAAACATCGAACTGTTTTTAACCAACATTATAGGTTATTAATTTCTGATGTCATGTGATGTAAATTATATTTTTCTAGAACGCAAATACCTGGGAAATAGTACGTTCAAGAAAGTGCTAACAGTGGTTTCTTTTTATTGTGGTATAATGAATTACTACGAATGTGTCTTCTATTATATCCCGCAAGCAGTATCTGTTTACATTCGTGCACTATATATACAATCTGGTAGCCGTATTTCTTAGAGGGTCAGTCACTGTAAAATAATGCTCTGACCTATTCAGAATGTTAAAAAGGGGGAGCATGATTTGAATATGGTAAATTTAAACTGATAAAATCTAGGTAAAAAAGACTATGATTGGTTGTAAATCTATATTCATTGAAATGTGATTGGTCATTGACTCACATTAGGGGCCATGAGTTAAATAGTTTTCCCAAATTCTCTAAAAAAATGGTAAATAAAAATATATGAAACTATTGTTCTTCCAGTTATATTGTGTGAAGATGCAAAATATGGAATTTTACTTCAAGGGAAGAAAAAAATGCAAAACTGATGTTTCACTATCACAGTTCAGAGATATTTATTCGCATAACATACCCTCTATAACATCAGTGGCGTGCTAACACGTCAGACAATATGTCTTCACTTGAAATTTTAATTAATAAATCACAAATATCCGAGCTCAAAATGTATTTTCTGTGGACATTATTACCCTATGAAAGATCATTCAATCAATCAATCAAGCCGGGATCTTACAGCCTTTGCCGCACCCCACATTTCGATCGCCATCTCTCTCTCTCTCTCTCTCTCTCTCTCTCTCTCTCTCCTCTCTCTCTCTCTCTCTCTCTCTCTCTCTCTCTCTCTCTCTCTCTCTCATTCCATTCATTTTCTCATATTGTCCTGTCGAGCATAGCAATTATAATTCCTTCTCACCACTGCGTTGCAGGTCTTCCTCTTGTCCTCCTGTTCCGTGGATTATAACTCAAAGCTCTTATATCGATCTATCCTCTTTTTTTTCACATGGCCATACAATGACTATTTAACTCATACCCCAAATGGGTATCAATTACTAATCGCGTTTCAATGAATTTTGATTTATAACCAATCACAGTGTGTTTCACCTGGAATTTATCAAATAAGACCGGGGATTGAACCCGGGTCCGCTGCGTGACAAGGCAGCACACTACCTCGAGATCACAACGGTGAACACTAGCACAAATATAAAAGAGCAGATTCGGAATAAATTCACATGTACAACATACAAATTATAATTAAAAAATCACCAACAATTGCAATGTCGAGTCATGTATGCACACTTTATAGACTTTACAGTACATAATTATAACATCATAAATTAAACAAGAAACACCGATTAGTACATGTAGGCCTATATTACGATGCGAGGTTGGGAAATGTTTTTTACAAAAGTGAGGAAATTATTAAAAACCGAGCGACAGTCAGGTTTCTAATTTCCGAGATTCTGTAAAACACTTCACAAATGTGCGTTGTACATTATTTTTAGCACTATGGTATTTTCAAAATAATAAATAACAGTAAAATAGTATCTATGTTGGAAATATTTGCGTTCATTATAAACAACTGACTAACGTAACAGTCTGACCAATATTTATACGGTAAATAGCGAAAATAATTTAGTTGAGACAACAGGAGGCCGTGACACCAATCAGTTCTAAAATGGCGGCAAGTACAAATTTATTGTTTTATATTATTTAAAATAAAGTTAAGTTCATTTAAAGTGCAGTGATTTGTTTCGTATAATGAACCTCGTATATTAACGCTAGTTTTGGATATATTTGTGCACATGCGTTGTATTTAGTATACATAAAGGGCAGTGGTTTTATTTCCCGCACTAGGTAATATTAGAGTATAGTTATTTAGTTATTTATAGGTTGGCAACCTCGAAATTTAGGCAATTAAATTTTCAATCATGGTTGTCATTGGTGTACGTACGACAGAAAGCACTATCGTGCAAAAAAAAAAAATTAAAGCAAAATGTAAATTTAGGTTTCTTTTAAATGATTCTAACGTCCGACAGCCCTGGGACCATGTTGTTAGAACACAAATTAGACCTAAATGAAGAAATTAAATAACAACTGCACGTGGAACTGTTAATAAACATTTTTTTAGATATAAAATAAGATGGATACAGAAAAAAATTAGAGAATATTCTTCTAAGGAAAATAAATTTACTGTCACGTCGCCACAGCAACACATATAATACAACATTACCGGCATACAAAAAACTCTCAGAATACACAACAACGGATCAACTTTCACAAAGCCTCTTAGAGAACTATTTCCCGACATAATACACAATACTCCACCTATCACTGTATTACACGACATAACACATGACAAGGACAAATAAAACACAAAAGGTCCAACATAATGCAGCAATGCGAAGCTTTTTTTTTTCTCCACATCCACCCTTCTCACCCTTCAAACACAAATACATTGGTTATATCAAACGACAAAAACGTCTCCTTCACAGATGGAACTGCAAAATGTATGTTCCGGTCTCATGCAGAAAACTGATCTCTTCATCGTGATCTTGGCCGTCCCACATGTCTATATCTCTCTGGATTATATGTGAATAACTGTTTTGTCATATTTAATGAAATAAAAATAAAACTTAATGTTTTTATGTGATTTTCATATTTTTAAAAATATAAATTAATTACAGCTGTTTCGGTACTTTGTACCTTCTTCAGACATGATAACAAATTAATGAATTTTGTTATTATAGTACATAACAACTGTAACTATGCAACAATTTTTTTTCAATTTCTATTATAAATTTAAAAGAGGCGATTCATTCAAATCTAGTTGGGAATTTAACAGCTTATTACCACTTTTCAATTTATTTATCTCTACAACTTCTAAGAGTTCCAACTTCTTTCCTTTGTCACAAATATGTAAAATTTTAAAATTTGAATCAAAACAATGATCATATTGGAGTAAGTGGTTAGCATACTTTGAACTATCTAAATTTCTGTTATATGCTCTCATATGTTCCTTTATACGAGAAATAAAAGGTCTGCCAGTTTGTCCTATATAAACATTGTCACATGTGCCACATTTCAATTTATGTACACCTGATAATTTTTCCTTTTTTACTTTTATTTTATTGTTTTTATTATATTTTGAAAAGTTTTATTAGTTTTAAATGCCACATTAATGTTCAACTTTTTGAAGTATTTAGATATTTTATTGGAAAGTGGGCCTATATATGACATTATGACATTTATTTATGTTTTTTTAAGGTAAAGGAGAAACTTTAATTGTTTTTTGTAATGAATTTTCTTAATTAAATTGTCTATAATTTTAGGGTCATAGTTATTATTGATAGCTAATTTTTAAATAATATTCAGTTCATTATTATATTCCAAGGGTGAAAGAGGGATATTTAAAAGTCTATGAATGTTTCTTGATGCATTCTTTGAATGTGGTTAAACCAATTTTGTTTGTATTCTTTGATTAAGCTGAATATGATAAGCTCATTCCTAATATCTTTGTTATATATTTTTATCTTGTAAAGTAGGCTATATCCAGTTACATATCTCAGGAATAGAATTTCTGCATATTCTATTTTTTAGTAGATTTTTAGTCACAAACCAATTTTCGGAGCCATATAACAACACAGAAACAATCACAACCTTGTCAAATTATAATTTTGTTTCTTTCCTCAAGTATTTAAAATAATTGAGGAGTTGAATGGAATATGGGCATAACTCATGTTTTGCCCTTTTTTCTGTTCAATGCATTTTTGAACTCGCCTTTTTGTAGTTGGTTAGCCTGAAAAGTTTCGTTTCGATATCTCGATTTCAGCAGATTCAGCAGCTGATTATATCAATTAAAATAAACAACAATGTTATGCATTTAGTTATATATCAATTGTTAATATCTTAAAAAGTATGTATGTTTTTAATTGTGCCCATATTCCATTCATCTCCTACATTTCTATATTTTTCACACATGTATCTGAATTTATTTAATTAATTTTCGACGTCCCTTTATTTATAGTATGTTACATCATATCCCTAACTAACTAACTAACTGGCACTATAGGACTCGTAGATTCATGGCTGCGCGGACATAAGCTCTCCACACATCTCTATCCTGAGCTAATGTTTTAGTCATCCCCTGTATAATCTACTTACCTCAAATCATTGTTAACATTATTCTCCCACCTCATTCTTGGTTTATCAACTGGGCGTTTTCCTTCTCGTTTTCCTGTAACAAACTTCCATGCCCCTCTTGCATTCTCATTGTATCATTCCCAGGTAATTAAAATGGTTTACTTGATCTATTATTCTGTTTCCTATGGTCTACATATTTTTGCAAGTAGCGGAGAAGCCCATTTAAATTATATAACTTCTGTCTTATTTACAAATATACAAAATAAAAAATTCAACCAATTCTACGAATGAGTACCTCTGTTGGACAGTACCTTACGTACGACTGGATAAGGACTTAAACCAGATCTTCATGAATGCTAATCTAACTTTTGCATCATACAGTTAAGCGCCAAATGTTACCGGTCTTAGAATGTTGATGCATAACTATCAAACAAGGAAAATAACTTGCAATATCCAGTATTGTTAATTTGACGCAACAATAGTGAAGATTGAGTTCAACTTTAAACGTATTTTTGTAGAAACTTACATAATGGCGCATAGCCGGTTGATGCATAACGCCATTAAATTAGAATTACTACTAAAACTAACAATAAAATGTACACAAGCTAGATAAATTAAATTGTTTGACAGTCTGTCTCTGTCTAATGTACATAAAAAAACAAAGAAACAAACAACTGAAAATATTTATTAATCTTAATACTAATTTCATAAAATAAATGAAATTATTATTAACTGTTAAAATATTACTATCACCGAGGTGTATAGTTTACTATTAAATAATTAATCAATTGAGTTGGTGTTTACTTGATGAAAATCCATATTTATTAATAAAATAATTCTTGAGTTTGTTTTTGAAGCATGTCATAGTCTCTGACATAGGGCGGAAGGGAATTCCATGTTCCGGCAAGTGAAACTGTAAAAGACAGTGAATAACACACAGTTTGATGAACAATGATATAAAGGACAATGTGCTGATGGGATCGAGTGTCTAAATTATGTGTGTCTGAGAGTTTAATGAAGCGGCGTGATAAATAATTAGGCGATGATGCGTGTAGTATTTTATAGAGAAAGAATAAGGAATGGACAATCCTACGATCTCTTGAGACGAAGCTATGATAACTGTTCCAGGGTCTGCTGCTGCTGCTGAGTGGTGGCAATGACTATGCATCGCTCAGGGTGCCGCATCAGGAGCTATGTTACCCCATGACAGCCTAATTCCCTCATGGCCATCAATATAGAGTTCCACTCACTTGGTCAGCTCCAGCGTCGGTGTTGTGCCTGTGTGTTGAGGTGAATTCTGGTATGAGATGAGGTGTTCAACTTTTCCAGAGCAGGGCCAGACAAGCAGAATGAGCGATGCTACTTTGGCTGTATCATAGCACTCATCTCAAAGATCTGGGTCCATCCGTTGGGGAATCTGCATAGGTTAAACAGGACGTTCTATATTGCGAATAATTATCATTATTAGAAATATCGTAATGCATGTCATTTACTTTAACTTCAATTATAGTCGCAATATAGGCCTAGGGCATTTGTGGTTCCAGGGCCGGTGTAACTTGATAAAATTTGCGAATACCACATATGGTACAATCTCATGTTTTATTCTCACATACAAATCTTCTTCTTCCTTTCCAATATTAGGTCAATGCCACCTGTTCCGGTCTTAAGTCCATCTTTTCTTGGCCGTCCCAAATATCTTTTTTCATGCGGTTTGAAGGCGTTGATGGTTTTGAGTAATCTTGTATTGTCCATTCTGTCTAAATGTTCTTTCCATTGGTATTTGTGCTCGTCTAGTTTATCGAATATTGTAAATATCTCCAGTTCATTTCTTATTGATTCATTGTGTAATCTATCCATGCGTGTACATCCTTTTATGGATATTAAAAGTTTCATTTCAGTGGCTTGAATGTGTGAGATTTGTTGTAAGTACTCGAGATTCAGATCCATATAAAAGAACAGAAACAGCCATAATTTTATAAAACCTGAGCTGAGGAGTTTCTCTTCGAGTCTTTCGGAGGGTTCTTCTTATGGTGCCACACATCATTTGATATCGGTTTAATTTATTATGTATATCCCAATCATAGCTATATGTTATATCTGAACCAAGATAGTTAAAGTGTGCTATCCGTTCTATTATTTCATTATTGATTACTATTGCTCTGACTAGCACTTTGCCCTGAAAAGCCGTAATTGTAGTTTTTGAAGTTGAGACTCTAAGATTATAATAGAGTCCTAATTGATTCAACGTGTAAATGGCTCTTTGTAAATCATCCTCTGACTTCTGTATAATTACCAGATCGCCTGCATACATTAAAATATTCATATAAATGTTCTTATTAATTTGTATTCCAATCGGACGTGATTAAAAAAATCATTACGAACAAATTATAATATTAATTAACAAGTGCATATAATTTAAATCTTGATAGACATTCCAGTACTGTTTATTAACTGAGGGTCTGGAAGTTAGTTAATGAAGTTAGCAGGTAGTTGTGAGAACAGGTGCACATTGTTACGATGAAGCAGTTCATTTTAAGTGGTACACAGCTTCAAGTTTACACTCCAGTTCTCACTCAATATCGTGTTGGTTGGAATTAATTACCAAAATAACAAAATCATCAGGTTCGAAATCAATAATCAAGTAGTTCACTTCGATACAAAAACTTTAAGACAAATACTTAACTTAAAGACTGAAAAGCAATTTATTCAAATTAATTAAGCAGACATATTAAAGTGGTGGCCTATTATTTATCATAAGTGAAGTCACGAGTGATTTCCAAATCAGCCATAAATTCACGAGTCACGAAGTAACGAGTGAATTTATCTAGAGGATTTGGGAATCAAGAGTGACATTTGTTAGGACTATTTAACGAATAAAATCAAGCTGTTTACTCAAAAATCATTATTTAAATATAGTTACCGGTATTTTAAAATATTTTTTAATGCTCCAGTTTGTCCTTTCGGACGTTTCTGGTGTTCTCTCCTGGAAATAGCATAATTGTAACCCACTTCTGAGATTGGGGCGCCTGGAAGGCGGGGTTACGTTGCTCCGATGATATGATGGGTGATAATGATGATTGCGGTGCGCCAAGAGAGTCCCTAATCCTTAATCCTAAGCTTAATCATAGGATGAATATGAAGGGTGATGAATGCGATGGCCATATGATATTCGGGGACCGTTTGGGCGTTAAAGTTTCCTGACATTTGTCATAAAGATGAGGAAAAACCCCGATAAAACCTCATCCAGGAACCTGTCCCGACCGGGGATCGAACCCGGGCCCGCTGCGTGACAAGGCAGCACGCTACCTCTAGACCACAGCGGTGGGCATATTTTAAAATATTTATTTATTTAATGTAAACAGCGATGTATTAAAGAAATCAGAAATGTGAGGTTATGTTTGTCCACTGCAACTTAATCAGATTATTTATTGCCAAATAGGATGGAAATATTGTAAGAATGCACCCTAGAGGAGAAATAATGAAACATCGAACTGTATATTTTAACCAACATTATACAGAGTGTCCACAAAGGCCTGCTACCAAAGTAATGTAACTTAGCTCGTAAACTATTTGAGATAGAGACATGCGGTTTTTAGCAACGTATTCTACATCTCTCAAAGTTTTGTTTACATTTGTTGTAGATTGTGATTTAAACGACAATGACGACACCTCAGGAAAAGATCCAATGTGTACGATGGTATGCTGAATCTGGTAAATCACCAGTACACCCATATCCCAATGTTATGGCGGCTAATGTGCCCAGACACAAAGAAAGTCGCTTCGTCAGAGAAAATCACCCTCTGCAGGTATTCAATGCCTTCGTCAATTGCGTTCAGCATGGAATCAGCAAATTCAGCACGTCGAGGGAAGTCAGGTGGCAACAACGCTTGCGTAATTTGCACTTTATAGTGCCTGAAGATGTAGCCGCTTATGGGGGACTTTATGAATGACCAATTTTTTCCCTTCTTCTTTAAGAGTTCCACCATTGTTCTTCCTTCACCCATTCTGTCTAGCACATCTTTATTTTATACTTTGCCCATTTTATATGTTCCATCCTTCTCCATATCCACATCTCAAAAGCTTACAGTCGCTTTTCCTTATTCGTGTGAGAATTTAAACTGCGTTAATGAAATGGATTATTGCAAAATACCGTTATTGACTATTATAAAATGAGACCTCGTAATTTTAATTCTAACTCGGAAAATTGGCTATAAAGGAAAACCATGAGAAAACCTCAGTCAGATTGATGGGCTCAAGGGGTTTAAACCTGGGACATCTCAATTTTACCCCCTTAGTTCAATCTCTCCATTTCCAGATTTTTTGCATTCCCCACATTACCTGCACATTACGGGACACCTGTCAGGACAGGACTTTAAACTGTTGATCACATACATACTTTTTTTTTTATCACACAAGGACATGGAGGGCTTCGCTCAAAGAATGATCTGCACTTTTAAAACATATTGTATATACTAATATCATCATCATCATCATCATCATCCGGTAACATGGCAGCTGTCGCCTTATTCCGGAAACCAAACGTCATTCCTCTCTGTCCATCCATTGATTTTCCTCCAATCCTCTGATATTCATAGCTACTTGTACCCCTTCTATCCAAGATTTCTTCGGTCTTGCTCTCTTCCTCCTTTCTATCGGGATCCTTTCCATAACAATTTTAAGCAATCTTTGCTCTGGCATTCTTTTGACATGACCATACCACTGTAATCTTATCTTTTCTTTTCTATAATGTCTATGATCTCCGGGCTCCTCCTGTACACCCATAACTTCCCTTATCTCTTTACTTCGTATTCTATCCATTCTAGATTTTCCAGCTGATCTTCTTAAAACATCCATTTCTGTACTTAAAATTGTTTTCATTTCCCTGGTATTAATTTGCCAGACTTCAGCACCATATGTTAAAATGTTCTGATTTATGGTTTGATATATTTGTAATTTTGTAATTTTCTATTTTTTGTAATATTTTTGCTCCACCAAATAGTGTTTAAATCATTTATTGCTAGTTTTGTTTGTGCGATTCTATTTTTAATTTCCACTGTGTTATCTCCTGAAAGGTCTAATTTTGTTCCTAAATAAGTGAATTTAATACTAGGTTTTCGTTCTTTTTCATTGTTGAAATTTATATCTTTCATGTACTAATATATAAATGCAAATAAATAAATAAATAAATCTTAAAAAAAATACAAATTGTAATTTACTTATTTACATTCTATCATCCAACCAATATGAAAATGTATGATTTACTGTCACAGTATTTTATATTTAGATTGCTAGAAGATCAGTATGCAAAGTTTGGAAATCGGTCCCACATTCAGAAAAGAGCATATTTCAAGTTATTGGGTTTTATTTCTGGCTTAGCGCTCCATTGCTACTTGAACTTTTTAATTATTAGTTAGGTTTCAGGCGAAATGGTCGTACCAATAATATTCTGTTGATTCGTTCCAGAACAAACAGAGAAGGCAATTTGTTTCGTTTGTTTTAAGTCTCATAGGAACTTGGTGGCCGCATGCTCTTGTATTCCGTTCAATACTGTACAGGCCGTTGCGTCTGCACTGCACATACATAACCCCAGACAACAACACAAAAAATCGCTGACAAACTCTGGCTAATATAGCGTGACTAAATAACTTTTTTCCCCCAAAAAACTTGCAACAAGATAATGTCCACATACTCTCTACCTGAATCTATCTCCTTTACAGCCATTGTTTAAACACTGTCTCTGATAGACGGAAGAGTAGATTATGGCGGCCAAGTGATATCCATGTTAAATGAGGCATAATTTCCTTTTGAGGTAAACTTTCGGAATAGTTTTAACCAGAAGCTTGATGCACTGGGTACCGAGACAGAACGCTATTCAAACAGAAGGATTCTGAGAAAAAGAGAGCTAAGTCCAGATTAATGCATTTTAATATACACTGCTAAAAAATAGGGAATATTGTAGAATAACTTATTAAGACTATGTTTTTTGGAATAGTATTAGATGCAATTACTTTCTATTACTCCAAGATAACGTAAATAAGAGTTTGAAGTTGTTACGTAATCTCGGTACCACACCAGAGGGCAGTGTCTGTACTGTTGATGTGAAAGGGTGGTGTGGGGGTGAATGTTTTGTTGCTGTTTTTAAATCCAGTCCAGTTTTCAGTTAGTGAATGACTTTCCTTAGGGACAGTGATGCCTCGACAACGTGATTTACCTGAACCAATGGCTTGGAGGGCCATAGGAAGGATGGAAGCTGGACAGACACAACAAGAGGTGGCACAAGCCATTGGGGTGTCTCAAAGCGTGATTTCCAGACTTTGGAATCATTTTCAAAGAACATACTGTTCACAGAAGAGCCAGACAAGGTCGACCAAGGGCAACAACAGCAAGGGATGACCGTTACCTCTTGTTAACAGCCTGTCGGAATAGACAGCAGAATGCAACTCAACTGCGAAATACACTTCAAACAGCAACAGGACGCAGGGTATCAACCCAAACTGTCCCTAATCGATTGCATGGAGGTGGTCTCTATGCCCGTAGGCCCATGGTGTGTACCAGGTTAACTCCACAACACCGTAGAGATCGCAGAAACTGGGCGGTGGAACATCGTGGGTGGAGGCATGCTGAATGGAGATCAGTTCTTTTTTCTGATGAGTCGCGATTCAACGTGGAATGTGATAGTCGGCGTGTATTCATCTGGAGAGAAAAAGGGACACGAAACAATCCAGCTTTTGTACGTGAAAGATCCCCATATGGTGGCGGTGGATGGTGTGGGCAGGAGTCAGTAGTGGTGGACATACGGACCTCTACGTCATCCAAGGTGGTACTTTGACTGCGGTAAGGTATAGAGATGAGATTCTCCGACCTTTTGTCGTGCCTTATGCTGGTGCCATAGGTGATTCTTTTATTTTTATGGACGATAATGCACGACGCCACAGAGCTGGCTTGGTGGACGACATGCTGGAAGTGGAGGGTATCGAGTGTATGCAATGGCCAGCTTCCTCCCCGGACTTAAATCCGATTGAGCATGTGTGGGATGCATTAGGCAGGCGCATTGCAGGCAGACCAGCACCTCCCACAACTGTTCCAGAGCTCCACATTGCTCTTATGGAAGAGTGGCCACGTATCCCCCAAGAACTCATTGCTAACCTCATTGCATCAATGCCACACAGGTGTGAGGCAGTGCTGGCCGTTCGAGGAGACCATACACCATACTAAAGAAACATTTTCACCCATGTCAATGTTGCTTTGTTTGTTTGCCATATTCCTAATCAGGATCTCTTTGACATCTGGTGTGTACAGAGGTTATGTAATGACTTCAAACTCTTGTTTACATTCTTTTGGAATAATAGAAAGTGATTGCATCTAACACTGTTCCTAAAAACATAGTCTTAATAGGTTATTCTACAATATCCCCTAATTTTTTTGAGCAGTGTATTTAATAACAATATTTTTTTTATTTACGAATATTTCATATACAGTGTTTCTCCATCAACCGAAAATTATTTGTTGCTAGAGGTTCCTGTCTAAAGCATCTTCTTCCCTCAAATCTCTAGCTTCCATACTTCTCTTCACTCCATCCATCCATTAGCTTTCCAATTAAGGATCTACTTTTGTATTCTCTCTTCTTCCATTCAAAAGTTTTTGTTCTATTCCATTTTTTTTTTCAACTTGCATAATTTCCCTTATTGTACTGTTTCTGACCTTATCCCTTCTCGGAATTCTTGTAGAACGCATCCAAAAGTCCATTTCTACTGCTAACATCTTGTTGGTTTGTTTTCTACTTACTTTCCAGGTTTCGGACCAATATAATAAAATGTTTTGTAACACAACTTGAAATATAATTTTCTTCGTTCTGTATGTGGTATTTATATTCCAAAGCACTGAGTTAAACATACCAATGATTCTTCTTCCATCAGTTTTTCTTCTTTCAATGTCTGTAGTTTCAACTAGAATAATTATAAAAATATAATAATAATAATGATAACAGGTCCAAGAGAAGGTTATTGTTCTTTCAATATTTGTAGTTTTAACAAGAATAATGATAAAAATATAATAATAATAATAATAATAATAATAATAATAATAATAATAAATAATAATGATAAAGGGACCAAGAGAGGGTAGTCAGGAATCAGGAAGTTTTGCATTATACTACCTTGGTGCAGTAACACCTGAATTTGGAACGGGCTTTTCAGTCCGAAGGAGGATTCTCTCCACTATCCGAGACATTAAACTACATAACAGTGAGCTACATGGTCTTTATAGGAAGCCAGATATAATAGGAACAGGTAAGTCTTGTAGACCGCGATGGGCAGGACATGTGACACGAATGGTGAATGAAAGAGGTTCATGGAAGCTTCTTGTAGGGTAATCAGAGGGAAAACGCCCACTTGGTAGACCAAGAATGAGGTGGGAGAATAACATTAACCATGATTTGAGGGAAGTAGATTATACTGGGGATGATTGGAAAACATTAGCTCAGAATAGGGATATATGGAGGCCTTATGTCCGAGCGGTCATGACCGTACGGGTTCCATAGAGCCAGTGAGTTTACTTATAATAATAATAATAATAATAATAATAATAATAATAATAATAATAATAATAATAATAATAATAATAATAATAACAATAACAACAATAACAACAACAACAATAACAATAATAATAACAACAACAATAACAACAATAATAACAACAATAATAACAACAATAATAACAATAATAATAACAATAACAATAATAACAATAACAATAATAACAATAGTAACAACAATAATAACAACAACAATAACAACAACAATAACAACAATAATAACAACAATAACAACAACAATAACAACAACAACAATAATAACAACAATAATAACAACAATAATAACAACAATAACAACAATAACAACAACAATAATAACAATAACAATAATAATAACAATAACAATAATAACAACAACGATAATAACAACAACGATAATAACAACAACGATAATAACAACAACGATAATAACAACAACGATAATAACAACAACAATAATAACAACAACAATAATAACAACAACAATAACAACAAGAATAACAACAACAATAACAACAACAATAACAACAACAACAATAACAACAACAACAATAACAACAACAACAATAACAACAATAATAACAACAATAATAATGATAACTATAATAACAACAATAATAATAACTATAATAACAAGAATAGTAATAATAACAACGATAATAACAATAGTAATAACAATAATAATAATAATAGACTAACAATATTTTTATTAGAAGTTTCTCTATAATGTATTAGTTTTGCTACAACAAATTGTAAATTTTACTCCTCCATACAACCCTAATCTCTGCATCATACTCTGTTAATCCTCTCGACACCATACTTCAATACACTGCTTGAATCCACTGTTCTTTTGGTCACCCCGTTCTTCTGTTGCCCTTCTCTTCAAAATTTAATATAATCCTGTAGGTATCCTGTCATCCGACATCATCTTTACATGACCAAATCATTTCAGTTTTCTTTCTTCAATAACTTGTAGAACATATTTTTGAACATCTATTATTTCTCTGATTTTAGTATTCCTAATTTTGTCTCTTCTTGAATTTCCAGAAGTCCATCTCTGTCATCAATAGTTTGTGCGCTTGCTCTCTGCTTAATGTCCATGTTTCCGCATCATACACTAGTATACTCTCCACCAATGAACTATAAACAAGTTTTGTTTTTTTTTAGTTTTGTTCAGAATGTTTCTACGCCACAGCGTCAAATTTAACATTCCAATTGTTTTCCTTCCTTGACTTACTCTTTTGTTAACTTGAAAACAAAACTCCTGATGACATGGAATAAATTTCATTGTTTGAGAAAAAAAATCAACAAATAATAATTGTATGAGCTTCTGATTACATTTAATGAGGTCCCGGGTTCGATCCCCGTACAGATCACATAAATTTTTCCTTAAAATGAAGTAAAATTGTAATATAGAATTATACATTTTTTACCAGTATTGCATTCAGGGCCAGTAAATACAGGCCTATCTCCTGCACATTCTGCTGATGATGGGACTGGTTCCGAAAAGGCTTACAGAGAATTAATACCTTACAAAGTTGAGGAGACTGATCTATTAGATAACAATTATATAATTTTATATTATAATTTTAAATTTGTAACTAATCCTCAATGGAATTTTATCATAAAATTATAGACTCATCGGTTACCAGCTTCTTCAGAGAGCGCAGAACGCAGAAGGCTTTGGAAGATGATCATAGAACAGTTAATTAATTTTAGTAATTTTTCGATTTAACTAGGTTTTCGTAATGTCAGAACTATAAAATAATACATGTAACCCAATAATTTAATTTCATATTTACGCACAAAAAATTACAATAAAATGAAATGGATAATTACAAAAATTTAGCTACCTCCAAGTAAAAACTCTAAATACTCATACTGGAACTTCACAATATTTCTCATCTCACTGGAGAGAAACGTAATTAATAACGGGTTTCACAACAATATTTTGCTATTTAATGAAGAAAGTTTAAAAGTATTTATAACTTTAAATTACTCGCAACGGGTCTTCAAAAATATTCCAGAAATTAGATACATCCGTAGCGCCTTCCCATCGACTTCCAGAGTTCGCGCCTCAGTTAGACCATTTGAGGCGCGGAGGTCCAGAGCTTATTCTCGGAATTTATTCATTTAATTTCATCTGCCTTTGTGATGTTTCGACAGGTTTGGTCAGGTCACATTGCAGGCACCCTAATCTCAGAAGTGGGTTATAATTCCACAATGCCAGGAGAAAATACTTGAGATAACCTTGTGGCATTAAAAAAAGGCCTTTTCCTGTATTTGTGCGGGTACGCACATAATTATATTAGCATATTAACCTCGAATAGATTATATTGTAGAGGTCACAATAAGGGCTTGATGAAGCCGACTATCACAGGTTCTCGGAAACAACAGAATGAGTAGCAAGTGTTAACTAAGTTAGCTTACGTAGTAGCTACTGGGTTATTGCAAAGAGTAACTTTATTACCAAAGCACGCTTAACTTTGTTGTAAGGAGAGTTGCAGACTTGAGAACATTTCCGAGCTGGAGTGAGGATTTGCTTCATTTACCTAATTGTGATAGTGATTTAGTTTTCTGTTCACTGACGTTAAACCAGACAGCTGAGATATCTATCTATCACTCTGATTAAATGTTTCTGCAATAAATGGGATCAGAACAATCCACATTACATTCAAGATCCATTTACTTAACAAGAAAATTATCACTTTTCCCCCTTGCAAGCTCACATTATCGTGAAAGCGATGCTCTTGTCTGGTCATTTAATATTTAAATTTTACTTAATCCGTTGTTTCGTGGCAAGTAGGCCGTATTTTTATTTAACTGCGTTCTTTAAAACACCGGGTCACTAACTTCTTATTTTAAATATGGGCGTCAAAAAGGCCGTCATTTTTTTCTTTTTAAAGTTAATTCGAATTAATTAATTAAAAATTATAGGCTTTCACGACCGGTGTCTTGATTTCACGGAGAGTTCACAGACAGCACACAGAAACTTCAACTTCCGAAGATATCTACCGCAGTAGTAAACGAAACGTCGAGTTTCAAGAAAACTGGACCACGCCATTTAGACCCGAAAGACGAATCTAATAGGAATAAATTAATTTATTGTTTTAAAAGTATGAATAATAGTTCATTGGTGGAAATAAATAACTTTTCATAAATTGAATATCATCATCATCATCATCATCATCCAGAGATTAAGCCTGTTGGCTCGTTCCGGTTTCATGAAAGCTAGAATTGTTAAAATTGTTCAGACCATCTTCTGTGTGGGCGTTCAACATTTCTCCTTCCGTGCGATTTATAATTTAGTAATAATTTTGGAAATCTTCCTTCTGGCATTATATCAATATGCACTTTCTAGATGTTCCTGTATTTAACTATTCGGTTTGTAAGTTTGAAAATATTTAGTTCCTTTCTTATATCTTCATTCATTTTCTTATCCAGGAGAGTATATCCTGCTATATTTTTTAAAAATCTCATCTCAGCTGCTTCCAATCTTTGTTCTTGTCTTTTAGTGATCGTCCAATATTCTGATCCATACATCAATACAGGAACAGCCATTACTTTATAATTGAATAATTTGAGGTTTTTGGAATTTCCAAAAATACACAAAACTTTCGAAAATTGCGCTAAACGTTTCCAAAAATTCAGGCTTAAGGTTCTTTCGTGTGCCGTATATGTATGGCATGAAACCCAGGCTATACTTTCATTACGAAGAAAGCAATAATCAGAATTTTTATATAGTGAAAATCCCTTCGAGTTTGAATCCGGGAACCTCGGACCCAGAGGCGAGCGTAATAAAATAACCAATAATCCACGGGATATTTTGTGGTGTTTGTTCATGCTGTTTACATTTTTTATAGTAGAATTTTTGAAATGTGTGAAAAATCCATAGATTCCTTTTCATAGTGGAGCACCGTGAAATGATCAAATCCCCATTTATATATATATATATATATATATTAATGTTAGTAACATAATTTGGTATTAATAATTTTACTTGTTTATGTATTTATTTATTTAATCATAAATGGGTGTTCTTAATTTCCGCATCGTCCCGAAATCTGCCCACGATTAATTAATTTTCTAGGTTTACAATTAATTCGTAGTATGCTCATTTTTTACGATTTGAGTTCAGATACCTTACAGCTAAAATTGGTACCTCCGATATTCCAAATAATTACATTTTCCTAGTATATCCAGGAAATAGTATATATATACATTGTATTATAGAGTTAAGACCATTATATTTTCTCTTTCTTTCAGCAAGGGTAAACACATGTGATATAAAATACAACACTTATAATAATGATAGTATCATATACTTAATATTTGATTAAACTATTAATAAGAGTAGTTGTAATAATGTCAATGATAATTAAAACTAATGCTTTAATCAGTTATTTATTCAGACTGGGAGACCAGACAGCTCGAGCACCGCTATTCTAGTACAGTAAAACTAGCTCAAATCGGGATCGCATGGGACCTATTTTTTTTCCACATTAGGCAAAATTCCGCATTATAAAAAACCAAAACTTATTAATAATCTTAGATTATAGAGCATCGTATATGACTTTTTACGTACCTTGGATTAGTTGTAGTTCCGCTGCCATTGAAAAGTAAGGTATAGTATGTATGAGCGACATCGACGGTAACGTTAATAAAAAAATCCCGTTTCGTCAGCATTAAAAATATATCTTAGGCGCGTATCCTGAAATTAAAGTATGCAGTTTCGGTGTTTCCGCTCACTAACTACGCTTTCGTCCACATCCATTGATTCCCCGCAAATTTCATTCCCCGCTACATTGTGTCGTCTTTTAAAACTTTCCAGCCAATCTGAAGATGCCTTGAAATCGTTATTCCCGAGGGATTTAGCAACAGCTAGAGCTTCACTTTGAAGCATCGGTCCGGAAATTTGGAGATTTATCATTAATCACTTTCATTTTTTTCGTTTAATGACAATGTTACATACGTTTTAACTATTTTTATTCCGTAAATTCCGAAAGATCGGTCTAAGAACTTAAACTAATTTAAGATTTTACAGTGCAATGGTTATTTGTAAGACAGGTATCTTTTTTGCATAAAATGTGTGCAGTGAGGCTGACATAATAATTTCAGGTACAGGTAGAATTTCTACATCCCCGGTGGCAATAATCATTCCTTATTTATTTTTTTTTTTTTGCCTAACGGGAATTCGATGAAGTGGAAACTAATTTATCTCTCTGTTCTTCCGCTTTATAATTTTTTTTTCATGAATTGTATAGAAATATCCTTCCGTTTCCGCGTTGCATAGATTCCGTTTAATTCAAAATAAAACACGTAAAATTACTATTATTTCGCCGGGACCAATAAATTTGTTCACATTGGACAGATTTCCGCATTATTCACATTCCGGATTAAACAGGTTTTACTGTATTATGGAGGTGGATGGAACGAAAGTCTGCTCTACGGTGTTATGTAAGTGTAGGTCGTATTCCGAGTCCGACACACGAGGTTCTGCTCCCATTCCCCATGAGGTAAAAAAAAATTAAACATAGGCTATTATGAATTACAGGATATTTTGTCATCCCAACTTCCCTAAGAAAATAAATGACATAATAAAACGTTGACGGTTCCAGTTATATTATAGGATACGAAACACAGAACACAGCCTTTCTTTAAGGAGGGAATAAAATATTACTATTATTTAAAAATAAAGTGCTTAGAAAAATTATTGTACCTAAGCGAGGAGAGCAGACAAATGAATTGAGAAATTTACATAACAGTGAGCTACTTGATCTTTATGGAAAACAAATGTCGTAGACTGTAAAGCGCAGGACATGGAACATTAAATGGTACTTATGGAAAACGAAAGAAGGCATATAAACTTCTTGTATGAAAGTGAATGGTAGGTAAACCAACAACGAGTTGGGAGAATAAAAATTAACTATCTGAGGAGGTGAATTATTCAAGGAATTATTGGAAGATATTAGATCAGGGTTGGGATATATGGAGAGCTTATGTCCGCGATAGCTCTGGTGACAGTTTACATGGCATAAGATCATTTGTTGGTATTTTCACTTTAAAGCAGCAAATGTTGGCCATAAAAGCGAATTTTATGAAGAATGGGCGTTTTTGATACAGACTAACGTATTTAAGATATACTGTAGGACCATTATCTAAAATACAAAAAAAGACATTATAGTACATTCATTGGAAATGGTCAGTTAATGATAAATGAAGGAAATTTTGAAGAAGTGGCTGAATTCAAATATCCAGGAACAATAACTACAAGTAAGAATGAGATGCACAAAGAAATTAAACATAGGCTCAATCCTGGAAATTCATGGTATTATGCATTTCAGGGACACTTGTCCCAACTTCTCTCAAAAAACGTTAAACTGAAAATATATGAAATGGATGCGTAACATGACTTACTTTAAGGGAGGAAAAAAATATTACGAGTATTTGAGAATAAAGTTCTTAGAAACAATTTAAACCAAAGAGAGATGAACAGACAAGCTAACTGAGAAGACCTCATATCAGTGAAATACATTATCTTTATACAGTGCGATCATGTTGGTATTGGACAGCAGACGCGGCGGGGACGCGGGGATTTCACTGGCACTGATGGCGCATTCGCGGCGGGGAACGGACAGCATAGGATCGCGGTGTCTAATGATATACTGATCGCACCGTAGAAAGCCAGATATAATATGAAAACTTAAGTCTCGTAGACTGCAATGGGCAGGGCATGTAGCATGAATGGGGAATGAAACATGAGCATGTAGGAAAACCAGTAGGAAAACGCCGAGTTGATAGACCAAGAATGAAGTGGGAGAATAACATGAACCATGATTTGAGGAAGCAGATTATACAGGGGATGATTGTAAAACATTAGCTTAGGATATGAATTTATGGAGAGCTTATATTCGCGCGGACATAAACTTACAGTTTCGACAGAGCCACTGATTGTGAGTTAGTTATAGTACCTTTATGTCTTGGATTGGAATTTGTCACACATGAGTATAGAATCGATGAAAATTGAGCCACATAAAGAGTGAAACCTAATATCGCTGTGTGTATATATCGAAAGCCAATACATGAGAGAATAGAGCGTCCTGGAATATTGACACAGCCTCCTAGTGTATCGGACTCAGCTCCGAGGTAAGAACGACGTGATGCCTCAATCATGATTCAGATAACTCTCATAGCTTTGACAAGTTTCCATCTCTGACCTTTCCACTATCAAGATATTAAACTCCCCACATACCACCTGATCTACTGAATTCTTAGCCTGCGGCCATGTTCTAATATTCAGATTTTATTTGCCGAAATTTAATAGAACAAGATCCTACAGTACAATTGCGATTTTAGATAAATCTTTCCAAACAATTCTGAAAAAATAGGGATTTTAAGATAATAAAATTAGATTAGCTCTGGTTTAGATGTTGATATTTTATATAACGATAGTCCCTTGTCATTAGCGTTGCGACTTAACCCGAGTGTAAAGGGCTGGTAAATAACACTCGTTAACATGATTTTTGTCTCATGAGTACCAATAGTTGTACTTAATGCAGTTTTGTATCGTGTTTTCAAATATGTATTCGGAATTTCTCTATCGACCACAGTTTTCTTCATTTCAATTTCAATTAATGGATTTAAATAATTATTTTTTTAATAAACGTTTTTTCGTTCATTTGTCCATTGTAAAATAAAACGTGGAAGACTTTCATCAGAAGAGATTTCAGCTATGGAAAAGAGATATCAAGCCAAATAGAATCCTAATATGCTGGCCGATTATTGTTGGAATATCAAGAGGGATGCTCCACAGGCGAAATATAGCAGCAAAATCACCATTTCTTACTTTCTAGGTGAGTCCGAATGTTCGAATATTGTGTAATTACGAATTTAGAAATTATTTAAGTGTTTGAAATTATAAATTCCTGTCTCTCGGAAACCTTGCATGATGGAGAAAACATTCATCGAACTCGCCAACTTCAGATATATCATTATCTGTTTTAATTTTCGTTATCCGTTGTACTGTATTTATTTATTTTACCTGATGGAGTTAAGACCGTAAGGTCTTCTCTTACACTTCACCAGGGTTAAATTATACATATAAAAACAATTATGAATTGTCTACAAGATTACTGATACATTATATATATATATATCGGTCGCGGTGGACTGGTGGATATGCTCCTTGCCTCTGGTCCCAAGGGTCGCGGGTTCAAACCCGGCCGGGGTTGATGGATTTTTAGGACGGAAAAATCCAAGGAGCAAGTCCTCCGGGAGGGACTTTAAGCCGTGGGTCCCGAGTCTGAAGATTTTCAGGCACGTAAAAAATCCTTAAGCCTGAATGAAAGGCCTCTAAGCAAAATTTACCGAACTTTCCCGTCCTAGTACTACCTTGGTTTCCTAGATGTCAGTGTGAGGCGGAACGCTGACCACGTACCACTCAAAATGACATCTATACGAAAACAAGTGTAACTAAATTAGTATGGTTCAAATTCTTCCCTGTAGGGGAAGAGCGCCTAAATCTCTGTAAAGGGAAAACATAGGCTTACAATACAAATATATATATATATATATATATATATATATATATATACCCACACACAATATAAAGTCGACAAAGGAAAGAAATAATAATAATAATAATAATAATAATAATAATAATAATAACAATAACCTATAATATGATTAAGTAATTGGCTTGGTAAAGGAAATTAAAAATATAAAAGAATAATAAAATTATACATGGAACACGGTTATATATTATATTGTCTAAGGAAATATGTGGCGAGTTTTTCCTTGAATTGTTTTTGAGGCGGGCAGTCCTTAAATATACGAGGACAGGGATTTCCAGAGTCAGGTGGCTGAAACAAGGGAGGATGAGGAATAGTGAGATATTCGATGTAGAGGAACTGTTAGAGTTAAATTTTCTCTCGATCGTGTGTTTACGTTATGGTGGGAGGATAGTGAATGGAAGCGAGTAGAAATATAAAGGGGTGGTGAGGTGGACAAAGTGTTGTACAGGAAACAGACCCAAGACAACATTTTAAATACTGGAGTTATGTGGTGTGATTTGAGGAGACCATAGTAGTGGTACATTACCGGGACTGAAAATTTATCTTACAAATGTTGAAAAACATACATATATTTTGGAATAATATAACCCTTATATTCAAGTCTGGTATATTGTTAGAAAATTTATTAAAATATGTGTAACCAACCAATCCTGTAGAAACATCACAGGGGCAGGTTTAATGAAATGAAACGAATAAATTCCGACAATAAGCTCTGGTCCTCCGCACCTCAAATTGTCTAACTGAGGCGCGAACTTGGGATGCGTCTAATTTCTGGAATATTTTTGAAGGCCTATTGTAAGTAATTTAAAGTTATAAATAATTTTAAACTTTTCTTCATTAAGTAGTAAAAAAATTGGCGAAACCCGATATTAATTACGTTTATATAAAAAGAGGTGAGAAATATTGTGAAGTTTTAATATGAATATTTAGAATGTTTACTTGGAATTAATTACCCATTTTATTTTATTGTAATTTTTGTGCATGTATATGAAATTAAATTATTGTTTTTTTTTAAATTCTGGCATTACGAAAACCTAGATAAATCGAAGAATGGCTAAATTAATTAAGTGTACTGTGATCATCTTCCAAAGCGTTCTGCGCTCTGTGAAGAAGTTGGTAACCGAGGAGTCTATACTTTCCGGGTTATATACAATGTGATTTCCTTGATCTCTCGTAAATAGAAAATGTTCTCGGTAAAAAATCCTTCCGTGAAAAGTTGTAATTTTACACTAACTTATTTTCAGCGACCGCAGAATTTTCTTTCCCTATTTTCTCCTCTTTCTCAGCTACTATTATACCGTGTGGCCCAAAAGTCGATTAAGAAATGGAAGTTTTCTCAATAACAAGAATGTGTTATTTTAGGTATATCTTTTTATTCTGGAAGCAATGCTAACAATGAAACAATAATCACAACAGTGAATAATAATAATAATAATAATAATAATAATAATAATAATAATAATAATATTTTGAACATCTGCGTTAGCTCTGAAATGAAACCCATGAACACGACAATTCAATCAGTGTGGTTGGTTTTAACATTTTAACATCAGCCAAACTTCTCCCATTTGTCAACCGACTTTTGGGCCACACGGTATTTACTAGGAAAAGCTGTAAAGTAGAACGCATTCTACAAGTAACAACTATTTTAAATACAGAAATTCTTCATGAAATACTTGCAAAACTAAGATGGGTTTATAATACATTCCCAAATATTCTTTAGCCTATCAGTTAACCACGGTGGGCGACTGTGGACTAGTGGTTATGCTCCTTGCCTCTGGTTCCGAGGGTCGCGGGTTCAAAGCCGACTGTGGTCGATGTATTTTTTACGATGGAAAAATACAAGGAGCAAGTCCTCCAGGAGGAACTTCAAGCTGTGAGTACCAAGTTTGAAGATTTTCTGACTCTTAAAATATTCTTAAAGCTGAATAAATGGCCTCTAAGCAAAATTTGCCGATCTCAAACATCCTAGTAATACCTAGGTTGCCTACTACATATTTCATTGAGTCGATATGTTTACTGCATGCCACTCATGACATCTATGGACAGATAAGATAACTAAAATGAATTTGGTCTGTATTAATACCTAATAAAGGAGAGGCTATTGCTCAACACTGGGCTACGCTATTATAGATGAGATGATGTATCAGTTAGCCATGATGGATAGAAGTAATATAATTGGTAAGATTTTATGTATAAACCAAGGGGAAAGCGCCCAGTAGATATGCGAAGAATGAAGTTGGAGAGTAATATTAACTATAAATTAAGGGAAATAGATTAAACGCAGGATGATTGTAAAACATTAGTTCATGGTAGGGATGTGTGGAGAGCTTATGTCCGTGCGACCATCAACCTACGGGTTCGATAGTACCAGTGATTTAATTAGTTTTCTCTGAGGTGACCCCATCTTAGTAATAATCACTCATCCGGGGAGGCCCTCCATGTCACATGCGTGTGATAAAAGAAACTCCTGGCGCGACAGGCCTACAAGGCCCTTAGCCTACCAGCCGGATGCTGGCCTCACATCCACACTCACATCCACATGTGTTAATCACAGAGGTAGATGATAATCAGCCAGTATAGGGGTGACATGTGGTCAGCATGTCGAGTCCCCCAGCCGTTATAGCTGGTTTCCTCAACCTGGAGCCGCTACTTATTGAAGCTACCCAAATACATCACGATGCTGGGTGGGCACCGGTCCCATACTGGCCGAAATACCATGAGAAAATTTCTTCCCCCATGGAGACTCGAACCAGCGCAAGTCCCGTAGCTCTGCGCCAAGGCTTCCTGCCTTAACCACTCGGCTACGGCGCGGGACCACATGCGTGTGACATGCGTGTGATCCAGAGTTAAAACTTCTTTCCCGACAGATTACATTCCTGTAAGATTAGGGTGGCACAAAGAAGTAGGCTACATACAAAGTGAGAGATTCAACTTAGGAAAATAGAAAGTACTCGTGCATTTTATGAAACGCAATTTAATATAGAATATTAATAAAATATAATATCCACCGCTGTTATCTTAGGATCGCTGTTATCTTAGGATCGCTGCCTCGTTCACAGTGGACCCAGGTTCGATCCCTGGTCGGGAAAAGTTTCCTGGGTATGTTTTTTTTATAAGATACATTTCAAGTAACTTAAGGCCCAAATGATCCCCGAATATTATATGACCAGAAAAAGCATAATTATATTCGCCATGTTTAGTATGAATGTGTTTGTGAATGGCGTATTTCTTCTTAAATGTTTGTGTATTCTTGGAGGAGAGCCTAGATTGAGATTATCATTAATTCTGGGAGGTCCTCTATATCCTTGTATGGTCACAAAATAATGTGTTTGATCAAAGTTCGAAATCCCTCTCCCGACAGGTCGTGTCACTGTCAGGCCGGGTGACGCGGTGAACATAAAAATACCAATGAGGTTAGGGGTTACATTTAGATGGAGAAGAAGAAAAAACCACTAGAAGACAAGAACAAAGATTGGAAGCAGCCGAGATGAGATTTTAAGAAATATTGCAGGATAAACTCTGCTGGATAAGAAAAGAAATGAAGATATAAGAAAGGAACTAAATATTTTCAAACTTACAGACCGAATAATTAAATATAGGAACGACTGGAAAGAACATATTAATAGAATGATAGAAGAAAGATTTCCAAAATTATTGCTAAATTATAAACCGCACGGAAGGAGAAATGTTGGACGCCCACACAGAAGATGATCTGAACAATTTTAACAATTCTAGCTTTCATGAAACCAGAACGAGCCAACAGGCTTAATCCCTGGATGATGATGATGATGATGAAGAAGAAGAAGAAAATACAAGTTTAATGTTGGTAATAAAATCATTAGGTACTGTATAAATTGTGGCACAATCGTGCTAACTAAGTCAACGGCATCTGATTGTTAAAGTTCATATTTGTTTATACTGATCATGTCTTCTATTTCTGTTATTTCTTTTTATTGCAGAAACTAACGGATATTACATTCTAGATCCATTTCCCGCTCCTCATCATGCCGGTATTTGCTCTTCAATTTGTGGATTGCTCAGTTCCCTTTCTAAATTACTTTTTAAATCTAATAATATTTAACCAGTTACAAGTGCACTAATCACCCCATTTTAGTAAAATATATAAAAACGCGTAATATGCAATTAAGTTGTTTAGAAGTGAACAAACATTCTATTTAACTTCTATCTATATTCCTTACTATTTTGCACCTATATTTAGTTTATTTTTATATTTATTATCATGAATAATTTTAATTTATTTAAGGGGATTTAATTCATTTTAATTGGGATTTTTATTTTTTTTAATTACTATTATTTTTTTATTGAATGCCACCTGTTCGTCGTTCGACATTTCAGGTATTCTCTTCTGAGGTTGGGGCGCCTGGAAAGCGGGGTTACGCTACCTCAATGATATTATGAGTGATGACTATGGGTAATAATGCGCCAGGAGAGGCCTTAAACCTAAACTTAATCTACTGTAATGAGGTGAATATGATATTGATGGCCAGATGATGTTCGGGGACCGTTTGGACCTTGAAGTATCCTGACATTTGTCTTACAGGTGAGGAAAAACCCCGAAAAAAACCTCACCCTGGAAACTTGTCTCGAGAGGGGATCGAACCCGGGCCCGCTGCGTGACAAGGCAGCACGCTACTTCGAGACCACAGCCGTGGACATTATTATATTATAAATTATTATAGATTAATCCATTATAGTTTTTTATAACTTTTTTTGGTATTTTTTAAAATGTATAGTAGATTCCAGCTGTTCTTCCTTTGTGTATATATTCTTTTATTTATTAGTTTTATTTTTTTTGTCTTTAACTTTGTGTTATTAGACCTTATTTGTATTACTCTTCAGTTAGGTCAGATAATCGTTTAGTATCTAATATTATCGTGATTTTTGTATTTGAATGTATCATATGTTTGTCCTGGTGAGTGGAAGAGAAGGCCATATGGCCTTAACCCTTAAATTGGCAAAACACTGACTGACTGACTGTTTTGTGGCAATGACTAGCATTGCCCAGTGTGCCGCTTTTTGGGAACCAGTTGAGGTCCCTTGGCGGCCAAACACCATTGTGTTTATTCAGTAGGGGTTTTGTTCCTTAGCCTTGCTGTCTCGCGGCTTATGTGTTCATTACCGTAGCAGGTATGGATGATATGAGGATGGTCCCTCACCAGAGCAGGGTCATCATAAACCATAGTCGCCGGACAAGCAGAGAGTCCGAAAGCCGGCGACATGGAGTGAGCCACACTACTCTAGCTGGAATCCAGCACACATATCATGGAAGTGGACCGTCATCGGGGTCTCTGGTGAATATGTTTCGGTGTACAGCACGTTGCTGTAGCATGAAGTACTTCGCCATCTCCGAAACATGAGTTCACCAGATTAGTCAGGAACACAAACCTTTCCATAGGTGTCGACAGACCACTCAGCAGAGGCTGAATGTTATGGAAAAGTTGTTGTCCCTGATCCGTCATTGGTATAGCAGCCACAGACCCTGGCTGACGTGGGACAGTGCCTGCAGTAGGTTTAACTGTGACGCCAGAATTTACCATAGAACTACATGAGACTGTAGGATTAACAGATTTTGATGTGAAAGTTCGAGGTTGGGACGCAAATTTCTTCTATTAGATATTTGAATGTGGCGGACCGCAGTGAAAACGGAATCTCGTGTAACTGTTATTATTAGGTATATTGTATAATTAGACACACATTTAAGTGGTTTATTTTTGTTCGTTTTCTTCTGATGTATTAAAAATATTAAATTAACTAAACCAACTGATGTATCTAAAAGGATACATTACGAAATTAAGGGTTAAATCCAACAAGCTAAATAAATAAAATAAATAAATAAGTTAAGTAATAAGCACTTAGTTCCACCGTGTGACCTAGTAGTAATGTCATTGACTCAGCGGACTCTGGTATGATCCCGGTCAGGACGCGGCCTGGTTGAGGTTTACTTTTTTTTTCTTCACCTGAAAAATTACTATCAGGAAATTTTACGGTCGAAATAGTCCCCGAATACAATCTGGTCTTCAAAATAATTTAATATTCTTCATGTTGAGTATGAATATATGAGTAAATGAGTGAATAAGGTGTCTTGTCCTAAATGTTTGCGTAGTATTGGAGGTAGACCTCGGCACTGAGGCAATCACTGATTCGGGAAGCCTTCCATGTCTTTATGCAGTAAAGCAAGCACGCATGTGATTCAAAACTCAAAATGATACCATATCCTAGTAGGGGGAAGCTTGAGGCACGTAAAAGTACCTGCAAAGGGAGAGGCACTATTGAACCATGAGCGCATTTTTTTTTTACTTTTATCTACACTGTGGTTAATCTGTGTTTATTCCTCTTTCCATTCTTAAGTCACGTAACAGGGTAGATAAATCTGCGCAATACTTACTTCCCGATTCGAAACGCTACAATAGTAGTTTTTTGTGCGATAGTGCGTTTTGTCGTACTCACCAGCAATGGCGACCATTATTGAAAGTTCAACTTCCTACATTTCTGGGTTGCCAACCTAAATAACTATACTGTAATATTACATTTACACCCACGTGCGGGAAGTAAAACCACTGCCCTCTATGTATACTACGTACAATGTATGTACAGAAAATATGAAAAAGGTAGTTTTACATATACATTTTACGAAACAAATCACTGCATTTTAAATGAACTGCACTTTATTTGAAACAATATAAAACAATAAATACGTACTTGCGGCCATGTTATCAATAATTGTTCTCAAGGCCTCCTGTTGTTTCAACTAATAATCATTGGCCACACTGTTAACGTTAGTCAATTATTTATAATGAACGCAAATATTTCCAACATAGCTATTATTTTACTATTATTTATTATTTTGAATACATCATCGCGCAAAAAATAATGTACAACGCACGTTTGTGAAGTGTTTTATATACTATTTATAATTTTGTTCCTGTAAACACAGCTTGAGTAGCCAAGTGGGCTCCCAAGACCGGTGATTAATTTTTACAAGTTTTCTGTGATGGGGATTGTAGTAATTAAGTTGAAGATTGCAAGAATAGTATGAGAGGTATGAGCGATAGAGTGTTTTTTTTACACGATGGTGTGTTTTGTCGTACTTACAGGAATGGTGGACACGATTGAAATTTCAATTTCCTCAATTTCGGGGTTGTCAACCTATAAATAAGTAAATAACTATACTGTAATATTACAAATTACCTAGCTGGAACGGGAAGTAAAATCACAGCTCTTTATGTATACTACGTAAAATGTATATAACAAATATATCCAAAAGGAAGTGTTAATATACATTATACGAAATAAATCACTGCATTTTAAATTAACTGAACTTTATTTGAAACAATTATTGGAAATTGACTTAACGGGAGACTTTAATGTTTTACTCCTAAGCACGAAATAAGCAACCATTTTTTTTTCACTTACAGTACAATTCTTCTCCTCCAGCCACTTTCTGAATGATTTTTTTTTTCATATCTTGATTTAGATTTCTCTGGCACTAAAGAAGCACACCCAACTTCCCACGCTTCTTCAATTTCGTCATTTTGATTATCATCATCATTCATACTTGCTACCATTTTAGCCCTGATTGGTGTCGCGGCCTGCTATAATCTCAACTAAATTATTTTCTATATATTTAGCATATATACATTGGGCAGGCTGCTGAATGTTAGTCAATTGTTTATAATGAATGCAAATATTTCCAACAAAGATATTATTTTTCTATTATTTATTATTTTGAAAACACCATCCTGCAAAAAATAATGTACAAAACACGTTTGTGAAGTGTTTTATAGAATGTCGGAAATTAAATACCTTCCACACTTCTGTAAAAATCACTTCCCACCTGTCATTGTAATATAAAGGTATTATATTATTGTAAACTTTATTTTTCTGACTTTCAAAGTTTATGAAATCATCAATTGTTATATTTATGGTTATTCAATTTTAGTATTAATAAATGCCACAGCTTTTATTAATTAATTTCATTATATTTTATTATTATTATTATTATTAATATTATTATTATCATTATTATCATTATAATGTCCACCGCTGTGGTGTCACGGTAGAGTGCTGCCTTGTCACGCAGCGGGCCCGGGTTCGATCCCCAGTCGGGACAGTTTTACTGGGTGAGATTTTTATCGGGGTTTTTCTTCACCTGTAAGACAAATGTCAGGAAAACTTTAAGGCCCAAACGGTCCCCGAAATCATATGGCCATCATTATCATCATCATCCTTCACCGGTGTGGAAAGCAACGGGAAGCTACCACACCTACAATTCCCTAGTAAAGCTGCAAGCATAGCATGGAAATGCTATGATTGCAGTGAAGGACCTGCCTTCGAGCAGAATTACTATGGATGGATGGATCATTATAATCATCATTATTATTATTATTATTATCATCATCATCGTTATCGTTATCATCATCGTTATCGTTATCATCATCGTTATCGTTATCATCATCGTTATCGTTATCATCATCGTTATCGTTATCATCATCGTTATCGTTATCATCATCGTTATCATCATCGTTATCGTTATCGTCATCGTTATCGTTATCGTCATCGTTATCGTCATCGTTATCGTTATCATCATCGTTATCGTTATCATCATCGTTATCGTTATCATCATCGTTATCGTTATCGTCATCGTTATCGTTATCGTCATCGTTATCGTCATCGTCATCTTTACCGTCATCGTCATCGTTACCGTTATCATCATCGTTATCGTTATCATCATCGTTATCGTTATCATCATCGTTATCGTTATCATCGTTATCGTTATCGCCATCGTTATCGTTATCATCGTTATCGTTATCGCCATCGTTATCGTTATCGTCATCGTCATCGTCGTCGTCATCGTCGTCATCGTCATCGTCGTCGTCATCGTCGTCATCGTCGTCGTCGTCGTCATCGTCATCGTCGTCGTCGTCATCGTCATCGTCATCGTCATCGTCGTCGTCGTCATCATCGTCATCATCGTCGTCATCGTCATCATCATCGTCGTCGTCGTCATCGTCATCATCGTCGTCGTCATCGTCATCATCATCGTCGTCATCGTCATCATCATCGTCGTCATCGTCGTCATCGTTATCATCATCGTCGTCATCGTTATCGTCATCGTCAGCGTCATCGTCATCGTCAGCGTCATCGTCATCGTCATCGTCAGCGTCATCGTCATCGTCAGCGTCATCGTCAGCGTCATCGTCATCGTCAGCGTCATCGTCATCGTCAGCGTCATCGTCAGCGTCAGCGTCATCGTCAGCGTCATCGTCATCGTCAGCGTCATCGTCATCGTCAGCGTCATCGTCATCGTCAGCGTCATCGTCATCGTCAGCGTCATCGTCATCGTCAGCGTTATCGTCATCGTCAGCGTTATCGTCATCGTCAGCGTTATCGTCATCGTCAGCGTTATCGTCATCGTCAGCGTCATCGTCAGCGTTATCGTCATCGTCAGCGTTATCGTCATCGTCAGCGTTATCGTCATCGTCAGCGTTATCGTCATCGTCAGCGTTATCGTCATCGTCAGCGTTATCGTCAGCGTCAGCGTTATCGTCAGCGTCATCGTTATCGTCAGCGTCATCGTTATCGTCAGCGTCATCGTTATCGTCAGCGTTATCGTTATCGTCAGCGTTATCGTTATCGTCAGCGTTATCGTTATCGTTATCGTCAGCGTCATCGTCGTCGTCGTCATCATCATCATCGTCATCATCATCATCGTCATCATCATCATTGTTATCATCATCATTGTTATCATCATCATTGTTATCATCATCATTGTTATCATCATTGTTATCATCATCATTGTTATCATCATTGTTATCATCATTGTTATCATCATCATTGTTATAATCATCGTTGTTATCATCATCATCATCATTGTTTTCATCATTATTGTTATCATCATTATTGTTGTTATCATCATTGTTATCATTATTATTTTTATCATTATTATTATCATTATTATTGTTACCATCATTATTATTGTCATTATTATTATCATTATTGTTACCATCATTATTATTATTGTCATCACCATTATCATCATTAGGTTATTATTATTTTCATTATTATTATTATGATCATTGTTATTTTCATTATAATTATCATCATTATTATCATTGTTATATTCATTATTATTATCATTATACACTGCTCAAAACAATTAGAGGAACACTTGTAATAAATTGAATAAGTAATTGTTTTTTAAAGTTGTGATGCTGAAAGTTGGACAATATGTAAATTGAATTATTAATTTTATCATTGGATACAAATTTTAAAGATCTATGGCCTAAATACAGAGAAATTACCTCAAATAACAAATATAGAGAATTTTTTTTATTTTGGAAGGCACTGGCCACTTCTAATTGCTAACCTTCCTGATGTTGCTATAGTGACGAATGTTGATTATTGCCTTGTTTATTGAAGTCTCCGACAAAATGAGGCATTTAAATGAGTTTGAAGTGTATCATGCTCTACATCTTTTACGACAAGGTCAATCTCTGTGATAAGTGGCTAGAGAGCCTGGGGTTTCTCCTTCCGTGGTTTCCAGGTTACGCAACAGGCACAGAGAGACAGGTCAGTATTGTAGAAGACGTGGCCAGGGCCGTAAATTTAAATAAGCCCCCAGGATGACAGATACGTTGTTCTTTCTGCTCTTCGACAGCGTACAAAAACTGCAAAAGACCTGCAGAATGACCTTCATATGGAATCCGGGTTTCAGACCAAACCATAAGGAACAGATTAAGGAAAGAGAATATTCGTCCAAAAAGGCCCGTTAAAGAACCACGCTTAACAAATGGGCATAAGGCAGCAACACGTACGTATGCTGAAAACCATGGTGATTGGAACCTGAACCAGTGGGAGTCTGTGCTCTTCTCGGACGAATCCAGGTATCGTCTTACACGTTGTGATGGTCGATTGAGGGTGTGGGGACGGCCAGAAGGAAGATTTTCTGCAGATGCTGTACAGGAAATTGATAGATTCGGAGGAGGTTCCATAATGGTGTGGGCCGGAGTTATGTACAACAATCGTACGGATCTTGTACTTGTTCCCCAGCAACTGAATGCTGTCCGGT